>JARFXV010001415.1:0-687500 GCA_031761425.1 Cosmopolites sordidus
ATACTGACGCGGAATTTGAATGTCATCTGTCATTTAGTTTGTTTACAGTGCTTGGTTTTGTCAGTTCATCTCAAGTGAGTTTTGCGATTTTTACAATGGATAAAAACATCGAACAAAAAAAATTTTCTTAAATTTTGTCTTGCAAATGGAATTTCGTGTGCCGAGTCGCTGAAAATGTTGCAGAAGGCTTACGGTGAACCGACTTTATCAAAAACACTTGCATATGAGTGGTACAGTGCATTCAAAGCGGTCGAGATGTGGTGGAAGATTTGCTTCGCTCTGATCGGCCATCAACGTCTTCAATTGAAGTTAACATCGTTAAACTGAAGGAAATGGTAACTGAAAATCGTTATTTAAGTTTGAGAGACATAGCCACTGATCTTTCTGTATTTCACGAATCAATTCGTACCATTTTAAGCGACTGTTTCGGCATGAAAGGCTTTGCCACTCGACTAGTCCCGAAAGATCTAAATTTTGAAGACATTTTAGAACGACTTAATTCCGACTCCACATTCATAAAACGCATTGTAACTGGCGATGAGGTACATGGGTACACAAGTTTAACATGCAAACCAGTCAACAAGTTTCGGAATGGCGCCTTCCAACTGAGCCGAAACCAAAAAAACCACACCAAAGTCGATCAAAAGTTAAGGTGATGTTGACTGTTTCCTTTGATTATCGTGGTGTTACGCACTCGGAATTCTTATCAGAAGGCCAGATGCTAAAAAAGGCCAGATTTGTGGAAAGAAAACTCTTGGATTTTGTATCACGAAAACGCACCATCTCACAAGGCTATCATCGTGAACGAACGTCTGGCCAAAAACTCAACAAACACCATCGAACAACCACCGTATTCACCTGAAATAGCTACGGCCGACTTCTTTCTCTTTCGAAAACTCAAACTACCACCTCCAGCTACCCGTTTTCAGTCGATAGAAGACATAAAAGAGAATTCGCAGCGAGAACTAATGTAATAAAATAATTATAATTTTAATAATAAAAAATGTTTTGACAATTGGATTATTCATGGCATAAGTATATTATTTCGGAAGGGGCCTACTTTGAAGCCGATACAACAAATTTGGATAAATAATAAACATTTTGTGTCTTATTGGCCAATTCCCGATACTTTTTTGACAGAATGTATCGTCAGATATAATTCTCTGAAAGCATGAATATAAATTTGCAAAGTGAATAAAACAAATATTGACATTTAAAATTACAAGACTCAAATCGAGAATCGCTCGATTGGGTTCAGTTACTAGCGCGTCTAGTTTCATTTTAAAATGTAAAAGAACCGGACCCATCAGGGCCGTTACTTATGCCAATAAACCGTCATCTACCAGTAGGCATGCGGAAAATTAGTGAATCTAGTTCCTACAATACGACCCCATAAATCCAAACGACTATGGAGAAACCCTCCATGTCCCTCCAGTTTGCGTATGGACGCGATATGCATAAGGACGCCCTTCTGGAAATATACGGCCAAACATTAGCTCTGACAAACGGTTATGGATTTGGTTGCAATCCAGAGGACATAACCTTATGTTTCAAAGCTCGTCTTGGCAAGAAGCGGCAGCCGCTCGTAAAAAATAAAATTTCCCGAACGGGAGACTCATAAACAATATCGCGCGATTTTAACAGATCATTAACAATTGATGCTATTAGAATATGCCTGTGCGGTTTTCAACGGACTATTTACTGCGACGTAGTCGAGTCATAAAATTCTATAAGCAGGTATTTCATTTTCTTTTGCTATTAATAACGCGAGCCATCAATAACGTGTTTCCATCTTAAAATAATTTTGTGACATGAATCGTCAATGTACGGGTGCAGTATATTAAATATTATATTTTTTGAAGAAAACACCTCAAAGGTGACCTTCGACTGTGTGTAAACATTTTTACAATCTCCACCATACAGTATACGAGGTGTGGCTATTAAATAACGATACTGACACTGCTACAGAAGAAGTGCGCTTGCGCCAAACGCCGAACGCCAGCGACCAATAGCTGTTTAGCGTGAAGCCTTCTCTTTTAAATGCAGTATCTCTCACTTCTGTAAACAAATCTGTATAACTGTAGCTTTCGTTCGCATTAGAGTTGTTTTTTGTTTCACCGGAAAAATGTTAAGTGTAACAATAGAGCAACGAATTGTTGTAAATTTTCACTTGAAGCTTGGAAAAATCGCTATTGAAACTTATAATTTATTGAAAGAAGTGTATGGCAATGAATATTTAACGTGTGCACGTGTTTTTGAGTAGCTTAAGCGTTTTCAAGATGGGCGAGAAAACGTTGAAGATGATCCACGCCCGGGTCGCCCTTCCACGTCAAAAACAGATGACATTATCGAAAAAACGAATAATCTGGTTCGATCTGATCGTCGGTTAAATATTCGTGCGATTGCTGAAACTGTAGTAATTAACAAAGAATGCGTATAGCAAATTTCACTTAACAATTTTTACATGCAAAAAGTGTGTGCCAAAAATTCTCACTTTTGAACAATAAGAAGCTCGCAAATATGTTTGTACTGACATTTCGAATGCCATTGAAAATGACCCAAACTTAATGGAAATGATAATAACATGTGACGAATCGTGGTTTTTTACTTATGATCCCGAAACCAAGCGTCAATCGTCCATTCGTCGTCGTCAAATCGTCAAACTTTCAATTCGATATTCTTGGGATTGTGTACCTTCACGGGGTTCCTAAAGGTCAAACTATTAGTCAACATTACTACCTTCACGTTCTTGCTGAACTCCGTGAAGGAATAAGAAAAAAACGACCCGAATTGTGGAAGGACAACTTATGAGTTCTCCATCGAGACAATGCGCTGCCTCATTCAGCATTGTCTGTCTAGAGGTTTCTAGCCAAGTACAGCATTCCAGTGTTAGACCATCCATCTTATTCGTCGGATCTTACGCCGTGCGACTTCTATCTGTTTCCTAAGGGGAAATCTGCATTAAAGATTTGAGTCCGTTGAAGCTGTGAAAGAGAAAGCGCTACGCGTTCAGAAGGAGCTGACAGAAGAAGACTTCCAGCACTGTTTCGAACAATGGAAGATTCGCATAGAGCGTTCTAAGGATAGAGGAGAGGTGTATGTTGAAAGTGATAATAAGTATATATGTATGAAATCAAAATAAAAAGTTTTACAGCGTCAGTCTCGTTAATTAATAGTCACACCTCGAACATTAAAGTTTTACATCCGCAATATCTTGTGAGAGGTCAACGCAGAACTTGCTCTTCAAATAAACCCCCGACAATGAAAATTCAAATGATCTTAAATAGGGTTTCTATATCTAAAGAGGTTATCATTAAGAAGCAACTATCTAACGAAATTTCTCGAGCGGTGATATTAACAGTCGTTCGATCTTGTTGAAACTATGTGCTATCATTAATAAGAAGAACCTGCTTGATTGTCACTAATGCTACGATGCTACAAAAATGGTGAATATATACTCCTTACCGAGAGACGCGCAGAAAATTTCATATTAGAAATCGTTATTTTCTCTGTCGCACTCTATTATACAGAATACTTAATCGGATATACAACTACTGGTATTAAAATATAATATAAATCAATTAATTAGAATATCATCTTAAATGAACCACACTAGACCTGGAACCATTAAGTTATTACTGACAAAATGAAGAACTTTGAATGCTTTGCTGGCAATTCTTTTTGTGACGTAAAATGTGATGATTTTTTTCGAGAAAAGAGATAGACATTTGAGAACTCTATATCCCATCGTTTAGTTCAAAATGAATAAATCACCAACTCAAAAGTTGGTGTAATTAAAAGAAATATAAGGGGATTTTAGTAGATTGTGGGGTCCAGACCTCAATTAAAAATTGTCGAAAAGGGAGTCATCTGAAGCTGAACACTACTGTAGTGTCCAAAGGAAACTATAATTTAAAACCGAAGTCGAAATCGAATTTCGTCTTAAGGTCTAAACTTCGGCAGAAACCGAATATTTTCCTTAGTACTGATTTAAAAATATAAAATTAATGCGGTATTAAGTCTAATTATGAAGATTGCTATTTGTGTATCCGAAATAATAAATAAAAACAAATATTTGTCATAGAAAATGATTTTATTGTTTTTCAAAATATTCTCCGCGATGATCGATACACTCTTGCATATGTTTGTACCAATTTTCATACTACTTTTTCCATTCCGATTGAGGTATCTCCAAAACATGAATTTTGAACGCATCAACTGCTTCTTCTGGCGTCGAAAATCGTTGATCATGTAGTTTATTCTTCACGAACGGCAACAAAAATAAATTATAGGGTGCCAAATCAGGACTGTAAGGCGGATGACCGATCAATTAGACTTCTGGCAAACAAATGATTGTGAACCATTCAAAATTGACCGTTCTACTATTTTCTAGTGGCACTGTAGCCACATGCCCATTTATCTCAAAAAAACAGCAGACCATTTACTTCAAAGTGCTTCTTGCGCCAACAACTTCAGTTGGATTTGGCTCATTTTGAAAGAGCCATACAGTCGACTGCTGTTTACTTTCGGGCTCATCCACATAGATCCAAGATTCGTCACCTATGTAGATTGCATTTTTTGAACATTTGTTTGCACCAATCGACACGAGCCTTTTTTTGAGCGATTTTCAAATTATGCGGAATTCAACGCGCATAAATGTTTTTCACGATTAAATGTTCGTGTAAAATCTTGTGTATGCTTGTCATATTAATGCCTAGGAATGCCTCAATCTCACGGTATGCTTTATTTTTGCTTTATCAGTTCGCGCACAGTATCGATGTTTTCGGCACAACAACCGATTTTGAACGACCATCTGTAAATTCGTTCGTGAACGAACGAGGACCACGATTGAATTCACTAAACCAATGGTGTACAGTGATTTTAGAATGTGTTCCATCGCCAAAAGTCGACTTTAGTTGATCGATACACTGTCGTTGAGATAATCCATGTCGAAAGTCGTAGTGAATTATCGCACGAAAAGTCTCATGAGTTAATTCCATTTTTTGATTAAAATGACATTTTTAAATCACTAAATAACATAAATTGGGCTTCGTATGACAAAACGTTCATACATTATAACGTTAAGTACGTATACAGTGAACAATGTAAAAATGCATGATGTATATGTCAAATGGTGCCTAGCAATACCATTGTTGCCAATTCCGGATATATAAAAAGCAACTCTCGTATAGTTAATAATTATATATATATATATATATATATATATATATATATATATATATATATATATATATATATATGTGTGTGTGTGTGTGTGAACGTATTACGCTCGAGCCCAAGTGATGACGGCTTAAGGCTAGAAACTAGTCTCAGGGGACGCTTGCTGAAGTTTGGGAACGGCTAAAGAAATTAGCAATTATTACGTAGAGCACGGAAAAAAATCTTTTTTTTTGTATTTTGAATAATTTTAATACATTCTCTACGAGCCCATTGACAACTTTTCATTCAGACTTTTATGTACCTATTACTGTGCAATAAAAAATATTAATTAATTAGTTATTTTATAGCTTGGTAACGCGAAACTACGTTCTGCAAAAAAGTCACAGGATTAAATTAAATTATTGGAGCAGTGACGACTCGTGAGGGAAGTCTTTGAAGCACTCTTTGAGTGGAGAAGGAATTAAAGATTGATTATTTTTTGTTCCAAAGCAATCTTCGATTTATGAAAGATCTAAAGGGTAATTCTTGAATAATAAAACACAGAATTTGCCTTGATTTCAAAAAACTTTTTATTGACAATTGCAACATTGTATATGACATTTAAAAACGAAAGAGAATATCTATCAAATGAACACCTCTTGCAGCTCCACATACGTCCACCCTTTTGTCTAAATTTTGAATGACATTTTGGCATAACCATGGCTATATCTCACCAACGACTAGAATAATTTCATCATTTAGTTCAGGAATTAATTGTGGATTGTTCTTATAGACCTAGCTTTTCATGTTACCCCAAATACAATAGTCCAATTGTGTCAAATTGCATGATCTTGGTGGCTAATTAACATAACTTGTCGAGGAAATTTTTCTCTCAATAAATCAATTGGTTCATTAGCAAAATGAGGTGTAGCGCCATCCTATTGGAACCTCATATCCTCCAGGTCAATATTATTCCATTCATACCACAAAAATCCAGTTATCATCTCACGATATCGAACACCATCACAATTACAGTTACATCAGCAGTATTCTGAAAGAAGAGTGACTCGTTTAGGATAAAAAGGTTTCTCATGCGGTAACTCACCCCAAATGCGGTAATTTTGTTTATTAACTTAGCAACCAATTTCAAAATATGTTTCATGTGAAAAGATAATTTTTCGAGAAAAATCTTCTGTTTCTTCTTTGATCAAATGACAAATGCATGACGTTTTCAATGATCGTGTGGCTTTAGTTTCTGCGTTATTTGAACCTTATATGCCTACTAAATCCTAACGGCATGTTGTGGCTTCACTGAGTCCAAATTGTTGTGAACATCGACTAAAGGAAACTTCTGAGTCTTCAGCAACATTTTCACGTACCAAATGAATATGCCCTTGTGAACGACTACTACGACTATATCTTGTTCTTCGGTCATCTTCCACCGAACCGGTTTCTTGAAACTTTTGAATAATTAAATTGGTAGCGCTTTCAGATAGATGATTGTGTAAACCGTAAATAACGCGTTCTTGTATTGTGTACGACTTCATTCTTATAAATGTCATACATTACACTTCTGAAATAAGACTAGACCTAGGCAAATTCAGAACGCCATGTGTATTTTATTCAAGAATTTAAAAAAACCCGCGAAATTTGAAAGACCTGCTAGATCCAAAATTGAAAACCTGACCATTAGATGGCAAGAGGTATTAATTATGATACTGAATAATTTTTTTTTCAATTTACAAAAAAGAACGTAGCATTCTGGAACATTTAATATGTATTAAGAGGTAATAAAAAAGTGAAAAGAAAAATGGTATAAGCAGTAGATGGAGCAAAAGAGTTCAGCAAGCCGATGAAAGTCGACAAAAACCCACCTCTGGATTAGGATTAATAAAGCGACGACATCTTGCACTTAAACAAGATATACGGGTCCAAGTTATGATCTCGCGAATAACGACACCATAACCCTAATCCACCTAGAGCATTTTAAAGCGCCCAGTTTTCTTAAGCTGATTATAAGTGTAAATTGAGATAAGGCCGCAATATTTATGGCACTTACATGGGTAGGTGCTGCCGCGGACCCTTAAAAAACCGGCACCGCATTTTTAAGCGGAGCCATAAAACGACGCGGGGGTGACTTTAAACCTCGGTTAACATCCTAACTTTTTGTTAAATTAATGGACCAGTACCTTTTAGAACATAATTTGTATTCAAGATAAAGTACGAGCCGGCGTTATCCCTCGAAATATAAAGTGTTGTGCTCTTGTTTTAACTCGGCTTTAATTTAACTCAACACGTTGATCTCTCTCGAGGACCGACCAGATTGTCTTTCTACATAGGGAAAGAGAAAAAAGCTGTTCATAACTTAAATTAGAACAGAGGACTGGACCATAGACGTACTGAAAAAAACAATTAATAATTAATTGATAATTGAGTGGATCGCTCCAAAATTGTCTAAACCTTTTATTATTATATAAAAAATAGATGCAAAGTTAATTAGCGGCAATAAAAAAACATCTAAGTAAGAAACATTTTAATATATTTTTTAGAAATACAAGTTTTTACTTTAACAAAAAGTCATATATTGAGAAATTAAATTTTAACATGTGAATAATGTTTTTGATATGAACTCTTAGGCAACTTTGGCGCCTAATGTAAACTTTAAGTAAGTAATATAGGTATACGGTAAGTGAGGGTATTACTGCGAGTGTGGGTATTATTGTGGATTTTTTTAGTTATATTATAAATAAACGATATATTAATTTTTACAATTAAAAAAATATGGCTAGTACTTTAAACCTTAAAATAAGTAACGGCATTGTCATTTAACATGTACAACAATTTTTCAATTTTTCATATTTATCGCATGTAGAAGGAAGATAACACTTATTTAACCTCAAAAATACACTACAAATTGAATTTTGATTGATTATTATTAATTATTTACTGACGCAGTAATTGGCACTACTAAACCGAGCGTGCGTGTATTACTGCAATTTTTTCAATCCACCGTAGTAATGGGAGCACCTTTAGTTGTATGCGCTTGTGCCCATTACTGCGAATGTAAACGATACTGCTCTAACCTCTAAAACCTTTGCGTGAGTAAAGCTATCTCGAAATAATAAAGTACTTTTTTTACAATATTAATTGCTTTTTTTTAAATAGAAGTTTAATTTTCTTTTCGTCGAAATTTTCAGGATGAAAATGAAAATATTAAAGATAATAGTCTAGTGGAGTATGTGGTCGATGTATATGGAGATTTAATGGCAATTTTTGAACAAATTACAAAACCTATTTTCATTACTTCGACAAAAACTGAAAAATCTCTCCACAAATACATATCAACTGCTCCAATAACATCTGAAACGAATGCCCAAGGCTCTGACCTGACTCTAATTCCATCTTCTCTTGTTACTGTCAATATCTCTAATTATATTGTCCAGAAAGACATTCGGACCATTTCTGAAATATCTGACGAAAAGGACCGACCTTGTCAAGTAATTCCCGAAACAGTTACTATTTCTGCTACAGATATACAAGAACCATATTTTCTGGAGCAGATTCCCAATTCTGAGTCCTTAACAGTTGAATCAGATGTCCGTGCTCCAAAATCAACCCCAGAGCAACTTCAAGACAAACTTCCGCTTGAAAATATAGTTAATACTGATCGGCGCATAAATAAATTTTCAGAACCCCATAAAAACTGTGTTACTGGCCAAAGTATGACTTAACAAAAAAAAATATAAAACGAGTTAATAATTCATCTCAAGTCCCATATGTTTTGTTTCGTTCTTAATGGCAACAGGTTCAGGAAACTAAGGGAAATCAAAAACGTTTAAAAGCAGAACTAATGATAAAGAAAAAAATTAAAGCAGAGCAACAAGAGTTGAAAAAACGAGAAAAAGAAAAAGAACGTGTTCGGAAGGAAGACGAAAGGCTGAAGAAGACTGAGCAAATAAGACTTGAAAAAGAAAGAGAAAAGTTTATTAAACAACAACAAAGAATTAAAGAAATTAAGAATAAACAAAAATCTAAAGAAGAATTATTACAAAAAAATTAAAGATTGCTGAAATTAAAAAAATGCTGAATTTCAAAAAGAAGATACAGAATTACAAGAAGACAATAATAAGTAGAATATAAGATGTACTATTTTAAAATATATGAATATTCTGGTATGTTATTAATATTTTAAGACTTGCTGTGTTAATTTATCCTATATATTTTTATAAATTTAAGAAATTTAATTAAATAAATTACAATAGGGCAATAATAAGTAAGATATAGGATATACTATTTAATAATATAAGAATATTCTGATCACTTATTAATATCTTAAGACTTGCTGTATTAGTTACCGTTTATATTTTTATAAATTAAAGTTACTGAATTAAATAAATTATTGTCTTTCTAATAAGTTTAATTAAATTTTTAACTATATCCCAAAGCGTTGTAGTCATTAGGTTATCCGCAGTAATATGCACGCAGTAACTGGAACATTCGCAGTAACTGACACGCCGTAATAGGGGCAAACTACTTTTATACCCGCATAATATATGCATTTAGATAATTTTTAATTATTATTATATAAATAATATATTATTTATAAATTGCGATAAATTATAATTATTTTAGATTTTTTTTTATAAGTTTAAAATCTTTTTAAAAGTGTGGACCTCAAAGTTGACCCAATATTAAAACCCACATTTGCCCTATAGGCTAGGGATACTATAAAAGAAGGAAAGCATTATTTTATTCATTTTCAACGTCCGATTCAATTGGCTCATCAATGGTTCCAGTTTGAAGTGACCTATAAAATTATGATGTTCTGGAGCTACATATTGAAGAAGTTTTATTAAATCCTTCTGTTTTTCCGTAGTTGTATCCATCTCATTTTGGGCCACTCCATTTTGTCTTTCTCTATAAAGATTTTTCGGTTATTTATCAACTCTTCCAAACTTCTTGTACTAAGAAAGTTATCTGCTCTCATCTGATGCACAATAAATTTGGGTTTTTGCTTTTTAGCTGCTTGCATCACATTTAGCCAATCATTTGGATGAAAAATATGAGGTTATTTTTTTTCTCTTTCGATTATACCCAAATCTTGGTGGCAACTAGAGAAGCTATGATCTAGTATAAAAAATTTCAAATTAATTTTTTCAATTTCTGTGATTTGCAAAAAAGGCTCAGTGCCAATACAACTTTAATGCTGCGCTTTTTGCATCCGCAACTATCGCTGTAAGGCTTAGACGCACATATTGCGATTAAAAACCGCGAAACTGCCCGAGATTTTCAGAATTTGAAGATGGATTTCAAGAGAGCAGTATGTATTGTTGCTCTAATACTAAGAAATAGAAAAAGAAGACGCCAACACAAATATCGCAACTAAGTTTTATTGGTTACAAATTGTGATGCGAGTTTTTTTCCCGCGAGCCATTTTGTAACATTTCACGGTTTTATAATCAGTCGCGGGAAAAAACCACAAGTGCGGCCGCTTGTATTAGTTTTCTTGACTCACAAAATCACGCGGTTAGAAACCACGGCGGTTTGGCCGTAATGCGGCCTAAGGCTAAAGAGTGATATACTTTGTTGTTGATGTTCCATTGCTGGATTAAGCGACATCTGTGTCCCCTTTTTTCATGTCTTGTACTGCCTCTTGTTATCATAAATGCAGATCCTGTTGAATTTTAGCATTCGTTTTTTCATCTTCTGTGCCAAGTGTATTAATTTTTGACTTAAACTCGTCACATATTTGGCAGGGGCCTTTTTGTGGGTGGTGAAAATGTAAGTTAAATTTGGTGTTGAAAATATGCTGAAATATATACAATGATACTGCCCGATATCCGTTTGTAGTGCACTGATTTGAGTACATGTTATACATCAATATAATATTTAGATCAGGATTTAAATATTTTCTGTTAATATCCCTACAACAATAATGGCTTTCATACGATGGAAATTTCTCAATAAAACTGCATACAGTTTTTTCATCTTTTAGACTGGTTTTATTTTATATGGTACATGTTTTCCTCATCGACCAAATACAGTAATTCCGGATTCTTGCTCTCTCTTCACCGCATTTGTTCAAGTTCCATGGCAGATTGCTAGAGTTCCTTTGAATAATCTTTTACAAACTACTTCATCTTCGTCCCTGTCATCTAATCAGAATATATATTCGTGTTTTTCCTCTGAAGCTATTTTCGTTTTTAGAGTATTTCTTGGCAATATTTTAAACCTGCATTTGACCAGCGAGAAAAGCTTGCTTCATGTCCCTTTAAAAATCTGCTTCCTTCTAGCTTGAGATCTTTTGTGTAAACAACGAAGGTGGCATCCAATTTGTCATATCACAGTTCTTTTATGAGATGACTTTTCCTGTTGTGGAAACATATTCTTCACCTAGTGCGCGTTCGTTTTTCTTTATCAATTTCTTGTGTGTATGCGGTTTTCTGATCTGCTTTCGCCCTTTCTGTACATTAGCCAGGTTTCTAGTCGCACCATCTTCACTTTGATTTTCAACCAAAAAAAAATTAATTTGATATTTAAAAAAAAATGCCTGATGAATTTCTCTCAGGTCATTCATTCACAGATATGCCATGCCTATTCAACAAAATGGACTAATATGAAATAGGATATTCATAGAAAATCTAACAAAAACAAACCCAAACTACAAATTGAAACATTACATTATATTTCGTTTGTTCTAAACATAATTTTTCTACATTTTTTGTCAAAAATATTATGCCTAATTACACATGTATATTTTTGTTCTCAGTAAGAGCATAATATGCCTAACCCTCATTTTGTTTGCAAACCATAAAACAACAAACGTAAATTAGAAATCATAAATCAACTTATCATATACATAAAAAATCCTACTTACTTGTAGTTTCGTCATCTGGCACATAGTTTTTGTCATTATCGCTATCATCACGTGATAAATCAGTCAAACGAAAAACTTCGTTGTTTGCTGCCGCCATGTTTTGTTCTTTAGGCAGGACTGGCTCAAATTATGTCAAGTTTTGATTGCTAAATTTGATCATAGATGTCAGCCCTGTTCTACGATAAACAATGAAAAAGGCAATTTTGGCATAAAACGATATGATGGTTTTGAGCTGAAGGAGCACAAAAGCCCAAAATTTAAAAATTTGCTGGTTTGGCAGTTATGGCACCGACCCACTCAATTAACATAATATATTAGTCTATTGTTAATTATGTTTGCCAATTCTTTTATAGAAACCTTCGGTATGAAACATTAAACTCGACGCGAAATCACTTTTTTTAATTTCCCGACGCGCGTTTCGCTGACTATGTTAGCATCATCAGGGGATGATTCAAACTAATACTAAAACTAAACTATTTTTTATTTATATGATAATTATACCTAATGGCACCTGTAAAAATCATGAACCACGAAGTTAACGAAGCGGTGCATTAATAATTAAAAAAAGTTGACTGGATGGGATAAGTCCTTTATCCCGGTTCATCGTTTTCTTGCATTTTTCTATTTAAATTCTTACATACGCATCCAAAGCCCTGTTATTATTTACACTAATAATAAATACTAAATTATTAATATTTATATTGTGGCCATCTTTAGTTACCTGTTGGGTAATGAAATATTTTAGCATCTCCCATATCTAATGTGGATAACCTGTTTTTACATCAGGTTAATATGGATCTTTTATTTTGCCTAATACGTCTTCGATCACAATTTTAACAACTAATTTCATAAATCTCCGATTTTTCGTGTTGATCTACTTTATTCTCCGGATTACCCAGGATGACCCTTAATTTACCATATGGTTGCTAGACTACCTTAAGGTCCACTTTTTCAAAATCTTGCTTAGTCCTCGGATTATTTTTGTTCTGTTCTTTTTGCAAAGTGGGAGATTCTTTCAATACATGTTTAAACTTATGTTTTTTAATTAATCTCTGCACAATATTTTTATTATAACAATTTCTAATTAATGCTGATTCTTTGTTAAAAATATTTTTAAAGGAAAATTAATTTTACCATTAAATTTAAATTAGCCATCTTATTATGGAAGCTGTGATTCAAATTATTAGAAATGTATCTCGAAGTGGTGGTGTTTTCTCTAAAAATATCAACATCCAAATGATTATTATTGTTTCTGCTCACTAAAATGTCCAAAAATGGTAATTTATCATTGTTCTCAAGTTCATACGTGAGTGTTACGATTTCGGATTTTCCATTTTAAAATTTATTTTGCTGAACTGAAAAGGGAATGTTTTTAGAAATGAATATATATACATATATATATATATATATATATATATATATATATATATATATATATATATATATATATATATATATATATATATATATATATATATATATTTATTTATTTATTTTTTGGCAGTTCAAAACAGTACCATTTTCTTTAAAATCGAGAACTTGTATTGCCTTATTGTGATCAAAGAAAAAAATCCTTCGTTCAATCATTAGTCAAATTTATCTAGGAGTATGCAAAATTTCAACAACATTGGTGCATTAGTTTTTGAGAAATCGTATCCACCGGCTTCAAAAATACAGTTTTAAGAAAAACGCAATTAATGTTTTAAGTCAGAATAAAACGAAAACAAAAATAAATTTCATGGAATCATCGATTCCAGCCCCATAAAGCAAAGGTTCTGCTGTTCAAGAACTCTTGCCTGAGACGAATTCTTGCCTCTCGAGTCCCAGCCTCAGCACTTTTCTCCGCTATGAGTATGTGGTGTGCATCTCCTTTCCGCGCATACTCGCGGCTATTTCGGCAGTTTAATATCCATACCGTGCAAAAAAAATATATAAATGAGATTCGTTCGTTGAGAGTGCAGGCGGCGATTAATGCGAAAATTTCATCTATTTTTGAACCAGCTGAAAGTATTTTTGGAGTGATTTTCGAAATGAGCTAGGTCAAACTCTCATTATTATTTTGCGTCAAGCCACCAACACACCGGCACCGCTCCAAAAGCACATTCTTATAAAGTTCTTCATAAATGCACTTGATAGCTGATAAAACATCACTCGGCAATGGAGCGTAATCGTGCTTGAATGATGACAGAGTATATGTAGCTGAAGCATGCTACCAAGCTCACCATAAGTCAACGCCGCTCCGGTACATTTCGAGCTGTGGATTTTAGTCCGATGAGCTATAATAGAAGTAAGTTACTCATATAGCGTCCTTCATTTTTTTTGCATTGAATCAGAATTCCTTCCTACAGCCAGTCCTTAATAAACTGTTAATGTATCGATAAATTGACCTGTAAACTTGCCTTTGCCAGAAAGAGTTTTTTTCTAATCGTTTTTTCTTTTCTGATTATTTTCAAAACTGTTTATAAAAGACTCTCTCGCCTAGAGTTTTACTCCGATGGACATAAAACTTTGGACAACATATTCTTGACATGTCGTACTATTAGAAAGTAAATAAGCAAAGGATATTTTTAAAATTTCAAAACCGATGTAACCACTTAAAAATTGATCGATTTTCGTTGCGTTTCAATAGAGAACCGTAAGCAGAAATTCAGCCTATGAAATTTTTCTCCATTAACTCATCAGTCTTGCTAACCATTTCATGTTGGTTCACTATTGGGAATTTCTCCTGTCTCTCGAATTATTTTATGCCGATTACATTCAATTAGCGCCAATATTTCGTTGCCATCAGCTATAAGCTGTCATCCATTGCTTTCACGAAACTTTCTGAACCACTTGCAATAGCATCGTCAACAGAACCCTCACCTGTATTCTTTTCATCTGCTTCGGAAATAAAAAAAAACATAATATATCCAAAATGTTCTTTGTCTTCTGCCTTTTTAATGCTTAATAAAAAAAATATATAACACCATTTTTTCTCAAGTACTCGCTGTATCAAAACTTTATATGTGTAAAGTAGCGCCAAAAACCAGACGAACTTTTGTTTCAACTCAATAGTAAGCCGTAATAGCTCAAAAAAGTATTTTTTTTAAGATGCTTCAAATTTTAAATTTGATGAATAATCCTTGGACGCCCCTGTTCAATTCGTGCTACTTTTCAAGCAAGTCTATGCAGGCGTTAAGTAGCCAACGATTTTAGACGGTTTGATTTACTTCCATATTATTCTTTGTCAAGCAATTTAATTTCCATATTAGGTACTTTAGAGGCACTCATGAATTTAGATCAATCGTTCGTGCATCTGGTATTTATTAAAAGTTTTTTTTTCCTCCAACTAGGTTTACACTTGAGAGGTGACAAGTGTTATTTACGATGTGACGTCCGATACAGATTTTTTTTCATATTAATTAAACAGAAACAACGTAGTTGGTCACAAATCTTGTTGTGTTTATGTGCGGTCTGGCGTTGTTTAACAAGGTGACCTCATTACGGCATTTTATTTTTAAACAATTATTAAAGCTATGTGGAATGTGACAGTGATTATCGATGAAAAACGTTCGTATAAAATTGGTTTTTTTAAGAATTGAAAAATAAAATATTGTTATCATATATCGGTGATCGGTCGCTACAAATTTGTATGCAAATTAAGAAATATTGTTGGGTGTAAACTTTTGTACTAAGAAATCATAGTTGAGGTGTTAATAATCGCGGGAATCGGGCGGAGAACTCGGAATCGAATCGGGCAGGAGCAGTAAAAGCTCCAAAATTGGTTGAAAGAATTGATGATTTATCATTATGATTTATAATCATTATTCTTGCGTGACATAATTCACTCAGTAAACAAATATTCTTTAGTACCAAGACAATGCTAGCTGATTTTGTAAACATTTTTATTTCTCATTTATACCTTTTGCCCCCTATACCTTTGTAATCCATTTTCAGCCTATGGCTTCAATCAAGGAATGAATTGAATAATTTGTTTCGGTTACAGTCTTGTTCCACCATGTTCCCATTTATATTATTTTGGATAAAACACTAAGTCTTTCCTGGTTGCTAATTCTGACCGATTTCCTTCAATTGCTGTTTCCAGCCTATCTAATTGTAATCAGTACAGATCATTGTTGATGATTTGGTTGTATAAAAGAAGCTCAAAGTGTATGGATCCTTCCAATCCCACCAAATGCAAAGTATAATATTTTGAGGTGAAAGCGGTCTTTCGCCGTATTTAAAACTGTTCACCGTGACAACCTCAATGATTTTTATTATTACACGTTGTTGTACGGAATCCATTTTTTCTCATCAGTTACCATACGTTTCAGAGCAGAAATCTCAGATTTTTTTTTAACAAATTATCTCACGAAGAGATTCGTGGGGGACCCACCTATGTGTACCTATTTTTTTCAGATGGTCAGATAGTCTAAGTTGGATATATATATATATATATATATATATATATATATATATATATATATATATATATATATATATATATATATGTATATATGTATGTATATATATATATATATATATACATATTTATATGTATTGGATTTTTCCGGGAGTACATCCGGTTGTCGAGTTGGCCCCTGTCGGGAGGAGATAGTCACGAACCTCGTCACAATAAGCACTGAAGATGGCAAATGAGATTTTGGCGAAACGTCTGCAAGGTCCCGATAGGGACCAACTCGATAACCGGATGTACTCCCGGAAAAAACCCAATACATGTTTTTCCATCCGTGAAACAGTACGCACAAACATATATATATATATATATATATATATATATATATATATATATATATATATATATATATATATATATATATATATAGGGTGATTTACAGTGAATGGTACATTAGATGTTTATGGAGAACTACTTAAAGTAAAGATTTGAAATTTTAGATACTTATGCAAATAAACACGAGCTCTCAATTAAAAATATTTTCCACGCTGCTGTGTTGCCAAATCCATTCCTAGCTAATATTAACTTTGTTTTTTTTTAAATCGAATACCATATATGATATTACATTTTTAGATTATGTGAGGCATTTTGAAAATTTTTTATGTAACATATGCTATATCTATCTTCAGCCGTTTCGGTAATAAAACGTTTAAAAAATTTGGCAAGAAACATCCCTGAATATAAAAATATTATATATATATATATATATATATATATATATATATATATATATATATATATATATATATATATACAACCAGCATACCTCGATACCTAAATTTTTGAATGCGATTCCATAATAGGTTGCCTTATGGTAATATGACATGAGAATTAATTTATCACATACAGGGAGTTTACAAAATAGTGCGCTTTTGATGCGAAAATTAAAAAAAATCATGTTCTGTAGGAATTTTAAATTGAACACCCTATATTTTATAGGGAGCACAAACGAGCAATAAATTCTATATCTAAAAGTGTTAAGTGATTATATATCTATTTTTAGCGTAGCGTAGTTTTCAACTTATAAGCAAAAAACAAAAATAATGCAATTAATGCAAATATAATGGTTTAGTAGTGGGCCACGGCCGGCTAGGGTGACATTACTTCTAAACAAATATTATGAAAATGTATGTATTTGACATTATTAGTTTGACAATTCATTATTAACGTATTTAAGTAATTGTCTCAGTAAATAATGGAAGGAATTAACTATTCGAATGAATCATTAATTTATTTATTTTATACGGACATTGTGACAACATTATCAACCGCACTTGTAGACAGTTTAACGCAATGTATCCTGATTTAGTACGAATGGATAAAAGAAATTTTAGACGGACTCAAACAAATTTTATAAATTCTGGTTTTTCTCGGGTTCACCTCGGAATTGACCCAGCCAGTTACATCTAATGAGGATAACAAGATTAACATTCTGGTTTATTTTCATGCGTATCCGCAATCTTCTATTACAATGATTATAAAATAACAATACAAAGAATCTGAAAAAAACATGGCCTGAGCACTTACAAATTTTCTGAAGCTCAGTTTCTCAGGCCAAACGACTGCCCTCAAAGAGTGGAATTTTGTGAAAATTTATTAGTTCTTTTCCAGCAAGATCCACATTTTTTACAAAAAATAATCTGGACTGATGTCCAATTGTCACTTCTGGGCAAATAAAAATCCTCATTTTACCAAGGATTTCGCACAACTAGGGAAATTTAATTTTAATGTTTTTTATTTAATCATAGACAAACAAATTCGATACTTTATTTACGATGAACGGTTAACTTCAAGAAAGTATCTAGAAATAGTATCAACAGTAGTAGTAGTAACAGTAGCAACAGTAGTACTGGCAGTACTGTCTAACAACTTTCACTGGCTGTGTACCGAAGCAGCTGGTACCAGCTTGATACTGCTCTGGCAGACTGTACAGAAGAAGTAAAAAGGCAACTCTATGAGCTATTCGAAGACATGTGGTTTAGACGTTTGGGTCCGTGGAATTGGCTGCGGAGATCACTCGATTTAACTCCTCTTGATATCTATCTTTGGGGTACTGTAAAATATTTTATCTACAAAGCGTCAGTAAACACTAGAGATAAGTTAAAGCATCGGGTAAATCAAGCATCCGCAACCTTAGATCCAATTGAGATAAGAATAGCCGTCACGAAAGGGGATCATATTAGAATGTTGAAATGTTTGGAGGTAAACGGTCAGCGTTTCGAACATTTGCTATAAAAAGAGTTTTTTTATATAGTATTATTTATATAGCTTATATATAGTTTCCAATTTTAATTTTTTTTTGTTTACTAAAATAAAATAAACCGTTTTATTTGCTTAAATTGGATTATTTCGGTTTTTTATTTATAAGTCGAAAACCGTTAAAAATAGGTATATCACTACTTAATACTTTTTGATACAGAATTTATTGCTCTTTTGTGCTCTACTATAAAATTCAGGGTAATGATCCATTTAAAATTCCTATATACAATGAATTTTTAAATTCTATCAAAAGGGCACTTTGTAAATGCTCTGTATGCAATAAATTAATTCTCATGTCATATTGTCATAAAGCAACCTATTAAGGAACCGTATTCAAAAATTAATGTATTTAAATATGCTGGTTGCTAAACAAATATTTTTTTATTCAGGGATGTTTGTTGCTAAATTTTTTTAAAAATATTTGTTATTTCCGAAACGGCTCAAGATAGGTATAACATATGTTACATAAAAAGTTTTAAAATGCTTCACATAATCTAGAAATGTAATAAGATATAGGGTATTCCATATACAAAAGTTGAAATCAGCTTTGAGTAGATCTGGCAACACTGCAGCACAGAAAATATACTAAATAGAGAGTGCATGTTCATTTATATAAGTACACAAAATTTACAATCATTACCCCAAGTAGTTCTCCATAAATGTCTAATATACCATCCACCGTGAATCAGCATGTATATACGATAAAGGGTAGAATGAAACGTCAGAGAGTTTTTTAATGAAATATATTACTTATCGGAAAACCGATATATTTTTCAATGTAGTTTCGCTTTAGCTCGATATACTTCGCCCAAGGATTTTGCAACTTTTTTTATGCCCCCAAAAAAACGCCTCGTCGAACTCCGTAAAATAGTTCTGTGTGTTTTGGCGACAAGCTCTTCATTTGATGTGAATCACTCTCCAGCCAGCTATTTTTATGTTTCGAAAAGATAGGAGGCTGGAGTCGGAAGGAGGCTAAATCTGGAGAGCAAAGTGGATGCGGCATCAGTTTGTAGCGCCAATTGACCAGTTTTGCTGTTATAACGGCGAATAAATGAGTGAATGAATTGTCGAGGAGAAATAGCCAATTATTCTTAGTCAAATATTTTCTCTTTTCCAAAGAGTCGCTGAAGATAATGCCTTGCGAATATCTATCGACTTACTAAAGTATTACAGTATCATTTATTGGTAAAAATAAATGAAGTATTTAAGAAAATCATGATGCCTTATAGAAACTCAATGCATCTTATATTTAATGACAGTTAAATTGTATATACCGCAACCCTCCTATATTAATCACAAAAATGACCCTTCAGAGCCCCTCTTTGTCTCCAGTGTCCACCCTCCGACCAAACGTACGTAAGTGGCACATACATTACCTCTTTCTCCCTCTCGCGACCGCCACCAACCGCCCCCTTACGACGTTGTAGGGGGGAAGGGTAGCGGAAAGCCGAAAGGGCGCTGTTTATTGAAGCACCGAGACGTAACAATGTTGCGGCCGTTGCCGGGCTACAAATTAAACGGCCCAAGGAATTTGGGTCCGGCGTAATTTCCTTATGTGCCGGACTTCGCTGTGGCAAGTTCTAACCCCCCGGTAAATTCTTAGAGGTGTTTCCACCCCTCGACTATATATGTCTCGACCCCCATCCACCTCTTGTACCACCACCGTCTCCTCCTTCTGGAGAGGATGCAGATTAATGTGCATTCATCCGGCTAAGAAATTGCTGTATCTTGCGAATTTCCCGTGTCCGCAGTCGAAGTACTTTCCTCGATAGCGTTACCGAGGGTTATAATAGGCAGAAAATGACTTTATCCCGAAATTTGTTAAGATCTATTGCCCAGATTGGCTCGGGATTATATTGAGTTGGTCTGCTTTAGTCCAATATGGAAATATATAAGAGCAATTTATCAGATAGAACTGAAATCGTAAGCAAGACATAAGCAAACAGATAAGGAATATATTTGTTTGATTTTTTTTTGGTAAAATTGTGATGATTATAAAAATACGCTATTTAAAATTTTGCATTTAATTTATTTCAAAGAAAAATACATTGATCTATTTATAAATTGAGTGGGGATACCATATACTTCTTTTTACACTTTAGTTAATGCTTCGGTCATCTTGAATCTTGCCGTAATTCGCTGTTTCTTACATCTGAATTATATTTAAATAGTTTTTGTTAATTGAGCGTGGGTCCAGTCCGACCCCAAAAAATAATTGTCACTAAGGAACCTGATATGAGGTGTGCAAATAGAGTAATGAGACTGATTTTTTATAATTTTTTATTCAACAGAAACTATAATTTTACATTGTCTGCTTTAAAGCAGTTGCCTTGAAAAGCCAATTAGCGTGGAAGATGGTTTGTCCTCTCTTCATAACAATGCTGAAAGTTAAATACTGGAATTGCCATCAGATGGCCGGTTACGGTCTTTTCAATGTTCTCCCATGTTCCAAAATTGCAGTCTGGTGAATAAGGGGGTTGAGACAGTGGTGTTTTGCTTGTAAAAAAAAATTGTTAATTGACTCACTGTAGTGAAGGAGCACCCAGGTGATGTTCGGTCTCATACGCATGACCCTTTTTCGAAGTATTTCAAGAAATCCTCGGTAAAAATAATGGTTTACCGTTTGACACACACAAATTCCTTGTGAGCGAACTTATGCCTATCAAAGAAGCAAATCAACATTCTTAAATTGTTCATTCTGTCATTTTTGGCAGTGTCGAGGTTGAAGTGTACCATTCCTGGCTCTAGCGCTTCGTTTCCAGATCAGTAATGACATGTTTTAGAAAATAAGGGTAATTTTCAATCCGCCCCAATAAGTGAAGACATATTTCCCTCCTATTGTTTTTTTGATCCTGCGAGAGGTTTTTCTGCTCAGGTTGTGTAAATTTCCACCATATTTAAAAAATTATTTGACAATTATTTCGAAAAACTGTCTTTTTCAAATACGAAACTAGAACATTGTTTCATATTTGAAAAAGGCACTGTGTACAGGAATAACTATCAGATAATCTTTTAAATATATTGAAAATTTAGCCAGAAGTCTCAGTTTTTCTATCTAAAATTAAATTTTATGAAGTATAGGCTGCTATAGTTAAATGTAAGAATAATTATGTTATAATTAATTATAACTTATAAATCAATACAAGGGTTACTATTTATGTATCCGAAATTGGCAACATTGGCTCTTTTAGACGCCATCTTACATATATATCGTAAAGGACATTGTTGACTCTATACGTACTCAGAAGGTTTTGTCGTATGGACGCTGTTTCTGTTGTTTAGCGAGTTGAAAATTTCATCTCAGTCAAAAATGGAATTAAGTCGTGAGAATGCCTGTGTGATGATTTACTACGACTTTCAGGGTGGGTTATCTCAACAACAGTGCAACGATCAACTCACTTCGCCTTTTGACAGAAAAAGCAGTTGTGTCAGAAAATATTGATACTGTGCGCGAACTGATAACGCAAGATCGTCATGTGATATACCGTGAGATTGAGGCATCCATGGACATTAGTATGACAAGCATAATTAGACTGACAATCGCTCAAAAAAGGCTCGTGTCGATTGCAAAGGCTCGTATCAATTGGTGCAAAGAAATGTTAAAAAAATACAATCGTGGTGCGTCAAAAAGCGTGTATAATATCTACATACGTGACAAATCTTGGATCTATACGTATGAGCCCGAAAGTAAACAGCAGTCGACTGTATGGGTCTTTCAAAAAGAGCCAAATCTAACACAAAAATTATTCGTGCAAGAAGCACTTCGAAGCAAATGGTCGCCTGTTTTTTTGGAATAAATGGATATGTGGCTACATTGCCACTAGAGAACCGTAGAACGGTTAATTCTGAATGGTAAACAACCATTTTTTTACCAGAAATCTTTGAAGAAACAAGAAAAAACAACCAGCGATGCAGGATCATTCTTCACCAGGCCCATGAAAACATCGAATTGATGGGTCATCCAACGTACAATCCCGATTTGGTACCAAATGATTTCGTTTTGTTCCCGTCCGTAAAGAATAAACTACATAGTCAATGATTTTCAACCCCAAAAGAAGGGGATCGATGCGTTTAAAATTCATGTTTTGAATGCAGCTCAACTGGAATGGAAAAATGGCTCAATGTTATAAACATTGGTTCAAACGTATGCAAAAGTATATCGATCATTGCGGAGAATGTTTTGAAAAACAACAAAACCATTTTCAAGTAAAAATATTTGTTTTTATTTAGTATTCTGGATATATAAATAGCAAGCCTCGTATGAAAATAATGATAAGTATAATGATTAGTATTAATCTGACCGAAACGTTGTGAAAGTAGCAACACAATTAGCAAGACGAAAGAAGTTCAATATCTCTCCTTCCTAGTTCAGACAATAGTTTCATATACGTGCTGGAAACGAGACAAGATAAGGTAACGTAAAGCAAGATATTATCGGAATATGCTCTTAAGTTGATCAGTTGCCAAATTATAAGTTAAGCTACTCTCGAAACTATAGTTTAAGATGCGACCAAGAGTTGACAAACCTACGGGGCCTTTGTTCCAGGTTTATCTTTAGTCGATTTAAAATCAAAAAAATCATAAATGACGGTAGAAATACTCAATAATTTTGCATATAAAAATTAACGACTTGGGTTGATGCAAAAGTGTGTCCCATTGCTCGTTAACTTCTTCAAACATGCAACTTGTAGATGTTGCTTGGCAGAAGGAATTTTGTTAAGAAAACGCCGAAAATAAGGAGCATTTTCGACTATTTTAAAAGAAGAATGTGCTGTACAAAGTGAGGGACCGTTGACATTTTCACAATAATCTTAGCAATGCATCACGTTCTGGATAACCAGGAGAGTCTTGTGATTCTCTATGGAAGCACAATGAAATTTATTCATTCTTATTATTCAGCTTATTTATTCTTTAATTTTTTTTATATTGAATTATTTAAAAGTGGTATAATTTATTACCAAAAATATGACAATAATTTCCCTTAAATTTGTAATCGAGATTTTTATTAGTTTTTGAGGTGTTTTTAAAAAATATTTTAAAAACACCTTAAACACATTTGATTATAGAAAACAAATAATTTTCGTTGTTTGCATTTCATTAACAATATTTTCCATATAAAAATCCACGATATGCGCTTCGCTTCTTCATTTTTCTTCCATGGCATTTGCTCCGATAGATTTATTTTACTATTTTTTTTTACTTTGGGTTCAAAATAATGGCGGACTGGGAAAATGTTATATTTATTTTCGTTATTAGTATTAAACTATGTATGTAAATCAAAGAAAATTATTATTTATAAAAAACGAATAAAACCAATAAATGTATGTCGTATTTTAATAGGAATAAATAATAAGAATAACAAGAAACTATACTAATGCCAAATTAATTGTTATGACAAAAAAAAATGAATAATTTTTTTTTGAAAAAATTGAATAATTTTTTTTTGAAGGAACTGATGCAAATGATATGTAACATTTAAACAATGTTCTTTGTGAACTGTTTGACCAGTTGGACCAGTATCACGGTAATCGAAGAAAAGCTTTACCGGTTTTGGTTCATGTTTAGCACGATATTCGCTTGAATGTTGAGCTGTTTCTGAGACAAAAGCATAAATTCATGTCTTATCACTAGTTATTATGCATAATAAAACATCTCTTTAGCAACTTCAACACTATGATAATTTTCAAAAAAAATCGGTATTTTCGAAACAAGTCTGGAAGACAATGTAAACGTCTGCAATGTCATTACAATATTAATACATCGTTGTACCACTTGTAAACATTTCCTTGTTTTGCATCAGCACAACAAAAATCATTTTCTAGACAAAATTTAATAGAAATGTTTGCCCGATAAATTTATCCTGTTAAAAACGACGACAAATTTTGAATCGTCATAAAAGACCTTAAAATTTCTAACTTAACAAGCAAAACAATAATCTCGAAGTGATTTACCACTAGACACCAAATTATTTTTGTAAACTTCCCTACGCATGTTTCGCTAACCAGGTTAGCATCAACAGGCGATAATTTAGTCTGATTAAATAGATCGAATCATCTCCTGATGATGCTAATAAGGTTAGCCAAGCGTGCATCGTGTTATTTAAAAAAGTGAATTGGTTTTTAGTGGTAAACCTCTTCGAGTTTAGTGTTTAATACCAAAGCTTCCAATAGAAGAATTGAAGTGAAAGATGAAATAATCGTTACGTAAAGCGCGTAAATTTTTAAAACAAAAGTCACCTTACTTTTTGATGATAGTTGTATATCAAATTGAAAAAGACGATTCATATAGTGAAAATTTTGCTTATCCCATATTGTGTTTCTAGGATTAAAATTATTATAAAACTAAATTGACATTTATATAGAAAAAAATATTATAATAAATAAATATATTTAAAACGTTTATAATAAAATTTCCTATAATATATATATATATATATATATATATATATATATATATATATATATATATATATATATATATATATATATATATATATACCGTGTGTCCCATCCAAATGGAATAAATTCGTGTGTTCACACGAATACATACGTTCATAATACACAATGTGGGGGCTTGTTCGAAAAAACGCTCGAACACGTCGATTGATATTTTTAGATGCGCATATTTTTCAACAAATTTTTTTTATACAGGGTGTGTCATGTAACAGTGGCCAATACCAACTTTCTTATTTTAAATACAACACCCTGTATATTATTTAATTTTTGGATTCTTCAGGAAATTCTAGACATATTTCATTTAAAATATCCTAGACTTATCTTCAACTGTTTCGGAAATATTAAGTAATTCTTCGAACATTATCAGCAAATAGGCAAAGATAAAAAATCAGGTTTTCAAAGGTAGGTATTTGTTGTATGAAACGTCAAAAAATCAACGTGCCTTTTAAATTAGTTTTCTTTGACATGTGTGATTCATTTGATTTAAACATTTTTTCTATTTATTAAAATTTTTTCTATTTATCATAAAATAACTATCTTAATGATGATAGGTTATGGAGATAGGACACGAACTCAAGCCGAAGTTATTCGTCTCTTTAGGGAAAAGGTACAGTAAGTAAAGTTGAAAAACAATTTAGAGAACTGGGACACGTGAGACAAATTAAGAAGGAAGCAGTGTCGTTGACCGATAACAAAAAATTGGATGTAATGCTTGCATTCCAAGATAATCCGCATACCTCAACTCGACAAGTTGCCTTGGAAAACAATGTTGGTCGCTCTTCGGTTGCCAGAATATTGAAAGAGAATAAAATGCATCCGTATAAGCTACGCCTACTCAAGAGCTTAGTGAAGACGACTTCGACAGGAGAATGGAGTTTTGCGAACAACTGATGCACAGAATAGACAACAACCTTCTGAGATTGGAAAACGTTTTATTTTCTGATGAATCTACTTTTACTCTTCATGGGCATGTCAATCGCCAGAACTGTCGTTATTGGTCGAGAGAAAATCCTCACTGGCTGCGGGAAATTCACACACAAAGACCTGAAAAGATTAATGTCTGGGCAGGTATTATAGGAGGTCAAATAATTGGTCCAATATTTTTTCGATCAAAATTTAAATGGGGTAAATTACTTAGACTTTCTCCAAAATCAGCTCATTCCAAATCTTATAACTTTGTACTCTAATAGAAGAAATCCTCAATTGCTAGCCGACACAATTTGGTTCCAACAAGATGGAGCAACCACCTATTATCAAGTTAATGCGCGGCAGTACCTCGATAATGTGTTTTCAAATCGATGGATTGGGAGGAGAGGGCCACTAGAATGGCCACCAAGGTCACCGGACTTCACTCCGTTGGATTTTTTTTATGTCAAAACCAAGCCACAAGATCTGAATGATTTAAGAGGACGCATTACCGACAGCATTAGGTCAATTACGCCACAAACATTAAATAATGCCAGGAATCAGTTTTACTTGAGGTTGGGCTGTTGCCAGGACGTCCAGGGTTCACAATTCGAGCATTTGTTACATTAAATGTTTTAAATAAAAAATTTATACAAAAACTAAATAGTCTTGAAATTTCCACAATTTTGTTTACAGTGTTAAAAAAAAGTGTAGTTGCGCATTTTTTCCAAAGAAAACCTTTTATACAGGGTGTGTCATGTAACAGAGGCCAATACCATCTTTCTATTGTGTTGTAGCGAATTTCTGTAATCAAATAATTTTCAAAAAAAAAATCAAAAAATCAGTTAATTTTTTCAATAAATCTGAAAACACTTAATATTTCCGAAACAGTTGAAGATAAGTCTAGGATATTTTACATGAAATATGTCTAGAATTTTCTGAAGAATCCAAAAATTAAATAATATACAGGGAGTTGTTTTTAAAATAAGAAAGTTGGTATTGGCCACTGTTACATGACACACCCTGTATAAAACAATTTTGTTGAAAAAAATGCGCATCTAAAAATACCAATCGACGTGTTCGAGCGTTTTTCGAACACGCCCCCATTTAGTTATTAACGAATTTATTCCATTTGGCTGGGACACACGGTATATATATATATATATATATATATATATATATATATATATATATATATATATATATATATATATATAGACAAAAGATAAGACAAAATAAAAGTAAGAAAAAATAATCTATCTGAGACAGAAACAAATCTCTAACGGAAAATATGACACCGACAAGGCAAGAACAAGAAGACACCCCTTGGCATCCGAATAAAACATTCAAAATAGATCTGAAATTAAATGGAGCATGTGATAATGTCACCATAACTCATATTTCCTGGTTTTTATGCGTATTTCACGGGCCCGGGCTCAGCGGGCCATCCACTTTTCGCCCTTCGCAACGTTTGCCCTCGTAAAACCGATCCTTGCAACAAGGTTGAAAATTATTTTGGTGCGATTGCCATAAAATTTCGACGGGAAAAAACGTTCCTAATAAAATTTGGCTTTGCATCAGAAATGGATATGGTGCCAGCGAAAGAAGTCGCTGCCAGAATAGCGTGGAATATTTTTAAGATTTTGCAGTAGGGCCTATATTTGTATTGCAATTTATTGATACGACGTGAAAATCGGATAATAATACACAATATGATTGAAAAAAATCTTTTCCTGAAATACATCTGAATAAAGCAAAAAATATTTTTGGATATGCCAGATAGAATATATCAGTTAACAAAAAAAGCCATAATTTCGAAATGTAAATAATGAAGGTTATTTTTTATATATTTAAATTTCTCAACTCTCATACCATATTTATGTTGGCATTAGTATAGTTTCTTATTAAACAACGACAAACGTTTATTGATTAGTTAATTTTTATTAATAATCTTTTTCTTTGAATTACATATACAGCTTAACATAACATTAACTATATTACATAACACTAATAACGAAAATAAACATTTGACTAGTCCTACATTACTTTGACCCTAAAGTAAAAAAAAATTAAAATAACTGAGTAGATGGCATGGAAAGAAAAAAGAAGAAGAGAAGCGCATGTAATAGATTTTTTATGGGAAATATTGTTGATGAAATAAAATTATGAGAATGATTTCTTTTAAATATTCAGACATGTCTGAGAGGTGCGTAAATATTTTTTGTTACTCAGGAAGTATCGAAACTAATAAAGATCTCGTATAATAAACCTTGATGACAGATTTAGGGGAAATTTTAGTAATATTTTTGGTGACAAAGGATATATCGGCTAAGTATTTTTTATGGTACAAAACGATAAAAATAAAAATCTCTGTATAAAATATTATATGATTTATTGTTTTCAGCAAACACAAGTACATTTTTAGGACTCGATACTCTAGAGTTACTTGATGTGAGAAACATGGGGTGTCCAAATGTATACCGACTACTTTCAGTGTTTGTCGTTGTGATTTATTGATTGTTCATTGGAATCGCTAACTTCAGAGGAAACTGTAACCTTTTGAATTGAAATGGTAGATTGTTTAGAATTATTGAGATGCAAGGAATCAAAACTTCATCTTCTTTTGCTGCACCACTGAGAATAGTGGCCTTAATTGGGGATTTGAAAAAACTCACAAATGGACAGATCATATATGTTTTATAACAAAACCATTTTTATATTTATTTTTTCCTTATAATTAGAAAGTTATATTATGTTGAAAATACATTTTTAAACCTAGTACAGATGACGCGCTGACAGTTCCCTAAAAAAACCCGAGCGTGTGTATACGTGCGTATCACCTCAGGAATTATGGTATGAGGACTATATGCATGAGAAGCAGGCCAATCCTAGTAGCAATCAGAGGAACTCCGTCAACCATCAAGCCCGTCCAAATTTCATCAATCTCACGGATAACCTGGCAGAAGACTGGATCATCATCGGGAAGTAATACGCCTAATTACTGAATTAATTGAATGGTGCTATTCGGGCTAAACGTCCTTATCTGATCAAACAGAATGTGCTCTTTCATAACAATAATGTGCCTGTTCCTGATTAACGCTTCAATGTGCTTCCAAATGGGACTTGTTCACCAAATTTGAGTACCAGTAATTACTGCTTAATCCCAAACTTAAAAAAAATGTTTTCCTGGATAAAGATTCGCTTCAAATAACCAGATCAAAGCTAAAAGAACCGCTTATTTCGCAGATTTTGGCAAATCGCATTATCTGAGAGTAATAAAAAGGTAGAACATCGTTAATCTAAATATATTGACTTGGCGAAAACACCCCGATGTAAAAAAAAGATTGTCAGACCAAAAAGTTTTCGAAAGGCTCTCGTAAAACATCGTGTGGCTTTACACTCCTTCGATTAAAATCATCACTTAATATATATTTAAATACCAGAGTCTGTTTTTTTCCAGCATCATGCATCATATCTGAAATAGATTGCAAGGTGGAAAAGGTGGAAAAGGTTGGAAAAAATAGAAATACTGTGAAAAGCATTATTTTGAATAGTAAAATAAACAAATTCATAGTTTCAATCTATCTTTCAATTTTCTTAAATATTTATTTATTAATTTTCCATTGTGATTTATTTTATTAGGACATCTCGGACAAGTGCGGGACAACATTAGCAAACTTGAGCTATTTCCTAGACGTTCCTTTAATCAAGACGATCCCGAAGCCGCAACCCATCATCAATTCCTAACTTAACCTGAAGATCTCCTCCAATAAAATGTTTAACATAGTTGATCATACTTGCCCCGAGCTTTATCCTCCTAAGACGGCGAACTCGCCTAGTTCCAACTCTCCAACTAGCGAGAAATGCTTTCGTGAACGCAACTCCTGGCCAGCGAACAGTTTTGAAAGTTTATGCGGTTGACCCTCCAGCTTCGGGTTTCATCTACTTACATGTAAACTCCTTTTATCGTATAAATATCCAGGGCTCTCCGGTCGCCTTGTGTCTTCGGCTTCGAATTACATTTGGATTAAATTTATTGAACATATGTTAACCATGTATTTAATACTTTTTATTTGATTATTCTGCAATCCATCTGATACTTTAAGGAATGTTGTTATTTATTTTTTTCCTTTATTTGGGTTTTTCGCCACTATCTAAAACTCAAAAAATATCAAAAATACCTGTTCTTATGTAAAGAAAGAATCACTGGGTAAAAACAAAAAACCAAACGGAGACAAATTTCTCAGTGATTCTTTTTTGTAATAAATTTGCCTAACGAACAAAATTTTAAAGATATAAAAAATTTTACAAACTTTTAACGTTAACGTTTCGGAGGGTACTCTCCCCCCGTTTTCAAAACTAAACTAAAAAATAAATTATATTAATTTGTAATATATAAAGTAACGAGTGAAAGTAAATACATTTTATTTTTTTTATGTCAACGATACTTACATTGACAACAATAGATATTCATGACAGTGACATACTACCAAAAAATATGTATAAGTAATGTTTACTGTGTGATTGTTTATTGTACTGATTGTGTATTCAAATATTTAAATGTGTTTAATTGTATTCTTAAGAATCGGGAACCATATTGAATTTAAATCTACCGAAGGCATAGCAATACAGTTATTTTTATTTAAATTAATTATCGCGATTTCTTTTAATCTTCTGTATCTTGTTACTGATTCTTTTAATACCGTTTTGGAATTATTCCAATTGATTTTATGACCCGATTCCCATGCGTGTTGACAAATTCTAGATTTATTAAAATCGCCCTTTCTAAGAAGGTTTTTGCTCTTTGCAAAATGCTCTTTTACTCTAACATCTTACGGTCTAGATGTCTCACCTATATAGAATTTACCACATTCGTTGACATACACAAAAAAAAATATATTTACTTTCACTCGTTACTTTATATATTACAAATTAATATAATTTATTTTTTAGTTTAGTTTTGAAAACGGAGGGAGACTATCCTCCGAAACGTTAACGTTAAAAGTTTGTAAAATTTTTTATAACATTTTTATATATTTAAAATTTTGTTCGTTAGGCAAATTTATTACAAAAAAGAATCACTGAGAAATTTGTCTCGGTTTGGTTTTTTTTGTTTTTACCCAGTGATTCTTTCTTTACATAAGAACAGGTATTTTTGATATTTTTTTGAGTTTTAGATAGTGGCGAAAAACCCAAATAAAGGAAAAAAATATATGAACACGCCACAATCATTCAGACATTACTTAATGTTGTTATTGATGTTGAACATTGACTTAAAAATGTTTTATATATTAATTAGCATTGTACTAGATTTTTTATTTGATTATAATTTATTATATATTTAAGAGATTATATCTGATGCCATTCTGATACTTGAAAAAGTATATGTTATCTTTCTCTATAAATTAAATCATATTATATGTAATCGCTAATGCAATACTTTGCTACGAAACTAGTAATATTCGACTTAAACAAATATAACAACCAACAAAATTGTCATAAAATAAAATGGAAAATTGTGCAAAATTCTAGAGGAATTACCAAACGATCATTACATCCTCAATGATATGAGAAAATCACTACACCTTACTTTATTGAAAATGATGGTGGTATTTTGGCGTAAAAGAGCTTTATTTACTTTTGTCTTATATTGATTTATAAAAAAGTAATACAAACTTAGTCTTCTAAGTAATCTCCCTTACTTTCTAAACGTTAATTTTTAAAGGGTGAACATCCGTTAGGGATCATGGCAATCATAATGGTATTCATCATGGGATATTAAATGTCTAGCAAATATCAAAATTAGTGTTGTGTGCATCAAACTTATGGTTGGACAATTTTGTGCCCAACCCAGCGATGTATTCGCCGAATTATCGACAAATTCCGAACGCATTTCACGTTGCTCGATTTAAAAATAAAAACAAGACAAAAAACCTGTGCGTTCTTAAGGATGAACTTTTATAAAATATATGCAAATTAACTTCAAATTGACTAAAAATCTTACGCATGTTCATCGATTTAAGAAATCGATATCTATGCAATCTTGTAACAAACTAAATTATTACAAAAAGGAAGAATATGCTTTGGCTGACCAAGAATTGATATTACATCTTTTCAGTTTATGTTTTGGGCATGTTCCACTACCGTATAAAAACTTTCTTATTCATTTTATTATCGCCACGGAAACCTTTGCTGACCGCGTGAAATTTTATTGACGGTATCGGCTATAAAATTCGAAAATTGTATTTTCCGCTCGGATTTCGAATCGGCTATTTTTAAAAAACAACGACATCTTATTTCGAAATCTTAGGAACAATTTTTTTTTTGTTATGTAGAAATTTTATTTGACATGTTGCATAAAATCTATTTGTATACATTATATATATATATATATATATATATATATATATATATATATATATATATATATATATATATATATATATATATATATATATATTATGTTATTACATATACCGTTAAATATTATTATTATTTTTCTATTTATTGGGATTTTCGGTCAATTATTAAATTATAATTTTTTTATTGCTTTGTTAACGTTATAGGTCAATTGAAAATCGAGAAAACAATGTCATTTAATTTTAAAAGTTTAGGAAATTCATTGTTTAATTAGATATTGGTAGGTTTTTAGATATAAATTTGTATTTTTTATAAAAAATATAAATTTAGGTATATTGTAGATTTGTTCTGAAGATTACTAAACTGCGTTAACTAAAAAAGTAACGTTAACAAAGTAAAAAAATTATAATTTATAAATTAACCGAAAATACTAATAAATGTATATATATATATATATATATATATATATATATATATATATATATATATATATATATATATATATATATATATATATATATATATATATATATATGATGTCATTGTGTTATTTGAAAGTGTATAAAAATGTTTAAATTCAGTTCAGTTTAAAAAGAAAAACTTGAATTAATTTTTCAAAAATAAAAATGTTATCGTCAATTTTTTGACCATGAAAATTTTGTCCGTAGGTTGGGACAGTAATAAAAATGCACCAAAGGGTCCAAAAAGTCAAATAATAACGCAAGATTTCGAACATTTATAGTCGATTTATTTATTTAAAAGGACATGAAAAACAAAATAAAGAAAGTTATATACATGCTAGTCTTTGTCAGAGCTGCAGTTTAGGCAGGTATAGTAGCTGCGAGTCATATTTACACACTTATGAAATGATCGCTGGCACTTGTTACATTCAACGAAATTGTCGCTTTAATCGAGTTAATTTTGCTGGCAAATTTCTCATGCTAATCGTTCAAAAATCAACATGCGACGATGACAACGATGACTTTCGCACTGGTTTGGCTTCGCTTTTTGGCTGACGTTTCTTGTGTTGATTGTCGTCTCTTCTTTGCACTGTCTTAATTTTTCTTTTGCTTTTCTTTGAGCATGGCAACATTTTCTGGTGAAGTGAGTGAGTTTTCAAAGGTGTTACTGATCTGACTGGTCCAACTCTAGACAAAACTGAGAAAAGACTTGAGGAACGTGATAATGATTGGTGTTGCTGTATCGTTGATTGTTGTTCACTTTCATGTACAGCAACGTCCATTAACTGCCTCAACTGTCTCAACTTACGTACACTTTGGCTATTTTGAAATTACATGATTTTTTTCTTAGCAAAATATGTTGGAAATTCATTCAGGGCTATAAAAGAGACAAAAAACTATGGTACAAATGTTATATCCACCCACCTTTTTCTACTTATGAAAAAATGCACTTTTCTCACTTATGTGAAATTTTCGAAAACATTTGTTTTTTAGAAAATTATTGATTTGCTTCTGCTCATACACAAGGAACACGAGCAAGTATATCCTACTTCTATGTAAAGTGTGCTCGAAATGAAAAAAATTGAGAAATAAAACCCACGAACGTCTCTCTCTTATACATACATACATACATACATACATACATATATATATATATATATATATATATATATATATATATATATATATATATATATATATATATAACACATGGACTGAAAAGTCCCGGGCCTAACACATAGATGGCGCTAGTTTTATTGCAGTTACCTTTTTTTCAGTTAATACTAACCTTCAAAAGACAGCTGTTAAAATTTCATGATATTCTATTCATTAGTTTGTGAGTTATTGTGCTAAGAGTGACGCTACTTTTGTTATTTTCAAAACAATGGATCAAAAACAATTTCGTGTTTTAATTTTACACTGCTTCTTGATGGGAAAAAATACCGTTCAAGCGAAGCAATGGCTTGAAAAGTGTTATGGGGACTCCGCTCCATCAGAAATAACAATAAAACGTTGGTTTGCTGACTTCAAACGTGGTCGTAGAGACACCGATGATGCAGAACGCAGTGGACGTCCAAATGAGGCGGTAACACCAGAAAACATAAAAAAATCCTCAAAATCGTTTTGAATAATCGAAAAGTGACGTTGCGTGAGTTAGCTGACATCGTAAAGATATCAAAAGAACGTGTTGGCTTTATATTGCATAAGCATTTGACTATGACAATGCTCTGTTCAAAGTGGGTGCCGCGTTTGCTCACTGTTGACCAAAAACGAGAACGTGTTGATGATTCTGAGCAGTGTTTGGCCATGTTTAAACGTAACAAACCGGAATTTTTGCGTCGATATGTGACAATGGATGAAACATGGATCCATCACTTCACTCCGGAATCAAAACGATCGTCATCTGAGTGGACAGCAACTGGTGAACCTCGTCCAAAGCGCCCGAAAGCACAACAATCGGCTGGAAAGGTTATGGCCTCGGTATTTTGGGATGTGCGTGGTGTAATATTCATCGACTATCTTGAGAAAGGAAATACCATTAACAGTGAATATTATATAGCGTTATTGGAGCGTTCGAAGGCCGAAATTGCAAAGAAACGACCGCATATGGCAAAGAAAGAAATTTTGTTTCATCAAGACAACGCACCGTGTCACAAGTCAATCAAAACAATGGCAAAACTATATGAATTGAACTTCGAATTGCTCCCACATCCACCGTATTCGCCAGATTTGGCTCCCAGCGACTACTGGCTGTTCGCAGACCTGAAAAAAATGCTCGCCTGTAAGAAATTTCGCACGAATGAAGAGGTTATCGCTGAAACTGAGGCCTATTTTGAGGCAAAAGATAAATCATTCTACAAAAGTGGTATTGAAATGTTAGGGCGGCGCTGGAATGATTGCGTTGCTCTTGATGGAGATTACGTTGATGAATACAGTTAATTTTGAACCAAAAAAACTGTGTTTTCTTTGTTAGGCCCGGGACTTTTCAGCCCATGTGTTATATATATATATATATATATATATATATATATATATATATATATATATATATATATATATATGTATGTATGTATATATAAAAGAAAATACTCCCGCGCTCCACGTTGGTGCTTTGTCCTTTCCCCATGCGCCATTCAAACCGCCAGCAAGCGTCTCCCAAGACCGGTTTCTAGCCTTAAAGCAGTGCGCCCGGAGAGCGGATGAAGGGAACGACTAAAAGCCATGACCACATAAATCGACCATATCGAATGGTGGCTGCAATCACATGCAGCACTGCCATCCTATGGTAAACGGTACTGGGAAACGCTTGCTGGCGCTTTGGATGGCGAATGGAGGAACGACAAAGCACCAACGAGGAGCGTGGGTGTATTTTCTTTGCTTTTATATATCTTTCTCCACGAGCCGGCTTAATTATTATTATATATATATATATATATATATATATATATATATATATATATATATATATATATATATATATATGAACATTTTTGTTAGGTGTTTACCCAGGAATGAGCCCCGCCTCTCAATGTTCACGCTCGTCAGGGTACCGACACATGCTCTCCCGTCAAGACCCGTCAAGAATAGGGAGACCCCATCCACAGTCAGCAACCTATACTCTCGCCTACTTCCCGTCGGATGGCGTATATATGTAATGTTAGATTTCTTTGACCAGCGTCCAATGAGACAACAGTAGTTGAGTGTCGAGTACACTCAACCGCTGGGTTCCACAATCTCATGTGGAATACACAGCAACCTGCTTCTCCGCCCAAATGAACATTTTTGTTAGGTGTTTGACCAGGAATGAACCCCATCCATCCCTTCAATTGGAGGGCACATGTTTCGCCTCTCGATATTCAGGCTCGTCAGGGTACCGACACATGCTCTCCCGTCAAGAATAGGAAGAATAGGGAGACCCCATCCACAGTCAGCAACCTATACTCTCGCCTACTTCCCGTCGGATGGCGTATATATGTAATGTTAGATTTCTTTGACCAGCGTCCAATGAGACAACAGTAGTTGAGTGTCGAGTACACTCAACCGCTGGGTTCCACAATCTCATGTGGAATACACAGCAACCTGCGTCTCCGCCCAAATGAACATTTTTGTTAGGTGTTTGACCAGGAATGAACCCCATCCATCCCTTCAATTGGAGGGCACATGTTTCGCCTCTCGATATTCAGGCTCGTCAGGGTACCGACACATGCTCTCCCGTCAAGAATAGGAAGAATAGGGAGACCCCATCCACAGTCAGCAACCTATACTCAAACACCTAACAAAAATGTTCATTTGGGCGGAGACGCAGATTGCTGTGTGTTCCACATGAGATTGTGGAACCCAGCGGTTCAGTGTACTTGACACTCAACTACTGTTGTCTTATTGGACGCTGTCCAAAGACATCTAACATTATATATATATATATATATATATATATATATATATATATATATATATATATATATATATATATATATATATATATATATATATATTTCTCTTTTTTATTGAAATTTTTATTATGTACTGTTTATATTTAGTGTTTTTATTTTTAAATTATAAAACAAATAGATGAACTGTATTAACAATAGAATAGCAAAGTGTAGCTAGGCTCCATATGACATATTTGATTTTTTACGCACTTCGAAAGTATAACAATGACATTAACATCAGGTTTAACTTGATACCTTGGGTAGCAAACTATGTTAGCGTTAGTATAAAAAAAATTAAGGTCTGTGATTATAGTGTTTTTGATGGTATAAAGTTTAAAAAACATGTAGATTTTGATAGGGATCTGTTTTTGCCTGAAATTGAAGATGATATCAAACAAACCATCCAGGAATTAGGCTCACAAAAACTCACACTTGTATTTAAAATATAAAACAAACACGTGCAGAAAATCTTAAAACTTTATGGTCCTTAATATAAAGATGTTGTAATATGAAGAAATGTGGATGCCATATTAACTTTTAGTTGAATACACTAAACTAAATCTATAGACACTTTTGTCCTTTTGTTGTTCGTTGAAGATCATTTTTTTCAACAAATTATTACTGGAGATTTGAAGTGGATACTTTAGAGTAATCCACATAAGAAAGAACAATACTTAACACCAGCAACACTTTTGTCCATTCTAAGATCAGGTCTTCACCTTAAAAAAGTGTTACTATTAATATGGTGGATAATATTAATAACAATACAGGAATTGTTCAGCTTAATAGGGTAACGAAACGTTAAATCACAAACGTCCAAGACTGATTAATCAAAAACTTATTATTCTGCAGCATGACAATGCAAGACCTCAAAGTTCAAAGATTTAGGCTTGTAAGTCTAATATTTCCTCGGCTATCGTATTCTCCCGATGCTGCACCTTCAAATTACTATCTACTTTTCTTTCGTGAAAAAAAATCATACTGACAGCTATCAAAACTGCACTCCCAGAATATGTTGCTTCAAAATATTTTCTGGTTACATATTTTTATAGCTTTTAATCTATTGTTTTAGTAATTCAGATATTGCACTAATAGTGTCCTTTGGTCCTACACAAAACTTAATGTTAATGCGTAATAATAAACTCAAATAGATTTGCCAATAAGTTAGTATCATCAGGATTCAATCTTAAATTAAATCATCTTTTGATGATGTTAACACGGTTGGCGAAACGCGTATCTGGAATACGTATACGCGTGTTGGTTGACAGTTTAAGAAAAAAATTAATTGGTGTTTAGTGGTAAATCTCTTCGAGTTTAATGTTTCACGCCGAAGGTTGCAATATAGGAATTGATTAACGCGTAATGCAAAACGTTAAATTCGCTCTCGTGCCTTTCCGAATACAGTCACGTAAATACAGTTATATTTTACACCAAATCTAGATTATTATGAAGGATCTGTAATATAACGTGTAAAATATGAGTTACTGTTGTTTATAACTGAATAGCGTGATTAATACAATTTTTACAGAAAAAAGTGGGTTTAATTCAAACAGTCTAAACTGAAAAAAGTTTTATTTTTGAAGAAAGGTAATAAAATAAAAATATACCAAATTGAACAAAATTAATTCAGTCAAAGATATTTTCAAAAGTTCTATAAGTTTGCTCATTTTATTCGACACAGACATATTATTCAGTTCTGTTCAAATAATATGCAATGCTACCAATCCACCTAAAGAAAAATAAAATGGTTAAAATTTCAATTCGGCTTCGACAGAAGTTTGTTGGAAATGCATTTGGCGACTGTATTCAAAACTTTAGACCATTAAAAACACAAAAAATGCTCCAACAATTCGGTGTACATAAAATCAGAGAGACAAATCTGAATAATTCATAAGATTTCTTGCACGAATCATTACACGAGTCATGTCGCTGGTGCCACGAACACTTTGTTCGGAACAATCCGGTGACTTGCTCGTCTTCCAGCCCTTACTTATTTATGTAAGCACACGCGGAAATTTCGGTCATTTATCTAACACGTTGACAGTATTCCTCAAAATCTTTTTCGACTCATAAAAGCGGGCACGCAAAATCGAGAACGAAATTAATTGTTTAAAAAGTCCCATCCATCACCTAAACCAGTCGGAGAATCTTCTTCGCTAATAAAAGTATTTTTAAAACGAGTATAACCCACTTCTTTTTGAAGATAAGATTTATACGTGGACATAAATAAAAATCTAAAATTTATAAAGTCACTACGTTATTGGTCTATAAGATTTTTAGATTATTAGGTCACTGATATAAAAAACTACATTCTTTAAAGAAGACTCATAAGTATTATTTCAATTTTACAATTTTATCACTATTGTTAAATATTCGTTTCATAGAGGGGCTCAAAATAATCTGAAATAAATTAAATATCTAATTACTTACTTACACATATTCACTCATTTTATGCGGTTTTCGGTGATTTTTTTCAAAATACCTAGATATATTAGAAATATACTGTGGAACAAATAAAGTGCATTATCCAATATACTAGAGGTGAGGCGTTATTTAACGATCTGTTATTTTATAACTGCAATTTCATATTAACGTCTAACAACTGTTATCGTTGTGAGAAATAACAGGTACACTGTCAGTATTATATGGAGTTTCATAGTCGCTTTTGGCACATCCCCGCTTCTAAATGAAATAATAACTCCTCATCAGACAAGAGAATAACAGGAATAAAGAAAACAACAGGAGTGCGGTGTCAGTGGTCGACATTGGGCAGCGTTATTGATAAAGTTGGGTAAGTCGCTGTTTCAAGAAGAACATTAGGAATAAGTTTAGTTTTATATTGTTAATAAACACTTTGTTTTAATAAAACGTTTGGACATTTACACATAGTCTTTATATATAATATCTATTATTTACTTATTTGGTTACTCGTATGTAAAAATTTAAACGTAAAAACAATCAATTATTATAATAATATTTTGAACCAGCCTGCAGAGTAATAAGCCGCTGTCAACCTGAAACTATAAAATGAATAGACAACATTAGATATGAGCAACTACGTAAATGTCTACACATTTCACATTTATATATTAATAACATTTTAATGGTCGACTTTAAAATTATTTGTACTAAAACAATCTTCAAAATAAAGTTATATTATTATAATAACTACTAGTTACTGTTAGAAATTTGTACTAGGTTATTTAGATCTATTTAAAGTAAGTCAAACTAAAAGTAAATATGTAGAAAATAGGAATATTAAAAAATCGCAATAAAATTACCTTTTTGTAAGATGTGTTCACTGTCCAGATTATCAGAATCTTGCATTTAAAACACAATTATTACTAAAATCAAATAGTTATATATATTATCTAACGATTTCTGTATTGTGGCTTTATAACTACTCATTTTTCATATAAGAAATCTGTTCTGTGCGCATATTGTACGATTGTATTTTATATTATGCATTTGATTTAATAATTTATAGAGACAACTTAAAGCTGCTATTTTAGTAATTATTGTTATATGGTGTATAGAGCGTAAATATAATGGTAAAATGTGTGTTACAAGAGCAAATGTAACCTGTTATTTTTAACAATTATTTTAAAATAACAGTAAAAGTTCCAACTGTTACAGTTTTGCCCATCTCTACAGTATACGTATTTGATGTATAGCATATTTTAAATAATAAGAGTGATACATTTAGCTCGTTTACCTTTATATTTCTATAGGTGGTTGCTAAAAATGAAGTAAACGTAGATAAATTCGAAAACATAATGAACATCTTAAGCCAAGGTGCCCTAAGAGAGCAGTTCCGTTATCAAGCGGCCGTAATGTAGCGGTGGATGACATCACTAGAACGTTGTCTATGCAAAACAAATGGCGTTGGTTTCCTAGAGAGCGTTGTTTGTGACTGTTACGTCAAATAGCGCTGCCGCCATAAGGATATCGGCCATCATAGCCGTTACAAATAGTTCTGGGACGTTTTTCCCGTATAGTAGTGACCATTTTAAAATAAAAAATTAGTGCAAACAGTACAAACGTGATTTGGACCAGCAAATATAACAAAATATTGATTGATTTTATAAGAAATAATGAAGCTTTACGTAATATAAAGAGCAAATACTATAGAAAAGCCCAGTTAAAGAAAAAGAAAAATGAAACGAACCCTCTGTAACATAATTTCTAAATATTTCACTCTCTTCCAAACGATACTTTCTGTCTTCCGATGACTAAATATCTTCCAAATATAGTAATAATGCTATGTCCAGATGGTCCATTTTCCATCGCAATACGCTCACTGTCCGTTGACCGTCTTTTTTAAGTTAACATCTCTAAAAGCCATTTTCTTATATCCGTCGCATCATGCTAGATAACGGCACAGCTTTCTTGGAAAACAGTAGAAGGTAGAACTCTTTCAAGAATGATTGACTATTTATAGGTATTTATCTATAAGCTAAATTAATAAATAAGTAAGGGACAGTCCCTATAACATAATGCCAAATTCCAACTATTGCTGAATTGATATTTAATGTAATGTAAGGTCTTTAAAATACCTCCGAATGAGGAAATTCCACTCTTCCTATCCACATCTACGCTGCTCGTCTTAACACCAACAATTTAGAGTGTGAAGTTCAGACACACGCTCGCGGCAACCGCCAACCAGCTGATGACGAGAAACCCCCCTCGGGTACAGGACCCAACAACCAAACCACCATGGTTTATACTCCCTAGAAGACGGTGGTGCAATCTAAACAGGATCCGAACAGGTCACGGAATTTGCAACCAGAACCTGGGGAGCCGCGAGGAGCACGAGATGCGATAAATGAGGCACTGAAGAGCAAACGATTCTTCACCTTGCCTTGGAATGCCCCGACGTAAACTTCAGAGGCCCTATGCAATGAAGCTCTGGAATGGCTATACAAATGCGAACTGCGATTGTGATATAAACCTTAAATATTGTACTATTATATTTATATTTGATTCGATTTCTTTGTAATGCTAATTATTAGTGCTAGTAATATCCAATATTTATTGTAAAACTGCAATGTGTAAAGTTCATTCGAATATATATATATATATATATATATATATATATATATATATATATATATATATATATATATATATATATCCCCATACGGGGAAATTTGACACTTTCAATGGTATGTATCATGCTATCATGTCCTGTTGTAGAGTTTTGTCTTTACTAATGCATTAATTTTGTTTTTATCTGTTCTGTATTATTATTTCGAGAATTAAATTTTCAATATAGAAATGTTCTCCATAAGACATCGGCAGTTTCACTTACATTAAGTTGATATTACAGATATAACATTGATCAAAATAAGTCGATTTTTATTTGTTGGGTTCGGCTCAGGTTTTTCTGATTGTTTTTTTAGAACACTAGGTTACTATTTTGAAAGGCTAAGCTTCATATAATCGACCTATAAGTGAACAAGAACAAGAAAGATAACATAATTTCTGGTGTTTACATGTATATTGGCACACGCGTTTTCTGTATGTAAGAGAGGTTTGTGTGCAAAGCATTGTTCTTGTCGTTGTTATGCACCATTCGGAATGCCAGGGTTATGAAAATTCATAATATCGTTTTTCTCAAAAATCTTAAATGGTTTTATTTCAAAGTCTTATTTATCTTATTCTTATTTATTTACCAAGGCCTTATTTCAAGTTCTCATTTTAAAGTCTCATTTCAATGGCATTAATATGAAAATTCAAAAAGCCCGGTCCAAAACCCAAGGTTGCTTACTGAAATTACGAAAAATAATTATATTCTGCATGCAATTGTTGACAGTGTCGTTAATTGTTAGGAAAATTCAGTTTTTTGTTTCATTGTCCTGTTAAAGGACTATTTAAAAATAAAATGTAATATTTTCATAGCCATTTATTCCATACGTTTCAGCATAAATTTGGCTTGTGTTTTTTTTAACAAAAATAGAAGGAAAACGTACACATTAAGTCTGGCGCTATTCTAGCTTATTTTCCCAAACACGTTGAAAAGGTCCTGTTATATTTTTAATCTGGTTCGTAGTTGCCTCTGCGAAAATATAAAGCATATCATGATACTCGTGTACAAAATAAGATTTCGGTTTTATAGAGAATTTAAATACACACACTGAAATAATTTTTGTCGTCAACGTCCTTTATGTTAGATACGGTAATTTATGAAACAATAACGAGTTGACAGAAGAATTCGTCGACAATCCGTTGTCACGGATAATTCGTTAGAATTTGATAGAGGTACCAGAGGACATAAATGTACGCAGATGTTTATCTGTATATTCCAGTCTTCCACTTGCAATTTTATCAATACATTATTGTAGTCTTCTGTAAATTAGGTCTGTTCGCGTCTGGTAGAATTCATTTTTATCGGTCGAAGATTACGCAGATTGTACTGTGGCTTATTTTTTTTTTAGTTGAACACCTTTTTTTAAACATTAAAATTCATTTATTCCCTGTATTATTATAATAGCAATACAAATAACGCGAAATTTCTAATAAATGTCATTTGGCAGTCCGATCCTAACAGACCGTAATAGTCCCGATTCTAAAATACCAGATATCCAGAAATATCGTTCATATTTAATTACTTGCTTGCTCCTAGGTGGCGCAAAACGCGCTGGTGTGTTAACTTTATATCGAAGCTTCGTTCGGGGCAAATTAGTTACCATGGAGCATTTCACCGGACAACAACGTGCTTTCTGTGTTCACGCGTATTATCAAAACAACAATTCACTTATTACTGACATCAACGAGTCACCAAGTGTTAATTCAATAAAGAATTTGATAAAAATTTAAAAAATACAGGATTACTCTAAATTTACCGTTTACGGGTCGTTCAAAGTCAAACAGAGGTGCTGTGTGCGGAAGTCGCGTGAGCAGTGTGCGTGAGTCGCTTAGAAAAAAAGATCTTCATCTTCATCATTATAAAATTCAAATTGTATAAAAAATGAAAGAAACTACAGGGATTATTCGCAGAAAAAAAAATCCCGTAGAGGAGACATAAATTGGCCCCCAAGAACTCCATTTGATTGTTTCTTGTGGGGTTATGTCAAGAGCAAAGTTTATGAAAACAAACCACGTACCATATTGCAACTAAAGGAGAATATTGTTCATGAGATCCACTCGACATCCAGACATATGTGCGGCAGGGTGATAACACATTTTCTATCATGCCTCAAGAATGCCAGCGCCGCGAAGGCCCCTATTTCGACAGTATTATTTTTGCTAAATAAATTTCCAAACACTGTACTATGATCTTATAATAATAAAATTATTATACCTTAAATCGACTTCTATTAATTATACCTACAAAAATGAACAACAATATTGGACACTTATTATAAATTTAGTTCGAATAAATTTACAAATAAATCGCATTAGTTTATTGAAATAATAATAATAACAGCTTCTAAAATCAAACTTTAAAAACATTAATAGACAGGACAAAAAAAATTATAATTTTAATATTGGAAATTGTATTCACTTAAGAATAAAATAAAGTTTAATGAGCATGCTAGAACCGATGATCAATATTATTAAAAAAATATATATGAATCGAAGAATTACATTAACGAATTATGTAAAGACCGAATTAAATTGCCTTAATATGGTGCTAAGTAAATACATTAGACCCGTAAGGAATGCCACGAAAGTCGTAACCAGTTGGACTTCGGAGTTCATTAATTCTCATATCATGGTCTTCCTGCCGACGAAAATGTCCCGGGGCAAGGATAATACATTGCAATTCCCAACAATCCGAAGATGTTTGAATTTAATAGCAACATAGATCATGAGCGGCGAACTTCACGTAACAAAGTGTAAGTTCAGCGGGAGAAACGTCGGATATGAGTTGGAATGGATGTTCTTCAGACCGCAAGGATCTCCGGGGACGGACTCCGAGCCTAAAATTCCTCCTCTTGGCGCTTAGAGCTCTTGTTTCGAGAGAAACTTGCTTATAAACTTCCTATTTCTTATTGGCCGGGATCATAATTATCCCCCGCACGAAATTGGCCTTATAAATTTCATAAATGCGAAACCCAAATTTTCTAGAGTCCGTCGGAAAGGCCAGGAGTTTGTTATAGGAATGTTTTTGGAAGTAAACTATGCATCGCTTTTAACATACCCTTACCTCAATTGGTTTATCTTGACGCTAGTATTAAAAATATTTGAGGTTCGATGACATTTTGTTACTTTTTATACTTTCCCCAAGGTTTTTTAGAATACCTATAATTATTTTAATTAATAATTATTTAATTAATTTAAGACTTAAGATTTTTGTCGATTTTTTAAAATAAATAAATTTATAGAGCAAATAATTTGCAGTAAATTTTGTTTAAAAATGAAATTTCTTGTGCTGATATATTAAAAAAGTTTCTAAGCTATACACATACAGTGGTGGCTAGAGAAATAGAGCTGTTACAATAAAAAACACCTTTTGACAAATAAAGTTGTAATAGCAAACGTAATTAATACAATAATGTATAATATAATTAAATATCAATAAAGGGAAAACATAATATCAAACTTAGTTTTAAAAAAATCTGTAAACATAATATTTAGTAAAAATGTAGAAAAAAACATGCACATATGATCATAAAAATTAATTACATTAATATAACAATTAATTTATCGACACGTTTTGTTTATTTGAAGTGTTGAAATTAAAAAAATAAATGAAAATAAACTTGGTTGAATAATAATTTGGTTAGAAATGGAGCGCTCTCGTCCATTAAAAAGCTGCTGAAAGAGTGCAGATGTTAGCATTGCGAAAAGAAGCAAAGTCACTAAGGGAAATTGCAAGAATCATCGGTCGTTCAAGAAAACTGGTGAAAATGCCATATGAAAACAACCAACTCACGAAAGCCGTGGAGCTAGTCGAAGAAAATCGACACCTCATGCTGACAGGTAGATTATCCAAAAAAATGACCCATTTAAATCGTCTACCGAAATTAAAAGTGAACTGGGGTTAGAAATAAATTCAAGAACAATTCGAAGAATGCTTCAAGCAAATAACGTACACGGTAGAGCAGCCAGAAAAGTCCTTTTGTTATCCGCCAAGAATGTGAAACAATATCCGTCTAAGATCGGTTAAATTGGTATGATGAAGAGGGAATCAAGAAATAGCGCAATGTTTTATGGAGCGATGAAATAAAAATAAATTTAATATGTTCTGATAGGCGATATGTTAGAAGACCATCCAACCAAGAATTATTAACAAAACATATTATTAAAACTGTAAAGCAGGTGGAAATATATAGTTTTGGGCAGCTTTTTGAAGATATTGTGTAAGACTAATTTACTCGGTGCCGAAGCTGTACCATTATAAATGTGTCAAAGGCTTGTATAATCTACATCCAAAAGATGCGCCGAAATAATAAAACACAAAGCTGGTAAAACTAAATATTAAATATTATAAAATGTTTAAGTGTTATTTAGTACTTTTGTTAACTATTAAACGGTATGTATTGTACTTGTTTCTTGGTTGCTCTATTTTTATGACCACATTTTCATGTTCTGTTTTCTAAATTTTTGTTAAATATTATGTTTATAGAATTTTTAAAAACTAAGTTTTATATTATGTTTTCCCTTTTTTGTTATATATTTATATTATACAGTTATTGTACTAATTACGTATACTATTGCAACTTTATTTCACAAACAGTGTCTTTTATTGTAACATCTCTTTTTCTCTAGCCACCACAGTACATATATAAAGAGTGATTCTTTTTAGTGTGTCCCAATTTCCTATAGGGGTCGCTGTCAAAAATCATCATGGCAAATGTCATCATGGTAATGATCATGGCATATCAAATGTCTGGCAAATCACTATGGTTTAACATCAGAGCAACGCTTGTAAATTGTCCAAATTTATTATCAAAATCAGTGTTCTGCATGCCAAACGTATAGAGCATTTCTCACTTCGATTATGGCGAACTGGAAATAATCACCTAAACAAGCGATGAATTTGCCGAATTATCGACAAATTCTGAACGGGTTTCACGCTGCTCGATAATAAAACAAAAACAAGACAAAAAACTGTGCGTTCCGAAGAAAATATCGCCGCCGTTGCTGGCAGTGTGGATAAAGATCCAAATTTATCGTAATTTATCGTCATAATTCGTTAATGGGGATCATTATAGAACGATGACCAATGATCATTTAATTCCGAATTTGAATGGTATTGATCTGGAGGAGGTGTGGTTCCAACAGGATAAACAATTTATCGAGGAAACAATTCGGTGGCCACCAAGATCATGATTGATCTTGGTGGTGTGATTTAATGCCGTTAGATTATTTTCTTTGAGGTTACGGTAATTATTTGGCCTATGCTGATAAACCAGCAACTATTGACGTCTTGGAAGCCAACACACTTCGGATAATTGCGGATATAAGACTCAAATTGCTAGAAAAAGTGGTCGAAAATTCAGTTGACAGAATGAGCTTTGTCAAAACTAGCTGCGGCAGACATTTGTCCAAAATTGTTACGAAACATTAATGCCATTGACTGTTATTTGACATAAAATACAGTGTTGACATACAACTATACAGACATAGTTCTAGTGCATCTAATTTGGTTGTTGGTTAATTATTTGAATTTATAGTTCGGACGCACTAAATATTCCCCATGCATAGCCCAGTACTCGAATTCGAGTTTATTCTTTTAACTTCCAAGATTAGTGAGCATATGCGCTTCTTTGGTGGAAGACATCTATTCTAAATGAGATAACGCGACCACACTTTGGACGTTGGAATTGTCTAGAAGGCGAGATGTATCTGTTTCTGGGCCTCGATCCTTAATACTGATCAACTAGTTGTCTCTATTGTGTTTTGTTGGAGGCAGTCATCTATCATTGATGACTAGCATTAATACCATTTAATGTTTCATAGAAAGCATGCTTGTGACGAAGTTTCTGACGTCCTTGCCTACGTTGATACTTTACTTTCTGTGTCCGGTCAAACAATGCTCTTCCAAACAATAAAGCTTTTGTCAATACAGGTTTTCCCATCTTACAATACGGTCTACAGCCGGTGTCCTTTCCAGGACACGTGTTCTTTTCATAAAGCTCTTTCTGGATTTTAATCGCTGTAGAGCTGGTTGATATCTGTGCAGTCTTCCGTCAGATGTCTGGGATCTATCTCCTTTTTTACTCTCTTTTTGTCTGCAGCGACCCCCCTACGTAAATTGGGCGGCTCTATGCCAACTAACGGATATAGCTTTCCAACTGGAAATCAGACATCCCATTATGATACGTGCGGTCTCGTCCACTGCGATGGCCACCTGCTTTGCATGTATTGACGCCTTCCGGACTGAGAAGACAAGCATAGACTCATAGCCGAGACCCTTAATTTGTTCGAGTTTGCACCCCAGGCTTTGTTTGTTAGTTTTCCGATTATGTTATTACGGGCGTTAACCTTAACCTTGGTGTTCATGCAGTACTGCTTATAGGTCAAAGTGAGATCTAGAGTGACTCCCAGGTATTTTGGTGTTAGGCAATGCTGGAGTTGTTCACTCCTTCATTCGATCTCCAACTGTTGGCTGTTTTGGTGTTGAAGTAAAAAACGCAGATTTGCGTTTTACTTGGGTTGGGTTTTAAGTGGTTGGCGTCATAGTAACTGCATAATTCGTCCAAAGAGTGCGTTAATTGTCCCTTAACCTCTGGGAAAATGCGTCCCTGCGCCGCCATTGCCAAAAAGATGAAATTCACCTGATAATAGAGAAGCAGTTGAAGATGAACTTCCTGCAGGACGACCTTCCACGTCAGAAAACATTACCAAAATCAAAGATCTTGTACTGCGTAATCGCTAATTAAGTATTAAAGACAAAATATTCAGACTTGTAGTGAAGCAATTCATGGTTGCTGCGTTACGATCACTCCTCATCACAAAACGCAACAATTATTTGTCAATTTGTCGCTAAAAATCAAATGTCGTTCTATGACATTCACTTGATATGTTATCGTCTCCCTTTTTCCTGTTCCTTGCATTGAAGAAAGGACTTCGTGTATGCATTTTACGGTTTACAGAAGCCATTTAAGAGAATCCGCTGGCCGTCTTGACGGAAATACCAAAAGTCGATAATAAAAATGGCTTCGAAGACTAGAAAAAACGTTGGAATAAGTGTATTCCGAAGTAATCTAAGAGGATTACTTCGGAGGAAACAAAATACATTTGTATGAATAAACAAATACTTTGTGTTTTATTTCAAAATTCACCTTACTTTCTGATCATAACAGTGTTTTATTTAATATATAATACAAGAGAACAAAAATTGAGGAAAATGCACATAGTATATGTATAAAATGGCAGAAATAGATTGGCGTATCATTTCTCTTCGATGCGTTTTCGTCAAAAATACCAACCTGACACAGAGAATCAAAGCGGCTATCTAACTGGTTAAACAGCGATCACTTGTTGACGCGTTAATATTTCAAGCATACTCGTCGGGAGGCTTTATCTCGCTAATTGTGCGAGATACGTTTCGCTAACGGCATACATGGATAATTGATGACTATAAAGTGGCCGGCCATTGTCCATAATAACCAGCACTCTTGCTGAAACCCAATTAAATTTATGAGAGGCCACTACCTCATCTTTTCGCAAACTGATTACTGACCGTTGGTCGTTACGGTGTCCAGTGTCTTGTGACGGGACTGGTAATTGTTTCCTGGACGGAGGTTATATTGTTCCCCCGAGATGTTATTAACCGATGATTATTTCAAAATTTATAATATATGCAGTGACAGCGTTCTTCCTGCTTTAAATGTTAAGTGCGTGAGAGGTTTTATAATTTTTCTTTGAAAAGCCATTCATACAACACTGTAAAACCCAATTTATATCTGAAAGAAAGAAACAATATATTTCTATAAAGTTTATAAAATAAGTTCCTTCCCACATGAATCAACAACCTAAAGGTTTCCAAGAAAAATTGCAAATTTACTAAATCTCCGATCAAAAAGCTATGATAAGAAATACCATTTTAAGCAAATATGTGTAAAAGTATATTTGGCAAATATTAGTTGGTTATAACTTATCGAATATACTACAGAGGAACTAATAAACATTGTTAAAGCACTTTTTTTAAATTAAAAACCACGTCATACATCAGCCAATATGGATCAGCGATATAAGCGGAAAGGTCGCAAATATTTTTTTTGTATCAATTTAAGTGAAATTTTGAAATATCTTATCGTTAGATAATATGAGAGTTGCTATTTATGTATCAAAAATTGGCAGCAGCGGTGTTGCTAGCGTCATCCCACATACACATCGTATAGTTTGACATTGTGGACTGTAAACGTACTTAGAACGTTTTGTCATACGGACGCTATTTGTGTTGTTTAGTGACTTGAAAATTTCATCTCAAAAAAATGGAATTAACTCGTGAGAATTTTGGTACGTTGATTTACTACGACTTTCGACGTGGATTATCTCAACAACAATGTATTGATTAACTCACTTCGACTTTTGGCGATGAAGCACCATTTAAAATCAATGTACATCAATGATTTAGTGAATTCAATCATGATTGTCATTTGCTCACGGATGAATTTAATAAAGATCGTCTAAAATCAATTGTTATGCCAGGAAACATCGATAATGTGCGCGAACTGATAAAGCAAGATCATCACGTGGCATACCGTACAATTAAGGCATCTCTGGACAATGACAAGCGTACTGGGGTATGACAAGCGTACGCATAATTTGACAATCGCTCAAAAAAAGCTCGCGTCGATTGGTGCAAAGAACTACTCAAAAAATGCAATAGTGGTGCATCAAAAGCCGTGCTTAACATCTACATAGGTATGAGCCCAAAAGTATGCAGTAGTCTACTATATGAGTCTTTCAAAATGAGCCAAGCCCAACAAAACTTGTTCGTGCACAAGGCACTTCGAAGCAAATACTCGCCTGTTTTTCTGGGATAACTTTACATGTGGCTATAGTGCCACTGAAGAATTATGAAAGGGTAAATTCTGAATAGTATACAACCATGTGTTTACCAGAAGTCTTTGAAGAAATAAGAAAAAACAATCAGCGACGCAGGATCATTCTTCACAATAACAACGCAAGGTCTCACACATCGGACAGAACAACTCAATATTTGACCGGTTTAATCAGTCCTGATTTGGCACCCAATAATTTCTTTTTGTTCCAGTCCGTGAGAAGAAACTACGTGGTCAACAATTTTCGACGACAGAAGAAGCGGTTGATGCGTTCAAAATGCATGTTTTGGAGATACCTCAATCGAAATGGAAAAAGGGCTAAAAAAATTGTTTCAAACGTATGCAAAAGTACATAGATCATCGCGGAGAATATGCTGAAAAACAATAAAACCATTTTCAATGATAAATAATTGTTTTTATTTATTATTCCGTATACATACATAGTAACCCTAGGTGTAAATAAAAATGATAAAATTAATCCGATAAAAAATATTTTTAATAATGTTGCATTTTTTGTTCTAATAGCCTCCGTTAGTGAGAATGAAGTCAAAAGTCTGAGAACAGCTGAAAAAACAGTTAAAACCCAAGATCATATATATCAATCTCTTCGGAAGGCGAGGAGCTATCGTAAAACCTAGCGCCATCCAACGCAGGAAGTTTGCAGTAAAATCTACGAACTGTCACGTCGTTTCTCGGTAAGGTACCAAATATTCGAATTACATTTTGTTTTGTGGAGGAAAAATATTTGAAAATATAGGGTTTAATCAGCCACTAGATGCGTACTTTGTTGGTTCTGGCCTCATAGCCTTCGTCGTTTAACAGAGCACCCTCGTGGAATATTGGATGATTAAGTGTTGAGTGTTGAGTAAAAGTAAAACATTTTGTTGATCTTACCTTTAATAGATTCCAAAAACTCTCCCTTCCAGGTCAATTCTTCCTTTTTCTGGTTATCGCCTTCATTCCAATCATCATCCGAAAAATCGGTTTCATTTTCAATTTTAATTTTCGGCGAAGACGAAGGTCTTATTCTGAATATGCTTCGTTGATTTTCGGTTGATATCGCGACGTTATTATTATTGCTTTTAAAATTGGTCGTTACTTCATTTCGAATTTTACAGAATAAGCTATTCGACTTGTGAGATTCGTTGTTGTCATTAGTTAATTCGATGATTTCATTGTGATTATTATCGGGGTTGATAGTTTCAGGTACTGTGGATGTCGAGGTGTTGATAGCCATATCGGTGGATGGTTCGGTGATGTCGAGGAGACTTAATTCAACTGAAAAAGAAAATCAGCATTAGTATGTGCCAGATGATTGAAACGTATTGTGTAACAAAAAATAATATGTTTAAATAATGATTTTTTACCTAATTTTAATACAATTTACAATTAATTAATTGATTCGATCCTCACTAGGTAACAATCGATTCGAATAAGTTCTGAATCTCGTTATAAATGTTGAGAAAATTTCTATTGGGAATCTATTAGTGTACTTAAATCAATAGTAGTTCATGGGTAATCTTTTAGGATTTTTATTTTAACGAAAAATATCTTGTTTTTATTAGGTACTCAATCAGCGGCGGCTCGTGAGTTTTTAAAGTGGGAGGGCGTAGCAGAAAATAGTGCTACTGAAGATTTTTTTTACTTTCCCCTTCCTCCTTTTACTTTTCGTGCTTTGGAAACCCTATACAGCAGATGAACCAGAAAAATGAGTTAAAGGAAAGAAACTGAATGGAAATAAAATATGGTGTTTTGCTCTGAAAAATTGCTTATTATGATAAATGCTGGAGAGGCGGCGCTCCAACGCCCTCCCTCACGAGCCGCCACTGTACTCAACGTAATTCTCTACGTTCCATCGACTACAGAACCTATTTGAATCATAATTATTTCCCACCACCAGTTTGTTGGTGTTTAGCTTGGATATTGAAAAGGACCATCTTTCAGCTTCAGAATATAACCTGAAAAGGCAGTTATAGACGAGATGTACGCACGATGAAAGCAAGATTTAAGGCACTATATTCTTATCGCCTGAAAAAAAAAAGCCCGGGATATGATTTGTGCAGATCTAAGGTAACTTCCTAGACACCCACCTCTGCTAGAACTATTCTTCTTTTGGAAGCCTTTTGAGAGACCACGGACTCAGGAAGCCCTTCTAACGAAAGTGCGTGCTGTACATTTATGTACCAGCACAAAACTAAGGCCGGATATTATTATTATCGTCTTCTTTCATTAAGCCGTGATCAATTCGGCGTGCTTGCTTCATATCCAGATACTTGTATGTACCTACAGCACTCATTGTCTCGATCTTTTGTTCGTTCTGTGTCTCAAAAGCATTGTTCAGCAGTTGTCCTCTATTGATGGTTAATATGCGACACTTCTCCAGTCTAAATTCCATTCGCATATCACTAGATGATTTTTCTACTATTTTTAACATTTGGTAGAGGTGACTGTTTCATGAGGCAAATAATTTTAGATCGTCCATGTAGAGCAAATGGTTTAGCTGCATATGTTCACCATTGTTTTTCAAGCCAAAACCATGTTTGGTGGAGTTCAGTCGGTTTGAACGTGGATTCATGGCGATTCAGAACCAAAGAAAACTGAGTGAATCTCCTTGAAAAGTACCTCTTCTGATTGGAATTTCTGTTGTTATATTATGATCACCCTCTCTAAGTTGGATTTTGGTTATCCACACTGACATGAAACTCTTCAAGATATTTATTATTGGCTGATTTATTTTATAGATATTTAAGATTTCTATATGCCATTCGTGTGGTACAGAATCGAAAGCCTTTTTATAATCAATATATGCCATATTAATATTTCTTGCATTCCATTGCTCCTTTAGTACTGCGTTTTGGCTGCGTTCACAGTGTGCATATATTCGATGATTAATGCAAGCTGTTATGACTTTATATATCGTGGGGAGGCAGGTTATGGGGCGATATTTTGTAGGATCTTGTGTATTTTGATGATCCTTTGGTATAAGGTAAGTTGTTCTTTGAGGTAGAAATAATAGTGCATTTTGTGGCTCGACTAATATTTCGTTAATGATATTAATTAATTTATCATGTGTGCACCACAGTTTCCTAAGCCAGTAATTTTGCAATCCGTCGGGCCCTGATGCTTTCCAGTTATAAAGTTGTTTAATTACATTGGAAACCTTATCGATTGTAAATGGTTCATCTTTCATTTCTTCGCACTTTTGATAGGTCTCTTATCCAGCAAGCGTTGTAGATAGGTACCCTTATACATAGTCCTTTACTTATACTGTATTTTTACTTGTGTTTAGATTTAGTTCGTTACTCACTTATTAATGTGTTCACTTATATGGTTATCCACCTATTTATTCGATTATTTATTTAGACCATAACTGTAACGTTCAAGTTGTTTTAATTGTCTCAGAATTTGTATTTTTTTATAATTAAATCTATTTAGTTTTGATTTGAGTCATTTAGCTCAAGTAGGATCTTTTTCGCAGTTTAAGGCCTGTAACAGTAACAGCTGCCGTAGCAGTAAGTCCTAAAAAAAAGAATACAACTTATTTCATAAGATTGGGATCTGTGATATAAAGCGGATCCTCTACGGTAATCCATAGAAGAGAAAATCGTGATTTAATCTTGATGAGCTATCAATCAGTGCCGTAAAACCAAATATCTAAACCAAAAATGTGTAATACCGGAAAACCAAATAGCGGAATCAGCCGGGCGTCATGTATTATGAATTTAGTTTGAAGTTGCTGCTGACCGTTAAAGGGGAAAAAACCCTTATAAGGGCTCGAAAAGAAGGGAATTAATTTCAGGACAACGTATCGCCACATATAGCATAAAGCGATTTGAAAACAATCACTCAGTTGAACTGGGGATTTTATCGAATTTGGCATATTCTCCAGATTTAGCCCCTTCTATCGATCCATTCTGCTTCACCTGAATATTTAGTATGTGTTCATTTTTTCATAAATAAAATCAAATATAGAACAAGGTAAGTCAATATACATATAAATAAATAAATATTTGCTATTTGTTATGTTAAAAACATTATAGTTTAATGAAAGAAAAAATATGGAGAGCCACAGGACAAATTAAATTATTTTATCAGCTTTAATTTGCCCTATAGCTCTTCATATTTTTACTTTCAACAAACTATTAATATTTTTAACATAACAAATAGCAAATATTCATTTATAAATCTAAATATCGACAGTAATATTTGAAAAGGATTTAGTTTTGCTTTTGTAAAATGCTGATATAAAATGAAAGGTTTTACTTGATATTCAGTGTATATATTCAAAAAAACTGATTCCTTCTATGAATGTAAATTCGTTTTTATACAGTATGGAACATATAAAAGATGCACGGTCCATATACACAAATTTCACTTTGTGTATCATATTGGCTAAATGGCTCCAATACAAAATCATAACCCAAGAAGAGAAGGCATCGGGACTGACCGCCTATAAACCTTTTGTCGAAATGCACCATCCGTGTTATCCTGCATAAAGATGCGGACACACGAACTCAGGAGAACGGTATTACATTGTTCGAGGATTCAAAATAATATTGTCCTGCTCCTACTTGCTGGGGAAAAATAATATTTTTCCGTTGATCTTGTCCGCAAGTTGCGGCAAACTGGTGCAGGAATTTGCTTGGATTAAATATGAAAAACATTGAATATATTATTAGGGTAGTAAAAATGTTTTCTGAATACATAATATTTAAATTTATGAAACAGAAATATTTTAAAATTTGATTTCACAACTACATCACATCAAGTATTTATCTTTAAAAATTAAAACTAATATTCTGATTTCTCGTTCGAATAAATAATATTCTTTCATATGTAGTTATATAACCATGTGTGATTTTCTAAATAAAACACAAAATATATATTTATTCGTTCAAATTTATTTTGCCTCCTTCAAAGTAATCCATTTCACTGCAATACACTTATTCCAATCAATTCTTCTATTGGAACCTTCGGTGTGAAACACTACACTTGAAGAGATTTATCATTAAATACCAAATCACTTTTTTGAACCTCTGGACGCACGTTTCGCTAATCATGTTAGCATCAGCAGGAAATGATTTAATCTCATCTCAGATTAAATCATCTCCTGATGATGCAATATGATTAGCGAAACATGCGGCGAGAAGTTCAAAAAAGTGATTTGGTGTTTAGTGGTAAATCTCTTCAAGTTTACTTATTCCAATGTTTATTCCAATCTTCAAAACAGTGTTTTTTACTCGATTATATTTATATATTTCGTTATAAAGCGTCTTTGAATGGCTTATATGGACCCAAAACGACGCCCACAAAGTGGTTTTTTTTAATCAAGAACCAGGAAAAAATCACATGATGCCATATCTGGTGAATATGGTGCTTAAAGAACGGTATTAATATGGTGGTAATTAATGGCCATTATTATTTTGAAAATAAATATTAGTAGAATTGAAAAAAACTTAAATTGGTTTAGAATTGAACTTCTTATATTCAAAAAGTTCTCGTCCTATCACACCGATAGCGTAGTATGGACAAATGACTATATCTGCCAAGTATGATTCGCTAGATGGTATGGTGGGAAGTTTTAGACGCGTGCGTTTGGTTGATTGTTTTTGGCGATCTAGAATACAAGTTTTGAAATTTTTTGAAAAAAAAATTAATCTCCGAACTGTTAAAGAGTACTTTATTTTGAAGGATTTAACCACGAAGGTCATACAAAGAAGTTAGATTCCACTCTAAAGGGTTCTTTCTCTTCGTTTTCGATGGTAAAAAAGTGGGTTGCTGAATTTAAACGTGGTTGCACATTTGTTGAAGATGTTGCACACTCGGGTCATCCAAAAATCATACGATCGATAAAATATTCACCAAAATCCGTATAATGTTGTATTAAATGATGGCTGACTGAAGGTACGAGAGCTTACTGACAGTGTAAACATCTGAATAGATTGTGTCGACTCATTTAACAAATGTTTTTGGTAAGAAAAACCTTTTTTTTAATGAATGCTCCTTTAGTTGATGGTCGGTCACTTTTCAAAAATGTTTGGATTTATTTAAACGCAATTATGTTGAGGTCAAAGTGGGTGAGAGTAGGTAAAAGTGCACCATTGATAGCAAAATTATTTTTTTATCTGCACATTTTCAACGACAAAATACCCAAGAACAAGCCATTTTTATTATTTTGAAGTTGGAATGGCTACTATGGACCCAAAACGACGTCGACAAAGTTTTCTTTTCAATCAAGGAACAGGAGAAAATCACACGATGCCATATCTAGTGAATATGGTGCTTAAAGAACGGTATTAATATGGTGGTAATTAATGGCCATTATTCTACTGAAAATAAATATGAGTAGAACTGAAAAGTATAATTTAAATCTGAACTGTTAAAAAGTACTTTATTTTGAAGGATTTAACCAGGACGGTCATGCAAAAAAGATTAGATTATACTTTAAAGAATTATTTCTCTTCGTTTTCGATGGGGAAAAAGCGAAAACATTTATTGATAATAATACACACTCGGGATATCCAAAAACATGTACGATCGATAACATTGTCACAAAAATCCTCAATGTCGCATTAAATGATGACTGACTGAAGGTAAAAGAGACATTACTGACATTGTAGACATCTGGATAGATGTGTTCACTCCTTTAACATGCTGTTTTTAGTACGAAAAAGCTTTCTGAATGCTACTTTTAATGAATGCTCCTTAAGTTGACTACTTAACTTTTCAAAAGTGTTTAGATTTATTTAAAAGCGATTCTGTTGAGGTCAGACTCTAGGAAAGCAGATAAAAGTGCACCAGCACAATCCAAAATGATTTTATCTGCATGTTTTGACTCACAAACTACCCTAAAAAAAGCGATTTTTATTTTTTGGGGTTAGGTGAAAAAATCGGCATAAACAATCAGGTCAAAAAGAAGGTACTCTTTTACGATGATAATTCAGTTGCATATACGTTTCGTCTTGTTGCTACAGAACTCCATGACCTACGCTTCGAAATGCTTCCACATGTGCCGTATTCACTGGGTTTGGTTCCCAGTGATAAGTTCTTCTTCCCAAAGAAATAACTCGATGAACGAAGATTTTTGTATTATAGTGAAAACTATCAAAAATCGTGTTTTCTTGGACAGGCTAAAAACTTTTTAAACTATTATATATTCAGACAAATTTGTTTTATAGAAAAAAACAATTTATTCGAGCTATACATCTGAAAAAGAGAAAATATTTTAGAAAAATATATTTTTCAGTGCAATAAAAACAATAAAGTAATTCTAAAAGGAACATTTTCATAAAATTTACAATAGAAAGAAAAGTAGCTATTCCGCGAGGGATTTTTTTTCGATTTTCTTCTGATTGATATTTCCACCTATATCAATTTGTATGCCATAACACCGATTTTATTTGCAAACTTTTCGAATAATAAATCCATTATAGTAAAATATTACCTTTGGAAATAAAACGTGAAACTTTTATTGACTGTAGATACACATAACCTCGTTATATGGCGGAAAAATGAACCTCTTTTATCCTCGTTTCCTAGCCGATTGCTCTTGGGTAACGTAAACGTAATAGACTCGCGCAGAATTGATAGCCTGACTAAAGGTGAAAAGCGATTCTGATCCTTCACTAAACTTTGTCGGAAAGATTGGATTCGTGCTGCGGAATTGGGGCTTGTACTGATTTTCAGGTGCATAAAAGATGTCACTTAGATTGATACGATTCTTATCGTTTTCAAATAACGGTTTAATGTTTTATTATTTTATGCTTTTTTTTATTATTGATGATATAGAAGATAAGAAAAGTCGATTTTCGATAATTGAATCATAAAAATAATTCTCCAAAATGTTATCAAAATTGATATACACTTATATATTGATATTATACTTATTTTGAACAAAAGTTTCCAAAAAAGCTTTCATCCAAAATGCAACAATTTTCGCGGAAAGGAGATCAGAAATTATTTATTTTTTCCTTTGGTAACGTGAATAAAGTGAAAAAGAATTTTTTTTTTGTTTCATTTTTCTGTATAAATGTGGTTTTTTTTTTTTCACAAAAAAGAAGAAGTTGTTTAATGTCAAAGTTCAAATTACTAGCACTAATTTTTCACACCATAATAGGTTGTAGACGATTCACGTCACATTTAACGTCACGAGTAATTGTTTTATTAAATTAAATGTTCAAAATATCCACCATTGAGTTTATGCAAGCCTGGCACAATTTTACTTTGGAAAAATACTGGTATATTTCTAATTCGGTTGCCAGCAGCTTCTCCGTAAATAAGAAGCATAATATTCGCATACAGAATACAATTTTGGTTTTAAATGGAATTTGAATGGAATGGAACAGAAATCATTTTTGCTACAAACACGTGGGGATCATCCTAATTAGTAAAGACGACGTTGTCACTCTCATTTTTTTGGCTGATGTATGGCTGATTCTTATTTTAAAAAATGTTTTAACAATGTTGATCATTGTTTTCATCATTTATATTTGTAGTTTATTCATTAAATAATAACTAATTATTATTTGCTAAATATGCTTTATGTATATTTGCATAAAATAAAAAATATTATCGTAGCTTTTCGATAAGAGATTTAATAAATTTATATTTTTTTTTCACTGGAAACCCTTGGGTTGTTGATCATTGTTGTAAGGATTTTTTTTTCAAATGATGTGCAAAATCGTTGATTAAATTTACAAAAGTTATTTCCCTGACACCTCATTTAAAAAAAATGTAGAATCAATGTCCGAACAGTAAGTTGTGAAAGATAATAATCGAAACAGTATAAAATATAGCTTTTCTTTAGAAACTTCAAAAGCTTTTTTCCTGTTCGAAATTATTATTTTAATTATAGTAAAATTTTGCTGACAGTTTTAGTTTGTGACTGACAAGAGTATAAAAAGTAAAGGTGTTAAAATAATGGAAATTAAAAAATCGGTGTCATATACTTTTTTCAGTTAGATGTTTTCATTTACTAAGACAGAGAGATAAATATAATGATAGCTAAACAAACCTTACTATATCATAAAAGCCGTCTAAGAAATGTTATAAAACATATGGTTGCGCTATCCTCAATGAATACTATCGTTCTATAAGACTTTAATTCCACCAGTACTCCGGTAATGATCTTTTCCTTTTATTACCTACAATCAATAAAATTACCAAGCGAATTGAAAGCGGACCCATGGCCTAAGCCATTAAGTCGCATTACGGCTATCGGACGTTCAGGAAGGAAGTCTCAATATGCCGCCGTCATGTGCCGGACATCGGCGAGATAGCCGCGTCATCAATCAGCGACTCCTTCGTTCACTGACATCGATTATTCTATCAGACGGATCCTGTCAAATCATTTTTATCTCTTATTATTATTATATTTTTTATCTTAACACATACTGATACAGACTGAACTCCCTACCGACTTTTTTATTTTGTTGATTTCCTGAACGTAGAATAAAAAGATTTTGATTCTTAGACAGATATAAGAATAATATATCAAATGAGCATGTAATAAATTGATTAACACATTTTTAAAGCGTTAAACTGCAATAAGATATTTATAAAAAATAATTTATTACATATTTTGACATATTTTCATTCCGTTTCCCTAGTTCAAACTACCCAGCTATTATATGTTTTACATATATAGATATAACTATCCTATTGCAACCTACAATGTTATTAATATTTAGATCAAAATGTGCTGTAATCAGTGAATTCTATCATTTTTGGTGGTTTTTTAAATATTTTAAAAAAAATATAAGCAGTTGTAAGTTTTGTAGGCTTAGGCTTTAGGTAGGTGTAGGCTTTTTTAGCAATGTTGTATAGGTTCGAGCTGCAAACCATACCTCCCAACCCACAAATTGGGGGACCGAACCAGATATTGATAGTCCAACATAAACATGATTTGCAATATATTACGTAGCAGGTTTGATAATAAACTTTTCAAAAACTAAATTTTGTGTATCGGAGAAAAATCGGGACCTTATACTTCGCAATGACGAGAAAATATCAGAATGCGACACCTACCAATATTTTGAAGCAATAATTCAAAGATATGCAGGAGGCGAAGAAGGTAAATGGAACAATATCTATACGAAGACTCAATGGAGTGGAGTAAGAAAATATCGAAGAATCACAGGTTTAATATATACAATCCTATAATATAAATAGTAAAAAAAAGATCAGTCACTATCAAACGTCGGCACGTTTCGGGTATTAAGTCGCCATCAGTTGAGCTCGAGTTGAACGCTGAGCAAAATGAAGCAAATGGAGGAATGATCAAGGATACGACCATATATATCGGCCATGTTGGATGTGGCCGTAATCAAATGCAGCTTACGCATTATATTATTCGCAACAGTTCTGATGTGTGAAACGGTTTGTGACCAACACAGGCTCCATCTGGATACCAGCATGGAAGAAATTGTTTCTTGAATATTTCTTGAATAATTCTGAAGATTTCCTGAGGCCACTATGCAACTTTTCATGGGGGAAAGGGAACTTTTCATTCAAAATACCAAGTTGGGGCGAGGCCTAGGTAGGTCACGAACGCTTTCACACAGTAATACTGTTGTGAACCATAGGATGGTGTGAGATGCATTTGATTACACCCTACATCCGACATGGCCGATATATACGATCATACCCCTAGTCATTCCTTCAGTTGCTTTCGAACGTTCAGCTCGAGTTCGCGCTGATGACGGCTTAAGGCCAGAAACAGGTCTTGGGAGGCGCTTGCTGACGTTAATGGCTAGTGAAGGAAAGGGCAAAATTTTTGCGTTGACCACGGAAGAAATTTCTTTGTTTTTGAATATTTTTAATATTCTCCATGAGCCCACCAGGCAGCTTTTTAACTTTAATAAAAATTATAGTATCTAGATCAGAGACATTGAAATGAATGGAAGCAGACAAAATAAGAATTCAGACATAGATATTTTAAGGAGATCTTAAACAAATGACAATTGAAAAGATGATTGGGTTGAGAGAAACAATTATTGAGAACATGCGAGGATTGCTACTTATGTACCCGGAATTGGCAACAATGGTGTTGCTAAACTCCATCTGACATATACAACGTATAGTTTAACATTGTGGACTGTATACGCAGTCAGCACGTTTTGTCATATGAACGATATTTGTGTTTTTTAGTGACTGGAAAACAGTTAACAAATGGAATTAGCTCGTGAGAATTGTTATGTAATGATTGACTGCGACTTTTGACATGGATTATCTCAACAACAGTGCATCGATCAACTCACTTCGACTTTTGGCGATGAAGCACCATCCAAAAACCACTGTATATCACTAGTTTAGTGAATTCAATCGTGGCCGTTCTTCGCTCACGGACGAATTTAAAAAAGATCGTCCAAAATCGGTTATTGTGCCAGAAAACATCGACACTGTGCGTGAACTGATAAAGCAAGATCATCAAATCATCATGTTAAGATTGTCATGTGACATACCGTGAGATTGAGATATTGACAATAGCTCAAAAAAAGACTCGTGTCGATTGGTGTAAAGAAATGCTCAAACAATACAATCGTGGTGCGCCAAAAGCTGCAAATGGTCTCCTGTTTTTTTTTGGGATAAATGGACATGTGGTTACAGTTTCATTAAAGAATCATAGAACGATCAATTCTGAATAGTATATAACCATTTGTTTGCCAGAAGTCTTTAAAAAAACAAAAAAAAAAACAACCAGCGACTCAGGATCATTCTTCACCATGACAACTCAACATTTGACAAACAACTCAATATTTGACCGATCAAAACATCGAATTAATGAGTCATCCGGCGTACAGTCCTGATTTGGCACCCAATGATTTCTTTTGTTCCCGTCCGTGAAGAATAAACTACGTGATCAACGATTTTCGACGCCAGAAGGAGCGGTTGATGCGTTCAAAATGCATGTCTTGAAGATACCTCAATCGGAATAGTAAAAGTGCTATGAAAATTGGTTCAAACGTATGCAAAAGTGTATCGATCATCGCGAAGAATATTTTAAAAAACAATAAAACCATTTTCAATGATAATTATTTGTTTTTATTTATTATTCCGGATACATAAATAGCAACCCTCATAGAAAGACGACCACGTGTCTGGTATAAAAAGTGGGAAGGATGCTAGAAGACGATAGCGGAAATTAGCTTTCGATTATGGGCAAAAAAGGAAAAAACGCAGTAGAACCAGATAATCTTGGGGTAAGAACATAAAGAAAACGATGTCGATCATCCCGAAGAATATTTTGAAAAACAATAAAACCATTTTCAATGATAAATAGTTCTTTTTATTTATTATTCCGGGTACATAAATACCAACCCTCGTAGAAAGACGACCACGTCGTCATAAATAAGCTTTAGATTGTGGGCAAAAAAAGAAAAAACGCAGTAGACCCAGAAAATATTAGGATAAGAACATGAAGAAAACAAGATGATCAAAAGAAACCTATAGGAGAGTGGCAGGAGAGAGAAAGTTGGAGGAAGAGCCTAAAGATCGGACGAGGTCATTCAACCTCTTAAAACCGATAATATAAAACGAAAAGTCTCCTTTCAGTACGATATGGCCCAACGATTTTTCCAACTTTTTTATGCCTTCCAAAAAGTACCACTTGTCTAGTTCTGCAAAATAGTTTTTTGTGTCTTCGATAACCTCTTCATTTTATGTGCAGTTCTTGTTAGTGAAACCCTTCCTTTGGAAGTTAGAGGTGGCAAATCTGGAAAATAGAGTGCATGTGCATGTGCAAATTGACCACTGTCAATTCCGTTTTTGGTTCGCAGTGAACGAACGGGGCCATCCATCAGCTGATAGCTTTCTCATAAACAAATGTTCATGTAGGATATTCGGTATGTATCTAAAATGTTTGTTTTCTCAAAAATCTCTCTAATCTTCACTCTGCAATCGACCAGCTTGGAACGCCACCCGTACTGATTCAACAACATCGAAACTCAGACAGCTACGTGAGGCCTTACATACTGTTTAAGATAAACATCCTAAAGTGTCCTCACTAGAAATGGCGTAAAAAAATATTGTAAAGCTGTGAATTCTTCAATCAAATTTTTGATATTTATTCTTTACAATATTATAACTGTACCAGATGTACAGACTTTGGTTTTAAAAACACATGATTTTACAGAATGATGTTTTTTTCTGCCGCATATTTTATTTAACATGATAATAAATATCCTAGCTTAAAGTTTTTTTTTTATTTCTTAGATCTTTTTTTATAAATATGAATATTTCTCTGCATTTCTGTCTGTATTTATAAAATAAAATGATTTCTCAGTCGAAAGGAGAAATCTAATACAGGTTTAGAAAAAAAAATGATAGTATAATTTCTGCCAATACACTTTTATGTTGGCATTTTGCGGCTGAAAAGGATGCAAGCTAGACATATAGAGGGCGCCCTATTATCCCCCACGACGCGTATGCCCATATTTCAAGTTTATGTGCCGTATTTATGCCTTCTCACTGATTCACTACCGTCACATTGAGTGCTCTATTTTTTTATTTGGTGTAAATGGGGTGTTTATAGAAACAGTTTTGCTTTATGCAATTTGCCATCGCAAGGGTTTTTCCATTTTCGCCAGGCTTGGTTTGCTTTTACGATATAAAAAAATATACTGGGGACAAAAAAGTACAACACCCAGTATAAATATTCGATTAAACATTTTATTTACATATATGTTTCTGTATGCAAGTAATCGGTTAAAAAATTGTTTTTATCATGTTGTGAGGTATATTTCGCATGTTATTTACAATTATTTATTTAAATTAAACAAAAATAAGATGAAACTTTCAAAATTATTTGCGACAGCTATTAAAACTGCACCCAAAGAATATTTTACTAGAATATAAAATCACCTCCATTTTACAAAAAGGGAACAGAAAATTTGTTTGAGAGATAAACGAAGATTGCAAATCACCATGGAAATTATATTGTAGAATAAAAATCCATTAATTCTTAAATAAAATAAAATTTAGTACATGATCACGATGACGACATTACTCATGAGATTAATCATGAGTACACGTAACATATATATGTATATATATATATATATATATATATATATATATATATATATATATATATATATATATATATATATATATATATATATATATCATCATCATCATCATCAGCCCGTATCGATCCACTGCAGGATGAAGGCCTCTTCAGCATGCTTCCAACCTTCACGGTCCTGGGCTTTCCTCTGCCACTCGGGTCCAATATACTTAACGATCTCATCAGTCCATCGTGCTTTCGGTCTTCTTCGCGGACGTTTGCGATCAAGCGGTATCCACTCCAGGATTGCCTTGGTCCATCTGTCGTCCCATCGCCTCGCTATATGGCCTGCCCATCTCCATTTCAACTGTTTTACTCTTCCAATGATGTCACAGACTTTTGTTTGTTCCCTGATCCATGCGCAGGACTTTCTGTCTCGTCTTGTAATGCCAAGCATACATCTTTCCATTCCCCTCTGTGCCACCCGAAGTTTTTGAATTGATTGCGATGTGAGTGTCCAGGTTTCACTTCCGTATGTCATAACGGGTAGAACGCACTGATCGAATACTTTTCTTTTCAGGCAAAGTGGGAGTCTGCTCTTAAACACTATGTTGAGCCTACCAAATGCCTGCCAGCCACATTTAACACGCCGTTCCACCTCCCGGGCGGTATTCCCCTCCATGGAAATCCTCTGCCCAAGATATACAAAGCTGTCCACAATCTCTAAATCCCTTCCTAAAACTGAAATTCTTCTATCCTGAGCAAAGTTATTGAACATAACCTGACTCTTTTTCAGGTTTATTTTCAAGCCAAATGGTTCGCCAGCCCTTTGCAGTTCTTGTATGCGTCTTTGCAGTTCCTCTGGGTCTTGTGAAATGAGAATAATATCATCTGCAAATCTAAGATGGTTTAAGTTTGCACCATTGATCTTTACCCCATCCTGTTCCCAATCCAGTTTACGGAATACTTCTTCAAGGCCAGCCGAGAAAAGAATAGGCGATATTGCGTCACCCTGCCGTACACCTCGTTCTATATTAATTCCCACTTCAAGATCATCAAGGTGAATTGTGGCTGTAGCTCCATCATATATCGATTCTAATAGGTTTACATAGGCTCTCTCTACACCTTGGCTAAGCAGTGCATCCATTATCGCATGCTTTGAGATGGAATCAAATGCTTTTTCGTAGTCGATAAAAGCCAAGCACAGTGGCATGGTGTATTCGTTGTGCCTTTCTATGACCTGCTGTACAACCTGGATGTGATCCATTGTACTGAATCCACTTCTGAATCCTGCTTGTTCTCTTGGTTGTGCGTCATTCAGTTTTTTTAATATTCTAAACAAAACTTTAATTTTAACGACATAAAAATCCTAGGTTTTGAAAAACAATATAAAAAAAGAAATATAAAAGAAATGATTTATATAAAAAAACACATAATACCATTAATTTCAGAAATGATACAGATAATTTAAGTTGTATATATAATAACATTATTAAATAATAAATTTTCAGAATTTTTTTTTTGGCATCTAATATTCCACATAACAAATTCAAAACAATTAGGTTATAATAAAAAACCAAAATTTAAAGGTGAAAGAATTGTTAATTATGTCAAAGTCAAACATGTCATTTAAAACACATATTATTTACAAAAATTTAAAAATTAATTGTTTATTTAAATATTGGTATGTTTTTAAATGTAAGTTTGTGTTTTTTATAACAGTTATATGTATTGTAGAACTATTCTGAGGATGGTTCTTTGTTTGAACCGAAACGTTAATAAAAAAAATAATGAATTAAAAATTAGTTACCGACCGAAAAACCCAATAAATAAAAAAATAATAATATATATATATATATATATAGAGAGAGAGATAATATTCAGTTTTTCTACCTAGCACCAAACCATGAAACGACTGTCAAACCATAAATATATTTTACTTAAGAAACTTATCGTAACTAACATTAAATTTATTTTTGAATCGACCTCTATATTAAACCTTAACGTCAGAACATTAATTAAGACACAAGACCCGGTCGCAAAAGAAGAATTGACCCCTATACGATCTTTTAAATTGAGAAATGATCCCTATAGGTAAAACAGGAGCACAATGGAACGGCGAAAGCTCTTTCAGACAGCTGCAGGTATGCTGGGATAATCAAGACCAATTTAAGAACTATTAGCTCTTGCCCGTATATTCAAGGCAAACGAGGTAGATTATGGGGGCACCGTGATAACATCTCTCACAGTTACACGAATTTTGCTTTCTTGGTTACCTTGGAACGATTGAATGAAAGCGCTGTTGTCAAATCTAATATTAAAATAATATATCCAGAATTTTTCAAATTATTGAGTAAACAAAACACAGACAAACAAATTTTTGGGTTTTATTTTTATGACACCAGTTGGATCAAAACAATATTTATTCAATTTTTTTTGAATTATTCATATTTATTATAGCTTTTCAAGAGATTGAAAGGTTAAACACAAACCAAGGGTTGATAAAAAGAGGTAGCTGCTGACAGAGGATTGGTTGGTAGCTGATGACTGTGGTTCATAACCCACACTAAGCTGTATGGCGCTAAATAACTTCAGTTAGAGGGTTCTCTAGCTTTAATCCTAAAACTTGGCTTTGCTTCTGAGCTATCCACATTTCATCTCGCACCTCAGATATCAGCGAAATCTTAAGGACGAATTCCGATGTTTTACACCCTATCGGGTTAAAGTGAGATATGAGTCATAGCCTACAAAAATGTGTATGCATCGCTGGTAAAAGCTATTCTGAAGTTTTTAAATTACTTCTAAATTGGTGAACAATATGAAGGTAGTCACTTATAAAGGAAATATGTGATTATTTGACAACGTTGCATAAAAATTACCTAATGTTTTAAGAGGTCGAATTATCGAGGGTAGATCTGCCGAGAGATACTGCTAATTTACATCAAGTGGTAACTGTTGGAAGTTTTTAAACCATTCAGCATTTTCCATTATAAAAAAGGTGTTTTTATTATTCTTATAATAGGGGTATTTGGCTATAAATTGGAATAATTTATGTGGGAAGTGTAACAGGGGAGATAATTGTGGCTAGATGTGTACACTACAGAAACTAAATTTAATTATTTATGACGATGAAAACGAAAACATACATTAGAATTAATAATTATAATAAAACATGCTTAACGAAACGCGATTAAGAATTGCATTTTGAGAGATAGAACATCATTAAACTTTTTAAATAATTGTTATGATAGATGATCGGGTCTGCCTCTCACTTGTATAGACGAGGAACTGTATAAGAAAATATAATATTATTTTCGATTAGTTCACAATAAGGATGAGTATGGTTCTTAAAGCTATTTAATTCAGTCATGGATGCTGTCATTAAGGAAGTAAGCAACCTTGCATAAGAAGTAAACTTGAAGTCAGCACATTACATGCAAAGATAGCAGTGTTATTTACAGTATATGCAGGACACAGAAAGTTGGACCAAGAGTAGATAAGAGAGGATGGTTTTGCGAAGAACCTTACGATACTATTTAATGGTGGAAAAGATATGAAAAGAAATTTATAAATTTGGATGGCAGCATTAGCAAGAATACTAATAATCTTTATAAACTAGTAACATCATATGTTCAAAATCGCCAAAAATATTTACCCATAATAACCATTTAATTTATAACCAAAGTATTAGTTCTTGGACCAGCAATGCATTTTAAGGATGCATTTGGACCAGCAGTGTAGTAATGACAAATTTCTATAAATTTCACAGTCCTACTAACTTAGAACACTAATTCGGTAGTAAGCAGATTCGTCTAGAAGCCACATTTTTTCCTTCGTGTTGTATATTTTCTAATGGCCATGGTGTGTTTTTCTTCATGTCAATGTTATTCAATATTACAAGAGAATATTTCTTTCTAGTTAGGGTGAATGTGACATGTACTGATTTGGATGCATTTGCTGTTTCTTTCCATTTTTGTAGCCATTAGGTCCTTGGCTAGTGCTAAGATAGCACTCTCGTTTGCAAAAGAGGTCACGATGGTTTGAGGTATCAAAACTAAATAGGAAATACAGACTCCTTCTGAGTACACTACCTTGTGGTACGCCTCAGTTAGTTGTCCTAATTCTAATAGTCGGCAGCGTTAGCTGCGGTGGTAGAGCGATGGCTTGTCGCCACTGTGTTGGCACTCTAGTAGGCGTTGTAGGGGGTTCGATTCCCGTGCTGGGTTGATTGTTTGTAATTGTAGTTTATCCAAACTTTTAAAAAAACTCCAAAGTGGCATCCCTTGGCATTAGTATGACAAGCATACACAATATTTTACATGAACATTTAGCAGTGAAAAAAACTTGTTCGCGTTGGATTTCGCATAATTTGACAATCGCTCAAGGCTCTTGTCGTGGCAAAAGCTCGTGTCAATTGGTGCAAAGAAATGCTGCAAAAATACAATCGTGATGCATCAAAAGCCATGTATAACATCTACACAAGTGACGAATCTTGGACCTATGCGTATGAGCCTGAAAGTAAACAGCAGTCGACTGTATGGGTCTTTCAAAATGAGTCAAACCCAGCAAAAGTTTTTCGGTCAAGAAGTAATTTGATGCAAATTGTGATCTGTTTTTTTTGCGATAAATGGGTATGTGGCTACAGTGCCACTTCTCAATACTACCAATAGTTATTTGTTTGCCAGAAGTCTTTGAGGAAATAAGAAAAACAACCAGTGACGCAGAATCATTCTTCACTATCACAACGCGAGCTCTCGCACATTGGACCGAACAACTCAGTATTTGCCCGGTCAAAACATCGAATTGATGGGTCATCCGCCGTATAGTCTTGATTTGGCACCCAATGATTTCGTTTTCTTCCCGTCCGTGAAAAAATACGTGGTCAACAATGTTCGATACCATAACAAGCGATTGATCCGTTCAAAACGCATGTTGCTACAAAAGATGCTACGAAAATTGGCTCACACGTATGCAAAAGTGTATTCATCATCACGGAGAAAATTTTGAAAAATCATAGAACCATTTTCAATGACAAATATTTGATTTTGTTTATTATTTCGGATACATAAATAGCAAAATAAATAAAATAAAAATAATTCTAGTAGAGTTCAGAAATTTATCAAGGGTGAATCAAAATACCCAAGTTTCTGGTTTATTAATTTCCAGGCTCACCAAGTTCGGTTTAAGGTTTTTCAGATTAATTTTCATTATGTAACATTTTAAAATTATCCTTGAAAGTGTGATTTACTGACATTAAGTGGTTAGTTAACAAATATAGTGAGAATTATTTTGTTCCTTAATATAACTTTTTTTTTTATTCATTAAGCCTCTTGGAAAAAGATCTCCCTATTTGTCCAATATAAACTTTGAACATCAATCAGTTCAATTCAATTATATAATCTCCTGATTTATGAACTTTATTCGTTTGACTGTTATTGTTTTTAATGAAGCATCCTAGACTATTAATTGTTTTAATTATTATAGCATTTTTTTCAATTATTTTATTTAAATTATTTGGATAGTATCATCAAAAACTTTTTCATAAGTCCTCTACAATCCATATTTGCAGGAAAATAAGTTCTTCACGTATGCACTCTGTCTATGCTAAATATACCGATACCTACAATTCACTCTATTAAATTCCTGGAGCTGACATTTGACTCCAGGCTTTCCTGGAAGGAACATATTACACTGCTAAGATCCAGTTGCAATAGAGCTATGGTAATCATCAAGCGAACTTCGCACCCCAGATGTGGTTCATCCACATATATTTTTATTTTACTATCCTTGCCCTATCCACTTACAATTTTAACCTGTTCATCCTTTTTATCAATTTCCTTCCATACTATTATTCTATGTCAAACATAATTTAAATGTACCATCCTACCCTACCCACCTTCACTTCATCGGACATTTCAAGAGACTCATAATGGTATCAGAGAGTGTCTTCTCGGATCTGTTGTCTTTGGACAGGATCTCTATATCGGGTAATTTCACCTCTCTCATGGTGTTACCAACGCCTTGGCCGCGAAATTACATTTAATGTCTGGTCGGCCTACATCTAATTCTTCTTCTTCCAAAAACTTTTGTGTAAATTTAATGTTCTCTTCGTAAAGAATTTATGTAAGCTAAGAATTGATTTAATTGTCTATCAGTACCTGTAAAGCAAATTAAAATGTCATTAACATATCTGTACTAGTAAACTGATGATTTAATTAGCTGACATTGATTTTTCTTAATTTCTAAGTTATCCATAAAAAATTCAGCCTGTAAAGGACTATTATCAAACCGTCATTCGAAAAATAAAACGTATTATTAAATCCAATATTATTCAATTAAAAAATTCAATTACTTTGGAGGATCAGAATTTTTACAAAACAACTACAAACTAAGATTTAAAGATTATTTAAAATGAATTTCTATCAAGTATTCGCTACTTCAGTTAAATATAAAGCAATTACCATTAAATATAATTTTAAAAATTCAGTTCGGACAAATTTGTATACAATATTGCTTTAAATTTTAGTTTTTATATTCTAGATAGAAATAAGAAAACTATTACGTAATACAGCTTTCTCATGTATCGATCTGATCGGAACTAAAAATGACTTTCGTCGAACCATTATAAATTTGGCACAAGAGTACGTCGAGACGAGTTTACCGAAATAAATTTACTTGATAAATAAGCGTATAGAAGGAACACCTCCTAGAACTTTTCCGTTCAATGAAATCTCGCTAAGAAATTGTCTGATCGAAAGAATAAATAACGAAAAATACCCCGTCACTTATAAACAGAGTATTGAGCAAATAAAAGAATAATAAATCACCTTCTATTTTACCCCCGCCTTAATTTCATCCACAAAGCAATCAATTTCAGGCTGAGCCATAAAAATAATATAAACCTGCAGACGTAGTGTCAATTGCATTTTTATGTTTTTATTTTTGCGAGAGTGAGACAGGAGAAGATCCTGGAAAAAAAGGAAAAAAACAACACATAAATAAATTTTCTCCCTTCCGGAGAAGCGGCCGGAGAAAATGCCTCAGGGTTTTGATTACAACACTTTAATTCAATATCGAAGTATGCATAGAATTTATGCTGTTAAATACGCGGGAGCGACTCAAACTTTTAATCAATTTTCGAAGATGAAAAAGGATATTTCGGAGAAAATAAACGGAGAACCAGCCCGAGAGAGAAACAGATTTTAATTTTGTCGGAAATTTTACGAGTATCGAATAATAAATATTCAGTTCTACCTTAAACAGGACCTTGTTTCGTAAACTTTAAGAAATACGGAGTTTTCAACTCTTTAGCTCTCAGCAGCGCAACTGAATTCTCAATTACAGTTAACGTAATTATTAGCAGGACGGATTAGTTTCAAAGCATTTTCGTTTTTGAAATTTAATTATGCGTTTCATGAAAAAATGATTCATTTAATTACAGATATGTCAAATACAAGAGAAAAATTGAGTCATTGTTCGGAACATAGAAGAAATCATCTTGGATGATTAAAATATTTCTATTTTTTAACATAATCTTCGTTGGCCAAGAGCATCTATGCATCTTTTTGTCATGCCACTCACTCATTCACAGCAGAGAATAGACAGAATAATGAGTTTTAAAAAATTATAGTTTAAAAAACTAAAAAATACCCTTTAATGGTAAACCAAACTAAAATGTAAAAAATGATTTTTATTATAAAAATAAAGTGATGAACGAGAAAATTAATGTATCATTGTGAAAAAAGCGAGTACTGTCTCATCAGTACTGTTTCTATAAGTAGAGTTAGTATGAAAATATGGTACAAAGCACCCCACCCTTTTTTACAGTGACACATTAATTTTCTCGTTCATCACTTTATTCTTATATTAAAAATTATTTTTTACTTAGTTCGGTTTTCCATTAAAGCGTGTTTTTTAAACTATAATTTATTTTTCATTTTTTAGTTCGATCTGTTATAAAAGCGTGTTTTTTTTAGTTTTTTTAACTATTATTTATTTTTCGTCACTACCTACCCGAGGCGGGAGTAAGTAATTTGCACGTTTACTGCCTTCCTTGGGCGTTGTAACCGTGTCTCAGGCCCCCTCTCTGAAAGCAAATCCTTGATCCTGACGATTCTGTTCAGGATAAGAACTTATTGTGGCGAACTTATTAAATTATTGTATTGTCATCGGGCCTTGATAAGTGTGCAAAGTTTTAATTTAATCTGACGTTTTGAAGTGGGTGAAAAGGACGTTCAAAAATTCCGTTACATAGATTGATACAGGTGAAGCTAAAAAAAAGCGTGTTAATAAAAGACCTGAAACTTACAAGAATAGTCTGAAAAGTGTCCAGCCTAATCATGAAGATGGCGTTACCCGTGAAATATATTCTGGTAATATAATTGATCATACATTGAAAGAATGAAACCTTAAAAATTTCAGCTACATTAAATGCTCAGTTTTTAGCAGTAATTTTTGTCAGTCGATGTTAGTGTCTATGTAAAAGTGGAAAAAATCGAATATCGACCGTTATTAAATTTTTCTACTTGAAATACAATACGTCTAAGAAAATTAAAGCCGAGATGGATGCTGATTATAGGGAGTTTACCCCATCATTTGCTATCTCGAAATTTGGAAAGCGGAATTTAGACGTGGATAACTTCACTAATACTAATACTAACGACATATTCACTAATATATAGAATATATGTATAGCTCATTCAGGGAAACAACGGTTGTACGTCATCAGTCTAGAGAAATCTGTTGCCAATTTAAATCCATAATAAGAAAAAGTCATTTAAAGTTCAAAGCACTCTCTTCCCTTCTTCCTCTAATCCTATTAGAGGAAGGAAAAAAAGACGGTTAGCCGACGGATTACATTCTGTGAATTCGCTGTCAAGATAACATTTAGGTTTGTGGTTCTGGACAGTGTTGCCGACCTAACACAACTTTTTCAAAGAATCTGTGATTTTCATATTCAGATCGTTTTTGAGTTGTGCCTTTAAAAGTTTCTGAATTATTTTTACTGTATTCTTTGCTGTTTTAGCTATTTTCTGGTTTAGTTTCTGTTTTTGTGAGTTCTATAGTAAAAAATCTGCGATTATAATTGCAAAAAAATGCCAAAACCATTAAGCGGTCAGTGTAAGCAACTTGTCTCGTCACTTATCAGTTATTTTGAATAGGAACGAGATAATAGGACTGCTCTTTTGCCATTAAACGTTGTAAGAAATGTATGTATTAATAACTTAGTAAGTCTCATGGTTAATTAAAGATTTTTTGCGAGTTTCAACTGCACTAAATAATAATATTGGTATAGTTAGTGCAATTTTGAAAAAATTGAAGAATAACGAAATGTAAAAATCACAGAAGAAAAAGCGTCAACATCCAAAACGAGTTACTAATCTAGATCATCTTGATGTGGGCTCAATTCGCAATCAAATCTATGAAATGAATAAAAAAGTTAGTAGGTTTACATGATAATATTGTATTTTTATCAAATTTTATTGAACTATTTCAAAACAAACGGTTAATCTTGAAAGTATTCATAAAAAGCTAAAGAACATCAGCAGCTCTGATTCGGTTCATACAATTCTAAAAGAAATTGTTTTCAAATGGAGTAAAGATAATCCACATAGAAGCCTGATGGAACTTCCAGATATTGCCTTTAAATGAATCTAATTTTTGAAAATGTATCAAAATATCAAAGACGAATCTCCGTTTGATTTTATTTATTTGGATGAAACATGGATATTTCAAAATGGGACCTTGAGCCACTCATGGCAAGATGATAACAAGAGGACTGTAAATACTAAAAAGTTGATGGAAAAAGGTGAGTGCTATACCTACTACTTAGGAGCCGTTAAAATCATGTTGTCATAAATAATTTAAGACGTGTCAATAATAACATCTTATTGCAGATATATTGTTCTTCATGCTGGGAATAAGAATGGCTTTATTCCAGAGGCCGAATTAGTCTTCTCTTCTAAAACAAAAGGCAATTATTATAGAGAAATGAATCAACATAATTTTCTATGTTGGTTTGAAAACCAGCAGTTGCAAATCTTGGAGGGGTCATCAGTTATTGTCGTGGATAATGCACCATAGTACACTGATGGATAAACCTCCAGCTAGTGCATGGACAAAACCAAAAATTGCAGAATGACTGACGGAATATAATCTTCCTTTTGAAAACGCTATGCTGAGAAGTGAACTGCAAATCGTTATTCGGTAAGCAGTAATTAAAGGGACAGGTATGTGTTTCATAATGTTGTTTTTAGGAACAAGCCTAAACTAGAATATGTGGCAGATCATATAGCTGAAGAGTATGACTACAAAGTATTACGTCTTCCCCCTTATCATTCCATATTCAATCCTATAGAATTGATATGGAAGGTGGCTAAAAATTATTACAATCGTCATATAGGTCGAGATGGAAGAACGATTGATAACTGTTTGGATATGTGGAAATAAGCTTTGTCAACAGTTACACCACAGATCTGGATGCACAGCATCAGACATACAGAAGAAGAAATTCAAAGATGATCGAGCGAAAGAGTATTTGATAGACTAGAAGTTAATCCTTTAATAATTTACTTGAACAGCCATTCAGGCGCTGAAAGTTGTTTTAGTGACACTGAATAATTAACTTTTGTGTGAACTAAATTAAAAGCCGCTATGTTGACAAGCAGAAGTTTCGAAACAGATTTTTGATTAAAACTTTTAAAGAAAAAACTTTTCATGTTATTTTTTCTTTTACAGTTTTATCGATCATATAAATGCCAATATATGGATATTTTGGTGTTGATGTGGCAACATTGTAACGTGACTGCGTCATAGATTTTAATGACGTGCAACCATTGTTTCCATGAATGAGTTGTAGATTCAAATAGTATATTTAATTGAGGTAGCCGATACTTGATGGAAATTAATTTGAAATAATAGAAGTGAGACTTATGTTTAAATAAACATAAGCCTCAAATGGCAAGTATCGGCTACCTCAGATAAAAAAACAATGTGTTTCCCTTAAATAATTCTTCTATTTGAATTTTATCCTTTGTTTATACATAAATAATTATACTTCACTTCCCAGAGGTTTTATCCCATTTCTTTTTTTAAATTTTATTTTTTTTTATCTCACTTTTTTTTCCGACGAATAAACGTTCTTTCTTCAGCATTAAAGTGATTCAACTTCGACATATTCAGTCAACGGTTTTTAACAAAAACGTTAACATGTGTAAAATAATTCAATTAATAATTAAATAGTTCAATTTTGCGAAATTAAGACAATTTTAAGGCATTATTGTAAAAATGCGTCAAAGGGACTGACATCACTGGCGATATTTGTGAAGTAGAAGGAGAAGGTGCCGTATAAATCCGTACCGCTCATTGTGCAATATAATGTTAAAAGTTAAGAGATCATGGTGTAAACGCGGAAGTGCTCTTCAACCAGAGCAAAAGTCAGTTTACATCCGAAGAAAATTGTGCTATGCATATGGTGTGACTGAAAGAAAGTCGTTTATTCTGTTTACAAAATACTGCCTACAATCATTAAACAAATTGAAAACAATTTTTAGCTACAACTGACCGTCGCGATATCATTTTTGAGCCCGTTGTAGTACGATTTGCACAAGACGTTGGTCCCCAATTTCGACTGATGCATGATAATGCGCATTCTCGCATGCGCATTCTCGCATGCGCATGATCATCGAATATCACGAAGTTGAGGTATTGCCATGGCCTGAGCAATCACCAGATCTCAACCCCTTACGAGTGTTGCTATTTATGTATCCGGAATTGGCAACAATGATGTTGCCAGGTGCCATCTGGCATACATCGTAAAGTTTAAGATTGTTGACTGTTATACGTACTCAGAACACTTTGTCATATGGATCCTATTTGTGTTGTTTAGTAACTTGAAAATTTCATCTCAATCAAAAATGCAATTAACTCGTGGGAACTTTCGTTCGATGATTCACTACGACTTTCGACGTGGATTATCTCAACATTAGTACGTCGATCAGCTCCCTTCGACTTTTGGCAATGAAATACCATATAAAACCGTTTTATATCACTGGTTTAATGAATTCAATCGTGGCCGTCGTTCGCTAATGGACGAATTTAGAGAAGGTCGTCCAAAATCGGTTGTTGGGTTAGAAAACATCGATACTGTGCGCGAACTGATAAAGCACCATTATCATGTGACATACTGTGAGATAGAAGCATCTATGTGCATTAATATGACAAGCATACAAAAGATTATACATGAAGATTTAGCCGTGAAAAAGACTTGTGCGCATTGGATTCCGCATAATTTGATTAACGCTAAAAAAAAGACTCGTGTCGATTGATGCAAAGAAATATATATCAAAAATACAATCGCGGCGCTTCAAATGCCGTGTATAACATCTACACAGGTGACGAATCTTGAATCTATGCGTATGAGCCAACGAAAGTTATTCGCGCAAGAAGCACTTCGAAGCAAATGGTCGCCTGGTTTTTGGAATTAATAGGCATGTGTCTACAGTACGACTAGAGAATCGTAGAATGGTCATTTCTGAATGGTACACAACAATTGGTTTGCCAGAAGTCTTTGAAGAAATAAGACAAAACAATCAGCGACGCAGGATCACTCTTCACCATGAGAATATTTAACCGATCAAAACATCGAATTGATGAGTTTAATGATAAATATTTGTTTCTATTTATTATTCCGGATACATAAATAACCAACCTTGTATTATTAATCTGATACCGAACATAAACTATAAAGTCAGTATCATTTTCAGTTTTTTTTTCAATTCCTTATTTTTACGGGTATTTCTTATCAACATATGATTAAATTATTCCATAAAAACTGCTAAGATGTCAAAGAAATACAAAAAAAAAATTAATATAATCTAAAGTATTTGGCGGACATTATTTAAAAGATCTTTATTTACAACGACTCAAAGCTGTAACGTGATTAGTGATTTATTTTAACTTAGGAACTTTCTATTTTTTTGGTATAGAATTATTTAAAGATGGTATCATTTGTTATACAAAACATTACTAAATTTCCTGTAAATCCTGTACCTGTGAATCTGTCATCGAGATTTGCCCCGTAAAAATTTTATTAGTTTCTTTGCTTCCTGAGCAACAAAAAATATTTAGAAAATCCCTCCTAAAAAACATTCGATTTTACTATAGGTTCAGAATAACGTAGGATTGGTTAAATGTTGTTTGTTTTTGTTATTAGTGCTACACTGTTAATATAACATAGATCAACATGATTTTTGAAACTTTGATGAGATGGCTCTTTTTGCGTTTTTTTATATCATGGGGGCATTGATGTTATTTAATTGTCATTTATATGGGATCATTTATACCATGGGCTTCTCTTTTATATCATGGGGATTGAAATTATTTGTACCTGACCTTGGAGTACAAAGGTAAGGAGTACTTTGGTACAAAGTATTGCTGTTTTTTATATCTATGGGACAGTAGAGCAACAAAAGAACATTACAGTAATAAGAAAGATTGGCCTCATAGAACTTCTTTTGAACCTGGTACTTCAAGCATAAAATATGCCCCCTTATTAACCCAAAAAAGGTTTTTACTTCGGCCTCTCCATATTAAGCTTAGACTAATGAAAAACGTTGTCAAATCCATGGACAAAGAAGCTAATGGTTTCGAGTACCTAAAAGAAATATTTCCTCAATTAAGCGATAAAAAACTAAAATAAGGGATCATTTTTGGCATCATATTGGATCTGAAATAAAGAAGCTTCTAGGTGATTTCTGGTTTCAAAAATTAAATGAAAATGAATTGGCAGCTTGGAAGCAGTTTTGTAAATTTAGTGAAATGATTTCTGGGCAACAAGAAAGATGAAAACTATAAAAACGTCATAATTGAACTATTGAAAGACTATGAAATACTAGAGTGTCGCATGTTCTTAAACATTAATTTTTTTCATTCGGATTTAGATTTTTTCCGGAAAATTTGGCTGCAGTCAGCGACAAACGAAGAGAGAGGCTTTACCAAGAGATCAGGACTATGGAAGTAAGATACCAGGAACGCTGGAACCCATCTATGTTGGGCGACCACTACTGGTTTTTAAAAAGAGATGATTCTACAGAACACAAGAGGAAGCGTTTTTGTCGCTATATGACATCTCATGTAATATACTTTTTATTCACATAAAGCTCAGTAATGTATTTGCATAGATTTAACACGTTTTACATGTTTATATTAAATACATATTAGATTGTAAAAATATGTCGTCTCCTTTTTTTCCCCACCACCAACTCCCTGTAACAAAAAAAATGTACGTGTTACAGTAATTAGGTTATCATTTTAGGACTACAAAATACTTCGTATACACCTATTTTCATTGTTGTTACCTCAAAAAAGTTTAAATTTGTTGACATGTGTAATTCAAAGAAAAAGACTATTAAAAAGAAACTGGAAAACTCAATAAACGTATGACGTAGTTAATTACGGTAGAAAATTAGCGATTACATGTTAATTAATGCCAACTTGACATGTTGGCCGTGCACATTTATTGGCCACGTGGAATTCGGAATTGATTGAATGTTTTAGATTATTTTGATATGTGTATAAATGGAGCATGCCATACAAAAATTTAATTCAATTTAAAGATTGCATCATCTCCTGATGGTGCTAACATGGTTAGCGAAACGTGCGTGGGGAATTTCATTAAAAGTAATATGGTGTTTAGTTGTAAATATCTTCGAGTTTAATATCCACAGTCAAAACAATATTAATTTGAAATATCACATTCAAATTTCGAATTTATAGCTTCAGTTCAAGAATTTATATGCTCTCGGTTACTTAATCCTAATGTAATTAATCACGTTGAATTCAAAAATACACTTTAAATATGAGCATACATTGTTCTGCGTAGTGCAAGACATAAACATCACCGCAACCCGATATCATTACAGATGAAGAATTTTACGATCTACAACAAAAAAAGGGGCATTGACTTTCTCGGAGCTATCAATTAAATGCAACTTCCAAGGGGAGCTTTGAGGTCGGCCCCATGCACCCCAGCAGAACTAATCTGGCTATAACTGTGTTAGATCTCGGCATATTCACGATCTATTGCCGTGCGTCAAATTTACATTGACGGTGTCGATTCGAATTTATAGTGTAAATTCGTAGGAAAACAGTACATATATCTCTGACCTATACGGTAAATATATTGAATTAGCATTGAGAATAATTTTGAACATTTTATCATTTATTATATAGAGTAGTTTATAAAATATGTTGGCAATCAATGCAAACGTTTGATTTTAAAGGTGGTATGCCTGTGCTTAACAGCAGACGGAAGTTTCATATACGAGATTTAATTTTTCAACCTCGGATGTGGCATAAAATAAAGACAAGTATGAATCACAAAATAGTTTTATTACCAGGAGTGAAGTACAATCAAAGTTACATTTTCACATACTCGCCGCGAAGACTGAGACATTTGTCATGCCGGTGGACGAGCTTTCTAATACTCTCTTCATAGAAGGTTGCAGCCAGCGTATTGACATAGGCTTTTACGGTGTTTTGAGGCTCTTCGTTGGTGCGAAAGCGCTGTCCTCCCAGATATTTATTCAGCTGCCGAAAAAGATGAAAGTCACTCGGTGCGAAATCTTTGCTGTACGCCGGGTGATCGAACAATTCCCAATGAAACTGAGTACGAAGCTGTTGGATTACCGCAGCTGTATGCGGTCAAGGGTTGTCATAAATAAAAACAACTCCAGATAACAGCATGCCACTTCTTTTGTTCTGAATGGGTCTCTGCAGGCAAAGTAATGACTGACAATACACGTTTACAGGAATTGTAGTCCCTGGCTCCATAAATTTCACTAGCTATACGCCTTTCTGATCCCAGAAAACGATCGTCATAGTCTTTTGCGTCATAACTTTTTGAGTTAGTTCGAGAAGTATGTGAATATTAATTGTTTGGATTGTTCTTTCGATTCTGAATTGTCAGAAAGAATACACGTTTCATCCCTTGTCACGATGGATTTCAGTCTATCGATGAAAGCCTATCTCAATAAGCTGGCAGCAACCTTCTATGAAGAGGGTATTGGGAAGCTTGTCCACCGGTATCACAAATGTCTTAATATTCGCTGTGACTATGTGGATTAAATTATATATGTCTTCATATGGCAAGTTATTAAAGCCGCGTTGTATGCATGCTTCAGATTCGTCCGTCAGATTCGATGCCGGCAGTCAGAGCCATCATTCACACGCTCGAAAAATACTATTCCATACAAGTTCTATCGACAATAAATCTGGAAATCTCGTCAACCAATTAAAGACTCTTCAGAAACCTATATAATTTGACGAGTTATATGCGATCTGGCGTTATGTTATTGAAAGATGAGAATGAATAGCTGGACTATTTAGGATACTTATGTAAAGGGTTGGACTTAGGTAAAGGGTGAGTCCTCATAGCATAATTTTTGTAGTAATAGTGCGCTCTAAGAGAAATCACTCAATAAGGGTACATTCCAGTAAATGTTTATTAATAGCCATCCTCGAACCTGTAACTTTAACTGTAATAAAATCATTAAGCAGATGTCAAATATTTTAATGTATAATTTACATATCATAAAGTTTAATATGATGTTCCTAACATTCTTGTATTCTTATAGGGATGACTAGAACTTTTTCGTACAACATTGATCTTATACATCTTCTCATAATGGTAAAAGCAGCAAGGTAAAATCATTTCGCCATATCAAGAAAACTTAAACTTCCTTCTTTCATACCAATAGCTCGTCTATTTTCACATTTGGATTGTCTAAATTCAATAGCCTAAATTCACGTGGTGCACGAACCTGTGGTATTTTAGCATTTCTAATAGAACCACATAAATATTATCTAGTTTGGTAGCATACGAAAAATACCACATAATAAAAATAAAGTTTTGTCATCGCATACAGAAATGGAAAGGTCAATAATGTAATAATGTCAATAATATAATTCTCTATACGCAGGTAGATATAGTTAGAAAAATTATGCGTTATTGTTTAACAAAATAAAATATTTTTTTCTTTTTATTGTGTATTGTAATTTGGATTTTGTTTTATTTGGATTATGTTTGTTATAAGTTTATAAGAACATACAACGAAGGCCTGAAAACGGGATATGATTATTATCTTTTTCAACATAATTCCTTATCATCAAAACTTATTTGGACCTCTTGTTAGTATGGGACCAAAATTAAATAATTTTTCTGTGTATTGTGTATTGATAATGAGAACATTGTAGTTTTCTATTCTATTATTAATTGAATATTTCAAATAAGTAGATAAAGAATGTGCAATAATTAACTGATCGACTTGAATTTTAAATCCATTTATAATAAAAATAGTATTAGTGTTCGTTTAATTTTTATTTAAAGAATATATGTATATATATCGCCGCAACAGTTTCTTAAAATTTTTAATGCAATATCATAAGAAATTTCCTGTTTTAGACAAAATCACCTAAAAAATTTTTAAAGTAAAAGATGCTGTAATTTCTAACTTAGCAAGAAAAATAACATGAAACTTGTAGGCATAGCATGAAAGATGTCAAAAAGAGCCATATCAATGGCTAATTTGCGCGCGAGTTTCTAAAACTAAAATCACCTGAGAGAGATTTTTTGAAAAAATCATCAATTTGTTATTTGATCCAATTAACAAATGTACGACGTTTTGATTGATCCAGTGGCGTTAGTTCCTGCGTTATTTGAACCTTATATACATTCAGAGCTATCTTCTTTTATCTTCCACGGATCAGTTTCTTGAAATTTTTTAACAATTCGATTATTTGAGTTTTCAGATGGACAATTATGCAAACCGTAATATCACGTAATGTTCTAAAAACAGTTTTCACTGAACGTGCATTTTCATAAAATAATTCAACAATTTTAGCAAGTTGTTGTATTGTGTACGATTCCATTTTTATAAATGTCATACATTACACCTCCGAAATGAGAGTAGACCTAGGCAAATTCACAACGCCATCTGTGTTTTACTCAAGAATTAAAAAACCTTCAATTTGAAAGAACCGTTACAACACGGTGATGATGATGATGATTAGTTCTAAAACTTCAAATAAACTCGATAGAATTGCGTTTAAATAAGTCTAACCACTCTTGAGAAGTGTTCATTATAATGCATCTTCGGTCGACCGTTAACAAACGCTGAATCCATAACGCGGAAAGCCTTTTCATACTCAAAACATCGTGTAAAATATAATGGTCATAGTCTATCGAAACGTTTACAATGTTAACAAGCTCACATACCTTCAGTCAACGATCATTTAAAACGATATTGTGTATTTTTGTGACGATTTTGTCGATTATAGCGATTCTTAGCTATCCTGAACGTCCATCGTTTTTAATGGATGGACGACATGTTTAAGCCATCGAAAATGAAAGCAGAGAATCATTTAAAGTGAAATCTAACTCTTTTTGTATGTCGGTAGATGTTAAGCCTCACAAAATAGTGTTCTATAATAGCTCGAATTTTAATTATGTAATTTTTTTTCAGAAAATGTTAAAACTTGTTTGCTTTACTCAATTATCACAAGCAGCAAAAAAATGTACGATTTTGAAACTTTGTATTATGCCTTCCAACGACTTCACAAATAGTCATTTATTCAAAATTGCGTAATCTCTGTGTCACGTTGGGAATTTTTCAAACAGTCATATTACTACACCAATAAGCCGAACTTTCTGATTAGCTTCAATCGTTCAATACCATATTTCATATGAGGTGTGGCTATTAAATAACGAGACTAACACTGCTACAGAAGTACGCATGCTCCAAACGCCAGTGACCACCACCTGTTTAGCATGAAGCCTTCTCCTTCGAATGCAGCACCTCTCGCAGTATAACCGAAGCCTTCGTTCGCATTAGAATTGTTTTTTTTTTGTTTCGACGGACAAATGTTAAGTCTAACAATAGAGCAACGAATTGTTGTGAAATTTCACTTGAAACTTGGAAAAACCGCTACCGAAACTTATAATTTATTGAAAGAAGGGTATGGTAATGAATGTTTATCTTATGCCCGTGTTTTTGAGTGGTTTGAGCGTTTTCAAGATGGCCGAGAAGACGTTGAAGATGATCCACATTTGGGTCGCCCTTCCACGTCAAAAATAGATGACAATATCGAAAAAATCGGTAATCGGATTCGATCTGACAGTCAGTTAAGCATTCGTGCGATTACTGAAACTGTAGGAATTGAAAAAGAACGCATACGGCAAATTTTACATAACGATTTTAACATGCAAAAAGTGTGTGCCAAAATGATGCCAAAAGTTCGCAAAAATGTTTGTATACTTTAAATGCCATTGAAAATGATCCAAACTTATTGGTAAGGATAATAACATGTGACGAATCGTAGTTTTTTACTTATGATCCTGAAATGAAGTGTCAATCTATGCACTGGAAGAGCCCAAATTCACCGAGAACCAAAAAAGCTCGAATGAGCAAATCAAAATTCAAAGCAATGATGGTTTTTTTCCATATTCATGGAATTGTGTACCTTCACTGGATTCTTGAAGGTCAAACTATCAATCAACATTACTACCTTCAGGTTCTTACTGAACTCCGTAAAAGAATAAGGAAAAAACGACCCGAATTGTGGAAGGACAAGTCATGGGTTCGCCACCAAGTCAATGCGCCGGCTCATTCGGCATTGTTTGTCAAGAGGTTTCTAGCCAACATACCAGCATTAGACCATCTGCCTTATTCGCTGGATCTTGCGCCCTGCGACTTCTAAATGTTTCCTATGGTAAAATCTGCATTAAAAGGAACAATATTTGAGTCTGTTGAAGCTGTGAAAGAGAAAGCGGCACGCGGTCCCAAGGAGCTGACAGAAGAAGACTTCCAGCACTGTTTCGAACAATGGAAGATTCGCATGGAACGAGGAGCATGGAGGCATTGTAGGGATAGAGGGACAGAGGAGCGGTGTATATTAATGGTGATAATAAGTAAATGTGTATGAAATCAAAATAAAAAAATGTTTTACAGCGTCAGTCTCGTTATATAATAGTCACACCTCGTATAACACAAACGGACGAACTTACGGAGTATCCTAATAAATAACTTTTTAATAATAAAAAGTAAAATACGAAACAGTAAAAATGTAAACAGGGTTTTCAATGTATATCAATCAGCAAATCTGTAACGGAAAATCAACTTAAAAAATGCGTTGACAACCATAGCCCGACCTGTCACCACTGAGCCTAACGACATTGATGTCAGTTGCCACGTACCGAGAAAATATGTCCGGCTAACTTGACAATGCCATCTATAAGATTAATTTCGAAACACTTTACTTATTAAATTATACGGAGGGACGGAACAATGTTTCCCTCCTGCATTAGAGCTTATGGAGTATTTATTTCGTTGACAGGTTATGATATATGAAAAATCTTGGTTAGTACAGTTAGCTTTTAGAAATATTGCGATGTCCGTGATGCGTATTAAGTAAGATTATCCAATCCGTGGAATAAGTTTCGATGTTTACTTACATCTTGTTAGAATGGAACCAGAATGAAATATTTTTCTGTGTATAGTGAATTGACAATGAGGATATTATAGCTTTTTATTCCATTAATTGAAATATTTCAAATAAGTAGTTAAAGAATGGGCAATAAGTAACTGATCGACTTGAATTTTTAATATATTTATAATGAAAATACTGTTAGTAGTATTATATATATATATATATATATATATATATATATATATATATATATATATATATATATATATATATATATATATATATATATATATATATAATCCAATAGGCCATAGAAAGGCACAATGAATACGCCATGCCAATGTGCTTGGCTTTTTTTAACTATAAAAAGGCATTTGACTCAACATCAAAGCAAGCCATAATGGATGCATTGCTTAACCAATGAATGGACAGAGCTTATGTAAACCTACTGAGATTCATGTATGATGAAGCTACATAGACAGTTCACATGAATGATCTTGATGAAAATCAATATAGAACGGGGTGTATGGCAGGGTGATTCAATAACGCCTGTTCTTTTCTCAGTCTACCATGAAGAGGTATTCCGTAATTTCGTAATCTGGATTCAGGACAGATTGGAATAAAAATAAATGGTGCATATTTAAGTCACCTTAGATTTGTAGATGATATCGTTCTCCTGTCACAAGACCAAGATGAACTACAAAAACACATACAAGAGCTGCAAAGAGCGGGAGAACCATTTGCCTTGAAAATAAACCTGAAGAAGAGTCAGGTTATGTTCAACTTTTTTTGCTGAAAATAAAAGAATATCTATTTTAGGAAGCGATTTAGAAGTGGTGGACCACTACATATATCTTGGGCAAAGGATTTCAATGGAGGGTGATACCATCCATAAAGTGGAACGGCGCGTTAAGTGTAGTTGGGGGATATTTGGCAGACTCAATATAGGTTTTAGAACAAACTCCCACTTTGCCTAAAGAGAAAAGTTTTTGATCAGTGTGTGCTGCCTGTTCTGACATACGGAAGTGAAACATGGACACTCACATCACAATAAATTTAAAAGCTTCCGGTAGCACAGAGGGGAATGGAAAGGTATATGCTTGGCATAGAGCGGGAGAGAAAAACCTGCATATGGATCAAAGAACAGACGAAAGTATGTGACATTATTGCAAAGGTGAAGGAATTTAAATGGAGGTAGGCAGACCATATAGCGAGGTGATGTGACGACAGATGGACGGACCAAAGCAATCCTGGGATGGATACCGCTTGATCATAAGCATCCACCAAGAAGACCTAAAAAACGATGAATCGATGACATCATCATGTATGGCAGAGGACCTGAATGCCAGAGGAAAGCTCAGGACCGTACGAGTTGGAAGCATGCTGGAGAGGCCTGTAGTGGATCGACAATGGAGGAATACTGATGATATATATATATATATATATATATATATATATATATATATATATATATATATATATATATATATATATATATATATATATATATATATCTTTATATATACAAATTTCGTGTCACGTTGTTTGTCCGCGATGAACTCCTAAACTACTGAATCTATTTTAATGGAATTTTGCACACTGCATGCAGTTTAGTCCAACTTGATATACAGGATACAGGATATATTATCTCAATTTATAGTCGCAATATTTTTTATTGCAAATTATTTGTTTATTATATGACAAAGGGTTATAATTATCTGTGAATTCCATAAGTTTGTAACAGAGGGCGGTGTAAGTAAGTTAGTTTATCGGCATAACGCTTCAACTCTTTAGTGTCCGGATTGGATAAGTATCCAATAGATGGCGATGTGTTAAGAGTCCAAACGTTTCATTTATGCTACAATTCTTTTCACGCCACGCGTGTGTTCAAAATTTCTTACGACATAACCTTGCTTTTTCAATTTTTGGTGTATTATTTTTTCATTTAATTTCAATTGTTCTCTATTCTCAAGGCGAATTATTGAAACACTTCGAATGACCAGAAACATGCGCATATTATTGCAAAATGAGCCATCGGCACAAATATTTTTGAAACAAGTGCTAGATATTTGAAACGGTAAATAGAACTGCAACCAAATACGCAATGCATTAAATTAGCAAACAACTGCACTGTTGTTTAGAAAATAAATTAATTAATTGAGAGTATCTTCCCGGACATAAATAATCACTTGGATCATAACTGGCTCAGTAATAGGGATATTTTGGCCGAAAAAAATGTTGATTGTGACAAAATTAACTTCCAGACAGAACAGTAGGTGCCAGGTAATCTGATGTCTTTTAAATCAATCGACACTATTTACTCAAAACGAAAGTGTAAATTTTCCAATTGAATTTTTAAATTCTTTAGATATGTTCGGAATGCGACGGCATAATTTTCGGTTGAAGATTGGTTCACCTATTATTCTTCTGCATAATTTGAATCTACCTCGATTATGTAACGGTTCACGTTTGAACATCAAAAAAATCATCGGAAATATTCTTGAAGCAACCATTTTGACTGGAAAGTTTAAAGGAGAAGTGGTCCTATTGCCACGTATTCCAATGATACTCCATTTTTTTAAGGCATCATTCAGTCTGTTGCGCTTAATCTCACATATGCATGTCGTTGTTAGACCCTTTTCTCCGCTTGTGATTGCACCCACTTGATGTTTGCCCTTTTGACCAATAACTTTAGAAGGTTTGGGAACGGTGGATAATGCAGTTTAATCCGTATTATATATTTGGTTGGCAGTAAACTTGTATTTATCCAGTATTTCCTCATATTTATCAAAAAAATCCTTAACACGCTCTTTATTAAACCCTTTACTTCTAGCCATCGATGTTGATTCTGAAACACTCAAGGACAAAGTAGGATGGCGTTACATAAACCTGTAATACCGCGTTTTGCCGGCTATTTTCTTCTCTTTTTTAATCCACTGATGTAATTAAAATTTTTCAGCAAGCTCGAAGGCAAGTTTCCTAAATTCAGTAGTAGTTAATCCAAAGAAACTAGACTCGAAATTTATTAAATGCTGTGCTAATTCCTCTTCCATGCTTGATGACGTATCGTTAGGTCTGCCAAATTTTGTTGTTTTATTCAAACCTTTTAAATGTCGGCGCAGTGTAGGTTTCAGTATATTATATCTTCTACATACCTCATTAATTCCAATATCATGATTCCAATGTTTCAGTAAAGCTTCGTCCATATCCTCCTGCTTCCAAGTATTGTATTTTCTCTTCACTATATTAATCAGCTGATAAAAACATATTAGTAAACAAGTAAATACCTAAATAGTAACGGTACGATTAAGGAATTATCTACAGGTATTATCTACATAACTATGCTCAATATCGCATAAAAAGTTCTAGCGATAACTATCAAGACTAGACTTGGATTGATGTTAAGGAAGCTTCTAACAGTAACCAGAGGAAAAAGTTATATAAAGCAATTCTGAAATTGGAAATCAGTAGAACGATTATAAATGTGGTAAAACTAACCTTACATAGTGCAGAAGATAGTGTCAACATTAATTGAAAATTATCAAATTGTTTTCATGTAAAAAGATATGTCCACCCTTGGTCAACATGCGTTTCAATGTGCCTTTCAACCTGCCACTCCGAATGCACTGGTGCACGCATTCTAGTCAGGATAAGAAGCATCTCTCCTTCCTATCGTTTTCAGTTGTGCGTCATGACTTTTCACGTACGTCTTTACATGCCTCTTGTTCAACAACGCTTGCGTCTAACCTATCAACATGGATGCCTCTTAACGACCAAAAGTTGAACAAGTGAGGACATGCCAAAAGACTGTTTGCGCACAATATTATTTAAAATCTCACTGGAGAAGGTAATCATAAATGCAAAGATTTACAAAGCTGATTTGTTATACCACACGAAACACCAGTTTCTAGCTTATGCAGATGAAATGACTATAAAAACAAGATATGTAAATAATAAATCTATAGACACACACACACCCACAGTTGTACCACTGGTTCTTTACCTTTACGTCATCAAAAATATCCATATGTATCAAGTCGAAAATGCATACTTCGTCAAAGTTCTTATACTTCAGCATTGAGTTAGTTTAATAATTTGTTTTGTTTCTTAAAACGTGTAAATTCGGCTTAAGATCGGATGATGACATATTCGATATTGAATCATGATATTTATTTAGGATATTTAATCAGCTCTTATTGTTATCAATATAATTTCTATCGTTAGTTTTATATCAGTGGTTAATGGTAAAGTAAGTAATGCTTTTGTAAGCTCTAACTGCAATTTGAAATATCTTTGTAACTGATTATTTTGGATTTTTGTGACATGCATTAAACAAGTTAACTTATTATATAGAGTTCCTATATACTCGTGAATTAACGTTAAAATATCTAATAAAATTAAATAGATAAAACACGTTTGTTTTAATACATATGCATAGAGGTTAAAGTTAAATGCGTGACAAATACATTGAAAATTAATTAAGTACATTATTACCTATCAACTATTATGGATTATTTCTACTACGATAGTTCTTAAAAAGACTAATATTATCAAAAATAAATAATCCAGAACTCAAAAAATAAATTTATAAACGTCAACGTCAAGTTAACTATTGTCAAATTAAATCCTGTGTTCATAGGCAAATTAAATAGCCGATTATTCTGTTGCTAGGTCTCATTAAGAAATAGAGGTTATATAATGATATCCCTGGACATACTTCTTAACTTAGAAAACCCACTTTTATTTTCTTTCCTTATTTATAGAACATAAATGATTTTATAAAGCATGGATGATATACGTTGGTGATATGGTCATAAGCTGATGACGCAGAGGAAAAGAACCAAAGATTTGTGTGTGTGTTCATGCTGAAAAATTAAATTAATACGTTTGGCGTATTGTTAGATAAAAGATGTTTTTCAATTCAACCTCCAGCTGACGAATTAGTAAATTACAAAACTTTATTAATTCATCAATTCCTTTGGTATAACGTACCTTATTCGTATCATATTGTTAATAAAATGTCTAAAATGTAGATCCAAAATAAGATTAGAAAATGAATCTGTCTGGAAATATGAGTTGTATGATAACTTAAAACTGACATGTCATGGATTACTGTCAGCCAATTTTCAATGGTCCACCACTGTCTACCCCTTACTGAGACCTGGAAAAAACTCACCTAGGGGAGACAACCCACAGAGTGTCATTTTACTGGGCACACGTTGCACACACTCTCTAATCCCGTATACGAATGCAGTCGTTTGGAATGATTATGTAAATTTGACTTCACACCTTCGTTATTTTTTTCTTCGGGGAGGTTAGGTTTCAAACATCGCATAAAACACCGCTTTAGTACACTTTTTAAATTTAAGAATAAAAAATTATATCAGTTAGGCTGTTCCTCCTAAGTGTTTTTTATTATCTAAACAAAACTTACGTTCCTTTGAATTATCCTTATTAGATTTTTTCTGCTAAAAACAAGTTTGTCCAATTACACAGATCAAGAAATATAAACTCTTTTGAGATAATATTGACAAAAATAGGTGTATATGAAGTATTTTATAGTCTTAAATCCGAAAATGATAAGCTGATTACTGTAACACGTACAGTTTTTTTGTTACAAAGGGTTGGTGGTGGGAAAAAAGTAGACGATATATTTTTACAATCTAATTTGTATTTAATATAAACATGTAAAACATATCAAATCTATACAAAGACATTACTGAATTTTTAGGGACATGCGACACCTTAGTATTTCATAGGCTTTCAAGATTTCATATATTTTTAGGTTTTTTATAGTTTTCTTATTTTTGGTTGCTCAGAAATCCTTTCACCACACTTACAAAACACTTCCAAGCTGCCTATTCCTTTTCATTTAATTTTTCTTGAAAACGGATATCACCTAGGAGCTTCCTTATTTGAGGGCCAAAAATGATGCCTTCTTTTAGTTTCGCATCACTTAATTGAGGAAATATTTATTTTAGGTACTTGAAACTATTACCTTCTTTTTCCATAGCTTTGACAAAGTTTTTCAGTAGTCCAAGCTTAATATGGAGCGGCAGAAGAACCTTTTTTGGGTTAATAAGGGGGATATATTTTATAGTTGCTTCAAAAGAAGTTCTATGAAGCCAATATTTCTTATTGTAATGTTCTTTTGTTGGCCCACTGTCCCATATATAACTGTCCCATATATAACAAAACTTATCCGCTGAATGTTTGCAAAATCGACGACTAGAACTTACCATTTTATATAAAATCGCCTTAAACACTTGTCTGTACTGTAAACGAGACAGAAACAAAAGAGTAGAATTCTGTGGATATACCCCTTTACGGTCTTGTGGTAATTCCTACATTATCCAGCCCAAAGTCAGATTCAAATAATTTGAATTACTCCATGATATAAAGGAAAAGCAGGTATTTGAAAATGAGACGTACTAGGCCATTTCTGTGAAAAGGTGTTTTAATAACTACCTAAATGAAACAATGTTACAAAAATCATGCCGACATGTGTTATTTAAGTCATTATAAACAAAAAAGGAACAATAAAGGAAGAAAGGGAGGGGGAGACCAAGGTAACTTTAAGGCATTTTTATTGACTATCTTAAAGTCCATAAGTCATATCCCTTTCAATGCTGCTTATTTCTGAAAAATATTTTCATTAAATAAAATTTATGAAAACCAGAATGTAAACCACTGTCTGCATCAAGTCCATGAATTAAAGATCGTTAGTTCATTGTATGTACTATAAACTTCCATCGTCAAATTTCAGGGCCATAAAATTTTATACGAAACACGATTTCGACTCCTCCAAACTAGAAGGACCACACTGCAACACTATAAATCACAATTAAATAAAATGGGAACTAGGGTATAGAAAGAAACTGGTTGAAGTTTACTTTATACATTAGGTAACGCTTCACTTGGCGCACGCTCGCATTGTAAATCGGTGACAGATTTGTAGGTAGAGGGTGATTTGTTCTATTTATGCTTTCTGGGGTAGGGTCTGATTCGCTTTGTGTTGGCGGACGTTTTTACCTTTTGAATGCGCGAACTCGGATTATGCCAGATTTAGACACCTTTTCATTTTAGGTCAGTGCCCTCTCAAATCAAAACCGATTACAATCGAATGCATTAATAGAAAAAAAGTTGAACGATGTTTTCCGTCATAATATATACTAGGCACAAGTTTGCGGTACTGTGTTAAGAGGTGTAAAATATGGGAGGGTTTTCAAAAGAGATATAAAAACTACACATTTCAAAAAAAAAGTTTATTCATAAAATATGAACTAATTGACTGAATAACTTTGTGTTAATATGATTTACCATTTATGATAGTGTTAGGTTCTTGAATTGGATCTTTTGATATGAAACACTAAACACATAGAGATATGTATTAATTATTAATTATAAAAATTAGTCCGCGAATTTCTTATAAGTCAAAGTTTTTATAGTTTAGAAGAATATATGTCGTATCAATAATTAGATTCAATGCTTATTTATGTATACAATGGTTATTTGTGCAAGATTATCATTTCATGTATTATTTCTGAGATCGTGTCATTGAACATCCTGTCAATTCTGTCAATCCGACTTAATCATGGATATTTGTATTGTTGTGGGGATTGAATAAATACTTTATTAAATTATTAAATTATATACCTTATCAAGAATAAAATATTTATATGTAGGTTTAAATGTTATATATTCTTTGTATGCACAGAAGTGCAATGTGCATGCTCTTGTTTTGACTTGATCCATGCATATTTGTATTGTCTTGAGGATTCAATAAATTATTATTATTATTATTATTCTGCTCATCCTTACTGTAGAATCTCAGCTCATGCTGGCCGATATTCCAATGCCAAGATGAAAAAGCAATTCAGCTCCTCTCACCCTAGCATAATATCTTACGAACAATGTGACGCGTCTGCAAGAGCACTGCACGCTGTCCCACTATGGCAATCGATCTCGAGATACCGAGGATCTCGAGGTTCTTTGAAAATCTCTTACTGATCAGGCCTTCGGCGGATATAACGAAGGGCACTACATCTACCTTACTCAGTTTCCACTGGTTCTTCAAGTCGTATGCCAGATTTTCATACTTTGCGGATTTTTCTATCTCAGTTTTTCTAATGTGAGATAGTGGCACTGCGATGTCAATTATAAAAGCCCTCTTGTCCTTTTTGTTGATTAGAACAATATCCGGCCTGTTATAATCAACCGTTCGATCAGTAGTGATTGGTCTGTCCCAGTAAAGAATGGTATCGGATGATTCAAGTACAGGAGAAGGCGAGTACTTATAATATGGAGAAGATGCGCTTTCTAATAGCGAGTATTTTTTTGCAATTTGTTGATGTATAATTTTTGCCAGCTGATTATCCCGTCCTAAATAAGCATTAGGAGCAAGGGCCGGGCAACCGCCAATAAGGTGCTCAATTGTTTCCCCCGCATTTCCTGCACTTATCGACTACGTCCAAATGCAGTATGTGCTTTTCATAGTTTTTTGTTCTTGTTACCCTATCTTGAATAGATATCGCGAAACCTTCTGTTTTTGGGTACAAGAGTCCATCGGTCAGCCACTTCAGAGACAATTGGTCGTCAATGGTGTCATCTTCGAGTGACTTAGGAAACCTTCCGTGCAATGTTTGTCCTTTCCATTCTCGAACACAGTCCGTGAGTGTTGTTCTGCTATCAATACGATTTTGTTTATTTAGGTTCAGTGGGGTGAAACCCCGATCCTCATTTGCAACCAAATTCATTAACGTACTGTTTGAATCAAGGAAGTGTTTTCTCATTCTATTTTCTTGATTGAGACAGAGATTGTTTACGTTTACAAGGCCTCTACCCCCCAACTTTCTTGGGATGTATAGTCTTTTCGTAGATGAGTTTGGATGCAGGCATCGGAACTTTGTCAATGTTCGGCGCGTCAACCTATCAAGTTCATCAAGGTCAGTTTCTGACCCTTTAACTATGCCAAAAGAATATGTCAGAGCTGGCACCGCCCAACCGTTGATCGCTCTAATGAGGTTTCCTCCATTCAGTTATTATTATTATTATTATTATTATTATTATATACAACAAAACACCAAATCATTAGTTTTTGATTTGTCGACACGCGTTTCGCTATCCTTGTTAGCATCATCAGGCAATGATTTAATTACAGGAATATTTATTGAGTAGTGGATTGTAATGACATTTTGAACTTTACAGTTTTTTTGTAATGTAATAGTAATGTCTATTATATTTCCATTAACATCAAAGTAGAGCATTTTTCTTCATATTAATACTAGCTGTTACCTGCCCGCTTCGCTAAGCGTAAATTAGTAATAATTGATTTTTTATGATTAAAATTACTTTTAGAATTCTATAACTTTTACCTCCTATTTGACACTTTTTTAAATTTACGGAATATATTTATCTTTTACGCCCCGCAAGAACATTCCTGTCAAATTTTAAGTTTGTCAGTTTTAAGCCGAGTCCACATCAATAAAAATGTGCGTTGTGCGGACTGTATGTATTCTATATGGTGTGCCTGCGCGACAATGTAGACGCTCTGACACACAAGTCACACACACATATTGTCGCCGCATAGTACGTACACGAAACATCTGCTGTCCACCAGATAATTCAAACAAATTGTTCCAGTAAATTTAACCCACACTCAAAATTTTATTGGTGTGGACCCCCAAGTTATTTTCTTTTTAAAATGGGTAGATATTTTAAAAAGAAAATAACAAAACAAAAGACCTGTAGGTGCCCAAACACGTACATGGGTGAATTTCAAATTGACCATGTTGCTATTTCGTTCCCCAGTTACAAAGAGATTTTGAATGTTCAAGTCAGGAAAGGAGCTAACATTGACATGGATCACTACTTGACTAGAATCAAACATAGCTTAAAACCTCGAAAATTTATTCAAAAGAGACTGCTAATACCAAAGTTCGACTATACGAAAATAAAACCAACCCTAACAGAAGAGCTTGATTCACGACCACCACAGAACTGGCAAGAATTGAAACAAAAAATTATTAAAACAGCCTTAAAGTTGATCCCTTTACAAAATAGTAAAAAACATCCGTGGTGGGATGAAGTTTGCGAGCAAGCAGTATTAAGCCGAAGTAAGGCATTCAAAGGGTGGAACAGTCAAAAAACAACAATAAATTATAACAAGTAAGAAAAGAAACATCGAAGCTAATTAGATAAACTAAAAGAAAAAATTACTTAATGAAATACAAAAAGGTTTCCAAAAAATAACACCCGAAATTTTTACAAAACATTTAAAACTAAATTAACAGGTTATCAACGCCAAATTCTTTGCTTCCAAAAAGAAAACGGACAATTAGCTCTGAATAACCAAGACAACTGCAAAGAACTTGCGAAATATTTTGAACAACTACTAATCTGTACTGAGCTCTTAAACAAAGTACCAACATTAAACCCTAAACAGACAAACCCAGATTCATTACCACCAAATGACGATGAAACAATAAGGCAAATCAAGCGACTTAAAATTAGCAAAGCTTCTGGTGAAGACGGAATCACTGCTGAACTTTTGAAATCCGCTGGTCCAGGTACAATCAAGGAAATGACCAAAATTCTACAAGAAGTTTGGCGAACCGAACTGATTTCGGAAGATTGGAAAGATGTTCTAATCTATCCACTACATAAGAAATGAGATAGAACGGATGTAAACAATTACAGAGGGACTCTTCTCTCAGTTTGTTGCAAGATTCTATCTCAATGTCTACTAGACAGACTACAGGGTCAGAACCTGACCCTGTATTTGGTCATTGGTGACTATCAAGCAAGTTTTCGACCGGGCAGATCCTGCCTTAAACATATCTTGAATCTAAAGTTGATCCTAAGACATCAAAAACTGTAAAATAAAAATCTCGTCTGTACATTTGTGTATTTCAAGAAAGCATATGATTCTATTGACCGTGAATCTTTATTCTAAATCTTGAAAGAACTAGATCTGAAAACACTGGCAATTATTAAAGCAACACTAACTAGCACAAGGTCAAAAGTTAAATTCATGGGTGACATTTCAGGGCCCTTCGAAATTAAAACTAGATTGAGACAAGATGATGGACTCCCGCCACTCTTATTTAACTGTGTTCTAGAAAAAAGTAATGCAGGAGTGGCGTGAAAAAAAATCGGCCTTGAATATTGATCAGCCCGTTAAACTGAGGAGCACCAACATCAAAATTAATTGTCTGGCGTTTGCTGATGATCTAGCAATTTTGGCTCAAGACATGTTAACGACCAAAAGCAAATTGAAATCCTAAAAGAAACAGTAAAAAGGTAGGCCTCCAAATTTGCTTTGAAAAGACCAATACATGACCTACAATAGACTAAGAACACCATTTCAAAAAACAAAATATGGTAACATCAGACGAGTCTATCAATTCAAATATTTGGGTGAAATAATCATGGAAAACGGATTGGAAAAAGCGGCCAATAAGGGCAAGTGCATATCTAAAAACACAAAACTGAGACATTACAACACAGTTACTAAGCCAGAATGTCTATATGGGGCAGAATTGCTCATTTTGAATAGGAAGAGAGATATCGAGGAGATCGAAAAGAAGGAAAGAAAAATCATAAGGAAAATCTTAGGCCCCAAGCAAATAAATAGCACAACATACCGACTTCGAGAAAACCAAGAAATCAAACAATACACAGATATACATAGCGATATGAGAAAAAAAAAGATTTAAGTTTTACGGTCACATAAAACGGATGAATCCGAGTAGGCTAACTGGACAAATAGTCGAATTTTATGAAAATAGGAGTAAAGCTAGAGTAGAAATAATTAAATGGATTGCAGCAATTAAAGAGGACCTAAGATCAGCAAATATTACACAAAGGAAATTCAGGATAGAGGCTGTTTCAGACACGAGTTTAACGTTTGGGAGGTTGGCCAGAGAGAAAAATGTTGGAAGACTGGAACAACTTGGTCTAACGAAATAAAAAAAAGTCATAGCGAAAGAATGAAATTTGTATGGGCGCAAAGGAAGGCTAACAACAACAAACGCCTCGAACTGTACGTCGTGTGATTCAAAAGGGCTCATACGTGAATAATAATAATAATAATAATAATAATAATAATAATATATATATATATATATATATATATATATATATATATATATATATATATATATATATATATATATATATATATATATCATCATCATCATTCAGTTATTGTTGATCCACTGCAGGATGAAGGCCTCCCCAGCATGCTTCCAATATACTTGATGTCATCTGTCTATCGTGTTCTCGGTCTTCTTCGAGGCTGTATATATATATATATATATATATATATATATATATATATATATATATATATATATATATATATATATATATATATATATATATATATAAATTATAGTTTATTATTATTATTTTTGTCTGGATATTGAAATGTCTAGAAAATTTATGGTTTGTTTTTTTCTTTTTCAACTATAAATCTTATTTTTGGATGGATTATGCTCAAATGTTTTAATGTTTCTTCTATTTCTCTGTCGTTTCCAGTATAATAGACTGAAATGTCGTTTACGTATCTAAACTAAAAACAATATATTTTGTAATTTATTAGTTTTAAAAAAAATCCAAATTTGACATAAACAATTCTGATAATAAAGAGCTGAGTGGGGAACCCATTAATAGATCATCCTTTTGTTTGCAAAATGCATTATTAAATTGAAAATAATTTTCATTAATGCATAGGTTAAAGAGTTCCAAAATATTATTGTTTATGCGAAATTGTTATTACTGCCCTTTAGGTTTTTTTTTAATTATTGTTTCTTTATATCTCTAAAATTTATAGGGTAACCCCGGTAATAAGAAAATGCAATTATCAGCCATCGTCTAAAATGGAAGTTGGAGGAAGATACTGGAAACGGGGCTTGTTTTTGTTTTGGATCGGGCGTTGTGCATCCACTGAAACAAATTTAATTGGTCGAAATACATTTAGGAAACGAAACAACAACCATCCATCTATCATAGTTGGAGGTAAGTCAGCTATTAATAATTGTATTTATGACGAAACGGCGCATCATTGCCCCCATTTCTTCAGATGACGGCACGTTGACGGTTCGGATGACTCACGAAATTATCGCACCCTAGTGGCCCTGGTGTAATAATTATTAATCCGCTTACCGTTTACACTCGGCCGTTTTTTCCGCCCATTCGAGAGAAATTAACTTTTTTTAGACGATAAAGGGGATCCCGCTACAAAAATAATTCTACACAAATTAATAAATAAATAAATGGCTAAACCAAAGCGATGCAGTATTGTTCAAGTGTCAAATAAAGACAAAAAAATCATACATTTATGAGTTTGGAAATAATCATGTTGCCTGATATTTGTTGGGTTTATGTGCTTACATGCATCATTTATCAAACACTCAGTATCAAAATATTAGACACACCAGAAAAAGTTCAAAAAATTTAAGTTTAATTCAGCTTTATTATTCTATTTTAGTGATTTTTTATTTGTTTCAAATACAAGTTAAAAGCTTGGAAAAGGGAAAAAGTGGAAAAGGGAAAAATGTGAAAAAAAAATTGCAGGATATAGAACAGGATATAGAACAATTATTAGAAAATATTTACTTTTTTGGGCGTCAAAATGCTGTTAACACGCCTGTTTATATTTAAAATTTCTTAATCCTCTAGAGGATTAATAATCACAATTTACCAGTTTAGTTCACTTATTCATAGGTTCATACTTCTGAATTTGTAAAAAAAATTTACAATTTTTGATTTGTATTGTAAAAAAGAAGTGTTTTTCAAAATAAGAAACACGACACATTTTTTCGTGATGTGTTTTTCCAAGAAGAGAAAGACCCACCTTGAAATTTGCATCGAATTTCTATATGATTGTAAGAGCAATTGCTGAGAAAGCTAAAGCTAAAGACTTAGGAATGTCCAAAAATTTTTATAAAAGTCTTAAAATATTGTAAAATCAAAACTGAAAAAATACATGCCACAAATTAACCCGAATGGTTTTCGTTTAAAAGATTATGAACTGGAATAAGTAGTGGAAGGAAATAATTTTTTATTATTATAATCATGATCTACCATGCTAGTTTTAAAATCTTTGAACAGCTACTAAATTCTCCAAATTCAGTAAATAATAATTATTATTAATTCTTTAAAATGAAGAAACATTTAGAAAAAAAAGTTAACTAAGATCTGGATATCTTCTGGAAGGAATCGAAGGATGGATCTGGAAGGAATCGAATCATTTAATTAATTAAAATTATTTTATTTAATTAAATGATCAGCCGGTATGTTTCTTACTAACATTAAGGCCAAGAACTAACGAGCTTTTGTGAGCCTCGTATATTTAGTCAAATATACAACCATCAAACAGTCATTTGTAGACTTTAACAGCGATATAACAAATAAACAAAGTGGCAAAAAAATACATCAATAACAGCAAGTAAAGAGCCTATGATGACTTTTATTATTGAAATTTCACACGGTCAGTAAAAGTATTATTTTAAGTGAATCATAATTTGCCAGTCTACCTATTGTGTAACAAAAACAATCGCTTTGAGTTTTTGTTATTTTTATCTTATCCCAAGTACTCATAATAAAAGTATGTAACACTGATGATATTATAGAACTCCATAATAGATTGGTGTGATAATAAAAAGTAATTTTTAAAGCAATAAACAATCTCAACATTTTTAGAGAGAATTCATTTTGTATTAAAAGTTTCGAAATATTCAAAATAAAACTAACTGAATAAAACTAAAAATGATAATATGCAAAGGTTGGCTAACCAAAATAAACCCCCCCCCCCCCCCGAAATAAGCCAAATATTACCTAATATTATACCGAAAAAATACGAGAAGTGAAGAGAGTTAAATTATTACATTTGAATTGAATATATATCCGAACTAGTGGACGTTGCGCACGTATATTTGCGCAGGTATATTTTTGTTGTTTTATTTACTTCAAACTAATAACCCCCCCCCCCCCCCCCCCCAAACTAAACCCTGGCTACGCCCGTGATATCAGCAATATTTTTAAAAAAGCTTTTTTTTTCATGCTACTATACAGGGTATAAGAGAAATAACTTTTGAAAAATTTTGCACCGATTCTTCACATCATTTGAAGGAAAGAGGTTTCTGCCAATCGAAAACCTAGTACAGGAATTATCAACTTGATTATCATATTTGCTTAAATTGATAGTTGGTTATTATTTAACGAATAAACTACAAATAAACTAATGAACTTTGTTAAAACCATTTTTTTAATTAAGAATTAGCCCTACATTAGCCAAAAAAATGAAAGTGGCTACATCGCTTTAATAATTGAGCTGATCCTCACGACAAACCGTGTTGGCGACAAAAATTATTTCGGTGTGTGTATTTAAAGTGTATTTAAAAGCAAAATTGTATTCTGTACATGAATATCACCAGATTTACCCACAAGTTTCTACCAACCAGATTAGAAATTATATGCATAATAATATATCACTATTATATGCTGTAAACAACCTTCTTGAATAACTTTCAAAAGTTTCAAAAATACTGATACAGAAAAATAGACACACTTTTTATTTAAGTTATGTATGCTCATATAATTGCTGAAAATGTGGCAAAGTAAATGGTTTAGAAACTTTAACATATTGTGAGGTCTTTTTTATATGCTATCATGCTAAACAATATTCTTGAGGTGCTGTTAAAAGTGCTAAAATATCACGTGTTCGCACACAATATGCTTTCAGGCAAATATCCGAATTTCAAAACGAATGACCTATTGGTATGAAAGAAACAGGTTTAAGTTTTCATTAAATAACGAGACATGTTGACATTGCTGTTTCTACAGTTGTGGAAACATGGATAAGATATTTATCAGAGAAAGGATTAATATCAGAGTTATGTAGAGAGTAGTAGGAGTTTTGCTCACCTTCGAAGTATCCAAAGTCGTGACGAATGACATCTTAGACTTCTTGATGTTCATACAGCTTGTAATTTTTGAAAATCTGTGAAAATAATCGACTAGCCAGAATGATCACCAGATTTATCGTCGATAGAACGTATATGGAATAACAATGGCCCAATTATTGAATGATTGCTCGGCATTCAGCAATATTAAACAAACTTAAAGCATGTACATGTTCTTAAGAAGACAACAAATAAGTAAACAAATCGAGTTAACAAAAAGATTCAATTAATTGTAAAAGATACGTTCAAAGATAACATTCAAAGTTAAAAATACACTAAGAAAAATACTTAGAACATATACCAGATAACGATCTTAGTAAGTCCTAAATTCAACTTTTTTATTGCGCCTGCCACATTCAGTATAAACGATTTCCTGGTTTTTCTGATCACAGTACTCCACGCCTTTGAATTTTTGTTTTCACTTAGTTTCCCCGTGTTTTGCAAGAAATTAATTCACGGTACTGTTCACGCGTCCAACACATCGCAAGCTTGTTACCATTAAAGGATAAATTCAGGAAAATCATATAATTGCTATACTAAACTTATAAGACAGGCTACGATGATAATGGATATATTTGTTTTTGAAGTTGAAATTTAAGAAGAAATTCTGTTAAAACAAAAATACATATTAATCTTCGTTCGTATATATTTCTATACGACAATTGAAAAACCGATCTCTTTCGTAAAATCAACCCATGGAAAAAGGTAAAACAAAAGGGACGGCTGAAGGCATTTAATTGCCATTGCCAAAAAATTTAATTAGAAATTAATGGCAAGAAGTGGACACGAATTTGGCCGGGCAAAAGGGCAGTAAGGCATGAGCCCTTTTTTACCAAGCACCTAGCCATTGTTCGCCTGTCCACTGACCAGAAACAGAAGGATGAATTATAACGTAGAACGAACGCCGAGGCAGAAAGTCAGGTAATTACTTTGCAGACAATACAATCAATTAATTACTTGTGACGGTTACCGCAGCAGGTCGCACAGCCAGCAAGCTGGGGGCTTATTCCCGGACCATGCTCTCCTATTTCCAGTATGTGTCTCAATATCTGCTGTTGCACTTTTTTTTAAATACATTTTAACATATGTTTTATTAACATTTTAAGACAGTATTTAAAATTTACAATATTTATAAATACTAGTTTCATCAAAAAGTAAGTGATATTTTTGAATTAATGACGAAGTATTTATTTATTCATCCAAACTTATTTTATTTCCTTCCAAAGTAATACCTTTCATCGCAATATATTTATTCCAATGTTCGAAGCAAGTTTTATACTCGACTTCTGGTGTTTATTTCAAAGCTGCCAGCGAACTCTGTTGAATGGCTTCTACGGAGTCAAAAGGGCATCCATGAAATAGTTTTTTCAACCGAGGGAATAGGAAAAAGTCAGACGCTGTCATATCTGGGGAATATGGTGCTTATTGGAGGGTATTTGTTTGGTTTCTAGCGAAAAATTGACTGGATTATTAAAAATTACTAATTAGGAATAATTATTGTGGTATGCGATGGTGCGTTATCGTGATGTAAAAACCACGAATTGTTTTCCCATAATAATATCAACAATGTCCCTAATACTTAATCGGTAATTACTCAATACAAGATAATTGATTTTGGTAACCTTTTATTCACGGGTTGACGAGGAAGTTCTTCCTTAACCAGATTCATCTTCCAGTGATTTTCTGCCATTGCTAAGTCCTTGTACGACTTGTAAACATTATTTTTATACATCTTGATCATCGTAACACTTTTTAACATTTTTAATGCATCAGCACAAAACATTTCGTTTTTAGTGAAAAATTTAGTGCAAATTCTTTGCTCAATAAATGTATTCATTAAAAAAAAATCATTTAAGTTTCTTTCAATTACAAAAGACTCTCGAATTTCTAACTTAACAAGCAAAATGATAAATTCTAAGAAATTCCACTAAACACCAAATCACTTTTTTTAACTTCTCGACGCGCGTTTCGCTAACCATGTTAGCATCATCAGGAGATGATTTAATCTCCCAGATTAATCCATACTAAATTATTTTCTTATAATGCTAACATGGTTAGTGAAACGCGCGTCGAGAAGTTCAAAAACAGTGATTTGGTGTTTAGTTGTAAATCTCTTCGACTTTAGTATTTCACACCGAAGGTTCCCAGAGAAGAATTGAAGCAAAATAATATTAAACTTCTATCAGACGCTGAGGATACTCATACCAACTTAGGAAACAAATGATTGAATCAATACGTAAAGCGCACGAATGTTTAAAACCAAAACCACTTTACTTTTTGATCTGTGGCAATACAATGTTTAAAATGATTATCAAATGTATCAACCTTTTTTTCGAATTATATTTTAGCACCTTGACCAGTCCTGAAGTAACAGAGGCTTTATTTTAAGGAATATCTAAGAAATTTCTTTCGCGGCTGTTTTCAGTTAAAAAAAAAAGGAAACAGTAATAAGTAATTAAACAGAAAATAGTAAAAGGTGCGCTGTACATAAAATCATATCTTAATTAAGTGGTTATTATTGATACCATCAATTAATTATAAATTAATTTCAACAATCATTCCATGTATTCGCAAGTTTGAGATGAATAGCAGCCCCAAAATAGGTTATTGACTTGAGAGCTGATAAACGTGTTAAAGGAATGGTAGGGCGAAAACAGGATATTCCTATGAGGAGACAACTATTAATATTACTTTGTTTCATTTAATTTCGATTAATGACTTGCTAAAAATAGAAAATAATGAACTAGTGATTAGTGTAATCGAAATACTTAAAGTTAAACGTCGATGTAGTCAGATTAAATTGAAAGTCGTATTTTAATAGCATGGAAATCGTGCATTTCATTGGGCAGTCTATTTAAATCAAGATCTGTTATCGACTGAATAGTAATGCTATATATTACTACTACATGTTAAATTGTTATCATGTTATTAAATATTGGAAATAAATCGGTATCAGATATCATTCGAAGGTACTACAAGGGTTGTTTGAAAAGTTCTCGGCTTGAAGATTTTTGATTTTTAACAAATTTTCAACGTAGTTGAAAACTTGCAATTCAATACATTTAAACCAATGCTATTCCAACATTAAAATTCCCTCAGTATAATGTGATTTGTCTTTGTAATTGTCTTAATGATTATCTAGCTCTTTTCTATCGTGGGGATAGAATACTTTTGATTGGTCAGATGTGGATACTCTTGGTCAGATGTACCCTTCAATCAGGTCAATAGCGAAGCCTAATACTCCCCTTTTGTTTTGTAGACTATGAACACTACACCATGAGAATCCCAGAAAACCATTGCCATGACTTTTTCTGTAGACGGAATCGTTTTCATTTTCTTTGGTGCACTTTCACATGTTTCCATACACTGAATGTACTGCTAGTTCGTCTTTTGGCGTCTAACAAAAACAGCAGATTCTCGTCTACTTAAGTCCAAACATCATTGAGAACTGTTAATTCGGATATGTCTTTGGTCGATGGTTAACAAATGCGGCACCTATTAAACAGAAAACTTTTTTATACACAAAATAGCGTGTAAAATGTAGTAGACACGTTCTTTCGAAATATCTATAATGTCAGCAAGTTTGCGTAGCTTCAGTTGGCGATTATTTTTATACAACATTGTCAATTTTTATGTGACCTGCGAGGGTACAAACAGTTTTTAAGCATCTCAAGCATTTATCATTTACATTGGTTGTACGACCATGTTTACATTCAACAGCTCAAAAAGGAAGAATCATTAAATTTCTCAGAAAACATCAAAACTTTTATTTATTCGATTGTCACAAACAAGCAACTATATGTTGTGTGTTTGTACATGTGTTTTAATCCTTCCAAATCTTAAGACCGATTTCGTTCTTTAATAATTTATCAGTTAAGGTCGGATGTTCCTCTCTCGAGGAACGACTGGGTCTGGTTCGATTACTTTGAGAGAGGAACATCCGATCTTAACTGATAAATTCTTAAAGAACGAAACAGGTCTTAGGATGTGAATGAATTATTTCCTCCTAGTAATTGAACCATATTTAGTTTATCTAGTCGTACTACATGTATTTAATAATACACTTAATAATTATATATTTATAGTTTAGTCGCATCACTAATGTGGATCTAGAATAAATTTAACTGAAGTGACTAAATTTTCACTATATTTGAAAATTGAATGACAACTGTTTCTGCACACTGTGCCTTCTTCAGATATGAAAATATAACGTCGTAAATCAAAATTCAATATTGTATTATCGCATCTGAAGGCACTGTGTGTCAAAACAATTATGATACATTTTTTGAATATAGTAGAAATTTACACATCACTCTTAGTTCATTTATTTAAAATCTAGAAACTTTTCAACTCTATGTTACTATATGTTACAAAATCAAATGGTTTATCGCATGAGTGAAATAAATTGTAGTTTTTTTTATAAAATTTGTATCTCTGATCGGTATTACATTCTATCTAAATCGCCTTCCACATGGAAATTTTGTTAGATGTTGATTAAGATGTTAGACGTTGAAAGAGTCATTGAATTCAACTTTTTTCAATCAGTCGATTTTTGTTAGATTTTCACTTTGTACAAAAGTGTGGTATAATATTGTATAGTTGGTATATTAATATTAGTTTAGTAAGAGTTTTTTTTTTGTTTTGTACTATAATCAACTAGAAACACTTTTTCAAAAACTGATTGGTCATTTAATGTTTCAATTCCTTATTAGACATCATACGTCATCATCAGTCGTCTTTTGATATAGTGATATGATGATTAGGTATTAATTTTTTATTGAAGATTTATATTCGAAAGTGAAACAATTTGCAAATTGTTCAAATTATATTTTCATCTATAATTCGAAGTTTAACAGGTTTTCGCTTTAATTTTCTTTATCTATAAAAGATTATTTAACATGGATTAAGTTAAAATCAAAATTGAGAGAATGTCCAAGGACACAATATCAGAAATAATACACGATATCACAATCAGTACACACATACATTTTTATTTCAGTTACTGAGAAGACATATACTCATTTAAGCTATAAAAACTTTGAGTTATACAACAATACAACAGCTTTACAACATGATGAACTTACAGATAAAGATAAGAACCTTTAAAATACAAAGTGACAGTAAGGATAATATCCTGCACTGTTTAAAAACTGGACAACATAGAGCTTGTAGTAACATCATAACAATTATCCTTTTTTGGATTTTGAATACACGTATCAAATGTGACGACCCACCACAAAATATTAAAATATATCTAACGCAACTGTAAAACTAACGGCTAACTTCTTGCATCCCAGCAAGTTCTGTTATCCGAGTGAGTTGAGTTATCAAGAGAAATGTCCACAAATTTAGAAAAGGATGTTCGCTGTATTGATGTTGCGTAAATTTTTGCGTAAAATGACTCCTTTACGGTGTGAGTTCGAGGAGAAAAAAAACCATAGGTTTTGTCTACGTTAAGGATAAATTATAATTAGAAAACCAATTTCAGAATTTATGAGATTTGTTATTTATGTATACCGAATAATATATCAAATCAAATATTTATCATTGAAAATGGCTTTATTGTTTTTCAAAATATTCTCTGCGATGATCGACATACTTTTTCATACGTTTGAACTGATTTTCATTGCACTTTTTTTATTCCGATTGAGGTATCTCCAAAACATGCATTTTGAGCGCATCAATCGCTTCTTCTGGTGTCGAAAATCGTTGACCACGTAGTTTATTATTCACGGACGGTAAATGATTATGTACCATACAGAATTGGCCGTTCTACGATTCTCTAGTGGTACTGTAGCCACACACCACATTATCCCAAAAAAACAGGCGACCATTTGCTTCGAAATGCTTCTTGCGCGAACAACTTTTATTACGTTTGGCTCATTTTAAATCATCCATACAGTCGACTGCTGTTTACTTTCGGGCTCATATGTATAGATCCAAGATTCGTCCCCTATGTAGATGTTATACACACCATGATTGTATTTTTTGAGCATTTCTTTGCACCAACCGACACTAGCTTTTTTTCGAGCGATTGTCAAATTATGCGGAGCACAAATCTTTTTCACGGATAAGTATTCATGTAAAATCTTGTGTATGCTTGTCATACTAATGTCCAGGGATGCCTCACGGTATATCACGTGACGATCTTGCTTTATCAGTTCGCGCACAGTATCGATGTTTTCTAACACAACAACCAATTTTGGACGACATTTTTTAAATTCGTCCGTGAGCGAACAACGGGCACGACTGAATTCACTAAACCAGTAATATACAGTAGTTTTAGATGGTGCTTCATCGCCAAAAGTCAAAATAATTTGATCGATGCACTGTTGTTGAGATAATCCACGTCAAAAGTAGTAGGTAGTAAATGATCGCACGAAAATTCTCACGAGTTAATTCCAATTTTTGATTGAGATGAAATTTTCAAGTTACTAAGCAATACAAATAGCGTCCGTATGACCAAACTTTCTGAGTACCTATACAGTCACCAATGCCAAACTTAACGATATATATGTGATGCAGTGATGCCAGTTCAGGATACATAAATACCAACACTTGTGTTAAGTATTTCTTGTACCATTTTAGTGGTCCTTTATATGCATTTATTTTCAGCCAAATAGCTGCTATCAACAGCAAACATTACCATGTTTTCGCTATCGCAAATATGTGGTAGATCGTTAAAAAATAATGCAAATAAAAATGGACCTAAAACACCTCTTCGGGGCACTCCCGAAGTAATTTTTAATATTTCAGATATTGCACCTCTAATATGTGCACCTCACTTGGTGTTGACTAAGCAAGTAAGACTGCAACTACTCCCTCACCCCACCCATATATATATATATATATATATATATATATATATATATATATATATATATATATATATATATATATATATATATATATATATATGTATGTGAAATGATCTTGGCATGTTGTTTTTTATTCGGAGAACTTCTCAATGTACCCTCGTAAAGTCAAAACAAAATAAAAAACTATAGTTAATACAGAGTACACATATTTAATGAAAGCAACTTTTTTATTATCTGTAAAACGACATAACGTCCAGTTTTACGTCATTTATACGTTACCGAAAAAAAACGCACTACCTTTTATTGAACATCATTTCTCTCACACGTCGGCGAGACCATCAATAAAAATTCGGCACGGTTCCTCTACCAAAATACACACATAAATGTTAAAAGAAGATTTATCTCGTCCTTTTCTATCGTCTCCCCACTGTCGAATTTATCACAAAAAGCGACGTTCGCCAATAATTGCCAATCTATAAAAATTGTTATTTTATCCGGAACTGCATTAACATAAATCTCGTGGGGTAACCATTGTTAGTCGATGCGAACGGCTCCTGTGAAAGAATAGGTGAACAATTAAAGTACTATTCGGACCCACGTGGGCTGATGAGCAGTCAGTAGAGCGTGGACGTGCGCGTGCATCAACGAGTCTGAATCGGAAGTGTTTTCTATCAGGTCGGGATTTAAGATCGATGATATGATGGGTCATATAAGGGGCCCTAAAAAAACAAGCTGTATAAATACATAATCATCATTTGGTTTAAAAATATAGCATGGATTTTTGGCCAATATGAACAGTACAGTATCAACAATGTGTTCCATTGATTTAATAAGGTATTTAACTTAGTGCAAACTACAGAACAGAAAAAGTCACATGGTGAATAAGGTGCTTGTGGAGCTATAGGAAAGTTGGTAGGAAACAGTTAACATAACATTAATAAACTTTATATTAAGTTTTAATAATTATATATGAGGGTAGTCTGAAAAGTTTCCAGCCTCAACATGAAGATGGCGTTATTCGTGAAAAATATTCTGGTATTTGCGCATGCGTTGAAAGATAACCTTGAGAATTTCAGCCATATTAGATGTTCAGTTTTTGTGTAATCTTAATTTATGTCAGTTGTTCATGTTAGTGTTTCTGTAAAGATGGAAAAATGGAATATCAAGGCGTCATTAACTTCTAGCATTTGAAAGGCAATGCACCTACACAAATTAAAGCCGAGATGGAAGCTACTAAACAAAACCAAGCCACAAATCGAAATGAAATGAATCATAAGGTATGTCCACACTTTTGGTCGTGACGTCTTGTTTAAGACGCATGCGATGTTGAACAAGAGGCACGCAATGAAAGATCATGACGCACGACGAGACGAAAAGATAGCGCACCGACTCCCACACATGTTGGCTACCTTGCGCTTTCAACGTCTTGATATATCATTTGCATTTTTTGCAATCATGCATTTGCATCTGCTCTGCGTTTTTTGCAATTGTTTACAAATTTTATTGAAAGTAAAGTAATTTAATTTTATTGAATTAAATAAATATATTAAATTTAACTGAGGTAGCCGATACTTGATGGAAAAAAATTGAAATAAATAAGCAAAGATTAATATGTAAAATTTCCACTATATTTAAAATTGTATTAGGAGGACAAATAAGTTTCCGCAGTTTGAAAAAAGATGGCCCCCCCCACCAGAAAGTTATGTTAAAATTGTCTGATGTAAGACGTAATATCGTTAGTTTGGTCATCTGATAACAACATAACCGTAAAGTATTAGTGACACCGTATCAGGATCAAATATTTTTTTTCGTACGAAGATGTCAAGTTTTGAACCAAATGAACGTCATTTGTGGAAACTTTTGATTTACTTCTTTAATTTGAAGAAATCTGCAGCGGAGGGACATCGATTGCTTGTAGAAGCATATGGTGAGGCTGCTTTAGGGGAAAGTAGTTGTCGTGAGTGGTTTCAAAAGTTTAAAAGCGATGAGTTTGATGTGGAAGATAAAGAACGCAATGGAAGGGTGAAAGTATACGAAGACACGGAATTGGATGTATTATTGGAGGAAGACTCCTCCCAAATGCAAAAAGATCTTGCACTAGACGTACTACTTACATTACTACTTACATTAGAAGTGACTCAACAAGCAATTTCACATCGTTTAAAATCGCTTCGAATGATTCAAAAACAAGGAAATTGGGTTCCATATGAATTGAAGCCGAGAGAAGTTGAACGCCGATTTTGCATGAGTGAAATGCTGCTTGCTAGGTATAAAAAAACGGTTTTTAGCATCGTATGGGTGGTGGTGAAATCACTGGTGATGAAAAATAGATCCACTACGATAACCCAAAGAAGATAAAATCATGGGGACCACCTGGCCATGCTTTCAACATCGACAGCCAAATCGAATATTCATAGAAAAAAACTAATGCTGTGTATTTGGTGGGATCAGCTTTGTGTCGTGTATTATAAGTTGCCCAAACCGAGTAAAATCATTACTGGAGCTCTCTACCGAACACAATTAATGAGATTAAGCCGAGCACTCAAGGAAAAATGCGCCCATTACTATTCCAGATACCACAAAACTATTCTCCTACATGATAATGTTCATCCGCATGTTGCGGCGCCTGTCAAAACCTATTTGGAAACACTTAATTGGGAAGTCCTACCCCACCCGCCGTATTCACCAGACATTGCCCCTTCTGATTATCACTTGTTCTGGTCGATGGCACTTGGTCTGTCTGAGCAACGCTTTACATCTTATGAAGGTACCAAAAATTGGGTCGATTCGTGGATAGCCTCAAAAAATGAGTTCTTCCGACGTGATCTCTGAATGCTAGCAGAAAGATGCGAAAAAGTAGTGGCTAGTGATGGATAATACTTTGAATAAAAAGTAACGTACCGTTCTTTAACAAAAAAATCCTAATTTTTGATAGAAAACGGCGTAAACTTATTTGTACTTATGTATAACAATTGTTTCGACACACAGTGCCTTTTTCAAATACTTTGCTTACTTATTTACAAATATATTAAATTATATATTTAAGAACAAAAAATAAATGCATAATTTTGAAAGTAATAAAATTGTAAATTGAGTGTGTAAAGAATATTTTTTTAGTGTATATTTTCCTGTAGCAAATTGTAGTAATTATTCTAAATATTCCTTTGTCCATACAGTAGCACTCATACCGGCTAACATGACAATGTCAGATGTATTAATGAAACTAAAATTACACAGTTAACAGTAGGTACTTAAATAAAATGTTTTTAATATTTTTAAAAACCAGTCTTTGCTGAACTCCAGCCAGAAATGTCGAATGAAACTGACGCAAACATGTCAACAGGAGGGAAGCATGCCTATTACCCTACGCTAGAATGCACGTGCTAACGCATGCTGAATGGTAAGTTGAAAGGCACGTTGGAACGCATGTTGAACGGAACAGTTAAACAAGTGTGGACATACCAATATGGTTTCTTCTCATATTAATAGATTTAGTACTATATAGTACTAAATAATCTCAGTTTTTACAGCATATTGTGCAATTCATATAAATAAACAACATCTTGAATATATTATATAATAATATATTGATTAAATACTGATAAAGAGAATGAACAATGTATGTAATGTACCATTTGAAAAGTATTAATATGCCAGGGCGCCCCTGCATTCGATTCCCGTCAGTCTCTCAACAGCCTTTCATTAGCATTTTTAACCGAACGGAAATGTTCTTACACGAGTAAGCATTTTGAACTAATTAAATTCTTTTCAAAAGAAGGGTTGTATTTTGTTTGGCATACCGATTGCATGAGCTTGCACTTTTATACATTTTAAGGGTTGTCGGAGAATAAGATGTCAAATTTTGACAATAGGCGCTGATAAGATTAATTGTATGAGAAAAATTGGTGGATTATTAGATGTATAACTAAAGGACCATCCAATGTTTTCAAATAGCATAAGAATTTTTTTTAAGTCGAAATTAACAAACGAATTATAATTTTAATCATGGACAGGTAGAGGTAACGTATTGACATAATTTTTTTTTTTTTTCAGGATTTTTTTGTTAAATGTTAAAACACAGGTTAATAAATTTAAACTTTTTTGAGATTACATTAATGAAAATTGATGTATATAAAGTATTTTGTAGTCCCAAATCCGAAAATGTTAAGCTAATTATTGTAACACGTACAGTTTTTTGTTAAATGGTGGTGGGGAAAAAATGAGACGACATATTTTTACAATCTAATATTTATTTAATATAAACATGTTAAATATATGCAAATACATTACTGACGTTTATGTGAATAAAAAATATTTACATCAGATATTCTAGAGCGACAAAAACTTTCACTTTTTCCTCTTGAGTTCTGTAGCATCATCTCTTTTTAAAAACCAACTGTAGCCGCCCAACATAGATGGGTTCCAGCATCCTTGGTATCGTGCCTCTATCATCCTGATGTCCTGGTGAAACCTCTCTCCTTGTTCGTTGCTTACTGCACCCAAATTTTCTGGAAAAAATCCAAATGGGAGTGTAACAATGCATAGACTTTCAAGAGTTCATTTACGAGATTTTTATAATTTTCATATTTCTTGTTGTCAATAAATATTTTCACTACACTTAAAAAAAACATCCAAGCTGCCAATTCCTTTTCATTTAATTTTTCTTGAAAACGGAAATCACCTTGAAGCTTCCTTACTTGAGGTCCAATAACTATGCCTTCTTTTAGTTTTGCATCACTTAATCGAGGAAATATTTCTTTTACGTAAGTTCTCTCCACATCACAGGAACAGCAAACGGCATAGAATTTTTCTTGCGCTGCATCCACTGCCCTAAATTTACGTGACAACTCACACAGCAAACATGAGGAGCCCAAATTTTATATTGATCTCCAATTTGGCACTTGAAATATAAAATATAGGCTTTTTTGACTTCCTTGGATCTAGCTTGTGACTTTAAAATAAATCGTCCGCATATATAACAAAACTTTTTGCAAAATCGACGACTAGAACTTGCCATTTTATATGAAATCGACTTAAACACTTGACTGTACTGTAAACGAGACAGAAACAAATTAAACTATAGAAACGGTCTTATGGTAATTCCTACATTGTCCTCCCCAAAGTCAGGTACAAATAATTTCAATGAGCCCATTATATAAGGGAGAAGCAAGCAGCAGATTGAAAATGGGACGTTCTGAGAAAAGATATATTTTTAATAACTACCTAAATGAAACGGAAATAGAGCATTCTCATCAATGTTACAAATATCATGTAGACCATTGTAATTGGCGTAATTAGTATTTAATACAAAAATTACTGAAAAAAATTATTACTATATATAATTATTGCTATATATAGCTACTATCAAATAGTAGTAACAGATCAAAAACTACTAACAGAAAATTATCAGACACTTCGGGATCTAGGAAGTAAAAAAAGAGACCATATACAACAATGATTGCTTAGTTACTACATATTCATGTTGTTTAAGCAAACTTTTGTTCACTTAATAGTCTTTTTGACAAACTTAATATTTGAAGTAATCTCCCTCAATTTCTATACATTTTCGCCTCATTTCAGGAAACTGTCGAATACCAGATCGAAAAACACATGGTGGTTTTGTCGTGATAAGGTCATTGAGGATTTTTTCGACTTAATGAGGAGATGTGAAGCGGCTATCAACTAAATGATGTTGCAGAAATCTGAAAAGTTTCGATAAAATCTCCCAACATAACTCGGTAATCATTTCCATATTACTTTTTGCTGGATGTGGCCGTGCTTCCCTTTTTTCAGTCTAATTTCAGAATCAGTTCCTAGTAATAGCGGTCAATAATGACTGTTTGACTAGATTGGAGCAACTGATAATGCACAACACCCAACTGATCTCCTCATATACACAGCAAATCATTTTTGGCGTGAATATTTGGTGTTTTTATGGTATTAGTTATGGTTAACTCAACAGGAAGCCTAGAAAGTAGGCCTGAAAATTTATGTAACAAAGATCAAGTCGCTGAGAATAAACAACAGAAATTTCAGCCCGTTCTTCCTCAATGGATCGCCCATACAAGATATGGAAAATTTTGTATACTTGCGCAGCATTCTCATAAAAAAATGGAGGTGCAGATCATGATGTCAAAAGCAGAATAGGAAAAGCTCAAGGAGCTTTTGGAACTCTATTACCTGTATGGAGGTCAACACAATATTCAACGCAAACAAAACTTCGTATATTTAACACCAATGTAAGGGCGGTCTTGCTCTACGGATGTGAAACCTGGAAAATATCGAAGAAAATCTTGCAAGAAAAACTTGCTCCATGACACAAACCAAAAGAAAATTGTGCACGAGATAGCACTTCGTCAGTGGGGATGGATTGAGCATACACTCAGAAAACAAAACAACTGCATAGCCAAAATAGCATTGGACTGGAACCCGCAGAGTAAAAAAGGTATTGAAAGGCCTGTACAGACTTAGACGAGAACCATCAATGATGAACTAAAAAGAGTGAACATGTCCTGGCAGGAAGTCAAGTTTCTGGGAGAGCAATGATATCAAAACATGTGCTCTCATTCTCAGGTGTGAGTTTATAGAGCCAACGACAGTCCTTTTGAATTTTTTATACCTTGTATAAACGTTTAGAAATGGTTTGTGGTGTACTCTGAGTCCTGTCCGAATGTTAGGACTGTATGACAAGAATTTTCTTTGTTTTGTTTTGACCCTGAAAGATGGCGCTTTAAAACAACTAAACGGTGGGAAACAATCTCATTTCAATAGGTTGTGCAGTCGATGAAACGTAGAGGTTAAGAATTAAATTGATGATTGATTGATAAATAAAAGAATTGCGTTTATACGATTTTATCATAAAAAATAGTTCAAAAGCAAAACGGCATATTTAAAAATCAAATTTGGATTACCCCATTGGAAAAATATAATAAAATAGGAATAAGATGCACGTCATAATATTGAAACAACCATAATATATGACGAAAATAAAAATGAATATTACGACACTGCATAAATTATTAAAATATCTGAATTACGTCGGAAAGAAAACTAAAGTGACCAATTCGATTATCTACGTAATCAATTTTATCTTTACCGATTTATACCGTCATTAAGTCTTAAGTATAAATCAAGCCATAAATTTGTTACACCGCCATAAAGTTTTAGATGATGCTTAGTCTGACTAATCCGTAACAATGGGGGTGAAAGTTTCAGATGACTGTTTTTCGGGAGGGAATTTCTATGAATTATATCGAAAAAATATCGTTCAGGTTTTCTAAGGAATAAAATGATTTCACTAACTTTCCCACTTGGAAAAAATTCTAAAAGAAGTTTAAGATAATAATATTTCGTTTTCTAATATTGAACGAATTTGCGTACATGAGTAAAATACATAATTTATAATAAAGTATTTTATAAAAAATTATAATGATTCTAATTAAGGTTATACAGGGTGTCCCATAACTTATCCGCCATAGTGCAAGTGGTGATAGTAGATATAAAAATAAAACGATTTAGTCAATAAATGTGTTGGCAAATGTTAGTTATTAAAAAAAATACAGGCTGTTGAACGGTTGAAGATATCAGGTTCAAAATCGAGGTAGTTTAGTAGATAGTCGAGTAGGGTTTTCAAAGCTGACAAATCCGATTTTGGTTTAAGCCTAGTTCCTAGAGGGCGCTTGCTACTTACTTTGTGAGAAATTAACTCCCTCATATTTTTTTACTCTATAAAGAACCCCCCTCCCCGCCATCGACTTAAATGATGATGGTGCCGAAATCCATTTTTTTAACGTCTAGATACTCAGCATAAATATAACAAGGGTAAACTATTTAATTCTACCTGGGCATTTAACCCAAAAAAAATGGGTACTTTTAATTTAATTTAATTGGGTACTTTATTAATTTCTAGGCGTTCTAAGGGTTTTGGTTTTTTAGATTTATTTTCATCATGTATAATAATATTATAAAATTAACGTTGAAAGTGATTTTCTGACATTAAGTGGTTAACAGAATAAGAATTATGTTGTTCCTTACTATAGCTTTTTTTATGTTCATTGGGCCTAGTGGAAAAAGACCTTCCTGTTTGTCAAACATATACTTTTGGACACAAACATTAAGCAAAATTGCAAAACTTATGAGAAATGTTAAATAGTTGAAAGAAGTATTCAGAAGGCTAGTGAAGACAGAATACAAGTTTGGTTTAAAAATTAATCGAAAGAAAAGCAAACTAATGATAGTAGAAGGTTCACAAGAAAAGGTCTCAAAAGTAGAAGTGGATACAGAACTGGGAAAAATTACTTTTAAAAGCGTAGAAGAATTTGTCTACTTAGGCGTAAGGATAACAAGCAAGTATGAAGAAGAGCAGGAGATAGATCTAAGATTGATTAAAGCTAACAGATATGCAGGAGCCTTGAATCACCTAATAAGATAGAAATTCATCGGAAATACCAAATTAATATTAAGACAGTATTGAGATCAATTGAATTGTTTGGATGTGAGACATAGGTAATAAATAAAAAATAGTTAGAGAAACTGTTTGGATGGGAACGCAGAATAATCAGAAGGATAATAAGAGGAAAGAAAGTCAATGGCTTGTATATGAAACGACCAAATGAAGAAATTTATGATATTTTCAAAGATTCAAGAATAATCAAAGGGCCACGTAGAAAAAAGGAAGAAAATAGACATGTGAGGAAGAATGCATGGAGACGACCAAAAAATGAAAGAAAGCAAGGAAGACCAAGGAAGTGATGGAGAGAGGATGTCATGGTAGATCTGAAAAAGGGGGATTAAGGACTGGAAGACAATAACCAGAGACAGGATAACATGGAGAATATTCACAAACCATAAGCCTAAAAACCATTATAATGGATATATCTTTATCTAGGTTTCATAGACTGCAGAACCAATTCGAATCAGATTTTTTCCCGGCGTATAGTTATTTTAAAACCCCATCGTTCAACATCACACCTGGGGATAATATATGAGCATACTGTGAATAAATATATCCTGAAAAATCAGTTCTTGATGCAATGTCGTTCGAAAAGCATCATTTCAGGTACTTTGCATTGAGGAAAAATTTAAAAGAGCCGTTGGATCCACTATGATTATAGCTGAGAATAAGAGTAGACGCTTTGCTGCTGTTATGTAATTGCTCCTCAGATTTAAGAAAAAGAACTTCCTGTGTAAAATTGTGCCTTGTGACGAAAAGTGGATCTTCTACGATACTCCAAAAAACCGATACCCCAAAGAAGCAAAAATCGTCACTGTTGACAGTTATCAGCACAGACTTATTCATGTTTGTGATGCTTTGGAGGAATAAAGGCCAAGGCCATTTATCATAAAAATAACTCTGGGAATTATCTCAAAGTTGGGATATTTTATCATACCTGGCATATTCTTCAGACTTGAGCCCTGCGGATCTTCATCTTTTCCGATCCCTGCAACCTCACCTGGTTGATACTCGTTTCATAGCTCCCGAGGAAATCAAAATAGCATCGAAGGCTTTTTCACATCAAAACCACTAAGCATTTTTCGATCTCATACTCGAAAATTGAATGAAAGATGGCGAAGGAGTATAGAAACTGAGGAAGAATTTCTTCACAGATTAAGTTCAAATTACTTTTTTAAAAATAAATGTCAAAAGTAGCAAAAAAATACCGAGAATTAACTTGATGACTTACTATTGTATCGATAAAAATTAAAATTGTATTTTATTATTTCAAATTCGTTTCATCATTATAAAGCTAGGACGAAATACTAAATGTTATTTTATTTTAAGCTATTCATAAAAATCCAAAGATTGAAAATATTTTGTATGAAAAACATTGAACGAACTAAAATAAAACCTGTTCTAATTAAATTCGAATCTAATAGCTTCCTTTTTAATATTTGTAGAGACCTTCCCTGCCGGGTTCAGACCGTAAATATTTCATAAAGAGCAAAAATCACGAAAATATTGCATGCTCAACATGTAGGAGAACCCATGTCAGCGACTAATACCGTTCTTCTTTATTAATATTAAAGTTTGCTTGGTATTTGCATTAAACATGTAGCGACATATAGCCATGTTACATTATATGCTATGTTTATTATTCCCTACAACGTCTATATATAATAAAATGCCGGTTTATTACATGTTTATGACATACGAGTCTATTCCTGAAATTATATAAGAACACAAAATCGTTCATGATGCGCTAATTTGCTACATGGAAAGAATGTTATAGTTCTGATTTCATACCAAATGATAAAGAACAAAGAAATAAAGCAAATATATATGGTGGAAGTTTGAAGTTTTACCCTAGTGTTAAACACACCTCACTTCAATTGAGCTAAAATATGTTTGAGAAATAGTTATCGGCTTGGTACATTTGGACCAATAATTTTTCAACTTTTTATAATAATAATAATGTTCAGCTCTACAGGTCTAGTGGTCCTTGGCTTCGGGTTCTTTAATTTTTCTTTTCTATCTTTTGCGGTTCAAAACATCATTCTTCCGATTCCTGACTCCTACTTTCCTCAAATCATTCATCACCTCATCCAGCCATTACTTCTTCGGTAACCCTCTTCTTTTTTCTCTCTTCACCTCTCAACAATATTCCTTCACCAGTTTGTTGTACAGTTCTTCTATTTCGTTATTTGTTCTTCTTCTAAATTCGTTCTCTACTGTAATTCCTCCAAAAATCCTCTTTAACATTTTACGTTCCCAGACTTCCAGCTTGTTTTCCTTCTTTGTCATTGTCCATGTCTCGCACGCATAGATAACCGTGGGCTTTAGTATTGTTTGGTACACTCTTACTTTTGTTGCTCTTGTCATATTATTTGCACTTAAAATCTTTGAAAACATTCCTGCGGCTTTGTTTCTTTTGGTTTTGTTCATCTTTTTCTGTAGTATATTTCTTATTGTCTGCACAATCAATGAGTAAATTAGGCAAGACACTCTTCCATTGGTACTATCTTTCTTTAGCATATATTTGAACTTGTTCTCGTTAATTGATAGGACAATTCTTCTCTTGCCTTTCTTTACATCATCTTGAATACCCTTAGTATTTTAGTATTTCTTTCTTGTATCTCGCCATCAATACAATGTCGTCGATATAGGCTAAATATTAGTGTCTGGTATCATATATCCCCATACAACCCTTTGGCAATGATGCCACTCTCCCTCAGAGGCACTAGATGGAACAGCACTGTGGACGGTGGATCACCTTGTCTCAGTCCTTTCTTTATAGTGAACTCATCAGACATTGCTCCATCGACTACAACGTTATTTTAAGTATTTTGCTGGATCTGTTTAATGATGAACAGCTGATCGATTGTTGACCTTCCTGCCCTGAACCCTACTTAGTATTAACCTTCTCGTTCGTTATGGTATTTTTCTAGTGAATCTTTAGTCATCTTTGCTATCACTATATAAGTCAGTCTTGCAGTGCAATTCCTCGGTAGTTATTGTATTTCTCCTTAACTCTTTTTTTTGTGAAGGGGTATTATCAGCACTTTATTCCATTTCTCTGGTATATTTTCTTCTTCCTAAATTCTCTTCATTAACTGCCATGTTCTTGCCACCAATATATCTCCACCGTTTTTCAAGATTTCTGATATTATATTGTTTTCTCCCGCACTCTTGTTATTTTTCAACTGCTTTATACAAACATCTACTTCTGCTTTTGTAGTTGCTTTATAATTTCGTTATTGTCTGCAATTTCATGTTCTTTCATTTCTTGTTCTCCCCACTTTCTTTTAGCGTCTCTGAGAAATATTGAGCAACTCTTTTCAGTTTTCCCTCCGCATCTCCTACCAGAGATCCTTCTTGAGTTTTCATATAATTTGGTCCCCTGTCTTTACTTTTTTTAACTTTCTAATAGAAATTTCTTTTCTCCTTATTCGCATATGATTTTTCTATTTCTTTTAATTTACGTTCGAAAACTTCTTTCTTTTTCCTACTACATACGGTCTTGGCTTCCCTTCGTATGCAATCAAATCTTTCTTTGTTGTTTTTACTCTTTTCTTCCAGTAATCTCAGATGTGCTCTGTTTCTTTGCTCGGAAATGTGTTTACATTCTTCGTCGAACCATCTATTTGTTTGAAATTCTTTGGGCTTTCCCAGCATTTTGTCTGTTTTCTCCTTCATAACTGTCTCAATCTGTGCCCATTCTTCCTTTAACTGTTCTTTATTGGGTTTATTTCCTAGTTTTCTTTTCATTTCCTACTCGAAACGCATTGCTGTTGTCCTATTCTTTAGTTTCGCTACGTCATATCTTTTCCATCTTGTCCCCTTTGTATATTTTCTTTTGGGGTAGTCTTTCCTGTTTTATTTACACTTTTTATTATAACTAATATGTGATCGCTATCACTGTCAGCTCCCCAGCTTTTTATTACCCTCAATGTAATGAGATTTGTCCAGCTTTGTAAAATAAGCTTTGACTACGTTATTTAAAATTAATCTTTTTTAGAGATACTTTTTCAGGTTTTACAAAAGGAAGTAATCATTTAAAGCCAAATCCGGTGAATATGGCGCATGTAGAGGCACTTCGAAGCATACGTCATAGAGTTTTAGAAGTCAAAGAGCACTTTGTTTTTTGCAAAATGTGGATGTTCAGCTTGATGATGATGAATGATGATGATAATGATGGATGCAGATGATAGTGATGATAGATGATGAGCACTCTTTAATAGGTCTAGTATAGCGTAATACTTCTCGGTGATGGATCTGCTTTTTACAGGTTCTGTATGAGCACCATCAACATCAAATGCAGCTTCTAATGATTCTATTTTTGGACACACGCCTTCCTAATTTGATGGTATTTGTTTCGGTCTGCTCGTTCCTCCACCAATCTCTGAGACGTCCTCGATTTGTTTTCCCTAGCTTGGATCTCCACTCTATAAGCTTACGCGTCAATCTGTCGTCTGCTTATCGCATTAAGTATTCTGTCTTTGTCCATTTCAATTTAGCTATATGTTTTGTTATATCTCAGACTCTTGTTTTCTTATCTACCCATTCATTTGTTCGTCTTTCGATCATCGATATTTCCATTTTTCATTGTGTCGTCGATCTCTGTAATAATGTCTCTATTAGGGACCATGTTTTTGAGTCATAAGTTAAGGAAAGGACACACTGTTCATATACTTTTGTGTTCAGGTGTTGAGGCTTCTTGGATTTAAATACATTTTTTAACTTTCCGAAGGCGATTCACCATATCTGTATTCGTTTCTGAACCTCGGTGCTACATATATCTGCTTTGACATATATTTCTGTCCAAAATATATGCACTCATCTACCACTTCTATTACTGAGAACCACACCACGAGAATTCTAGGAAACCATACAAATCCTTTTTTGCTATATATGGTACATTGGTCCCTCCCTGGTCCCATCTACTATTTGGATTGCTGCTTTATCTCTGGTAGTAATGGCAATTCCATGTTACATCAACTATTATACAACGTCGAAGACGCTGACCATAATTACGTTTAAATACATCTAAACACTCTTGATAATTGTTTATTCGAATGAGACTTTGGTTCACTTTATCTTTTGGTAACGCGCTATGCATTTTAAGCCAATATGATATTTAGTTTTTTCAAATGCAGATATTCGTTCAGTTCGATATTTTTGCTTCAATGGAAAAAAGTGAATTTTGTGTGTTGATTAAACATTACATTTTGCATTAAAAAAACATCAAGCAACCCGAAGAAAAGTTCAAAAAACATTATAGGGGCCCTGCTAGATCACATTTTATAGTTTATAAGTGATTTACTGAATTTCGATGTGATTGAACTTGCACGCATGAGCCTCATCGCTCAGGGCATGCCGTTGAGTTCACTACTGCTTAAATGGCCAACAGAATCTATGATATTTGTTGGTCAATCGCAAATTGTAAGTTTCAGAGATTGTTCAGATGATGAATCTCTTGGACAGAGGCATTCGAAGCATCCTACCCGAACATTTGGGCATAAGAAAGCAATCAGTCCGATGGGACCGCGTCTTCTGGGATTGTCAAGACATTATCTTCATCAGCTGTTTGAAAGAGGGAAATGTGATCCCATTCAATTTACCCTACGAATTGATGCCGCATCCACCCTTCACCTTTTTTCTTTTTCTAAACATGAAATAATTTCTGCCCGCACAGAAATTTTCATCAAATGAAGAGATCATCGCCGAAGTAGAGGACTATTGTGCAGAGTTCTACAAGTCATAGATATTGGACGGCATAAAATGTTGGAAAATCATTGAACAAGGTATATGGAGCGAAAAGGAGAATATGTTGAGAATAAATCGATTTTCCAACAAAAAAAAATTGTCATTTAAAAAATGTATCTGACTTTTCACTCTAAGCTCGTATAATGACAATATCTATATCATAAAGAACATCGAATATTTTTGATGGCTTAAAGTAGAGGAACTGATAATAATACTAACTAATAATTAACAAAAAAAAATATTTTTATGAAAAGAATCTTGATTTACATAGAAAACTATATAAATGTTTGGTCAACATAATGTAAATAGTAAATCATTTATCAGCATATTTATATACGTTGGCACCATTGAAGGATAATCCAATAAAAAATATCATTTAGTTTCGCGTTCGTCATAGTTCCCACGCAATTTCTTCAATAATGCATCTCAACAGCCTTAAATAATTCAAAATGGCGACGTGCAATCACACAAGTCGGTCCAGGAGGGTGGACGACCGCTTGAATCAGACACCCGTAGAAAATCATACCGTTCGTAGTTGTTATCTGCACCGAGCGGTGGCCGATGTCACCCCAGGTCCGCGCACTAATCGCATACCTTTCGCACGTGTCGCACGACAGATCCTTATTTTAGGGCACGCGGCTTCCAAATCCCGGACAATGATTCATTTGTTTGCTCTCGCCGTGATTCCCACATGCGCACGGGGCTATTGGAAAAAAGGGGGCCGACCATTGTCGATACGAGCGATTTATTTTTTATAATTAGATTCAATAGGAGCGGCATTGTGGAACGGGCGGTGTCTATTCACATGGGCGAGACGGCAATTTATTACCTTTTGGATGTTAAAAAAGCATTAGAACGAAATCTGATTTAGAGAAAGGATTCGTGGGAGCAGACGATGGAAACAATGGATGCAGGGTCTGAGGTTCATCGACAGTTGGATCGGGGTGACTTTTAATGCCGGATGTGCAGGCAAGGAAATATAAAATAGCATCCAATCATACTTGTTTTATGTATTGCTTTAACAACTATGTATGGTTTATTTTTAACAAATAAATTACATATGACGGTTGTATTTTTTGTTTTAGGATTTGAGAGACTGATTGATTATCAATTAAAAATGACACAACGTATGCAATTTGTTTTAATTTACTTAAAATATAATCGCCCATAGAAAAAAATCAAGACATAATATATATCTAGCATAAAAACTCACTGCTTGGTGGGATTCCTAGGAGTCATTGGCCCGTGCTTTTACAAAGATGAGGTTGTCAACTCGGTTAATCAATTCGAACCATTAAACACCAAATAACTTTTTTAACTTTCACGCACGTTTCGCTAACTATATTAGCATCATCAGGAAATTATTTAATCTAGATCAGGAGATTAAATAATCTCCTGATCTAGATTGATGCTAACATGGTTAGCGAAACGTGCGTCGAGAAGTTTGCAAAAGTGATTTGGTATTTAGTGGTAAATCTCTTCGTGTTTAACTTGGTTATTACCAAAGTACGTCAACAAAATGACAACCACTGGTCAAGAATCAAAACTTATGGGACTGATTTTTTGTAATTGTATATTCAATTGAAATTAGAATTCTAAATTGTCTCTTTGGTAGTCGTTGCCTTGAGAAGCCACATAGTGCATGAGATGGCTTGTCCGCTCTTCACTGCAGTCAGCCACTCAGATACTGGAATTGTTTTCAGCTGGTCAGTTACGGCCTTTCTAATGTTCTCCACATTCCTAAAATGGTATCATTTGAGGTGAATTTTCAATTTTGAGAAAAGAAAAAGTGAGTTAAGTCTAGTGAACAAGAAGGCTACAATAGTTTCTTAATGCGTGTTTTCAGAATGTCCGAAGCATTTTCAATGACATTCATGTCATGGGAATTTGGTTGCCACCCTAACTTGATTATTCCCTCCTCTTCAAGAAAATGTACTGCTGCTGTTCGATGAGAAAGTGCGTTGTCATCCATGAAAACAAATATGTCCCCCACTACACCTCGGAACAGATGCACCACAGGATTTCTTCGAAACTTTCTCGATGTACACAGCGCCAGTGACTCTTCTCTTCAGGACCAGTAGAGGTGTCCATGCACCTCTCATACCAAAACACCACGCTCCCACCTTTAAATGGGACATGTCGTTGGGCTGTTTCTAGTCGTGCTTGTCGACCTGGGGCTCTCCAAACTAATGTTCTTCGTGAATCAGAAACCAAGTCAATTCTCATCTCATCGGAGAACATCACGATATTCCACATAGTAGTATGATCCACTATTTCTCGAGCTCATTGCAATCTTACATATTTTTGTTGAAGGGTTAGTTTGGCAACACATAAAGATTTTCTGCGATGCAAATTTATCGCTTTCAGTCTGAGTGTTATCGTTTGTCGTGAAACATTCACTCCTTCAATCCTAACAAGCTCCCTCGATGTGGATCGCAGATGTTTCCTTCGAGCTATTATTGATATCTATCGGTATGTTCAGCTGTGCGGCGCTCCTTACATCATTTGCCTCTTGGAATTTTTTATGAATTTTCGATACAGCAATTTGGGAAACACCTACAATTTCCACGATATCTCTTTGATTAAAGCCTTGTTGTAACAAAGCAATTACTATTGATCTGTTAAAATGAAATATATTTTTTTTGGCATTTTTAAATGGATTGAATGAAAATTGCAATAGAACTGAAATAATGTGTAAATACCAGTAATAACGGAAAGTGCAAAAATAAAAAAAAAACAGTGTTATCAGCAAAACAATGCTTTTGATATTGTCATTTAAAAACGGTCTAAAATAAATATCCATCACAAATTTTAGAGTACCGTACGCATAAGTATCCTATTTGTAAATATACCAAACTTTTGGACACATGTGTATTTAATTTCTCTTCACAATATTGAGAACACCTCAGAGTTCTGTTAATCTTTTCATTATCTTCAACTGATTTTTGTTTGACTTGTTAAATTATTTCAATAGAATGCCTTATTGTTTTATGTAGTCATCGCTAAAACGAAAAATAAATATTTTTCATCATATGACCTTCTCCATTCATATTAAATTAAAATAAAGTATACATACTTTTCATTACCGTACGATGTTATTTTTATAAATAATACTATTATTAATTGTACCAAATTGTAAGAAATTAAACTACATTTTTACCTTTTTTAATAAATAAGGAACATTAAGAAGAGCTTTTCGTTGTGTGATGTTTTTGTATACAATTTTTGATATTCAAATGGAAATAATAAGAGATGGCCGACGGTATGAAATATTCCCAGAAACCTCGGAGGTCGGTTCATTTCCTCTTGAATGCGGACTCAGGACGAACTTCCGTTGCTGACCGGATATCCTTAGACCTTTTTTTAGTCGGGATTGTATAGACACCAGGATTTTTCTTAGAATAACGGAATGGGGGGTGCATTATGAAGAAAAAAATTGACGGATGTTCAATACGATAATATTTTATATCCCCGGGAGAAAACGAAAAGTAAATTTATCATACAGCCGAAATTATTGAAACGTGATTTAAGAACTATTAACAGTAATCATCAGACCCATAATTATCCAGAATATTGTTTTTAACTGAAAGTTGATACGGCATCCACCATTCTTCTCTTTGCACTTTGTTCAGTTGTTTTGAACATTGTTGTGCTGTGGATCGTGAAGTTTTAAGCTTTGTCCTGGTATGTTTGGGAGCAGCTTCAATTTTAGCACATAACAGATCATTATCAAACTCAACAAGTTTTGCAGATTTTATTCTTAGTTCTTAATATTTTTATTTCTTGTCAATTTTTGATGTGCAATAATTCTTCAGGATCTCTACTTACTACAGACTTATTGTCCTGTCATCGTGTCTTTGGTGTACTTCTTTTTCTGTTACGTTATTCGGTTTTCTGGCATGGTTTTCTACAATATCCAGATGTTTGTATAATTACTTGAATTCATTTTATGAATCCTTGAATTCAATTTTTAGCTGATGCTCCAAATTCTATTGTCATTCACAGTACCAAAAATTCTTTTCAATACTCTTCTTTCAAATACTGCAAGTATCTCTTCTATTTTATTTGAGGGGGTCCACGTCTTGCAATCATAGATTACTACTGGCCGAATGAGTCTTTTATATATGGTGATTTTTTTAGTGCGTCCGAACTTTAAATTTAAATAAAACAACAACCAAATTAGATGATTCAAACTATTTATTTTATGTGAAATAAGATTCTATTATATTACTCTTTGAAAACAATTTCGGACAAATGTCCGCCTCGGCTATTTCTGACAAAGCGCTTTTTGTTATTTCAATTTCCGACTACCTTTTCCAGCAATTGAGGTCTTATGTCCGCAATTGTCCGACTTATGCTAGCTTCTAAGGCATCAATAGTTACTGGTTTATAGGTATAGACTAAAGATTTAACATAACCTCAAGAAAATAATCTAAATGCGTTAAATCAGATGACATTGGTGGCCAATTAACAGGTCCGTTCCTCGAACTGTTTCACTTTCACTTTCAGTTTCTCGCCGACTTGTTGCCTCAATAAATCGATTGTTGCTTTGGCTATATAACATGTGGAGCTGTCCTGTTTAAACCACATCTCATCCAGATCAATACCATTCAAATTCGGAATTAAATAATCATTAATCATAGCTCTGTAACGACCCCCATGAACAAATTGTTAAATTTCGATCTTCATTAATACTGTCAGTAATAGCGGCGATATTTTCTTTAGAACGCACGCTTTTTTATCTTGTTTTTGCTTAATATCTAGCAGCGCGAAATGCATTCCGAATTTGTCGATAATTCGGTGAATACATCGCTCGATTGGCCGATTATGTGTACCATAAAAGACTCTATGATTTTGATAAGAAATTTCAACAATTGCCAAACGTTGCTCTGATGTTAAACGTTCCATGAAGATTTTCCATACGTCTGATGTGCCATTATGATGGCCATGATGACATTTCCCATAATGATATTTACCATGATGAATTAACAGGACCCTATCGGAAGTTCGGACACACTAAAAAATCACTTTTTGGATCCGAATTTTCGTGTTCCTTTGAATAAGTTTAGATCTTAGGACAGAATGCAGAGAATAAGTAACTTTGTTACCTTTTATAATACAATATCTGATATCTCCTGTTATGTTGGTATCGACAAGTTTGTTTCCAAGATACGTCAATTCCTTTAAAACTTTATCGCCGATTATCCAGTTCTGTTATCTTCTTGGATTTCTTTTTTCATCACCTTTGTTTTGTCAATATTTATTTATAAATATATATACTATAATATAACATATATAGACCGGTTCTATTAGCATTTAACTTTATTTCATCATATAAATCTCTTAATAATTTTTTCAATGTTGTTAACACATTTACGTCATCTGAATATCTTACGAACTCTTTATTTATCATTGTTCTACTTCCGGGTTAATCAAATATGGTTACCTGGTATTCACATTGCCTTCATACTATCGTATACTACCGCTCTTTGTGCTGTCGAAACTCATAAAGCATCACATACCAAATATGGAACTTATCCCCACATACCAGCTTAGGGTTCACTATTTTTTAATTCAATTTAATAATGAGCACACTAAATATCGATATATATAACTAAAATATATGTTATGTTATATTAAGTTAAATTATCGTCGGTAGATGGCAAACTTTAAAATATTTATATGTATGTATATAATATAAAGTTAGAAGTTTTATTAAAGAGTAAAAAGAGTAAAATATAAGTATTCCTAACATTAATATATTGAGGATACAAAAATAATACTGGATAAGATGCATGTAATTTTTTTTTTGACGTGCAAAAAAATCTCTATGTCCTAAAATTTACTTTTATTGTATTCACATATGCACTCTCAATTGTTTTGCACTATAGACCCTTCATAAAGTATATCAATGTTATGCTATAACAATAATCTAGACGAAATGGACACAATAACCCTCGTCATAATTCGAGACCGTCAAAAACGCCATTAGCTTCACGGTCACTCGTAAACGTAAACGCAAAATATCCAAAAACCACTCAGCTATTTCAACAAATCAAAAGAACAATATTCCCTTTTATTAACAACGTCCATAAAATAATTTTTATTATCTAAGACCGCCTTATCTGAAGTTAGACGGTCATTAGTGCCGGCAAAGTCTCTATCACGTATCTGGGGACCTTTCCACAGTTAGTTGCCCGTATTGTTTGGTCATTAGTGCGTCTTGGGACTGGATGGAAACAGCGATATGGTTATTTATCTTAAGAATGTTACCGCAAAGTGATCTAGCTGGCCGACAGGACATCTTCCTCCATCCATCGTTTGTCCTTCTTCCTTGTGTCAACTTTACGTTTGTAGTTCGACAAGTTTCCAAAATCCGTCGGGCGGATCTGATATGAGGGATGAAGGGGTTGTTGTGGTTTACAGTCGTTCTGGACACCCTTCGACTTATCTTTGTTGCCGTATTGTCTTAAGGAAAACAAGAGGTCTTAGCTGGCGGGGATCCGGTTATGCTGTCGTCCTATCTCGCCGGTAATTTCGGGCTATTTCTGCTTGTTTCTGCGGTCGCTTCACAAATAAATTATTCGGTTAGCGGCAGCCGGATGGGTCGCTTTATCGGACTAGTTAAAAAAATAGAAATAGTTTTAATAGAAATTATTTTATTGCATCTTAGTATTCTTGCAAAATTTAAAATGTATTCAATTTTTGACATGTATCACTTTTTGAAAGTATTTGTAGTATCAGTATCAGAAATATTAAAATATAAATACTAGGTGTAGTGGTTAATAATTCTTAATTTTGTAAGAGATGGCGCTGGAAGCAAGAGTCGCTTTACAGTCTAATGTATTATGTTATTTTGTTGCGACGATAGTACCTTTCAAAACGAGTCTGATTTTTAAATGATTTCGAGTTAGAGTCATATTTTTTTCGTGTGGTAAACATATCGAGTTTCGAGCCAAATAAAGATCATTTGCGGCACGTACTGCATTTCTTGTTCAATCAAAAAAAAAACGCGAATGAAATCCATTGTATACTTGTGAAAACTTACGGTGACAACGTCCCAACACCACAAATTAAAGTGTGTTAAATTTACACACTTAGACGTGTTTTTTCTAGTAGTCGTTTTATACACGCAAAAAGACGTGTTACAATGTTTCTCATAATGTACTACATTCTTCGATATTTTTATTTATGAAACATTTGTTAGTGTATTTGAAAGAAAACATTTTAAAAAAATTTAAATATAAACTGCTTTTCCGTAGATATGTGGATTTTTATTTTATAGAAGTATATCTTTTTTATTTGACCAATTTACCAACTATTCTGCTGGGTACTCTACTAAACTCCTGGTACAACTATTGAACGTATTAATCAACTATTCATAATTATATTTTATCAATTTATTGATGATGAATCAGAGTGGTTTCATCTAAAATTATGAAATCTCCTACGATTATTAGTTCAGGAACTGTATAAGATTATTAGTTATGGTAGTATAATTTTATTGGAATATAATGACGATGATATGCCTCTGTTCGAAGAGATTGATAATTATAAATGATAACATATTATTTTTACTTTTTCAACTCATCACTGAAAATTATAGTGAAAAATTAAATGCTTATCGTATTTCTTAAGATTTCGGTAATAGAAGAATCGTGGTTAATTCAAAAAATATAATTTTCCCACATAATTTATCTTCTTTTAATGTGATGAGTAGAGCAAAGTATATTGCATTAATTAACCACCAGCGACATAATTGTATGGTTAAAATAAATGTTATATTTGTAACCTATGCAATGTAAATGGATGTAATATTAGTTATTTAATACATTTTTTATTTTTATCCTTGGAATAGAAAAATTAATCATATACGTGTTTTTTTTCAAATTTTTTTAGTTTTATTTTAAATTTCTCAGTTCTGAAGACACACTTAAAAGTGTACAATAATGTTACACGCGTTGTTTTAATACACCTACCTATGTATTTATGATAAGCGTGTTATACTCTTGCCGTACCACCAAATGTGTTTTGTTTCTAAAACACATATCTGTGTCTATATTGCTCATTACACATGTCGATATGGCACGTTATGTACTCAAAATCGTTTGAGTATATAATTTTGTTGATTTTTTAACAGGGTAAAAAGAATAAACCCACTTACACGCATCGAACACGGCTTGTGGGCGTTGGTTTATTCAATTCAAAAATGATGATTTTAACTTGAAAAACAAATAACGTACAGGTCAACCTATAAAACAGGTTAACCCCGAAAATGCCGAATTGTGTTATTGGAAGAAGATGATCTGTAAACTCAACAACAAAAGGCAGAGAGGTTAAATTTGGTGGCCGAATACCGAATGTAAAAGTGTGCTGTACCAGGAACTTCTGAAACCAGGTAAACCAGTTAATACCGTTCGTTATCGTCAACAAATGATCAATATGAACCATGCGTTGATCGAAAAGTGATTAGAATGACCCGACCCTCACCTCACCGAATTATTAACCGACCGATCTGGTATAATGTTAAATGTCTATAATTATAAACCAACAATAGCTCAGCAAAACTGATAGCCATGGTTGAGGTGATACTTGTATTGAGGTGTATATTTTTGTATTATCCATAATAGGGGTCGATCGCGAGGTCCCGGTAGCTCGCGTGGACAATTTCGTTAGCTCATGGTTATAAACAATCCTCAGACATCGAACTCATAATCTTTATAAACGAAAATAGGTACGTCGAAAATGTGTTTCCATTATTACATTAAACAAGTTTAGATAGCTCTCTCTATTTGAAGAGTATTAAAGTAGCTCAGCACATTGAAAAGATTGGCGGCCCCTGGTATATAGTGTTAAATGTTTGTTAAATTCGATAATAAAAAAGCTTAAATATAAAAAAATAAAGATTAACTAAGGTAATACTCTTCCATATTTCATTTTAGGGATGAACGCCCTAACTAGCAAATATAACACTGGGGAACAATTTGAAAAATCATTTCTCTTGAGTTCGATACTTAAGCTGTTTTATACGTAAATTGACATGCTAATTCCAAAACTTTATTTAATTTTTTTCTATCACGTCAAGTTTTTTCTTTATAGTTGTTGCGCATCCCACTAAGCTTGGTGAATCACAGAATTCACTTCTGCTATCCTACCGGCGAACCTTCTTCGACCTAGGAGTGGGTCATTCAGTTTCTTTGCGTGAAGAATATGGCGACATAAAGAAAGTCATTGGCTTGTTGTAATATAACATGCACCAATGGATCATCTGTGTTGACCTTAAAATGGTATGTTTCCTTCTTGGTCAGCAACGCGGGTATACCAAGTATCCCTGTTTTTTGTGCATGTGGGACAGCAGAGCTCGTGAGAAGCATTGGGTGAAATCGAACTGGTGATCCAAACATTTTATATCAGCCACTTGTCGACAGAAAAAACATTGTATTTCCGCCTTTGCATGCTTTAAGTATATCTTTTCGGCATTCCCTAGCCTGTCATATGAAAAGATAAAGGCTGGTGTGTTTGATGATCAACAAATTCGGCAACTCGTTAAAGATGAAAATTTCACTGAAACAATGACCGAACTTGAAAGAAATGCTTGGTTGGCTTTTAAAAATATTATTAAAGACTTTCTTGAAAATGCACGAGCCCCGAATTACATCGAAATTGTTCAACAACTCTTGGAGAGCTTTAAATAGCTTGGTTGCAACATGAGCATCAAACTGCATTTCTTACATAGTCATCTTGCTAACTTCCCAGAAAATCTTGGTGCTGTTAGTGATGAACAGGGCGAGCGATTCCACCAAGATCTAAAGGTTATGGAAGCGTGGTATCAAGGTAGATGTGATGTTAGTATGATGGCTGACTACTATTGGAGCACCAAGCGAGAATGTCCACAAACTGAACACTCCAGGAAAAGCTATAAGAAGAAATGTTTACCATAATATCTTTTATTAATTTTTTGTATAAACACAATTTAACTTTTAATAATATGTTTACCTCTGTATGAATAAAATATTCAAATCTATTTGGTCAGATCTCACCTCATTTCCTTTCGTATGTACACATTTAAGGTAAAATGAGGGGTATGCTGTAGCTTAAGAACTTGACGTGATAGAGAAAAACTATGTATATTTTTGAATTCAAAGATGAAAAACTAGTCAAAACAAGTCACAGATCCAAGTCAACAAAATTGCTTTTACCCAGTGTAATATATTAAATAACAAAAACAATGTAACACCTAATACATATTTGAGTCGGATAGAAGAATAAATATGCTCATTGAATGGCATATATTCAACATACAAATTGATATGCGTTTCCCTTTTTTATCTTCATTCATTTCTATGTGGGTTTGTTAAAAGTGCGGCAAGAGTATTTATATTTCTCGTATGCTAGACAAGTCAGCCAATATTTGTCTGGTTCTGTTAAGTGCTAAAATGCCACGAGTTCACAGACAATATCGTTTCAGGCAATAATTCGAATTTGAAATGGGAGGTATTAGTACGAAAGAAACTGGTTTAAATTTTCGTAAAATAGACAATTGGATATTGATGGTTATATGGTTATGAAGACATGGATAAGATGGTTTGAGGATCAAAGTTATGTACCAGTATCAGCATTTGGTCATCCTAAAAGTATCCAAAGACATGACGAATAACAGCTTAGATTGCTTGCTGGAATGGAACTCTATTTGCTTTAGCAATGAGTTTAGATTTTGTTTAATGATAGATTTTGTCTTTGTAGAACGAAACATATACAAATCGTCTTATTAGTCAATCGATAATTAAAATTACATCTATCAGCCGTTCAAGGTGAGAAAGAGAATCTGACTCAATATATCTTTCATATGCGATTCGACATGTAAAGTGCTTCCCAATAAGGACTATAGAATTTTGACAGCTAATAGCAGCCATATTTGATATCCAATTCTTGACATTTGCTATCAATTGTTTTCAGTAAGGTTTGTCATTTCACCATGAACAAGTTTTCGTTGCCACAACGTTTGGAAATTGTCCAAACAGTTTATAAATATTAGAGAAGTTTTGTTGCTACTCAAAGCGCATTTCGTTCAAAACACGCTCTACCGTATAATTGATAAATTTGAACGTGAGTTTAGTTTTAATGACCAAAAGCCATAGTCAGGACTTCTTAGTAGCAGTAGTGAAGAAAATATCGCGGATGTTCATGAAAGTGTTGCCGAGAATGATAATGTGTCTGTTCCGCGCCATTCTCAAGAGTTGGCCTTATCCAGGATGACCACCTGACGTATTTTGCATTTGGATCTTGGTTTACACCCATGCAAGATTGCATTGGCACAAGAACTTAAGCCAAGTGATCATCGATTATGTCGGGAGTTCACAGAGTGGGCGTTGGAAGCAATGGAAAACTATCCGGATTTTCGGTAAAATGGATACGTCAATAAGCAAAATTGTCATTATCGGTGTGAGTCAAACCCACAAGTGATTCATCAGGCCCCATTAAATCCCGAAAGAATCAATGTATTTTTTCAAGAACTCTGAAGGACGGACCGTCACTGTGAATGGCGAAAACTATCGGGCCATGTTATCCGATTTTGTCTTTTGGAAAACTGATGATATTGATGCGGACGAATATTTTCAACAAGACGGCGCAATTTGCCACACAGCACATATTACGATGGACTTATTGAGTATCGGTAATTTCACGGAATGGTCCTTGCAACTGGCCACCAAGACCTTGTGATTTAACACCTTTAGACTACTTTCTTTGCAACTATATTAAATCACAGGTTTACACCAATAAACCCAATACTTTTGATGGACTTTCAACATTTGAGCAACGATAGTCGCCAACCATACCACCCAATATGCTCCACAGAGTCATCGAAAATTGGGCCAATCGGATCAACCAGTGCAAGAAGAGTCGAGATGGTCACTTGAACGATATTTTGTTTAAATTCTAAATGACATAAGGCATACTATCTAATAAAAACAATGAGCATCATTTTTGGTCAAATTTTCTGTTTTATTTCAAATTCAAACCTATCGATCTTATTTGGAAACCCTTTAAATGATGTGTTAAACTCCTTATGCCGTCAGTGAGTCGTTGTCTGACTCTTTCTCGGCATCAACTCTACCTAAAGAGAATCGGAATTCATCACTGAAGCCGCCGAGATACCATTCCTCGTTCCAATATTCTCGTTCTCTTGACTGCTGTAATCGTTGCGATCTAGACATTAAAAGATAGGTCCGATGATGTTGCAGCCCAAATTACTTTATCCGGTGGTAAACTGTTTCAACCATTAAAAATGGGGCTTGTTCTGATTTTATTCTGATAGATAATGATGATTAGTCTTAGGCTAGGCCATGAGGCAAGCTTCATATACTTCTTTAGGAAATTATAATCGTATATTTCTTGCTATAGGTCGAGGGTAGTCTGAAAAGTTTCCAGCCTCAATACGAAGATGGCGTTACTCGTCAAAAATAGTTTGGTAATATAATTGCACATGCATTGAAAGATAATCTTGAAAATGTCAACCATATGAGATGCTTAGTTATTGCTTAACAGTCATTTACGTCAGTCGATGTTAGTGTTTCTTTAAAGATGGAAAAAATCGAATATCGAGCCGTCTTTAAATGCTTGCATTTGAAAGGAAAAATTGAATAGTTACATTTTAAATTTGATGATATAATCCTGTCAGATATCACGGCAGTCATACCAACTTAAAAAATAAATGGTTAAAAAGATACGTAAAGTGAACAATTTTAAGAAAAGTAACCTTACTTTTTGAATCATAGTAGCATTTACATAATGATATAACATACTCGTAAAAAAGAATTTTCTGTGCAATCTCATCAAATGGACGATGAAATCCGTGCGAGCAAACAAGCCAGTCGTGTCATATCTTTCGAAAATTAAAAAGTAAAATTTTATCCGAGGAAATTTACATGGCAAGGCTGTAAACGGCCGGTAGAATCGACCAGATCCGCCAGCGGGCGCGCTAATAATCGCTGATTATTTCCATGTGAGTACAGATTACAGGTCTTATTAGAGACTATGGTAATATAAAAGCTTTGTGGTCCGTTCGTTCCCGTATAATCAGAAATTAATATGAGATTCACTCATGTATATGCAATTAAAGGCCGGATGTTTTCCGAGGGAATAAGGGCAACTCATCCCCGATTTACCTTCGTTTATTAGGCCAATATCCCTCGACGTTTTTATTAAATTTTTAGGCATCTTGCTTTTGCATTTTTAATTTTCGATATTGACGGGACTTATTAATTAACGAACAAGATATCAGAACTTTCATAACGTACCACATTTTACTGTTTACCAAAACTACTTAGCTTTCTAATATAAAAAGACCAACAAAGAAATTATGGACATAAAAATATTTGTTTTCATATTTGGCGCAAATATGGCGCAGTTTATTCAGGCAAGAAAAAAAGATCGATTCTAAGAAATTCGATAATGATGGGCATTTGGAGACAGACAGGACATTTATAGGAGATTTAGAGGAGAAAACTAAAAAATTGCTCTCACAAGCTGCAGTGTGACAAAGGGATACAATTTCACCAGCACTGTTGACAAATGATAAATTTTGTGCATATAAATATATATATATATATATATATATATATATATATATATATATATATATATATATATATATATATATATATATATATATATGACATTTAAAATTTAAAATAGCTTAAGACTTTAGGCAGAAACTAAAAGACAGCTCAGCAGTTAGACTGTATGGACGGCAGGTTGAAGACCACTGCCGTACTTTCGCCGAGCACAAGATTTGTCATTATTGATGTTTTTAACTTCAGTCCAACAGTCGTGGTGAGATTATATTATTTCCTAGAATCGATCCTTTTTCTGACTCCATATTTTCAAATATGAAAAACAAATGCTTTTACGTCCAGAATTTCTTTATTGGTCTTTTGATGTTGGTAAATATTTTAAATAGTGCGTTACAAAAGTTCTAAGATCTTGTTCTTTAATTAATAAGTCCCGTCAATGTCAAAAATTATAAATGTAAAAATGCAATAACCTCACAAATAAAAATCACATATCGTTAAATCTGGCGACCTTTCTAGCAAAGGAATATTTCTATATCTGGAGATGATCTGATTGTAAAACAATTGTCTAATGATGTTTATCAGTATCTTAGTGATGAAAATAGTCAACCCATCTAACAAAACTATGCATCATCATTAACAAGAGAAAATTTCTTTAATTATTATGTAAAAATATTTTGATCATATGAACATAGTGTACATGTAACAGTATTTACATTTTCATTGCATCTTCAAATAAGTAAGGACCAATAAAGCTAAACCTAAAAGATAATATTGGACACCGAATTGTGACCCCTGTATAGCATCAACAGGCCAACAGCAAAATTATTTTCATTTACAATACACGAAAGGTGAAAATGTGTTTAATCAGATAATTGCCAAACAAATAGCATAAGATTTTCATATTCGTCCAAAAAAATCAAGAATTGAGCACAAAAATGTATGTCATTAACATGATTTTGAACTCTCAATAAACGTATCACCTGGATTTTGTATGTATGGAAGTTAAAATTTCGTTGCAAACAACATAATGATCATAGTAAATGATGACTCAAGCACTAACTACTAACCAACAACAACAATAATTATAATGAACACCGAAAAAATGGTCCTGGCAACCCAGTAGTTAAATTCTTGAATATAAGACATCGTCATGATAACTTGTGTTGTAACTTCTCTTTTTAATTTATTTTTTATAATTAAAAACCTAAATGAAAGGATATTATTTTTCTTTTTTCTTAAAACGTGCTAGACATATAAATTATGTTCAACCGAATTTCGGAATTGAACGGCAAAGACCTGAGGTCATCTCTCCTGACAAAATCTTTAGGTAACTGGAAACGACTCGGACCGGAAATAGAACTTCCACCTCGTTGCTTCGAGATGTCGATGACACGACCCCCGATCATTGATTAGTTCCTCGTCGCGGTAAAATAGATATTGCCAATAAAAAACAGATATAACATTTCACTGACTGGAAACGACTGCAAGAAATAAAATTGTTGGTTTGCTTATCCTTTTTGAAAATATGATCAATATATACATTTTGATGTATTGCAGTTTTTACCCAAAATAGTACTAATTTAAGAATATTATAAAATAATACCCACATATCAAAATACAATAACATAGTATATATATATATATATATATATATATATATATATATATATATATATATATATATATATATATATATATATATATATATATATATATATATATATATATATATATATATATATATATATATATATATATATATATATATATATATATATATATATATATATATATATATATATATATATATATATATATATATATATATATATATATATATATATATCATCACCAGCCCGTATCGATCCACTGCAGGATGAAGGCCTCTTCAGCATGCTTCCAACCTTCAGGGTCCTGGGCTTTCCTCTGCCACTCGGGTCCAATATACTTAACGATCTCATCAGTCCATCGTGCTTTCGGTCTTCTTCGCGGACGTTTGCGATCAAGCGGTATCCACTCCAGGATTGCCTTGGTCCATCTGTCGTCCCATCGCCTCACTATATGGCCTGCCCATCTCCATTTCAACTGTTTTACTCTTCCAATGATGTCACAGACTTTTGTTTGTTCCCTGATCCATGCGCAGGACTTTCTGTCTCGTCTTGTAATGCCAAGCATACATCTCTCCATTCCCCTCTGTGCCACCCGAAGTTTTTGAATTGATTGCGATGTGAGTGTCCAGGTTTCACTTCCGTATGTCATAACGGGCAGAACGCACTGATCGAATACTTTTCTTTTCAGGCAAAGTGGGAGTCTGCTCTTAAACACTATGTTGAGCCTACCAAATGCCTGCCAGCCACATTTAACACGCCGTCCCACCTCCCGGGCGGTATTCCCCTCCATGGAAATCCTCTGCCCAAGATATACAAAGCTGTCCACAATCTCTAAATCCCTTCCTAAAACTGAAATTCTTCTGTCCTGAGCGAAGTTATTGAACATAACCTGACTCTTTTTCAGGTTTATTTTCAAGCCAAATGGTTCGCCAGCCCTTTGCAGTTCTTGTATGCGTCTTTGCAGCTCCTCTGGGTCTTGTGAAATGAGAATAATATCATCTGCAAATCTAAGATGGTTTAAGTTTGCACCATTGATCTTTACCCCATCCTGTTCCCAATCCAGTTTACGGAATACTTCTTCAAGGCCAGCCGAGAAAAGAATAGGCGATATTGCGTCACCCTGCCGTACACCTCGTTCTATATTAATTCCCACTTCAAGATCATCAAGGTGAATTGTGGCTGTAGCTCCATCATATATCGATTCTAATAGGTTTACATAGGCTCTCTCTACACCTTGGCTAAGCAGTGCATCCATTATCGCATGCTTTGAGATGGAATCAAATGCTTTTTCGTAGTCGATAAAAGCCAAGCACAGTGGCATGGTGTATTCGTTGTGCCTTTCTATGACCTGCTGTACAACCTGGATGTGATCCATTGTACTGAATCCACTTCTGAATCCTGCTTGTTCTCTTGGTTGTGCGTCATTCAGTTTTTTTAATATTCTTTTAGAAATTATCTTAGTGAAAACTTTGTACATCACTGATAGGAGGCTTATTGGACGGTAGTTCTTTAAATCTTCCTGTGCTCCTTTTTTATGTAAAAGGATCACTTCTGCATTTTTCCATAAGTCAGGTACTTTTTGTTCTTTGAGGCATTTTGAGTAAAATTTTGCCAGTGTTTTATGTAACGTCCGACCACCAGCTTTTAGCATTTCGACAGTTACACTATCCTTTCCTGGAGCCTTGCCGTTGTTCATCAATTCTATAGCATTTGTTACTTCCTCCACTAGGATATCTGGTATTATATATTGTTCTTCCGTGGGTATTGCTGTCCCTGACTGGCTCTGATCTTCATATAACTGGGAATAAAACCTTCTGACAATATACCTTCTGATATATATATATATATATATATATATATATATATATATATATATATATATATATATATATATATATATATATATATATATATATATATATATATATATATATATATATATATATATATATATATATATATATATATATATATATATATATATATATATATATATATATATATATGACATTTAAAATTTAAAATAGCTTAAGACTTTAGGCAGAAACTAAAAGACAGCTCAGCAGTTAGACTGTATGGACGGCAGGTTGAAGACCACTGCCGTATTTTCGCCGAGCACAAGATTTGTCATTATTGATGTTTTTAACTTCACCCAAATTTAATTTAAACACCCAAATTTAATAGCATTGGGGATATTTTTGGTTAATAAAAAACAATTTAATATTGGCGATCTCATATTCACAACAAGATTCACAAACAACTCAAATCGATAAAATATAGGGCGATTTTTTAGTGCGTCCAAACTTTATATTCAAATAAAACAACAATCAAATTAGATGACTTGAAACTATTTGTTTTATGGGAAATAACACTCAATGGAATTAATGTTTGAAAACAATTTCGAACAAATGTTCGCCGCAGCTACTTCTGACAAATCGCATTCTATCAATCCACTTTTCGACTACCTTTTCAAGCAATTGGGGTCTTACGTCAGCAATTATCCAAGTTATGTTGTAATGTATGTGTAACATAACCCCAAAGAAAATAATCTAAAGGTGTTAAATCATATGACTTTGATGGCCAATTAACAGGTCCGTTCTTCGAAATAATTTTCTCACCGAATTGTTCTCACAATAAATCGATGCGTTGCGTAAAATTGTTGCATTGGCTGTATGACATGTGGAGTCATCCTTTTGGAACCACAGACATTTGATGTACCATGATGATTGCCATTTGCCATGATTATTTGACAGCGACCCCTATCGGAAGTTCAAACACCCTAAAGAATTCAGCCTGTAGAAACAGACACCCTAAAGAATTCAGCCTGTAGAAACAGACACCCTAAAGAATTCAGCCTATATTTAATAAAAATCACTCTACTTATATTTTATAAAAAGAAGTGTGTATGCGAGGACTGATCATATATTTCCTAGCGTAACAATGAAATACCAGATTTCCTTTTTTAATTCTACTTGTGTTTTTCAATATAGTCAACTTAGTCATAATACAGGAGATTTCAATATAGTCATAACTTCAATACAATTTTCCCAACATGTATTTACTTAGTAGATAATCAATTTAATTATACCTTTCTGTCTGTCTGTGACAATTATTTTTGAAAAAAGTAATACATACTTAATCTTCGAAGTAATCTTCCTCACTTTCGCCACCTTTCTTATGACTGCTGAATGCAAGATCAAAAAATAAAAATTGATAGTTTTGATAGTCATTGAGGCCTTTTTCGACTTCCTTAAGAGATATGAAGCGGTTATCAACCAGGTGATGTTACAGGGATTGAAAGCGATGAAAATCCGAATTTATCAAGTTTGGAGAATACGCCGGATCCGATAAAATCTTCCAGCCTAACTCGGTAACAGCTTTCAGAGTCCTTTTTGCTGTATGTAATCGCGGGTTTCCTTGCCAGTACCTCAGCAAAAAGGTATTTTTTCCTCAAGAGCATCACAAACACGAATCAGTTGCGGCTGATAACAATCAGCAGTGACCCTTTGATCATATTGGTAAAACTCATAATGCACGATGCTCAGTTGATCCCTCAGTTGATGATTTACCAAGATTAACCTGCGATTTTCGCCTCTTTGAATTATTATTGAATGATTTTATGCAGGAAGTTCTTTTTCTTGAATTAGGAGAGTAATGATCTAACAATATCAAATGGTTTCTCTTATGTTTAGCTACGAATTCATAGTAGGTCCAATGACTTCTTTGATTTATCCCTGGCTTGTTAAACGTTTAGAAATGGTTTGCAGTGTTCCTGCAATTTCCTGTCCGAGCTCTAGTACTGCACGACAGAGATTTTCTTCCAGCAATGCTTCCAATTCTTGGTCCTCTAGCCTATTCCAGACTTCCTGTATCATTTAGGTCAATATTTCCAGATAAGAGTTGCTGGAACCACTTCTAATAAGCACTGCGCGGAACAACCTTATCTCTCAAAACCGCACATATCATGCCCTGAGCTTCTGCAGTATTAAACTTGAATGGTTCGTTATTAAATTTATATTGCACATGTGGACATTAAAATGGAATTCCCGACCATTATCATTTATTATATTATTAGTTTGATGTACCTTTTAGGTACAGGTAGTTTTAGTTGGTAACTATAGGGTGATTTATTAGATTAAAATTATTTATTTAGTTTAAATTCAAACAAAACAACAACCAAATTAGAGGCCTTGATATTATTTATTTTATGTGAAATAACATTCAATGACATTAATATTTGAAAACAATTTTCAACAATAACAAGCTGCTTCTTCTGATAAAGCGCATTCTGTTCCTTCAATTTTCCGATCACTTTTCCAAAAAAAATCTTCTGTTCGCTATTGCCTGAGTTATGTTAGCTTCTAAGGCCAATAATTGTTGGTTTATCGGCACAGACCAAAGTCTTAACATAACCGTAAAGAAAATAATCTAAAGGCGTTAAATCGCATAATCTTAGTGGTCAATTAACAGGTCCTTTCCTCTAAATAATTTTCTCAAAGAATTGTTCTCTCAATAAATCGATTATTTCGTTAGCTGTATGACATGTGCAGCGATCCTGTTGAACCACATCTCCTCCAGATCAATATCATTCAAATTCGGAATTAAATAATCATTGATCATCGCTTTGTAACGATCCCCATTAACGAATTGGTAAATATAGATCTTCATCAATACTGCCAGCAAGCGTGAAATGCGTTCGGAATTTGTCGATAATTCGGCGAATACAACGCTCGGTTGGGAGATTATGTGCATCATAAAATTTTCTATAAGTACAGTGCACAGAACACTGATTTTGATAAAAAATTTCGACAATTTGTAAGCTTTGCTCTGATGTTAAACGTTCTATAATGATTTGCCAGGTATTTGATGTGCCATGACGATTGCCGTGATGATATTTGCCATGATGGTTTGACAGCGACAGCGACAGCGAAATATTAATATTGTAGTTTCGTATAAAGGCACTTTGTGTCAAAACAATCGTTGTTCTTTTTAAATATAGTGGAAATTTAGCCACGAGGGGTTATACCATCTTGAGATTTTCATAAAATAATTTGTTTTTTGGCTAGATAAATTTTTTATACTTTTAAGAATATTTTGAACGTTTAACCATTTCAAAATTCAAATTATTTCCGAAGTTATAGTAAATAGAAGTGAACGCGGCAGAGAGTCGGCCCGAAACACAGGTAGCGATCGGACCGCCACGACCGTTCAAAGCCTTAACAAAGGGTATTGTTCTTTTAGTTAGTCTTTTATATATAACAATAATTCCCTAGAGGGATTTAATGAAGTTTTTCAGAGACGAAAAGTGAGGCAACCTACTCTCCTTTCTGAACTCATCGAACTCCAGGCAGATTTAAGTATACACTCAGAATAACAACGAAAGTTTAAACGGTGTTATTTGGTCTATGGTTGTTGTCGCTATTATTATATCTATATTACAGTGGCGAAAAGATTGTTGAGGTTGCATCTTAAATGCAGTTAGTATTTAATGATGGATATACTAGTGTATTACAACTGATGCAATTATTAAACCTTGTAATTGGCCAAAGCGCGCTGCGATTTGCCCAGAACCTGGATTTTTAACGAATATCTATAACAACATGAGAGCCCAACAGGAGACTAAAAAAGCCAGGAAATTGAAAAAAGCTGCTCAAAAGGAGTCGATGGACATCGCGGCAACAAATTAACTACTTTTTTCGCACTAGTGTACAAGAAATCGAAACATAAGATTTTTTGATTGATTGCCACGTTCATAAATTATACATTTTTTAAACTCAATCTCATTTCTACAGAAAATATAAAAAAATGTTGCTATGCTTCGTCTCAGCGATTACCTTTCTAAATAAGAAAAAATATTTTTTAATTTCCAGACGATGCCTGACAGAGAAAATAATTACACCATCAGCAAGGATTTTCAAAAGAGGGTCCTACTTGATGGCTCATATCTGCGTCATTTTTTTATTCGTTATTATTTCAAAGTATTCATAAAAGTACTATGGATATATGAAAAATCAAAATTACTTTATATATTTAATAATTGCGTCAAAAAAAAAATTAAACTATTTTTCCCAGCGCGGAGGTGGTGTAACCCCATATTAGGCAGGTAGTACGTTTCCTAGGTAGCAGGATAGTAATTAGAGTTATCATATAAATAAAACATATTTTAGTTTTAGAATTAGATTAAATCTTCTCCTGATGATGTTAACATGGTTAGCGAAAAGTGCGTCGAGAGCTTTAAAAAAAAGTGATTTGGTGTTTAGTGGTAAATCTCTTGGAGTTCAGTTCTTTTAGTTATAATTAATTTCCATCATGTATTGGTTATTTTAGTTAAATAGAAATAATATTGGATAAACTTGGAGATCTATAAGTGGCTTTGAAGTATATTTTGTTCATATCAGAGTTGAAAAACCTTTAAGCATAATAATTCGGAAAATGGGAGAAAAGCATGATTGAGAATAGGGAACCTTTTCAATAAATCAACTTGGAAAAGCACCTTGAGTTAAACTTGAAATATTTATCAACTTGCCCATTCAAACATAAAATTTAGAAAACAATATTGAAAATCGGCTATGCTATTAAAAAACCAATTTAGAGTTGTTTAACTTTTCTCATTAACTTTTTTTTTGTTAAACGTACGTTACACAGACAGACCCACACAAAGGTGGATAGTTTCAATAAACAAACCTCATTAGGGCATCCAAACGTATGAAAGGCTGCTTTATTTCTTTCTGAAAGCGTATCATGTTTTAAATGTAACGTGTAAAAGTATACATGTTAACAAACTGTTAATTTATAACTCCTAACCCGGACTTTATTACACGCACACAGAGAACGGCATTCATCATTTTAATTTAGCCGAATTTTATTCATACCGACTGCCTTTTTAGGTTGTCTTCGGTTTTTCGAGTCAGAATTCAGTTTATTTTTATGTTTTTTTTTCATTTATTTCGCTTGAACCAGAACTGAAAGAACTTCAGTGTATTTAACATGATGGTATTTTCTTAGTTTCGGTGAAAATAATCTTTGTTAGATAAATCCAAAAAATCGACACTGTTTTTATGTAAAAAATTATAACGGGTCTTTGAAATTGAGTAATTTCAATTTTGAATAAAACACAGATGGCGTTGTGAATTTGCCTAGGTCTAGTCTCATTAGAGAGAAAATTATGTGATATTTACGGTTTACACAATCGTCCATCTGAAAGCATTATTAATCGCATTGTTTAAAAATTTCAAGGAACTGATTCGGTGGAAGATAAAATAAGAGCAATATGTAGTCGTAGCGGTCGTTAACAAGAGCATATTAATTTGGTATGTGAAAGTGTTGCTGAAGTCCCAGAAATTTCCATTAGTCGACGTCCACAATTTGGACTCAGTGAGTCTACAAACACATTTTGAAATTAGTGCCTTTGTCAATAAACAAAATTGTCACATTTGAGGGAAAATCCACGATGAATGCGTGAGGAACCTTTACATTCTAAACGAGTCACTGTTTGGGGAGCATTATCGTCAGGAGGTGTAATGGGGCCATATTTCTTTCAAAATACTGCTGGTGAAGCTGTAACTGTGAATGTGTTCGATATCGTGACATAATAACAGGATTTTTATGGATTGAATTGAATAATATTGATCTAGAGGGTATGTGGTTCCAACGCTACACTTCACTCTGGTAATGAAACAATTGATCTATTGAGAAAAATCCTGGATGAGTTATTTTAAGAAACGGCGATGTCAATTGGCTACCAACATCAAGTTACTGGATGCCGTTTGACAATTTTCTTAGGGATTACGTGAAAAGCCAGGTATATAAGAACGATCCACAATCAATTCCTGAACTAAAGGATGAAATGATTCGAGTCACTGGTGAGATAGAACCACGGTTATGCCAAAATGTTGTCAAGAGTGGATGTCGGTAGTGCTGCAAGAGGTGGTCATTTGGCAGATATTGTATTTCGTGTTTAAATTTCATACACTGTGCTTCAATTGTCAATAAAAAGTTTTTTGAAATTAACGCAAATTCTGTGTTTTATTCAAAAATTCAAAAAGCCGCTCAATTTTAAAGGCCCTTTAGAACGATATAAAAAAATAACACGAAAACCGTTATTTATTATCATGATTGATGGAAGAGATACAGAAAAAAAATGTCTAAGAGGAAAATAGGTTAATAAGTATATTCAGTAGTTATATAGACATAATGTATTCATGAAATAGGGAGAAAAGAATTTTCTGAAATGAACAATTGATCATGATAGCATTTATGGTTGTATTATGGCTTAACGGATAATGTGCCTTTTATTTTAAGTTGAAAAGTACATCTGAAGTGTATTGCAGATAACAGCAATTTTTGTCGACAACTTCTGAGTGACGTCAATATACTATATTGACTAATGAGTGACATCAATATACAATATAGAGCTACAAATGTCTTACATTATCTAATGTTCATAAACATTGCTTTTGGGGATATTCAGTACGTCTATTGATTTTATCTAGATCGTCCATCTTTAATTCGACTCGATATGATATGTTAATACATTGATTGTTCTTCATAATCATTTTGCCAGCCAGTGTAGGGTTTCAGAACTGAACTATATTAATTCTCATAGAGGCTTTTTTAGCAGGTTGCCTGGAAAATTCGTGGGGATTTTTTAAGAGAAGTTAATAACTAAAAATAGTTAATAATTATTATTATTTACAACTTTTTGGCAACGAAGTCGTATATACGGAATGCCTTTTTACCAAAAATTAGCAGCTTGCCAAATTGGCAAAACATGTCAACACGTTGTTTTTAACCTCTTATTCCGTTTTAAAATATTTCGGATTCCCAAGGGTACGATGTCCGGTGAGTAAGGTGAATGGGGCAAAACATCCTAATTGTAACTCAAGAGTTTTTAATGGATTCTGATTGAAACGTTTTTTTTTGTTGCTTGGAAGAAGCTTCAAAATGGTTTTCATATATATTTCCCGAACTTTCGCGTTAATGTTTTCCATCATTTGGAAAATTAGACGGAAAATTGTGAGTTATATTATTCTTCGTTACTAAAATTTCGTGATCAAAATAGTTTGATATATCTATTCGCTCCCTTCACACATAACGAGTGTAAAACAGTAAGAGCAATTAGAATCAGTGTTGTGAAAATTTACTTCGAATAACAAATAAAAATTTCGAATAAATGAAATTTATTTGTTATTTGCGAATAACGAATTAATTTTTCATTCGTTAGTAGTAGTTAGTTATTTATAGAATAGCTTTGGTCTAAATTGATAAATGTGGATATTAACAATGTTTTTTCTTTTAAGATGGTGCAACTTATTACATATCTCGCCAGATAATCTGCATACTGAATGTTCTTCAAGAGAAAATTAAAAATTAGTACTTTATCACTTGTGGTTATCGCTGTGCCTAATTTTTTGACAGTCTTCTTTATTATTGATTATGAATAAAAATACATTGTTTCGATTTGCAAAAATGTGAAAAGAATACATTACTTTCCTGTACCAGGTGTCCCATTAAGGATGGATCGCGGCCGTATCTTGAAAACTATTTATCCCACAGCTTTGGGGAAAAAAAAATTGTACTAAAAATGATCATGAGAAATTCACTAAAAATATTTTTAAGCTTCTAAAACGATCGCAAGAGGGCGTGACGAGCTAAACATTTTTAAAAATCTTTTTTTTTTGTGTATTTTCAAGTGTTAACCGAGTAAGAAAAATTCTCAGTTATAATTAGCAAACTGTCTCCTACAACTTTGTTTTATGACATTTTGTCGTAACTTCGCGAATAAAGAAGTGGGGGGAGTTTTACCTATTTAGATAAAAAGTCGTCTAATGTCCGTTTGCCTAAACCGATTTTCCTCAATTTGGATTCATTTAAAAGGCAATTGCTGGGACAATCGGATAACCTGGGAGATAAATTATTTAGTTTTTAAATGAAACCGCGAGTTTTGTTCAGTTTTTTCAAACGGAATGGTACAGCTTTTATTACATGGCTAGAAAGGAAATTTAAAGAGGAATCATCCAGTGAAAACCCGAAATCGATATCTCTGACATGTCAAGAGATATTTGGATTTTTCTGAAAAAATCAGTTATATTACTACTACCTGCATTAAGTTAAAAAAATATTAACCTAATGTTTGCCTTCCTTCACACTTTACCCACGCTTAGGACTGGTCCAAATTCTTCGTGCCATATTAATTTGGAGCGTGTTTAAAGGCCAACGGGCCAACAACGAAGATAATAATAATAACAACAGTCAAATAAAGTTAACAGCACAACAGTCTAATAATTAACAGAATCTGAACTTTAACGCCTTTCTAAATGTTCAAATTGCGTTCCATCCTTAGAAATGCAAATATTTATTTTTCGACGAGTGCTAAAACGGCAGCTTCAATTTCCGCTCTTGAAATGCTGGTTATTGAATTTTGAATTATTTCAATCATGTTTTCTCGTGTGGTAGGACGAGTTTGAAAAACAAGGTCTTTTAGTCTTCCCCACAAGTAAAAATCGAGGACTGTCAAATCCGGTGAGGAAATCCGGCCACGAAAATAAACTACCCCGTCCTATCCAACGATTTGGAAACGAAGCATCCAAGAAGTTTCGAACCATCTGCGAGAAGTGGGCAGGGCATCCATCATGCTGGTACCACATTTGTCTTCTTGTTTCCAACGAAACATCTTCCATTAGTTCTGGCAGTCCATTTTGTAAAAAATTTAAATATGTTTCACTATTGTGAATTTCCACAAATGTCCATTAAAAATAAAGGGACCAATAATTTTGTCTCCCAAAACACCACACCATACGTTCACACTCCATCTATTTTGGTGGTTGATTTCTAACATCCAGTGTGGATTAGCAACTACCAGTAGTGCATATTATGTAAGTTAACGCCTCCATCAGTGCTAAAAGTAGCTTCATCAGTCCATAGTATGCGTTTTAAGAATTGTTTATTTCCACTACACATATTTTTTAACCAGTGACAATAGTCTAACCGTCTGTCGAAATCGTTATCGTATCGTATATTAAGGGCTTGGTGTAAAACAACATGATAGGGGTGCAGCTTGTTATCTCTTAAGATTCGATGAACGGATGTCTTGCTAACACCTAATTCTTCAGATATTTGTCTGATACTTAAATGGGGGTTGGTTTCAACATAAGCCAGAACATTTACGACATTATCTCCATTACGAATCGAACGTAACCTGGTGCGGACTGGATCTGGATGCACAATTCCTGTTTCTCGTAAGCGTCTTGTTAGGCGTGTAAACACCTTCTTCGAATAATGCCTTCTTTCGGGATATTGACTTGCATATTGCCGCTCTGCAATACATGCATTTTCCAAACATTGGAAATACACCGCCAACATGTCATAGGCCTCGTTATTCGTAAAAGGCATTGTTAGATATTATTATAATAATTATTAATAATCAATAAATGCAATGTTGAAAATGTAATGCATTTCAAAACTTAATATTACGGTAAAAATTAAAACTAACTGATTTTTTTCAGAAAAATCGAAATATCTCTTGACATGTCAGAGATATCGATTTCGGGTTTTCACTGGACGATTCCTCTTTAAACCACCTTTCTTGCCATGTAGTAAATGTACCATTCCATTTGAAAAAACTGAACAAAACTTCAAAAAACTATTGTTGAATGTAACGCCACCTCGCGGTTTCATTTATAAACTAAATAATTTATCTCCCAGATTGATTGTCCCAGCAATTGCCTTTTAAATGAATCCAAATTGAAGAAAATCGGTTAAGGCAAACGGACATTAGACGACTTTTTATCTCAATAGGTAAAACTACAACACCCCCCCACCCACCCTCTATTCGTGAAATTACGACAAAATATCATAAAACAAAGTTGTAGGAAACAGTTTGCTAATTATAACTGAGAATTTTTCTTACTCGGTTAACACTTGAAAATACACAAAAAAAAAGATTTTTAAAAATGTTTAGCTCGTCACGCCCTCTTGCGGTCGTTTTAGAAGCGTAAAAATATTTTCGATTAATTTCTCATGATCATTTTTAGTACAATTTTTTTTTACCCCAAAGCTGTGGGATAAATAGTTTTCAAGATACGGCCGCGATCCATCCTTAATGGGACACCTGGTGCATATACTATGATGCATGATAATGTTTCGAAATCAAAGATAACAAAATAATAAGAGAAGATATACAGGAACTAATTAAAATAATGAAAATGTTAGAAAGGGTTTTAAAAAGGAAAGAACAAATTTAGTTTATTCCTTGTTCAACTCTATATAACGAAACTGTGTTCGTACGGGTCAACAGCGAACTATAATGAACATAAATAATCCACTTATTTCCACGTTCCTATTGAATGTGATTTCCGGCCGATTTCAAAGTTCCACATTTCGACTCTGGAACATATAAATGTAAATTACTTATTTGGTCAGCGGTAATACGAAGAATTGAATGAAGTGGAACTGGTGGGACGTATAATGGCGTGACGATAGCCGAAGGCGCCGTCCAAGTGCGGTCCGAAATCACACTTTACTTTTCCTTTTTTTTGTTGCTTGGACGAAGCCATACAGAAAGGTTTTCATATTTATTTCCCGAACTTTCGTGTTAGTGTTTTCCATCATTTGGAAAATGACACGGAAAATTGTGAGTTATATTATTCCTTCGTTACAAAGTGAACAAAATAGTTTGATATATCTCTTCGCTCCCTTTTCACATAACGAGTGTTGATAAACAGCAAGAACAATGGCAAAAGTAGTAAAGGTAATTCAAATAAAGTAGTTTGAAAATCAAAATACAAAATTCGTAGTGTTTCGAGGATGGAAGAATACATTAGACTATTAGTCCGGGAGTACATCCGACCGTTTGTGTCCCGTTTGCTGGGAACGTGCAGATGTTTCGCCAAGATCACACTTGACATTCTAAATGCTTGTATGAAAACTGTCTTCAGACTTGTTTGGGTCCCGTTTGTCACAATGTTTTATTCTTTTGACAAGATGACTAGGTGTCCGGAAATAACGTCGAAATATTTTGGGATTAAAACCTAAAAATAAGTTCCTATAAACATACCTCTAAAATTGCTTCTTAAAGGGGCTAGAGCCACTTAAAGAAGGAACACTAAAGATGTTTTTTTTTTCGCAATATTTTCGAAACGATTTATGTTAAAAGTGTGATACTTCAATAAGTTGGAATAGAAAAACGTTGTTTGTGGTAATAATTGAATATTTTACATAAGGCGTCTCCTTTGTAAATGCTGTCATAACTTTTTTGTTTCTAATATTTTTTAATATTCTAAATCAAATTATTCAATCACAAAGATTTTTAGATATAAAAGATCCTCTTATTTCATCTCGTTAAGAAGCAATTCTTTGGGGTATGTTTATAGAAACTTTTTTATGTTTTAATCCTGTATATATATATATATATATATATATATATATATATATATATATATATATATATATATATATATATATATTTGGCCATTTTGATGGTAGGTCGTAATAGCACACAACTCGCGCCATTTTTGGGCGAGTACTCGTAGCAGTCAGGACTACCCGTATGACATGGCCTGACCTCGATCGACTCTCCGAACTGCTTTCCTTGCGTTCATCTAAAACTCGGCTGATAACGGCTGAAAGGCTAGAAGCCGGCCCCGAAAGATACGTGATGGCACTCGGTTGGGCAGAGGCGAGCAATGGCACCACGTGAAGGAAGGGTGAAAGGTTTCTGTAATATATACATACGTATATATATATATATATATATATATATATATATATATATATATATATATATATATATATATATATATATATTTTATATATATATATGGGGTGTCTTAACCCTTTATTGATCTTAATGGGGGATAAGACAAGGTGACATACTGTTTCTTAAATTATTCACGTTGATTTTAGAAGACATTTTTAAATAACTAAAATGGGAAGATATGGGAATGAATATAAATGTCAAACGTTTGCCATTTGAGATTTGCGGACGATATCATAATAATATCAAGCAATCATGAAGAAATTCAAAAAATGCTTGATGAGCTCCACCACGTGTCAGCCAACAAAGGTCTTACAATGAACCTGATGAAAGCGAAAGTCATGAACAACGTAGACTACCACAGGTATGTCAGTGTAGACGATTTCGAATGGCTTGGTTGTAATTCGACAGACTCTCTTTCATTCTGAAGAATAAGAAAGTTTCAGTCGAACATAAAACAAAAATGCTGACATATGGAGCACAGACTTGGACCTTCACTAAGTCCAACCTTGATAAACTGACGAAAACATAGAGAGCCATGGAGCGAAGGATGCTGAATATAACTCTACGAGATCACAAATAAATATAAGTGAATACGACAAAGGACCAAAGTTGTACATAGTAAAATATGCTGGCTGCCAGACTAAAATGAAAATTCACAGAACACAACCAAAGACACCATCCTAACCATTCGAATCATAGCCCCCATAAACAGATGACTAGTTTATATTTTATGGTATATAGATTAATTAGTTTTTCTTCAAACAGCGATAATATAAGGAAGAATTATAATTAATTAAGGGATGTTCGAAGTGTAATTGTATAAACAAAAGAAACATAATACAAAGTTTCGAGACTTGTTAATAGTCTAAACAGATTTTGGAATATAAGAAATCCATAAATCGTCATAAAGAACATATTCCATTCGGTTAACTTTTTCAATTATTAATGTAACGCTTAGTTAACTTCACGGTTGATGATTTTTACATGCTTCATTACGTACTGTATGGTTGTCATATAAATAGAACATATTTTCGTTATAGGATTAGATTAAATTATCTCCTGATGATGCTAGCATGGTTAAAAAAACGAGTATTCGAGGTGTAGTGTTTTATACCGAAAATTCCAAGACATTAAGACAAAGTAAAGTTTTGTACTCTCTAATCCAATATAAAAAAATGAACTGCTTGGCCGAAGAAAATTAGCTTGCAGAAATACATCTACTGTAAAACATGCACATTATATTCCGCAATCTTTCCATCACATACGGTGTTTTCCCAATAGAAAAATTTGCACAAAATGATAAATGGGATTAGGGCTTTAATATCAAGCCGTCCCATCATAAGCAACATCGGTGTGCTGATGGCAATATTTACGTCGATTTAGGTTGGCATTACCGGACGATCTAGTCTAATAGAGCAATTTCGCGAAGCAGATTTTTTAACGGTTTAGTCCTTTTCAGAAAATTGAGTTTATAAGAAAATGTTGATTATATATAAAATAATACAATTTCGATATTAACTTACTCCATAGTAATTTTCTTCGTTTCGTATTATATTGGGTATGTTTGAAAGTGAATTTTAGCAAATACCTGCAACCAAATAAAAAAGAATATGTAACTTGCATGTCTCTCACTGAAATAAAATTATGTATCATTCAAGAATGTATTAGCTACTTAGTATAATAATCATTTGCCATCTTTCAAGTAATACGATGTCTCTACTTTCAAACTGCTGATCTTTTATTGTAAAACTGTCCAAAGTTTTCAAAGTGTGATCGGATTCTATGACGTAAATGTTTTACTTAACAAAAAGTTTTACAATAAACAAATATATAGAAATGTGAGGATGTAGTGTCGGGATTATTTGGTGGATATGTAAATATATTACACCTAAGCTACAGTAATTTCTGGCGAGTAATCAAATAAATGTGTAAGAGTAACATTCAATTTGATCAGTTTTTGATAGAAAATATTGAAATTGGTTATATCACGTGGCCATTTCCATATAGTTTGATAATCTAATTTATCCATGATCTTTTGTATTGATTGATATTGGAAAAACTACATATTTTTCTCCATTTTTTAAAATACCATAGATCAATTTTGTTATATTTTAAAAGCAAATCATACATGCTGTTGCGTTATATTATTCAGATCTCCTGTTGAATAAATTTGATATACTATGATCTTTTTCGTCAAACTTTTTTAAAATAAATTTTCAAAGATTGTTTTATATGCCCCCATAATGTTCCTGTCGTTCAGCATCAATAAATGTTCTTAATTTGTAATCATCGATGTTATTTAGTCAACCTGAGCGTGGTGTACCTTGATTAAAATAAATTCCCTAAATGCAAATTCGCAAGCCAACTTTGTCATATGCATTCTTATATTATCTGCATTCTTTGCAAACGAGGATAGAGCGAAAAGTCAGAAACTGTTCTACGGGTGACGGTGTAATCATAAAGGTGACTGCATTTTTGAAAAGTACCTTCCGTTCTAGTAACGCTCCATGAATTTCAAGACGATATGATATTCACGACATAAAAGTTATAGATGTTTCCAAAACATGTGTATTAAGCTGCGTCCACACCAATAAAATTTTGCGTGTGTGTGTGTTGAATTTACTGGAACAATTTGTTTGAATTATCTGGTGGACAACAGATGGTTTGTGTGCGTGCTGTGTAGCGACAATATTTGTGCGTGACTTTATGTGTCAGAGCGTCTATATTGCCGCGCAGGCGTACAAAATACAACACATATTGCACAACGCAAATGTGTATAGATGTGGACACAGCTTTAGGTATACAACTAAATTTTGATCTTTTTACATAAAATTAATGTTTATTTATACAAAACCCAATCTCCGTCATGTTCTATAAATGTCTGCCATTTCTCGGGCAGCTGGCAAATCCCTGCTCGGAAAAACGATTGGTATTGCAGAGAACGAAAGAGGTGAAAATCTGAAAGGGCCATATTTGGAGAATAGGCCGCATGAGGGAGAACTTCCCACCCCAAACTATCGATAAGTTGTTTGTTGCGATAAGTTGTTATTGCCGCCGCATAGTTATAATGCACCAGTATCACTTGCCGAGTTTTCTTGGCAGTAAATTGTCGTTTACGTTTGATTTCGTCACTTAAATACATTAATTGTTCTTGATAACGCTCAATTAGTTATCCCTGGTTTTAACAACTAAAAGTATAGCACACCTTTCATATCCCACTAAACGTACATGTAACAATACACACACGTAACAATACTTTTTCGCGTGAATATTCGGCCGACGTTGATGGTTTCCCGGGAAAAACCCATGCTTTTCTCTATTTAGGGCTGTCGTATAGAACCCACTTTTCGTCACCTGTAACGATTTTTAACAGAAAAACCTGTTTAGTTTTAAAACTTGACAGCAGGCAAACTGCTATGTCGGAGCGTCTGGCCGCTTGTTGAATGATACCCAATGGTTCAGCAAGCTCGTTTTGTGTTTGACAAGGATTTTCTTGTAACAGCTGATCAAATTGCTCGTCTTCAACTTTTTTTGGTGCTCTCGAACGATGTTGATCGGAAAGATCGAAATTACCTATCCGAAACTTTCGGTACCATCTTTTGCTTTTTTGTTTGTTTGGTACTCTCAGATACCTCATTTTCCCCTCAATTGGAGCAAATAATTTCTTTCGCCTCGAGAACACCTTTTTTAGTTGAAAAGAGAACAGAATACAGTGCGTCAAGTGGCTGTCGGACGACATCGTGCTCACTTGTTACATTTGTGAGTTTATGTTGTGTAGGAAAGTTTTCATATGCGTTTTTTGTTTATTAATGATTGGTATTACGAATACCCAAACCAAAGAAAAAAATATATGAACTTAAAGTAAAGCTATAGTTGATTAATTCGGAGAGGTCTTAACTTGTGAGGTCTGATATGTGCACCTTATACTCTATATGAGGGCAGAGTGAAAACACAGATACTATTTAAATGAAATATTGTTTTTTTTTATGGAGAACTAAGCAAACCATTTCTTTTGTTAAGAATGAAAAAAGTCGGATGAGGCTAAGTCTAGAAAAGAGGGTGGATGCGACATCAATTCGTAGCGCAAACTGACTAATTTCACTTTTGCAACGGACGGCTAGATTATCGCGGTGAGACAGCTCTATTTCTTCGCTAAATGAAGGCGTTTTTAGCAACTCTATCTTATATATATTCAATTATTATTGAATACCTACATCACAATAATTTAAATGCGTAACGACAACTATGTGAGTGTAAGCCAGTATTACACCACTTCAACTTTTGTAAACGAAGTTAAAGACTTCGGACTTACACTACTTACTTAGGCTTTTAATCTTAGATTATTCTTTGAAAGTATTTTTTTTTCCAGTTCTAGAAAGAATAACCAAATATTCTTTCTAGAATAACTTATTACGTAGTTTGTGTGTTTTAGTTGGCCGTGAAAAAATGAAAGACTTAGCGAATACTTGGTGATTTAAATAACAGACTCGTGATAATAATGAGTTTTCCAATAAGAGCGACAAAACTTTGCAACGTAATAACGTGCAACGCTGCAAATGCAAATGTCGCTCATAGACTATTATGTTGAGTACATTATGGCAACTCACCATGAAGAGGTACACGATTTAACAGCCCGTAGGAGCTAGAAGGGGGAAGGCGACCCCCACTTTGGGGAAAACGTAATATTTTCAGACAAAGCGCACTTTTGGCTTAATTGGTTCGTAACCAAACATAAGTGCAGGATTTGATTCGATGAAAATTCTCAACTGACTTCTTTAGAAAGTCGCTGTTTGGTACGATTTTTGATCTGAAGGAATGATAGAACCATCATTTTTGAAGATGGTGATGGAAATCGTGTTTCTGTTAATGATGGATGCTATAGGAATATGCTATTTTATAAATGTGGATATAAACAGTGTTTTCTTCTTATCTCACATTTCATCAGACAATCGCTTTACAAGGGTTTTTTTATGTATCTGGGAATTGGCAACAGGGATTGTATCCGGAATTGATGTTGTTACGAGCAGTCTGACATTTATATCGTAAAGTTTAACATTGTTGACTGTATACGTACTTTGACTGTGTAACACTTTGTCATACGGACGTTATTTGTATTGTTTAGTGACTTGAAATTTTCATCTCAGTCAAAAAATGGAGTTAATTCAATTTTCGTGCGATGATTTACTACGACTTTCGACGTAGATTATCTCAACAACAGTGCATCGATCAACTCACTTCGACTTTTGGCGATGAAGCACCATCTAAGACCACTGTGACCATTGTTCGCTCACGGACGAATTTAAAGAAAGTCGTCCAAAATCGATTGTTGTGCCAGAAAACATAGATACTGTGCGCGAATTGATAAGGCAAGATTGTCATATGACATACGGTGAAAATGAGGCATCCTTGGACATTAGTGTGACAAGCATACACAAGATTTTACATGAACATTTAGCTGTGACAAAGATTTGTGCGAGTCGGATTCAGCTTAATTTGACATTCGCTCAAAAAAAGGCTCGTGTCGATTGGTGCAAAGAATTCCGGGTTTGCATTTAATTGACTCTGTCACCTCTGTCACTCTGTCACTCTGTCACTCTGTCACTCTGTCACTCTGTGTCTGTAACTTTTAATTGTTATTTATTTGAAACGTTTTTAATTTTTCATAATTTTTAATAGTCCTTGTAACAATAATCTGAAGCTTAAGTAATATTGTCCGTTACGTGAGAGATTAATTTAACGAAATGATGCCATTACGTTATGCGAAAACTGTGTATCAGACTGACGGTTCACGTCCATTAGAAAAACGGCAATATGTGTGATCACCACACGCGGTCGGATGTCAATGCAGAAATAATGACGATTATGGGAAAAGTAATTTTCCCCTTCATTTGCATACTTAATGAAAGTCTCATCGTGTGCCGGATCGTATGTGCACGCCAGGAGCATTCGATGTGTAATATCCGTCATTAGGTATGAAGGTAATTTTGTAAATGAAGATTAATATTTGCGAGGCATGAGTTCTATTAAGGTTACGAAGCAAAGGATGCTTATTTTTATTTATGTGCTTTTTATACTACTTCAGTTAAAAATGGCAACGTTTTTAAGTTATTTTTGTTACAAACATTCGAATACGTACTGAATATTCTACTAAACCTCTTTTTATTCCCTAACTTTTATTACAGGAATATTCGATTTTTTGAATGAGACAATTCCAAACTAAAATTAATGAAGATACACAATTCAAATTTAACATGTGTATTATACAGGGTGTCCCATAACTCATCCGTCATAAAGCAAATGGTGATTTAGTCAAATGTGTTGACAAATGTTAGTTAATAAAAAAATACTGGCTGTTGAAAGTGAAACTAAATTTTTGTTTAAACAGTTTAAGATATTAGGAGGGCACTTGTTACCTACTTTGTGAGGAATTAACTGGCTCATATTTTTTTACCCTATAAAACTGGGGATATTTTCACTTCAAAATAGAGAAAGGTCATAATTTCTACGTAAAAAGGTACCCTTGGTCAATATCGATATCTCACGCCGTTTGCGAGATATTCATGTTCGAATATTCCATTGCACATCTTGTCGATAGCTGAAAAATATGCAATTCACAAAGTGTGCCTTGAATGTTGTGTACAAATTATTACGTTTCGATAACAACTGTCATTGTTTTCTATCTCTCCTATTAAACGTAAGTGGAAACAAGGTTTTGTCTAATCTTGAGTTAGTGTTAAATATTTGAAAAAAAACCAAGACTTAATCAGTTTCATAACCGCGATTTAAGGGATATACTCTGCGTTTATGCACAAGTAAATTACGATAGTTGCGCCGCAGTTAGAAGGTATGAAGAACTCTACCCAACCAAAATCAGTCCAGATCGACAAATTTTTCAAAGAATTTTCAACCAATCAGTTAGGCGAAACAGGTTCGTTTTATTACTGTATAACAGTAGAATAAGAATGTATAACAGTAGAATAAGAAGAGCACATTTTGGTTAATATCGCGGAAAATCCCGAACTAAGCACTAGGCGTTTGAATGCATCTAGATGGATTAGAACATCTACCGTTTCAAGAATTCCCCATAAAGAATAATTGTTTTCCTACCATTTTTCGTGTGTTCAAAATTTAATGCCACAAGATTTGCCGCCTAGATTAAAATTTTGTAAAAATCTACTACATAAGATAAACGAAGACCGCATATCCCTGAAAAAGGTATTGTTTACTGACCAGGCAACTTTTACCAGACGCGGAATTTTTAATTGGGGAAATAATCATTATTATGCCCTGGAAAATCCACACCTATTAAGAGAGAGACATTTCCAGCACGAATTTTCAAATAACATTTGGTGCGGGATTATCGACAATTTTCTAATCGGCCCATTTAAGTTTCCGCAAACACTGAATGGAGATCAATATGTGAAAATTTTAGAAAATTCTTTATTAGACCTTTTGGACGGTATTCCTCTAAACTTAAGACAAGACATGTGGTAAGGGCGCAACCGTATTTTACTGTTGCAGTGCGAAATCATTTGAATCAACGTTTTTCACATCGATGAATTGAGCGCGGTGGTGAGTTTCCTTGGCCACCTCATAGTCCAGACATTAATCCGTTAGACTTTTATTTGTCGGGTCATATCAAGTCTTTAGTTTACCATGATGAAATGAGCACACGAGACTAACTTTTATAAAAAATTCAACAAGTGGCCAATGTTATTAGAAATTAAAAATATATCTTCTCAAATGTGAGGCATCACTTATCAAAGAGCCTGCGAAAGTGTATTGAGGTAAACGATGGACACTTTCAACACCTATTGAAGTAACTTTCAAAAAATTGTTCTTTTTTTATATTAATGTTATTTCCTCGTATTCAAGGCACACTTTGTGAATTGCAGATTTTTCAGCCATCGACAAGATATGAAATGGAATACTCGAACACGAATATCTCGCAAACGGCGTGAGATATCGATAACGACGAAGGGTACCTTTTATAAGTTGAAATTATGACTCTTCTCTATTTTGAAGTGAAAATATTCCCAGCTTTATAGGGTAAAAAAAAATGAGCCAGTTAATTCCTCACAAAGTAGGTAGCAAGCGCCCTCCTAATATCTTAAACTGTTTTTAAATTATCTCAATTTTTCGAAAATTTAGTTAGTTTAGTTTTTAATATCTTGTACTTTATAATAACTAACATTTGCCAACACATTTATTGCCTAAATCCATTTATTTTGATTTCTACTATCACCAGTTGCTCTATGGCGGATAAGTTATGGGACATTCTGTATAAGTTGACGCAGAGTTAGCCTATAAAATTAGCACTAATTTGCAGAATCAAATGACAAATATACTACTAAGATCAAAAAGTAAGGTGACTTTTTCAATCAATTACAAAGTATTTATTTATTCATCCAAATTTATTTTGTTTGCTTAAAAGTAATGTAATATAATAGTGTCCTTTCAAGACAATACACTTATTCCAACGTTTTTCGAATCGTCAAGACAATTTTTATACTCGATTTCTAGTATTTCCTTCAAGGCGACCAGAGAACTCTCTTGAATGGCTTCGATGAACTCAAAAGAGCGCCCACAAGTAACTTCTTCAGTCGAGAGAACTGAAAAAGTCACATAGTGCCATATCTGCTGAATATAGTAATAGTGGAACAATTGACGTTTTTAGTTTTCAGGGAAAAATTGACGAATATTTTTTGCCGTGTACGATGTAAAATTTGACCTCGTGTAGCATCCCCAAACATCTTGCGTGGTATACTCCGGTTAGTGCGTTACCCTCTTACAAACAATCAAGTATTAAATGTCCTTTTGGATCCAGAAAACTGGTGTCACGACTTTTCATGATAGAAGTTTCCATTTTAATGTATAGTGGTGGATCTATATATCAGTCAGAATGATTGTTTATTCCGGTAAAAGCAAATGCACTATACAGGGTATCCTAAAGAATGTATACCCACTTTGACTGGTTCTAAAATCAATATTTATTTTCATACAGTTTATTTTCGGGTTAAAAAAAAGCTACAGGAACAACCTTTATTTTGACTAAAGCCAGTTTTCAAATTACCCACCATCCTGGTCCAGGCATTGCTGATAACGAGAGGCAATGAAATCGCAAATATCGAGAATGATTTACTGGTATTTATTTGCATTCTCTTTCAATCGCTACTCTTAATTCATTGACTGTTGCCAGTTTTGACTTATAAACCTTGTCTTTAAGGTATCCCAAAAAAAATAAGTCTAGCGGCGTAAGGTCAGATGAACGTGCGGGATATTCAACCCAACCTCTTCGTCCAATCCATCGGTTCGGTAGAGTCTCGTTAAGATAAGCCATTACAACATGATGTTCTTGAAAATAAAAGTTCTCACCCTCAAAAGTTTCCCAAATGCTTGGGATCACTGCTTCCTGTAGCAAATTAAGGCAAACAGCACCAGTTACAGTACCGTAAAAACGCTTCCATTAATCTTTTTGCAGATAAACCACACCACACTATGGTTCATGGCAAATTATCATGATGTTCTGACGGTTAATTGAACTTAATACTTTGAAATTCTCGCCTGAACTGTCTTTATACTTCTACCGCATTTTCGTATTTCTAGTAACACTTCAGGATAAATTTACGTTGCTCACAAATAAGTCTGGTAGTAGACCAATTTTTTAGATTAAGTCAATCTGAAAAAGAATGCAGTATGAGTAACTTATCAGAAAATAAAATGTGCATACATTTTTTTGGGACAGTCTCTATATATTATACGGAATATGTTTGCATACATAATTCATTATCAGTTTATAATTTGATAATAGGTGTTTCCGTTAATAGTGTCGATTTTGCTAAGAGATGGCGTTACCAAAAAACTTGTTAGTATAGACTAACACCGTCTATAGCTTTTGCACAGCGTTGCTATAGCGTTTTGCGGGGAATTTTAATAACCTTATTTCATTTGAAGAAAACGGCTGTTGAACCAAAAAACTTGTGAACGTTGGTTTAAACGCTTTAAAAGGAGACAAGGAGCGTCCCGGACGGAGTAGTAGTGGAGGAAGACTCAACTCTCACACAAACCACTTCTGAAATTTTGCTTGCCAGGCAGAAAAGAAAAGGTTTTTTGTATCGAATTGTAACAGGTGATGAATAGTGATCTATTTTAACAACCCAAAGTGCAAAAAATCATGGATAGACCCAGGCCAGCTTTCAACATCAGCATCGTTGCGCAATTTACATGGCTTTGCTGTATATTGTCACCAAATCACCCGTTTATAATTTCATGATGCGTGTTTCTCTAACAGTTAGTTAACATCATCTGGAGATGATCCAATCTATTCTGCGTCTTCAGTCAGTATCATTAAATCTGATTTGGTATTAGTTGTAAATTATTTAATTTAAAGTCGACTCATATAAGATAACTCAGGCATTTTCAATCGTCTACGTTCAAAAATTATAAATAGTACCTTATAAACTATTTTCGATGTAGTATATTGAGAGTTTCATATTGCAAACTGAAATGCTGAAGTAAATGAATATATACCTTTGAGATATCCATTTAGATAAAATGTTTAAATATAGGGCGACACAGAATAACGGGAATTTTTGAAATGCGTAGTGGCAGCCATGATCAGGTGGCAACACTGCGGGACAGTGACCTTTACCAAGTATACACTTTGCCATTTTAGTAACCATGGATCAGTGGAACGGACAACAGCGTGCATTAGCCATAATTTTTTTTTATAAAAACAGTGATAGTTTGGAAGCTGCGCAGCGGGAGTTCCAACGTTTTTAGAACTTAGGACGTTATGGTGCCGTCTCATCAAAAAACGCGATAAAAAGTTGGATTAATAACATCGAAGAGACTGAATCTGCCTTAAAGAAGAAACCAACAGGACGTCCAAGAAGTGCTCGTACTCTACAGAAGATTGATGTTGTATGCGAGTCTGTCTTAAGGAGCCCACGGCGTTCAATTCGTAAGCAAGCAGCTCCGATTGAAATATCCCGGTAGAGTGTTCGCAGAATTCTTCACTTAGATTTTAATTCGTTTAGAATTCTTCATTTAATTTCATCCATACAAGCTGCAGATACTGCAACAACTGAACGTAATAGGAAGGGTACAGGAGGACGGCATCTAAAGGACGTAATTTTTTGAAAATGATAAATTCCATTAATGTGTCTTAACTGGCAAATTTTAAGGTTTCAATTACTATGAATGAAATGTTTTTTTTCAATCACTATTGGTTTTATTGGATTGTTAAAAAGTTCTCGTTTTTTTGTGTCACCTTGTATATTAATATATGCTTCAGCATTTACGTATCTAAGGTGGTTGGCGTATGAAGGGTTATTGAATACAACACATTCATTAAGGGTTTCTTTCTTTCTTTGGTGAAGAGGCAATGTTATGCCACGGTGTTTTCTTTTCAACTAAATTTATTATTTCTCTAAAGAAAAAAACAATTAAATGTCTTTATAATTCTAGAATTATTTATCTATTTCAACTGAAGACGTAAGAACACCATCACTATTATTATTAATGGAACATGAAACTCCGAAAATGTTACAAATATAAACTGAGGATAAACCGGAAACATATTTTGAATAGAAGAGGTTACAAATAACATCGTTGCAACACAATAGAAACACCATTTAATTTGCCATAACTAAAAATTTATCTGTTTCAATTATAATTTTTGGCTAGCGGATGCGTCTCTGCTTTTATCATTAAATAATACGGTCGGTCTGGATGGATATCTGGGCGGTCTTAATGAAAGAAACAAACCGCAACAACATGACATATTTAATACGCAATTTGAATGTACTTTATGACCGGAGACCGACTCAAAAAATCCAGAAGATATTTCCGTTTAAGCGCCGGCCTGATAAAGAATTCGGAAAACAAATTTACCGACAAGCAATTGTCTTCGGGTCATAGCTGGGTTGCTGCGCACAGCCAGCTTGTTGGCGATGAGCCAGCCGTGAACGAATGAATGTTGCGTCTCCTCCTTTCCTTATTTTATGACATGGCAAGTGGTGCTATGATGTTTAAACATGCTTCGAATGTTTCCAGATCGAGACATAATCGCCGCAATTTGTATTTGTTTTTGTCGTTGTGGTAAATATTTGTGATTTCACACAACCTTTGCTTCAAAGACCCAATATTAATTTTCAATTAAGGGGTTTTACTAAAGGGTTATCAAATACGAGCTATATATTATTAATTTGGAATAAAAACAAAATGGTATATCAACGTGATTTTTTTTATTTTTTGGTTCATGGCATTTTTATTTGAAAATAATTTAAATGTAAATAACCGCTTCTGGATTAAAAAAAATCTTTTCGGGAACACCAATTTTTAATTACCTTGCCATATAAATCGGCATTTATTTCATCAATGACACGAATAATGTTGGTTTTAAGGCCATTAACTGGACTGGACTTATATCGCATGATCTTGGTGGCCAGGTAACATCAGGTAACATCAGGAAATCACACGACATATTGAGATGTATGGCATGTTGTACTCGTACATTTGTGTCACGAGATGTATGACATGTTGTACAATCTTGTTGAAACCACATGTCGTCCAGATCAAAATCAAAAAGAAAAAAATCAGTTATCATGTTTCTGTAGCGATCTCATCGGCAGTAACTGCATTTCTGTTTTCGTTTTCAAATAAATAGGGTTCAATTACACCCCCAGACCATAAATTACACCAAATTGTCAATTTTTGTGGATGTAAGGGTGTTTCAAGAACATCATGTAGGTTTTCCACACTCCAAATGCGACAATTAGGTTATTTACAGAGCCATTTAATCAAAAATGAGCTTCATCGCTGAAGATAATTTTTTCATGGAATAATGTACCTGTTTCAAGTTCTCATTTTATCTTATTTTGGGCCATCCTCTTCTACGGCTTCTAACTGGTCTTTCAAGTCGGCTTTTTCTAGCCGGATCATTAGCCTCTAACTACGAGGGTAATCCGTAAAATAAAGTCTCCATTTTCTTTCGCAAAAAAATTACATTTATTTGCAATGAATTATACATCGTTGGAAAGTCTATTTCTCTACATAGCCCCTGATCGATCGATGTATTTTTTCATGCTCTTCTTTTAACTCCTCGTCATACTGACATCAATGATCAACTCACATAGCTCCCGAATCGTCACCCGTCGATCTTTACGCTCTCCACTTTTGCAATCGTTTCATCTGAAACATATGGCCGTCCGGCCCACAGTGCATCATGGACATCTTTACGTCCATTTTTAAACTCTCTGCACCATTTTTGTACGTGTTTTATGTCTATACAGTTCACATAATTAATGATGAATGTCTATGTCGAAGACTGAGCATCGCAGACAGTTCGGAGTGGTGGGAATTTGTAGGCGGGAAAACAAGCTACACGCCAGTGCTGCCGGATCTTGCGTAAAAGCAAGATTAGCGCCTTGGAGGCCTTACATTACAGTCAACCTTCGTACATCACATATCCTGTCCATTGCAGTCTTTCTATTTTGATCGTTTTGTTTATCTCTGATTCTTTATAGATTCTGTACAATTCAAAAATAAATCTACTTCTCCATAGCCCACTTTCACTGAGAATCCCATATATTTTTCTTAGAACCTTTCTCTCGAGCACCCTAGAGTTGCTTCATCCTTTTTTTGTATACGTCCACGTTCCGGAAGCATAAGTCAAAATCGGTCTCTTAACCTTTTATATAGTTTCGTTTTAGTTTTTTGGAGATGTTTTGGGATCTGTGGGGCGAGAGCGTAATAACATATTCGCTAGTGACTGATAAGGGAGCCTAGGTATATGAATTCGTTGAACGTCTTCTATTTCTTCATTTCCGATTTTCAGTGGTTTTTGCCTCCAGTGTGTTTGTTCTGTTTTACCCCATATGTATTTGGTTTATCGATATTGATTTTAAGGCCCACTCGATCAGTTGTTTTTTGTATTGCTTTAAAAACTTCAATAGCTCCTTTTTTTGTTCCGCTGATCAGGTCTATATCGTCAACATAAGCCAGCAGCTGGGTAGATTCATTAAATATGCTTCCTGATATAGTGATGCCTGTTAGTCTAATTATAAATTAATTGTTGAATAATATAAATGACACACCTTCGCATTGTCGTAGCCATTTGTTGCTTTGAGTGCATCCGATAGATCTAACACCACTCGGATTCTGCACTGTACGTGTTTCGTTATTAACTGTGTTTATATTTTTACAATTATTATATGTTTACAAAGTGTTTTGATATTTGAAACTCAATCATTACTTACAGTACAGTTTTTCACAGTACAAAATTATAGGCGCATTTAGATATATTCCATATTCTTCAATACAAAATCTAACTAGCATAAGAGCTTAACCCTCATGCCAATAAAATATAGAAACATTTTAAATGATTAATGATTTTTTATAATAATTATTTGACATTTCTCGCTGCTTATCACTACTACTGCCACATTATACGAACTCAAAAGACTTTTCCTCCTACGTCTTCATGATTCATATTTTTCAACCCCCATGATTTTTTTCGATGCACGTTCTTGTACATAATGAATTTTTCATTACCATTTACCACCCGCTGCAGAAATGTAATATCAGAATTGTTTTCAGCAAAAAAAATATGGCACAAATATGGCAAAATATCGGCAGCCTTATCAATTTTTTTTTCACGTGGTCAAAAACGGTCGGTTTGCCAATATTTAACTTATAAGCTATCTCAGAAACCGTGATAGGTGGAGCTTCAGTTATTTTGGTTTTTATTTCCTTTATATCAGTAGTTGAAGGACAGCCAGAGCGATCCGACAGATTTTGGCCGGTCAAAATCTTCTCTTATCTACCGTAGTCTTCCCAACATAACCCCCTTCGTAAACGACGTAAACCTTCATATTTGCTTGCATAACTTTCTTGTCATTTTTTAAATACAAAAGCATTATGTGACGTCAATGTAAGTTAGCGACCGATATTTTCAATTTTAATCAATCTGACTGAACTAAAGGTAAATTAAAGTCAATCTGAACGTAAACATTGTAACTACTATAGGAATTAATAATATCTAAGTAAATTTTATTAATTCAATACATATGTTTGAGAGCAACTAATGGAAAACCCCTACAAACTTGCTGGACAACCCTATACTAGATATGAAAGGATAAAATGACTTAACATATTGGTTATTATGAATTTTTGGTGGCGCTCAGCCCTTTCTACAGAGGTAGTTGATAAATTAAGTAACAGGACAGCTAATGTCAATAAATTATTTCATATTTTTTCTTCGTATACCAATCACAAACAACTATGTTCATACTACATTCACTAGAAATCATAATGGTATATTGCTTGGGAGTCAAAACCTGGTTTAATACGTTCAAATCGTCTTTTTACACACGGCCGGTGTACTGAAAAGTGACGCGTCAAATGGAATAGAAAATTGTCTGTTCAGTGTCCTTGCCCGAGAAATAGTATGCATTTTTCTCGCCGCATTCCGAATCTTTTTGCACATTCCCCGTTTCGGAGAACATTTGTTTACTTGGCCGGACATCGACAAATCGCAGCTATTTACTTTTGGCCATGATAAGAATACATTTATGTTCAGGTTGAAAAAATATCAGCGTTAGCTCCTGATCTTTTATTTTTCAACATAGAAATATGGTTGATAAAACCTTGGGAAAAAATTATGTTTAATAATTTATGTGAATTCATATATTTTCAAGCATTAAATAAAAAAAATAAAAAATTATGGTGTTACTTTTACTATTCTTAAGGTGTATTAAAATTGGTTACCAATTGGATTTATATAAGTACGAATTACTAGGTGTGGCGGTTAAGATAATTCCTTTTTGAAGAGAAAACTTCTTTAGCAACGTTGAGCGATTTTCGGTAGGGTTAAAACCGAATGCAAAACCGAAAACCGAATGCGAACGCAAAAAAATGTATTCGCGTCACCGACATGCTAATGACGTGTTGCGCCAGACTGGTAACGCTAATAATCATTATTTTAATTGTCTAATTGTAGAATCACTGTGCAGTACAAAAGTGAGTACTTAATATGCTAATATTTTTATGTAGAACAATAAATCACAAAATTTTTAAAGTTAAAAATTTTATAATAAATTTAATTTCTCAAAATTATTGTTTATTGGTTTAAATTGTCAGAAATAAAAAACGAGCTTTGTTATTTTTTGCAAAATGATTACTTATAAACTTATATCATTCAATTTCACCATACAAAAAAGTATTGTAATATAATTAGTTTTTCTAAATGTACATTTTCTATATTTGTTTAGCTCCTCGATCCTTGACCTACTTGAAAAAAAAATTACATTTTTAAATTATACATTTAAAGAAAAATTAATTTAAAAATTCAAATAAATAGTTATTCCAAAGTTTCAAGTTTTCACTTCTGTCGGCTGCTGAAAACAACGGTCGGTTCACAGGCTAACCTCTTATGTCATTTTATTGCTACGGCAGTACCTTTCAAATCGCCATTGATGTTTAAACAAATTCGAGTTGGCGTCATATTTTCTTCGTGTTATAAACGTGTTGAATTTCGAGCCAAATAAAGATCATTTGCCGTAGGTACTGCTTTTCTTGTTCAATCAAAAGAAAACCGCGAGTGGAAGCCATCGTATACTTGTGAAAACTCTACGGTGACAAGTTCCAATGCAAGACGCGTTGGTTTAGACGATTCAAAAGTTGTGATTTCGACTTGAAGGACAAAGAATGTCCAGGTCAACCGAAAAAATTTCAAGATGTCGAATTGCAAGCATTGTTGGAAGAAGACGGTATGCAAACTCAACAACAAATTGCAGAGAGGTTAAATGTTGTTCGCCGAACCATTTGTGATTATGTACATGGCATCGGAAAGTTCCAGAAAGCAGGAAAATGGGTACCACATCAGCTGAACGACAGACAGATCGAAAAGCGAAAAATGGGGTCGAAGTTTTGCTTTCTCAGCATCAAAGAAAGACTTTTTTGCATCGGGTCGTGACTGTAGACTGTAGAAAAATGGATATATTTCGTTGAGCTAAAATGCAGAAAATCATAAGTTGACCCAGGACAACCATCAACATGCACACACAAGATCGAATCGCTTTGGAAAGAAGACAATAATGTTTTGCATTTGGTGGGGTCAGAAAAATGTCGTGTACAAAAGATATACGCTTTTATGGGAGGGCATTCACAAAGTGCCAGAAAGATGGGGAGAATGCAGCTAGGGCTGGCGCATACTTTGAATAAAACATTTTGTATCTTCCTCCCAAATTAGACGTGTTTTTTTTAAGAAGAAATTAATAATTATTAACCACCACACCTGGTAATTGACTGAACAATTATATAAGTGCAGTTGCTACTATGATCAAAAAGGTGACCGTTATTGATCCAAATTTATCTTATCTTTTTGAAAGTAATCCTCTCTCACTGAAATATACTTATTCCAACTTTTTTTCCATTCATCGAAGCAAGTTTTATACGCGACTTCTGGTATTTCCTTCAAAGCGGCTAGCGACTATTGATTGGATCCTATAGACTCAAAATGGTATCCATGAAGTGGTTTTTTCAACTGAAGGAACAGAAAAAAGTCACACCGCCCTATATTTGGTGAATATGATGAATATGGTATGATATTTGTTTGATTCTTAACAAAAAAATCACGAGTAATTATTGCGGTGTGTGATAGTGAAGTAAAAACCATGAATTGCTCAGTCACAAATCTTCCAGTAAAATCTATAATGTTTCTAATACTTAATCAGCGATTATTCAATACAAACTCCTTGATTTTAGTAATGTTTTCTTCATTCCTTGATGTGGAAGGTTTTCTTGAACGAGGATCATCTTCAACTGCTTCTCTACCACCACAAAAGGCCTTGTAAAGTTTATTTACATAGCTTCATCGCCGTAACACTTACTTAATATATTTAATGCATTAGGCCAAGAAATGTCGCTTTTTAGGCAAAATTTAATACAGTCTTTGCTCGATAAGTTTATCTACTTTAAAAAATCGATAGTAAAAATTCTTAACAATTACAAATGATGCTCTAATTTGTGTTAAAGGCAGTCATATCAACATAAAAAACAAATTGTTGTATCGTGACGTAAAGCGCGAGAATTTTAAAACAACTTTTTGATCATACTAGTATATATTACACTCGAAAAACTAGTTTTATTTCAACAAAAATCCATCTAAAATACGAGATATAAACCGGATAGGAAATATAAACTGGAATTATTTTATACATATTTATTAATTATAAAATAATACAAAAAACTATTGATAATTTTTCGACATAGTCTCCTGCTATTCTCTATATATTCTCTAAGCTACTACGCTCTACATATTCTCTAAGCGGTGAAGCGGTGGAAGCTTGTGAATTTCTTGCTCGTAGAAACATTGAGTTTGGGTCATCAGCAAATTGCGCACGAAGTCCTCAAAGTACAAGTCTTGATCCTTGTCAAATCGTATCTCTTCAAGTGCATCTTTCTAGGGCGTAAAGAAATAATAATCACAGGGTGCCAAATCTGGGCTATATGGAGGGTGTTCAAGGGTTTACCAATGCAAATTTTCCAGTTTTACCTTCGTCAAAACCGCTGTGTGTGGCCTGGCGTTGTCATGGAGAAGGAGGACGCCTCTCATGGGGACACCGCGTCTTTTGCTCCTGTAAACGGATGTTGTTGCCTCCAACAGCTGGCATTAGTAGACTACGTCAATCATATAGAAAATCAATCACCAAAACTCCCTTCCAGTCGACAAAAACCAGTCGCGAGAACCTCACCGGCTGAGAGACGAGTTTTGGAGTTTACAGGGCAGGTTTCGTCTTTCTTTCGCCATTCCGTACACGCCATTTTTGATTCTGAAGTGTAATAATGCACCCATGTTTCATCACATATAACGATATGCTTCAAAAAAGTCTCTCCTTCTCGCCGAAATCGATTCATAAGTCTCTAACTGATTTGCGGTCGGATGTTTTTTTCATCTTCGATCAACAACTTTGGAACCCTTTAGGCAAACACAAATCATATTGAATCAAAATGATTTGTGATGATAAGTGAGTACTTCCAAAGCTAATACCTATCTTTAAAACGATTTCATGAATAGTGAGTGGTCGGTCACCTTCGATGAGGTCGCGAACTGCACCAATGTTGTTAGCAGTTACACTTACGTCAGCAGTGCACCACGTACGTCGATTATGACTTACATTTACCGTATTTTATCATCCACTCTTAAACTTCTTGGCTCAACCAAACACTTGAGTCTTAGACAGGGTATCGTCCCCATACTGAACCGAGTTAATATTTCGGATGGTTTAACGCCTTCCTTCGTTAAAAGCTTTATTACCAAATCTAGCCCGTTGCACAACAGATGGTGGAACCTGTTGCTCACTCATATACTGACAAAAAAACTGAGCCAAACAACTCACCGAGCGTTTCCCCCACCCCTAAAATATTGCACTGCAACGACCTACACTGACAGCCCACTCGTGATTGGCTAAGGAAAGTAATTGTAAAATTCCGGTTTATATTTGATTTTATTATAGTCTAAATCTATCATAAATATAATATTTCAAATATATCATCATTTTGTTTATATATAAATATCTTCATCCACACCATCTATCAACACCAATGTCTGGTAGTATCATCAATGTAGCTGATTTCGCCATAATGACAAACTCGAAGAGATTTACCACTAAACACCAAATTACTTTTTTAAACTTCTGGCGCGCGTTTCATGATTCAGTGCATCTTGATTCTGATTGAATTATTTCTTGCTGATGTTAATATGGTTAGCGAAACGTGAGTTATGAGAGCGTAAAACATGCAAAGGAAGCTTCAGGATCAGGTGAAAACTAAAAAATGCCAAGACTCTAATATGCAGAATTAATCAAATGACGAAAAACTGGTAGAAACATTATCAATCTATTAAGTTAACAGAGGCGTGTGTTAATATGTATATTAGACATGGGTTAATAAGTTAGGCAAAATCTCAATTAAATTTTAGCCATAGTTATTACACGTCATAAACTAATAAACGTGGCCAAAGTATATTAAGCAAAATCTGCCGTCCTATTTGGAGCCACGGTCTAACTTTTTTGATTATCTCTTATTAGATGCGAAACTGTTTCGTTTGACAGCTCGTAGGCGTATTTCAAAAACTCATTTGACCGCCGACTTTGTTTGCTGACAGAAAGCCGGCTCATGGCTTAAAACCGACTTCTTTCATTAACATGGGACCACGTTTCAATAACCTGCATTCTCATATCCTGATTTAAATGCCCGTACTCTAAGCATTTATATAAAACTTGGACATTATTGCGTATACGACGAAAGATATCAAAAACAATGAAACAGATACACCTACTGCGAATACTATGATGTACTAACGGATAAATAGAAATTCTATTATTTTTTTCGTGCTTAAATTTCAGAAAGGGAGAACCACAAACATTTACGTAATGGGACGTAAGTTTCTATTAAATTGTTAATTAATTCATTAAACAGGCAAAATACACGTTACTAAATGGAACAATAGGATAAATATATAACATTATAATATAAGTTGCTGCTTAACGGTTCTCCACATCAATTAATGTGATTTTAGATATTTTTTTATTTTTTTCCTTTATTTGGGTTTTTCGCCACTATCTAAAACTCAAAAATACCTGTTCTTATTTAAAGAAAGAATCACTGGGTAAAAACAAAAAACCAAACGGAGATAAATTTCTCAGTGATTCTTTTTTGTAATAAATTTGCCTAACGAACAAAATTAGTTCGTTAATTATTAACGAACAAGATATAAAAATGTTATAAAAATTTTTACAAACTTTTAACGTTAACGTTTCGGAGGGTACTCTCCCCCCGTTTTCAAAACTAAACTAAAAAATAAATTATATTAATTTGTAATATATAAAGTAACGAGTGAGTAAAAGTAAATATATTTTTTTGTATATGTCAACGATACTTACATTGACAACAATAGATTTTCATGACAGTGACATACTACCAAAATAGTATACAGAAATAGTATACAAAATAATATACAAAAATATAGGTAAAGTTTACTGTGTGATTGTTTATTGTACTGATTGTGTATTCAAATATTTAAATGTGTTTAATTGTATTCTTTAGAATCGGGAACCATATAGAATTTAAATCTACCGAAGGCATAGCAATACAGTTATTTTTATTTAAATTAATTATAGCGGTTTCTTTTAATCTTCTGTATTTTGTTACCGATTCTTTTAATACCGTTTTGGAATTATTCCAATTGATTTTATGACCCGATCCCCATGCGTGTTGACAAATTCTAGATTTATTAAAATCGCCCTTTCTAAGAAGGTTTTTAACTAACTCTTTTACTCTAACATCTAACGGTATCGATGTCTCACCTATATAGAATTTGCCCCATTCGCAGGGAATTTTATAAACCACATTTTTGGTATTTTGTTGTATATTGTTTGGTTTAGTCTTTGTTAATAGAGATCTAAGAGTATTTTTTGTTTTACATGTCGTTCTTATGTTGTATTTATTTCCTACTCTTTTAATTGTGTCAAAAATACCGTATAATAGGTATTTTTGATATTTTTTGAGTTTTAGATAGTGGCGAAAAACCCAAACAAAGGAAAAAAGTCTTTCAAATTGAGCAGTTTTTTTAATTCCTGAAGAATTTGTGTTGATTTCAAAAAACTTTTTATTGATAATTGAAGCATATTGGCTTAAAGACAATATCTGCCATATGACCACCTCATATAGCTCCACAGACGTCCACAAACTCTTGTGTCAAAATGTTGGATAACATTTTGGCATAACCGTGGCTCTATCTCACCAATGACTTGAATAATTTCATCCTTTAGTTTAGGAATCGACCTGGCTTTTAGACCTGCTTATAAACCTGGCTTTTGACGTATCCCAAAGAAAATAATCCAATAGTGTCAAATCATATGATCTTGATGGCCAATTAACATCAGCGTTTTTCGCAATAACTGGTCCAGGAAATTTATATCTCAATAAATTAATTGTTTCATTAGCAGAGTGAGGTGATAGTGCCATCCTGTTAGAACCACATATCCTTCACATCAATATAATTCAATTCAACCCACAAAATCCAGTTATCATCTCACGATCTCAAACACCATTCACAGTTACAGCTTCGCCAACAGTATTCTGAAAGAAATACGGTGTAATTATACCTCTGACCAGAATGCACATCAAACAGTGACTCGTTTAGGATGTAAAGGTTTTTCATGAATCAATAGTGGATTTTCCTCACTCCAAAAGCGGCAATTTTGTTTCTTAACTTAGCCACCAATTTCAAAATATTCTTCATCTGAAAAGATGATTTTTTTTTATTCAATTTGTTCTTTGGTCCAACTGATAAATGCACGAGTATTTGAATGATCCAATGGCTTTAGTTCCTGCGTTATTTGAACCTTATATACATTCAGAGCTATTCTTTCGTAAAATAAGCCATGTTGTGGATTCACTGAGTCCACATTTTTGTGAATGTCAACTAATGGAAATTTCTGGGACTTCAACAACACTTTCACGTATCAAATCAATATGCTCTTGTGAATCTCCACTTCGACTATATATAGCTCTTTGCTTATCTTCCACCGAACCAGTATCTTGAATTTTTTAAATAATTTGATTGATAGTGTTTTCAGATCGACGATTGTGCAAACAGTAAATATCACGTAATTTTCTAAAAACGCCATCTGTGTTTCATGCAAGAATTAAAAAAAAACCGCTTAATTTAAAAGATCCGTTAGTTGCTTGTGTTTTGCTGAAAGCAGTTAAACATTGAACGGTTAAATTTATTTTAGGTTAGGTTTATTTCTTGTTTTTTGACGTCTAGTCTAATTATCTTAAGTATCCGCTGGTACAAACCGGGCCGGGTAAAAACTGGGAACAATATATGGTTTTTTTATTTCCAATAGCGTAATTAATAATTTAATATTATTTATTTCTACAAAATGATTGTTTTCAATACAATGTGTAGACATTCCGGTGTTTTTTATATTATTTAAGATATATTTTTTGTGTTCTTTTATTCTACAACTTATACTTCTATCACTTTAACCGATATATACTGTTTCACAATCCTTACTGTTAATTTTCTATACACCCGATTTATCTAAAGTATCCGTTTTATCCTTATCATTAACTAACATTCTACTTACATCAAGTTTATTTACACCTAGTTTATGTAATCTTTTACACACTGTATTAACAAATGTAGAAGTGTAATTAATAAATTTAAACCATTTGTCTTTTTGCTTTTTACTGTTATAGAATTCATGTAAATTCAATTTTCTTTGTATATTTTTTAACAATTGGTCAATTAATTCTTCTTTGTAGCTGTTGTTTTTTGCTATCTGTTTAATGATACAGAGCTCCTTAATAAAATTATCTTTGTTTAGTGTAAAACTAACTAACCTATGTATAAGACTATGAAAAGGAGATAGTTTAGATAGAATGTTTAGAACTAAACTGTATAAACCGTGTCTGTTGTAGTCGGTTTTCTGCAAATATCAAATTGTAATTTATTTTGTATGTATAATATATATATTTTCTTTATCTTTATGCCTAGGAAATTAATTTCATCATTAAGTGCAATCTCCATAGTAAATAGAATTCAAATGACCTAAAAACGTGTGTAAATTTATTTCTGTACCATTCCAAAGGCAAAAAACTTTTTGCACTACTTTTTGCATGGAAAAACCATCGCGTAAATCGGAGAAATGCTGAAAAAGTATTATGGGGAATCTGCCCCTTTACATTTCATGGTTCAAGTGGTTTTAGTGGCGTACTTAGGGTGGGGCAAGAAGGACACGCGCTCAGAGGGCCATTCAAAGAAAAGGTGCAATTTTAAGTTTAAGATTATTAAAAGTGCACCTTTACGGACTAATTTTCATTCTAAAACAGAAAATAAAACTGTTTTGTAAGATTTATGACTGTTTTATTTAGTGTATCTGTTTATTTTGTATTTAGATAATTTACGAATGGGCTTCGATGCTTGTCCTAGGCGTCATTTCCTATTGGTAAGCCCCTGAGGGGTTTACTTAGTTCCGATGTAGTCGAATCAGCAACAGTGAGCTCTGCGCTCAGGACACAGCATTGAGATCAGTACTAAGGAAATGATCAACGAAATCCAGGATGTCGTATTGACCGATCGCACAGTGAAAGTTAATAATACTGTTAAGATCATAAAGATGGCGTACGGGTGCCGCATTTATTCACTGCGGTAGAAGTGGTACTTACACATGAGTAGAATTCAAAAGAAGTTTTGCAAGAATTCATAACTGTTGATGTAACTTGGATTTATTACCACACACCAAAAACAAAGGAACACTCAAAACAGATATTTTTACCGAGTGAACACATCTCGAACAAAGCGAAGACGGTTTCATTGGCCGGAAAAGGCATGGCAATTGTTTTCTGGGATTCGCAAGGGCAAGGCATTATGTTCATCGAATATTCGGAAAAAGGAAAGAGGATCACAGAAGAGGCTGCATTACTAACACAATTTCACGAAGAGTTGATAAAAACGCATTCATTTGGCGAAGAAAAAATGCTGCCTCACCACGACAATGCACTCGACCATTAGTCCCCAATTGTAATAGCGAAATTGGTCAGTGACAATCTACCTTATTATCCGGACTTAATCTCCTCCGATTTATTTCTCTTTCCAGCCATGGAAACATTTTTGAAATTGAATTTAATGAAGAAATCATCATCGAAACAGAGAATTGTCTACAGAGTTTAATAAAACGTTCTTTTCGGAAGGCATAAAAAAGTTCGGAAAGTGCTTTGCGCTAAAAGGGGACGACCTTGATAAATAAACCGATGTTGTGTGTCGAAGTATCTGAGTTTTAACTCTACTTTCGTATGCTGAACTATCAGCGCAACGGGGTTTGTACGAGGTATATTTTTTAAATATGGCGCATTTTTTAGTAAGAAGAAAAATACTATAAATATCATTAAAACATTTTTTTCCCTTTTCTACATACTTTTATCTACTTTTCTACATAATTTTCATTTTTGTTCAAACATTTTTCATACCGCTCAACAAGTTTTTGAATCCCGACGTCAAATAAATCTACCGCCTGTGAAGAAGCCCAATCCATGACTGTTGTTTTAACTTCTTCGTCGTCATTGAATTATTGACCACCAAAGAACTCCTTTAAGTATCGAAACAAGTGAAAATCACTGGATGCAAGGTCTGGACTTGTAAGGTGAATGGAGGAGACTAGGCCAAGCCGCTTGTTTTGTATGGCATGCCGGAGTTTTCTCAAGGTGACACAATAAGCATAAGAATTGATTTTTGTGCCTCTCGGCATAAAATTCGCTAATAAAATCCCTTTGCTGTCCCAAAAGACAGTTGCCATGATCTATCGTTCTTTCACTCTGGTTGGCGACGATGAGTGTCGCCATTCCATTGACTGTTGTTTGAACTGTGAGACACGCAGATCTCATCTCTTGAAACGATATGGTCTAACAATTCATCTCCTTCCTGACTGTATCTAGTACAAAAACGATAAAGCACAGCCCAATCTCTTTGTTTTGTGATCGTCAGAAAGTAGTCTTGGAATGGTGTACAAAACTGACCTTGAAACCTGTGGAAATTCATTTGATAACTTTGAAATCATGAATCGTTGTTTCCCTCGAATTTTGTTGTCCACATCACGAACCAAATCTTCAGAAAACAGAGAAAGTCTGGCAGGGCGTGGCTCATCATGCACATTAACCCTCCCGTCCTTGAACATTCTCACCCACATTCGAAGTTTACTGTTACTCATAGCATTATTAGTGTAAATCTCACAAATCTTTTGGTGAATTTCCGGTGGAGGCATCCCACAGTTGGCAGGCGACTCAATTTTCTTAAATAGCATAACACAGCTCAACACACAGGCAAATGATACGGTTGCAAACGGCGCCTAAAGGCGCGCAAAGCGTGCTAGAAGATTGTCACTCTCATTCATAAATAGACCTTATTTAAAAAATACCCCTCATAGTTGATTTATATCTACACCGATTAAAATATCATAGAACATTTAAAAATCATCTGTACCATATTTACACACCTATGAAGAAATAAATAATCAACCTACAAACACACTAACTTAAACATAAACTTGGTTGAGAGTCAACAAGATAATGTAAAAGTTTATATAAATCAAGGCAATATAAGTTTTAAGATAACAACTAAAAGAAATTTAAAAGTTCAGTATGTTTTAAACATTTTTATAACTAACATTAGATAATTTACTCAGTTAACATAATATTATTTTTCTGATAAATACCAGGTGTGACAGTTAATCAACAAATTCAAACTTTGTTGAGATAACATTGATGAAAGTAGGTGTATATGAAGTATTTTGTAGTCCCAAATCCGAAAATTATAAGCTAATTAGTGTAACACGTACACTTTCTTTGTTACAGGGGGTCGGTGGTGGGGAAAAAAGGAGACGACTTATTTTTACAATCTAATATTTATTTATTATAAACATGTAAAATTGTCAAATCTATGCAAATACATTACTGAGGAGTGGAATAAAAAATATGTTACATGATATGTCATACCGCGACAAAAACCTTTAATTTTCCCTCTTGTGTTCTGTAGCAGCATCATCTGTTTTAAAAAATCAGTAGTAGTTACCCAGCATCGATGCGTTACAGTGTCCCTGATATTTTGCTTCCAACGTCCTGATGTCCTGGTGAAACCTCTCTCCTTGTTCGTCGCTTTCTGGACCCTTAATTTTTATTAATTCTTAATTTTTTAAGAGATGGCACTTGAAACAAGGATCTGTTGACAGTCTAATCTCTTATGTCATTTTGTTGCTATGACAGTAGCTTTCAAAACGCCATTGATACTAAAATTAGCATCATATTTTTTTCGTGTAGTAAACATCGCCGAGTTTCGAACCAAATAAAAAACATTTGCGGCGTGTAGTGCTTTTTTTGTTCAATCAAAAGAAAAACGCGACTGAAGCTGTCTCTTTGTGAAAACTTACAGTGACAATCTCCCAATGCAAGATGCTTGTGGACGTTGGTTTAGATGATTCAAAAGTGGTGATTTCGACTTGAAAGACAAAAAACGTCCAGGTCAATCGAAAATATTCACACCGGATTAAGCATTGTTGGAAGAAGACACAACTACAAATGGCAAAGAGGTTAAGCGTTAGTCGTCGAACCATTTGTGATCGTCTGCCTGCCGTGGAAAAGATCCAAAAGGCCGAAAAATGTACCACCACACAGCTAAACATCCACCACATCAGCTAAACGACGATGTAAAAGCGAAGAACGGTGTGGGAAGTTTTGCTTATCGGCATGAAAGAAATAATTGTTACACCGGATCGTGAGTAGAGGCGAAAAATGGATATATTTCGAGAATTCATAACGCAGAAAATCATGGGTTTACCCAGGACCACGATCAATTTCGACGGCCGGACCGAATCGCTTTGGAAGGAAGACAATGCTGTGCATTTGGTGGGATGATAAGGATCTCGTGTACCGTCAATAGATGATCAATTTGAATCATGCATTGATCAAAAAGCGACGAAAATGGGCTACTAACGGAGGGGGAACTCTAAGGCACAGAAAAGTGATTTTGCACTACGACATCTCCCCATCACACACAGCGACAGCGGTCAGAGACACCATTTCTGCACCATTTCTGCACCATTTCTGCACCATTTCTGCACCATTTCTGCACCATTTCGCCTGGGAACTCTTGTCCCACCCGCCGTACTGACATTCCAACTACTACTTGTTTTCATCGATGTCTCACATAGTTTCACTTCACAATTACGGAGATGCCGATAAATGGCTTGATGACTTGACCACTTCAAAAGATGTACGGTTTTTCTGGGAGGGTATCCACAAATTGCCGGAGAGATGGAGAAAATGTGCAGCTAGCGATTGCACATCTTTTCAATAAACTATTTTTTACCTTTGTCTCAAATTAAACGTGTTTTTTTTAAATCAAGAATTATTAACCACCACACAATAACTCATAAATAATCACAGAAAGGTATACAAATAAATATTGCCCCATTTAACAGGAAAGAAGATCGGAAAATTTGTAAACTAATTTAACAAAGTTTCGATTCCAATAGCAGCATCATCTATTTTCCTTTCTGGGATCTCGAATAAACAAAAAAAACCTAAGCTTTGTTCCGGGTTAGGTCCCTCTTCGCCGAAAATACCTAAACTGTAAAAACTTTACAGCGAAAGAGAAAGGACATTTTAAGTTCTGAAAATGATAAACGGGAGGCCAGGCAACCCTAAGATTGTTGATTTTATCTGCGAAATACCCCAATTCCAGCTAGCTTCCAGGCGCCCAAAATTGCGATACACAACCCCCGATGTCTGCTTATTTTATCCCTTGCGCGAAAAAATAAACAAATTTTTATATACGCGTAAACGAAAAAAACTACCGATATTTGTGTGGCTTTTCGCGCGACGCATATAAATTTCCTGTTTAGAAGGACCTAGATCAGCAAAATAAAAATTTGATTTTGTCACAGTCAAAAATATAAAAATTTATAACTTTTGATATGTCGGGTTTGACTGTAATATTGTTGACAAATTTCGCCCGAGCAAAATGTGCTTTTTATCAAAATACTAATTTCATTTTCTTGTGTTATTTTTTGTATGTCAATTTGCATTTGTTTAAAATATATTTCAAACAACGTTTTATTATAAAAATATCTGTCAACAGTACCAACATATGGAGGAATAACAGGTATCGACTCAATTGCATGCCTTTTTTCGTCAGATTTTGAATTAGCTGACTAAAAATATATATTTTGTGAAATTTTAATTATCATCATCATTCAGATATTGTCGATCCACTGCAGGATAAAGGCTTCCCCAGCATGCTTTCAACTCGCGCGCTCCTGAGCTTTTCTCTGCCATTCTGGTCCAATATACTTGATGATGTCATCAATGCATCATGTTTTAGGTTTTCGTGGATGCTTATGATCAAGCGGTATCCATCCCACGATTGCTTTGATCCATCTGTTATCACATCACCTCGCTATATGGCCTGCCCACCTCCCTTTCATCAATTCCTTCACCTCTCCAATGATGTCACATATTTGGTCTGTTCTCCAATCCATGTGCAGGTATTTCTGTTCAGCTTTGTAATGCCAAGCATACCTTCCCACTCCCCTCTGTACTATCCGAAGTTTTTGTACTGATTGTGATGTGAGTATCCAGGTTTCATTTCCGTATGGGCCGGCAGCACGTACTGATCAATATTGATTTTAACTTCAAGATTTCAATATTTCAACTGAACGTTCCCTGCACACTGTGCCATCCTCATATATATATATATATATATATATATATATATATATATATATATATATATATATATATATATATATATATATATATATGTTTGTGCGTACTGCTTCACGGATGGAAAAACATGTATTGGGTTTTTTCCGGGAGTACACCGGTTGTCGATTTGGTCCCTATCAGGAGCTTGCAACCTCGTGACAGTAAGCACCGAAGATGCCAAATGAGATTTTGGCGAAACGTTTTCAAGCTGCTCCTGACAGGGACCAACTCGAAAACCGGATGTACGCCCTATATATATATATATATATATATATATATATATATATATATATATATATATATATATATATATATATATATATATATATATATATATATATAGATTGTGAGGTTTGTACCAATATACAGCTGTTGGTTAGATTAGTCGATCTCAACTATGTTCAGAAATATTTAAAATTGATAAAAATATAAAAAAAAGGATTTGACCCAAATTTTGTGTCACCAACGAAATTTATCGTGCGGAATAATTAAAACTGTAGAAGGCCTACGGCGAATCAGCTTTGTCAAAACACATGCTTATAAGTAGTATAAAATGATTCAAAGTAGGTCGAGTACTTGCTGATGAGTTGTCTCGTTTCGATCGACATTCAGCGTCTTCGACAACGACACTGACAAAGAGAAGGAAATAGTCGTGGAAAATAATGATGAAAGTTAGGAAACATAGCTCAGAACCGGCTCGTTTAGTATTTATTTTATGAATCCTTTCGTACCGTTTATTTAATATATTGGGCATGAGACACGTAGCGGTATGGCTTGTTCTGAAGCAGCTCAATTCTTCAAAAAGACCCTGTCAAACAAGTTGCTGAATAAATGCCAGAACAAGCCTTTTCGGACCTACTTTTATGACATGTAGCATTGAAGCAATTTCGAGAGGTGGGTTTATAGGTACTTGGTTGACATAATGTTTAGATACTTAATATCTAGAATAATCGCTATTATTTTCGATGATTTTAATCGCGATATAAAATTAATAATTTTTATTGGATAAATTGTTTTTCTTCTTCTTCTGCCTGTGATGCTATAGCCCGTCAGTGAGGTTTGATCTCAACCTTCAACATTCTCCATGTAGGTTGATCTCCTTGTCGGTTTTTGATGTGCAATAGTTCTTCAGCACCTCTTTGTACATCCTGTCACCATGCCTTTGTTCTACCCCTCTTTTTCTCACTTTCTATTCGTCCCGCCATGATTTTACTTCATATATGGTTTTAGGGCATTGTCGCCAATGTAGCAGCCAACCGAGTCGCTGAACCATCACATATTCTACAATATATAGATTTTACACCGTTTTATGACGGTGTGTGTGGCCTACTTCTCTTTCTGTTACCCCTTATACGATCCTCCATAATGTTCCTTGGCATTTGGCTTTCTGGTAGTCTCGCCACTTTTCCCGCCCATCTGAGTGGTTGAACCTCACATAGTCTACAAGATCCAGATCTTTGTATAATTGCTTGAATCCGATGTTATAGCTGATCTTCCATATTCCGTTATCATTCATAAACCAACATTTCTCCTCAGTACTCTTCTGCGAGCATATCTTCTGTTTTTTTAAACTGGTTCTTTTGGTTTCACCTTTATTTCATCAAATGTCTCTCTTAATGATCTTTTCGATTACATTAATATGTTTAGAATATTTGCATATTCTATTATACAGTTGAACTGCTGAAAAGTATGCGTGCGTCAACAATTGATGCATATATTATAGACATTGTCTCAATGTTCTTTTTATTTTACCGAACGAGAGAGAAGGAGATATAAAATATAGCTATGCCTTCCTGTATAAATATATTCAAGCAGTACGGTACGACAGCATTACAGTGTGGTAGAAAGAGAAAGTAAGAAAGAGAAGTAAGTGTGGTAGAAAGAGAAAGTAAGAAATAATTAAAAGTAAAAATAATTAAATTTTAAAATTAAAAATAAAGTTTTGGTTTTCATTTGAATTGATTTGTTGTTGTGTTATACTGAAGTTTTGTATTGCAAAGTCCAGTTTTATCATAAAATAAATTCTTATAAGAACTACTGTTATAGATTACTTTGTTATCGGTAAGTATTTGTATAGATTCATAAAGTTTTGCTTTCTTCAATAACTCTAACCTAACCAAAGTGCGAACTTTTAAGGTATTTATGTTTGATTTAACATTTTGTGTGATTTCAGATAATATTTGGAAAAACATTGAAATCGCAAGCCCACCAATTTGTGCTCTATGTTTATGAGTATATCGACTGGGGGACTTTTAGAGCCTGTTCCGCCCATACAAGAGGTAAATAATAGTTAATGGGATCACGTTTTACTTATTTTCCATTATTACATTGTAATATATATTTTTAGAGAGTTGCAGCAAGATTAAAAATATTAAGGAAAACTGTGTATTCTATAAAGAAAAGAAAAAAACATAATTCGGTTATTTCTTCTCCTGGAAGCAGACGTTATGCAAAGACCGAAACAACAGACTTACCTAAAGGAAGTAAAATGGATGTTTGAAATACCTTGCACAATATATATATATATATATATATATATATATATATATATATATATATATATATATATATATATATATATATATATATATATATATATATATATATATATATATATATATATATATATATATATATATATATATATATATATATATATATATATATATATATATATATATATATATATATATATATATATATATATATATATATATATATATATATATATATATATATATATATATACATATACATATAGAGAGATAATTAAATGGATTGCTGCAATTAAAGAGGACCTAAGATCAGCAAATATTATACAAAGTGAAATTCAGGATAGAGGCTGTTTCAGACACAAGGTTGACTTTTGGAAGGTTGCCCAGAGAGAAAAATCTAGGAAGACTATATATATATATATATATATATATATATATATATATATATATATATATATATATATATATATATATATACATATATATATATATATATATATATATATATATATATATATATATATATATATATATATATTATTATTATTATTATTCACGTATGGACCACGCGAAGTACAATTAGAGGCGTTTGTTGTTGTTAGCCTTCCTTTGCGCCCATACTAATTTAATTCTTTCGCTATGAGATTTTTTTCTTTCGTCAGACCAAGTTGTTCCAGTCTTCCTAGATTTTTCTCTCTGGCCAACCTTCCAAACGTCAACCTTGTGTCTGAAACAGCCTCTATCCTGAATTTCACTTTGTATAATATTTGCTGATCTTAGGTCCTCTTTAATTGCAGCAATCCATTTAATTATCTCTACTTTAGCTCTACTCCTATTTTCATAAAATTCGACTGTTTGTCTAGTTAGCCTACTCGGATTCATTCGTTTTATGTGTCCATAAAACTTAACTCTTCTTTTTCTCATATCGCCATATATATCTGTGTATTGTTTGATTTCTTGGTTTTCTCGAAGTCGGTAAGTTGTATTTATTTGTTTGGGGCCTAAGATTTTTCTTATGATTTTTCTTTCCTTCTCTTCAATGTCCTCGATGTCTCTCTTTCTGTTCAAAATGAGCTTTCTGCCCCATATAGACATTCTGGCTTAATAACTGTGTTGTAATGTCTCAGTTTTGTGTTTTTAGATAAGTACTTTTTGTTGTAAATATTTTGTGTAAGTCTCAATGCCGTTTCCATTTTTTGACATCTACCCTTATTGGCTGCTTTTTCCAACCCATTTTCTATGATTATTTCACCCAAATATTTGAATTGAGAGACTCGTCTGATGTTACCATATTTTGTTTTTAGAAATGGTGTTCTTAGTCTGTTGCAGGTCATGTACTGTGTTTTTTCAAAGGAAATTTTGAGTCCTACCTTTTCTGCTGTTTCTTTTAGGATTTCAATGTGTTTTTGTGCCATTAATTCATCTTGAGCCAAAATTTCTAGATCATCAGCAAACGCCAGACAATCAATTTTGATGTTGGTTCTCCCCAGTTTAATGGGCTGGTCAATATTCAGGGCCGACTTTTTTTCACCCCACTCCTGGATGCGCGGTCAATAGAATCATATGCTTTTTTGAAATCCACAAACGTACAGATGAGATTTTTATTGTACAGTTTTTGACGTCTTAGGATCAACTTTAGATTCAGGATCTGTTCAGGGCAAGATCTTCCCGGTCGAAAACCTGTTTGATATTCACCAATTTTAGGTTCTAACTGTCCCTGTGCTCTGTGTAGTAGACATTGAGATAGAATCTTGTAACAAACTGGAAAAAGAGATATCCCTCTATAGTTGTTTACATCCGTTCTATCTTCTTTCTTATGTAGTGAATGGATTAGAGCATCTTTCCATTCTTTCGGAATCCGTTCGGTTCATCAAACTTCTTGTAGAATTTTGGTTATTTCCTTGATGTACCTGGACCAGCGGATTTCAAAAGTTCAGTAGTGATTCCATCTTCACCAGAAGCTTTGTTATTTTTAAATCGCTTGATTTGCCAAATTATTTCATCTTCATTCAGTGGTAATGAATGTTGTTTAGGGTTTAGTGTTAGTAATTTGTTTAAAGGCTCAGGACAGTTTAGTATTTATTCAAAATATTTCGCAAGTTCTTTGCAATTGTCTTGGTTATTTAGAGCTAATTGTCCGTTTTCGCTTTTGGAAGCAAAGACTTTGGGGTTGATAGCCTGTTAATTGAGAGAAAAATCTAGGAAGACTGGAACAACTTGGTCTGACGAAAGGAAAAAAGCTCATAGCGAAAAAATTAAATTAGTATGGGCGCAAAGGAAGGCTAACAACAACAAACGCCTCTAATTGTACTTCGCGTGGTCCACCAGGACCCACACGTGAATAATAATAATAATAATAATATATATATATATATATATATATATATATATATATATATATATATATATATATATATTTATGGAGTCACGACGTTTCGTCAAAATCTCATGTGGAATTTTTAAGTGTTGTCCGCTAACTATGAAGTGGTCCACCAGGACCCATACGTGAATAATAATAATAATAATATATAATAAGGTGGATTTTTCAAGATTTTCAAAAATATGTCTTTCGCTCGGCACCCGCTGGACGTTGAGTTTCAGGACACCCTGTATATATATATATATATATATATATATATATATATATATATATATATATATATATATATATATATATATATATACATATATATATATATATATATATATATATATATATATATATATATATATATATATATATATATATATATATATATATATATTTATGGAGTCACGACGTTTCGTCAAAATCTCATGTGGAATTTTTAAGTGTTGTCCGCTAACTATGAAGTGGACCAAGTTGGACCAAAGAGTCCAACTGAAACGTCGTGACTCTTCACACAATCAACGGATCGACACCAAAAATCAATCCGACACCATCCGTGTAAATATTAGATGTAACATTCGTTCTCCGTTCTCCGTTCGATTTATGACAAAAAACTTTACAATTTCATGATATTCACTTAAAATTTTGCAGTAAAATATTGATTTATAACAGGACGTTTTACAATTTCATGTTACAAAAAAATATGTCGTGGATATAAAGTATAAGTATAAATGCCCTCTTTCGAGGCACCAACCACGTCCATTATGAAACTTAGCGCTAATTTGACTAATAATTTTTGATTTGATTCTTATGAATAAAATTGACGAGACACGGGTCAATCTTTAAGCAGTTCAACTGTATATTTGTCATTATTTATTACTGTTCCAGTTAACGTCTATGTCTGTTTCACATCTGTTAACCTCTATCACCTTCTTTTTTTGCATTATTTGATGGATTATGCACAACTATCTGTTCCCTTAAAGATGTAATCCTTTACTTCCTAGCTTCAGTAGTTATGAAAATATGTTATATATTCCAGGAGCTCTATTTTGAGTTTCATTAAACTTTTCTCCACCTCCTGCAATGATTGTACTTCAACCAGTGGCTAGGCTGCATTCATAAAGGCCAAATTTTCGATCAAAAAATCATTTTAAGACAACAGTAGGAGAGAGGAATTTAAAAGCTACTTCCTTTAGCGCTAGAGAAAGTTACATAAACTATTGCTATTACATATACCATAACACCTTTTATAGACTTATTTATCGATTATTTTAGCATCAAATAAATCTCTCGAGAATTCTAAAAATTACCAAATTGTTGTTGGGAACCGTTAGAGTTCTGTTAGTTTTAAAAAGCAAGTTGCGTAGAACATATCTATCAGTACTTTTGTTTTATATCTTCAAACTAAATTCTTTAATAGCCACTACGTTATCATTATTTTTTCTTTTATATATATTAATAAAACTATCATCAAACCGCAATTCGCATTTCTTAATTAACATCATTATTCAACACAATTCCAACTGCTAGCCTTGGAGCCTTAGATTTTTTTTGTAGATTCCAATCTAGAGTTAGTGATTTATTTCCACACTATTACCGTATTTTTGAAGTTTAAAATGTTATTTATAACCGTCTCATTCAAATTGAGGGTTCGAAATTGTTTGTGGAGTATATTTCTCTGTTCAGTAACTTGATCTTTTAATTTAAATTGTCGAATAAATTGAAGCGTCTTAACTCAAATTAAACGTCATTTGTTTTATATTTTTAAATTTCCGTTTTCCATTCTTTTTCAAAGTTAGCTTTACAATTGTTAATAAACTTTTTAATACCGATGATGATAATCACTTTTAACATTTTAGAAACATGATTTTTTATTGGGAAGTAGAGTATCATACACAAAGAGTTTTATAACTAGAACTGTGGTTTATTTTAAATGTTAATTTTGATCAGAGGAGTGATATTGGAAATTATTACTCTGAAATTTTTTGTAAAATAGTTTTTTTTGGCAAGTGTGTCTAACATAAAATCATAAAACACTTTAATTCTGCGAGCCAAGGACCGAATTAGATCCTAGATATTTTCTTACTTAGCTAGGTACCCCAGGGATCAGGGTGCTTTACCAGATGTGACGATTAATAATTTATGACTGTTTCTTAAAAACAAAAACATATTTAATTTGGGAGAAAGGTAGAAAATGCCTTATTCAAAGTATGCACCATGATTAGCTGTATATTTTTCCTATCTCTCTGGCAAAACCGCAAATCTCTCTGGCAATCTTTTGAGGTGGTTCAGTCATCAAGCCATTGTTCGAAATCTCCGCATTTGTTGAAGCGCTTCGATGTTGATGCGGTCGATGTTGATGATTAACCTGGGTCAACCCATGCTTTTCTGTGTTTTGAGTTCTCCAAATATATTCAATATTCGTCTCCAGTCACGGATCATGATCATGATTGGTGATGGAAAAAAGTTTTTCTTTCATGCCGAGAAAGCTTCGCCCACCATTTTCTCTTTTCCATGTGTATTCCGCTTCAGTAAGTTTCTACAAGTACACAATGGCTTTCACTTGCGTTTTTCTTTTGATTGAATAAGAACAACAGTACGTGCCGCAAATGCTTTGTTTGGTTCGAAACTACACATGTTTACCGTACGGAAAAATATGACGCTAACTCGAAATCGTTTAAGCAATAATGGCGTTTTGAAAGGTACAACTGTAGCAACAAAGCGGCATAAGAGATTAGACTGTGAAACGACCCTTGTTTCCAGCGCCATCTCTTAAAAAAATAGAATTATAACCGCCACACCTGGTATACACACGTTTTAAGTTCATGCAAATGTTATTGGTACGTAGGGTAATCGCTTAATAGTTCGATCAATGTTATACCATTCCAATAGCTCATCCCTTTTCAAATTCGGATACATAATATTAATAAATTATTAATAAACTTACTTACTTTGTTAGCAAAACTTTCTTTGTTGGTATATTTACATCATCGGCAAACATCTTAAAGAGTTTATGGTATGTTATTAAAGTTAACTGTAATTATGAAGTTGACCCAGATCCACCCAAATATTGAACTATTAACACAAACTTTTAACAAAAATAAATAGCTAAGCGACAAGTGTAACTTGATACTACACTACTTTTTATAGAGAGGTTAGTGTAGTAGAATAAGGACAACGTTATATTAAGATGTTTTCTGGCATTACTCCATGAATTAAATTCAAAAAACTTATAAACTTAATAATAAGATTTATTATTGTATATAGTGAGAAATATTTACAGAAAGATTAATTTATGTATGTGGTAAGAACATTTATCCAGCAAGATTGCTAAGTTTGTAGTATCATATTATTTTCTAGGATTGTCTCAAAGATGAGGAGTATTTATATAAACAATGTAATTTTAAAAACATTGCAACCCACTAACAATACATTAACATAAAATATTATAACCTATTTTCTAGTTAAATTTAGTAGTCTGGTTAAAGTGTGAAAAAAAAAATTGCTAACCTATAAAGGATCAAGGTGTGTATAAATTAATATATTAAAAATTTCTTGCATGAGAGTTACGAAAGCCTAACAATGCCACTAATTCCACATATGCCATTAATGTTGTTTATCTTGGTACCTTGGGTCTTGGATTTCACATCAGATACCTTTTCCTATTCCTTTTCCTATTCCTTGATACCTATTCCTTTGAACAGACTGTGTAGAGTGACAATTATGTCAATACTTGATTAAAATGTAGTCTAAATGTCTGAAATGTTGATCTAAATGGTAGTCAGTCAACATTGAAATTAAATTTTAAAAATTAAAATATGCTTTTGTTACACAAATTTAAATATTAAGATGCTTGTTAAAATTTACCCTATTCACATATATTCAAGTCCTTAGATATATGTCCGGAGTTATAATATATGCAAAAATTCTTCACTTGATACTAAATATCTTATATCAATCAGCGTTGGTTTTTTCGACAGTATAAAATCTGGAAGACCTGTCGAGTTTGATAAGGATTTGCTGTTGATTGAATACAACGATGTTTAGAACGACTAAACAAAGTGCAAAAAGAAGGAATGTGGGTGCCAAAGGGGGTAAAAGCATATTCTAATGTTAGAATAACACATATTTGGATTGACAATCAACGGTGTTGGAAGTCTGGTCCTTGAAATTGTTGAGAAGAATATTATAGCGCAAACTAAACTAAAATTATTATAGCGCAGAATATTATAGCGCAACTAAAAAAAATGGCAGGCAAAGCATGGTAGTATGTTTTCCTGAAAAGATATAAAGATAAAATAAGCCTTCGACAATATGAAGCTACCTCCTTACGCAGAGCCCTCCTTACGCAAAGGATTTAACAGGGAAAATTTTATATTAAATATATATGAAAATATTGTTGACACAAATAAACTGACTCCTAATAAAATATTCAATGTTAATGAAAGATGATTTCAAACATTGCATAAGAAGCCTCAAAAAGTTATAGGTGGCAAAGGGAAAAAACAAGTGCTGCTGAATCCTTGTTTGTTACCGATACTGAAACTAACATGCCATCCTTTTCAAACTATCCTCTCCAAGCTCAACCTTCCATGCAACCTAGGACACAGGTTGCAATTCTTTCCATGTCGCAGATAGCCACACATTGTTTAATGCAAGTTATATCACCTACTTCGCAGAATATTGAGCAACTAGATTTTGCCAAACCATCCACATCGCAGGCTATTTAGGTGAGACGTGAAGTAGAAGCTAGTCTTAGCCTCCTATCACCACTACCAAGGATCAGGCAATCCATTAAAGATAGAGGTGCATAGAAAGCTGGTGCATGCTCTAGTCCGTACATAAATAATTTAGAAGCGTTACAACAGAGGCAAAAGTCAATTAAATTAAATTTAGACAAGAAAAATAATAAAAAACAAAATCTCTAATAAAACAACAGGAATAAATAAAAAACAAAAACCATAAAATTGTGGAAAATGACGTAAACAAGAAAAGAAAAAGAGAAAAATCAATGAAATTGATAGTGAAGAATCCGACATTGAAGAAGAACTCCTAGTTTTGAACGATTCTGATATCAGTCTAGGATCGAAAGGCAAGGAGAATAAATGTGCTAAATGTAAAATAAATTACCACGATAAAAAGGCTCCAAAGTAAATTGGATACAGTGTGTGCGTTGCAACAATTGGAATCACGGAACTTGTACTCAAATTCCTGACATTTGCGATGGTCGTACTATGTAAAGAGCTTAAAGTTTTTAATAGGTTTGTTACAGAGACTATTATGTTTGATATATTTTATTTTATTATAGTTTTGTTTTTGTTATTTCTTAGAGCCTATTGAGGTCGAATTTAGCAACCCCGTGGTCCGAATAACAGAACCAGATGGCTAAATTGGAACAAAGCTCGGATCTCGCATATTGTTGATTATTGAGTGATATTGGATTGCTTTGGATTGCGTCCAACGAGACAACAATAGTCAGGAGTTATACACCCCCGACCGTTGGGTTCCACAGTCTCATGTGGAACGCACAACAACCTGCGTCTCCGCCATAATGAGCAATGGTTAGTTTATAATGGTTATGGGAAAAACTCATATTTTCGTCCAAAGCCAAAGAAATTAAAAAGTCCAAAGAAGTAAAAAAACTGCATTTATATGTATATATGTATCTAAGGCAGAGGATTACAATAGAGAGTAATACCGCCCGGGACAATTAACGACGCATTAAATATTGCTAGCAAGCATTTAGCAGCCTCGACATACTGTTCACTCCCACTTTGTCTGAAGAGAAAAAACTTTGAGCATTGCGTCCTGCCCGTTATGAAAGTGAAACATCGACATTTATATCATAATTAGTTCAAAAACTACGGGTAGCATACAGGGGAATGAAAAGGTATATGTGTGGTATTAAAAAGCGGGACAGAAAGATATACACGTGGATAGGAAAACAAACGAAAGTATGTGACATCACTGAAAGAGTAAAGGAATTAAAATAGAAGTGGTCAGGCCATATAGCCAGGCTGTGTGACGATTATTGACCAAATAAATCCAGAGGCGTATACAGCTTAGTAATAAGCGCCTACAAAGACCAAAAACACGATGGGTTGATGATATCGTCAAATATATTGGATTCGAATAGTGGAGAAAAGCTCACTTGCAGGAGAGCTTACATTCAAGAGAGATCACCTAAAATATGCGAGGAACACTGAACCTTAAACTAATTAAATAGTAATAAAGTATTTTAGAAAAATATTACTTTCTGTGTATGATCATTCTAATTCACATACATTGACAAAACTGATTTTGAATTGACATCTAATACTCCGTGCATGCAATAGCCCTACATCTCCCACACACATAGTGCACTTAATTATTCATCACTGAAAGGAAGCAGATAAACCTCCAGGAAGCGACTGGGGCCGTCGCAGGTTGTGGGATGGGTCTTTTTTAATTTAAATATCTAAAGTTCACCGACAGATAGTGTGTACGACTTGACAAGAGGTCGACTATCTGTCGCGCTAAGATAAGTAATGTTTTCATACTGTCACGTTCTGTTTCGGATTTGTTTTTCGGCTGGATAGCACACATTTAGATAAACATGGTTCTTTCGGTTTAAGAAAAATACATTAAGAAAAAATAACAAATGTTTTTGTTACTATATTTTTCTACGTAAATTTTTAAAACCGAAAGATAACAACATAGGTTGTAAAGGAAAGATCAAATAATCTGGTGAAATTATTAGCAATAATTAATTTTAAAAAATATTTTGTTCGAGGAATATTCCACGGATATTATGGATAAATTTGATTAGAATTATTAAATTTCATGTTAGGTTTTTTCCCTAAATAATGGGAAACAAACAAAAAACAAGATTTGTGCCATTTATGCAAAGAGTTCTGTTGAAGACCATAGTGCAAAAGTGGTATGGTCGGTTCAGGGACGGATATTTTGACCTGAAAAACTGGCATCGCTCTGGCCGTCCTTCAGGCATTGATGTGGAGGAACTATAGGCCATAATAGCTACAGATCTACGCACCACGGTCAGTCAGATATCAGATAAGTAAAATATTGAGAAATTAATATTTTTGGCTATCAGAAAAAAACTGGATACGTCGGTCAATACAATGTGTGGGCCCTTCACGAACTTGTGTGTGAACAAAATCTAGTGGACACAACCTATTCGGGCGATCGTTTACTGAAAAAAAATATGAGGCATCATTTCTGAAGTGGATGGTAGCTAGTGATGAATAGTGGACTCTATAGAAGAATGTGTAATGAACAAAAAAACCATGCGAAACTGGGCCAGCCGTTTTAAGTACGCCGGAAGACGATCTTCATCCTAAGAAAATTTTGCTTTGCATTTGATGCACACATATAGATCGTATGAAGAAGAAGGAGAATCCCACCAAAACCCTCTCCACCGCCTAACTCTGAAGGGGTAGACGGTGCCCCTCTTTACATTAATTAAAGTAAATTCAAAGAGGTAATATATTTTAATTCTTCTTTTTCTTGAGTGCTTTACTTTATTTAATCTTTGTAGACAGTTCTCTAAATGCTTGTACTCTTAATCCCTCGCCAACCGCGGTTTCTTCAACTATGGTTTTGATTAACCGCGGTTCTAATTATTTGCGATTTTGGTTTTATCTTGCGAAATCGACTAGACTAAATTTTCAATCGAATTATGTTTGAAAATTTTCAATCTTGCGGGAACTGCTACTCTAATTTTCCAGGAATTGTTTTATTGCCTTTTTCGTATGACGCACAACCGTTAGTTACCCATTTACATATATATATATACATATATATATATATATATATATATATATATATATATATATATATATATATATATATATACATATATCATTATTCAAACGAAGTTGGTGATTAGGGAGAATCTTATTATTTTCGAGAGTTTAATTACGTAGTTATATGTACATGCCCTAATTTTAAAATCTAATGGCGTCCACAGGCCAAGATTTTGTTAAAGAGAAGCAAAATGTAATAACTCTTGATACAAAAATTCAATTGTTAGACTGTCTTGCTACAGGTGAAACGTATGCGAATACCGTGGAAAAGGTTAAAATAAATGAATCCATAGTAAGAACAATAAAAAAGAGTGTGCAATCAATTCGGGCAAGCGTTTCGCGTGGTACTAATACCGGCAATAAAGTTAGGTTTTTCTCGCGACATCTAAAGATAGAAAATATGAAAAGAGCGCTCGGAATTTGGATCGAAGATCAAACAAAAAGGAGAGTGCAAATCAAAAAGGTTGGGCAACATTATTTACAAACTGGTTTCTGAACTGCTTCGTACCCAGTGTTAGGCAATATTTGGCCTCAAAATCGTTGCCATTCAAAGCTTTACTTCTTATTGATAATGCTCTTAGTTTGCTGATCCACACATAGAAGTTTGCTTCCTACCTCCTAAAACTACATGACTGATACAACCATTACATCAGGGAATAATAGGAGCGTTTAAAAGATATTATGTCAAGCGAACTTTCAGTTAGCTATTGAATAGCATGGAAAAAATCCTGTTCTCACTGTTACTGAGAGTTGGAAAACGTTTTTGCATAACATTGCATAACATTGCATAACATTTTTGCATAGCATTGAATAACATTTACATAACATTTATGAAAGAAATAGTGGATGAGTGATGTTCATTAACATTAAATTCCTGTTGGAGAATGTTATGGTCAAAGGTTTTGACCAACACGTCAGCAGTTCCTGACAAAGCAATAGAATTGAAGATATTGTAAGAATCTTACACCAAATTCATGGCGATGGTTTCGCCGAGTTGCAATCAAGTGACGCTGAAGAACTTATAGCTTCTCACGACAATGAACTGAGCAATACAGGAGTACAGATTGATACAATACATATACTGATACAACAGATATACTGATACAACAGATATACTGATACAACAGATATACTGATACAACAGATATACGGTATACAATACAAGGCAATACAGACGATGAGATCCCCGACGAAGCAACGACTACTAAGATGATTACTACATTCCTAATGTTAAGTAGTTTACAAAAATTTTATTAACCACACAACAGTTGCAAGATTTGGTCCATGATGAAGACCCTTCACTAGAAAGAAGCCTAAAGTTTTGAAATGACTACAACCTTATAGGGAGATCCAAAAGGAGTTCACAAAAATGAAGCAGCCAACAATTTTGAATTATTTTCGAAAATAAGTTTTATCTTTATAATAAAATTACTATGTGCCTACATATTTATAATATTAAATGCATGCACATATATGTGCTTAGTTGTCAATATTGTGATCGAAGTTATATTGGGCAAACAAAAAGATCAATATCAACGAGATTTAAAAATATGGGAGAAATGAAAAATCTTGTATTGCAAAACATGCAATCGAACATAACCACTATTTACGAACAATTTCCAATATCTATCCATATAGATATTGGAAATTTAAGACTCGTAAAAAGTGTAAATAACAATAGAGCTTTGGATGCATATGCAAGCATTCAAATAGAAAAATGTAAGGAAATCATGAACCGGGATAAGGGACCTATTCCATACAGTCAACATTTTCAATTATTATGTAAGGCTCAGTAAACTTTACGGTTTATGATTTTTACACGCTTCATTAGGTGGGGTTATCATATAAATATAGCCTAGTTTAGTTTTTAGAATTAGATTAAATCATCTCCTGATGCTGCTAACATGGTTAGCGAAACGTGCGTCGGGAAGTTTTCAAAAAGTGATTTGGTGTTTAGTGGTAAATCTCTTCGAGTTTAGTATTTCACATCTGGTTTCAATAGAAGAATTGATCATATCGTTAATATAAAATGGAAAATTTAGGACAAATATTTAAGCGGTAATAAATCAAATTAGAATATTTAATAACTAATAAACAAAAATCACAGCAAGTGTAAATAAGTCAATGCCGTACTTTATTTCCATCAGCTTAATAAAATTTCACGCCATTGTAAACTAGACGATTTGGCTCACTGAACATTATTCGAGTCTGACATAGTAAACCTACATTTAAGAATCATTGTTCTGTCTTTTTCGTTCGAAGTGTTATTTTAAAACGTAGCAGACTTAATTATTTATATTTTGTTTTACGCACCACATATTTTTTAGGTTAATATTTACTTTTCCAATAACAACAAATATTTCCTGTGTAAATTGGTGTTGAAAAGTTTGGATCACGTTAACAAAATCGTAAATTTTCAAAAAAGCTCCTACATGTTCTAGGAATAATCATCGTCAGACATTACCAATTGCTTTTGAGTCATCTTAAGTGGAGTGAAGTCATCTAAACATTTCTGCTGCAAAGCATAATTCAATTTCGCCAGTTATTGAAAGAAACAAAATTGTTTTGTTTCTTGTTAAAAGCTTAGTATAAATAGTTTTAGAATAGTATAGTTTTTTTTTAACATATTTGGGTTCCGGCCCCGGCAGCCGTTCACCGGAGGCAGTTGTGTCGTGGGTCACGGATGGATCTCTTCGGCACTTCGATAGGGGCGCCATCCAGTTCTTCGCAATCAAAAAATAAACCCTTCAATTGGGAAAAAGGTTTACCTAATCCAGAAAAGACAGTTTACTGCAAACAAATATTTAATAATCACAAGTAGAAGTTCAGAGACAAACAAAAATAAAAAATAAATAATTATAACACGAAAAAGGAAATCTAACTGTGATGCTTACAATTAATTATCTTACTTATTACTAGGCATAATAAAAATGAAAGTGCTCAACATTAAACTAACATTATTAAAGTATAAGGGCTCTTATCTAGCGTTCTTGAAACTCAAAATAATGATAGACAAATAGTGATAGAATAATAAATAGATAATAATAGTGAAAATAATAATAAAATATCACCTGGCTTTTATTTTTTGTGGTGCTGTTTAAATATCCGGCTATTGAAAAGTCAGGTAACTAAGATGAGGGGTTCCTGATATATACGGGCCCAGAAGATTTGTTATCATAAATGCCAGGCATCAAAAATGGCTGGTAACTAAAATGTCCCGTATCTAAAATGCCCGGGGTCTAAAATGTCTGAAGTCTAAAACGTCCGGATCCTAAAATATCTGGATCCAATATCTAAAATACCTGGATCCTAAAAAAGGAGGCTTAGGCCAACTAATAAACATACCTCTAATGGAGGAATTATTCAACCTGGACTGTCTACGGCGTCGACTAATAGGTCTCTGTTTATCTTTTTGGTATGGCGACGAGTATTTAGCACGAAGCGAGATTTTCGATTGTCGCTTACCGCGGGGTATTCAGGTGTACTTGAAGCAAAATATGCGCAAGACAGTACTACCTGTAGCGGCCGATAATTTTTAAAGACAGCATTGTCTCTTCATTTCCACAAAATCTTCTTCGTAAAATTTAAATATGATCTTACTTTGATTAATGTTCAATGGAAATAGTAGTAGTTACACAATGTGTAGATACAAACCGATATATATATATATATATATATATATATATATATATATATATATATATATATATATATATATATATATATATATATATATATATATATATAAACTAGAGATTGTTACTTTCACTATAACATTTTAAAAATATAGGAATTAAAATGGATAAAAATGCATATTTTTTGTGCATCTATTAAGACAAGAGGAAGTGAATATCTTTTGACCATAAATATTGTGGAAACTTATAACGTGTAACAGTAGAAAACAGCCGGCAATGCATTGCCTTAGCAATAGTTCGGCTACGGGAAAAACATTATACAACGGCATACAACATATATTCGCAAATAATAACCGAGAATTATAATAAAATACAAAATATTGCTTTAGTCATCCAAATTTATTTCGTTCTTCTATGAATTTTGTAATATGGCTTTAATGACTGGGTAAAAGGATGGAAAAAAAATATCAAAAATATATATGGCATGAGTGAAAAACAACCCATAAACCACTTTCACAGTTACAAATGTTTTTTTTCTGTAGTTAACTTCTATTGCAAAGAGACCTAAATTTAAATGAATCCCTCAATATCTCGTTAACCCTATCGATATATTCATCAACTATAATATTTACGTGGTGCTGACTTCATTAAAATATATTAGGAACCATACGAAAATATTTTTGATATAGATGGTTTTAACATCGGGCGTAGCAAGTGCCACCATTTTGTTTGATAAAAATATAATTTAAATGATACAAAGTATTATATTATTTCGGCCCCATTTATATTTTCGTGATATTTGCAATAATTTGACTGGCGTGTAGTGCAGACTTGTAAGTTTTATTATGGCCAAATACACATACGTAAACTTTTAAATTTAATTTACATTATTTTTTGTTTATATTAATTTGACATGTCAGTGGATTACTTCATTTGGTCTACGTATAAACTGTTCTAGTTAATTCGTTGCTACAAAATAAACTTATGTTTTCTAAATAGTACTCTTATTTTTTGCCTATAACTCTATATCTAATTAAAAATAAAAAAATATTTAAAGCTTTTTTAAATAAATTTATATAGATTAATAAAAATCTCAATTACTCTTATTAAACTCTAAAATTGCCAGAAGAATAAGAATAAAGCTTTAAAATTCTTGTTCTATTTCTGAAATTACTGACATAAATTTGATCGATAAATCCGGATAATGGGGATTTTTTTCTTGTTGAATAAGGTAACTTTCTAAAAGATTTGTGTATACATGGAAGCTGTAAAATTTTTATATCCCGGTGCTTTGAAGACTAAATATACAATTTTATGACTCTTAACCTCGTTATACAAATTTCTTTGTTGCTGAAAAGAATGATGTACTTTATAAGCAATAGAGAGATGCAGTAATCGTAAATCTGAGCCGTAATATTCGGCTAGATATACGTTTAAAAAAATTATTTTTTTAAGTTGAAATTTTCTTGATGTACAAAGGGTTTTTTTTGGGCAGATCCTTTAAAAAACCGATGAAATAAAATAATACTTGAGAACAACTCAGACAAATATCCTTTCCAACTATATTAGACATCCTTTCTCCACCTTCATGTATTAGATATTGGGAATAGTGTGAACAGTTTTATTTGAAATAGTTTCGTTCAACAGTTGATGAAGATAGTTCATCCATCGCAAATGAATATGCTGAATTTAAATAACAAAACCCTTGTATTTTGTAATGATAGACATAACGCTTTATGTTGGATCTACAACTATATTTATCATGATAAACTTTGTTAGCAAAATAATCCAGCTGGGTCCACACCAATAAACATTTGCGTTGTGCGGGCTGTATGTGTGGTATGAGGTATGTGTGCGTGGCAATGTAGACGCTCTGATACACACAAATATTTTCACCGAACAGCACGCACACGAACCATCTCTTCAAAAAGATGTTGTAGTGAAATTAATAGTTTTAATTTCAAAAAGACTTACGTGACGTGGTTATACTGAAAATTATTATTAAGTAAATTATAGTATTTACTAACTGATAGTAGTCAAAGCATATACCGGCATATACCGGCATATACCGGCATATTATAATGTTGAAGAAGTATGCTGCATTCATAAAGCTGGGTCCGCTTCAATACAAATTTGCGTTGTGCGGGCTGTATGTGTTGTATGTGGTGTGCCTGTGCTGCAATGTAGACTCAAAGTCACACACCAATATTATCGCCGCACAGCACGCATACGAACCATCTGTTGTCCACCAGATAATTCAAACAAATTGACCCAGTAAATTCAACCCACACACAAAATTTTATTGGTGCAGGCCAAGCTTTATAATGAACAATTTAATCAAGAAAAAGAAAAAAATAGCAAGAAAAGGCGTTATTGGATGGAGCATTTGTAACAAAACAGAAAAGAATAAACTACAGAAAATACGTATAAACATTGAAAAATATTAACTTTATATTTGACGCTTGTTGAAATAACTTAATCAGTTATAATCTACAAACATCCCACTGCACACACAGACGGAGCGGGAAGTACAGCGTACACAACACATATTTATTGACTGTGTGTAGTAAATATTTTCGCCGCAGAGTAAATTCAACACATACGCAAGTTTTTATTAGTGTGGACTCACCTTAATAAAATATGTATCACACTAATAAACCGATCGAATAATGAAGATTTTCAAAACTCTCCATTATTCCAATAGCACACACAATTTGATGTGAGTCTTCAGAAAATACGAAATCACCAACATTGCTAGATAATGTTCTGTCATGTATATGACCTTTCCGATATGTCCTGTTTGTTTTTTTAATTTTAAAACCATTGCCAGCTCCTGATGCTAAGCATTTGATGCCATATGAGTTTCGGTAGCATAACAATGCCATTAATGTCACAAATGACATTATAATTCTGTTTATTCTGATGCTTTGGTTAGAAAATATATCAGCATTGCAATTAAGAAAAATTAAGAACAGTGATTTCAATCTGTCTGACAGCATTACATCTGGAAAACCTGTTGAGTTTGATAAGTATTTCAAATTGGCTGAAATTGAGGCTGATCCCAAACAAACCAGTATCCCAAACAAATTCAGGAATTAGCTACAAGACTTAAAGCTTTATGGTTTACAATACAGCCAGGTTTAAAGCAACTGACAACTAACAAAGCAGCAGTACAAAGAAGATGATCGTAGCTCCTATGTCAACTTTTAGTTGAAACCAAAATTCAACGTATTTCCATCTGCAGTGCACTTTTCTCCAGGTTAGGCAGATATCATTTGTCAACAAATTGTCACTGGAGATGAAACGTGGATTCTATATAGCAATCCATATAAGAAAAAATAATGGTAATAACACCAGCGTAACCATTTTTATCTACTCCAAAACCTGTCTTCACTGTAAAAAGGTGTTACTGTTAGTATGTGGGATTTTACAGGAATTAATCACTATGAGATTCTGAATCTTAATGAAACCATAAGTGCTAAATATTATTGTGTTCGGCTTTATAGACTAAACATAGATTTGATTGAAAAAAGTCCTAATAAATAATAATAAAAAGTCTAATTAATCGAAAATGAGTTATTCTGCAGCAGAACAATGCAAGATCTTATAATACCAGAATCACTTAAGAAAGAATCAAAGAGTTAGGCTGGGTAGTACTTCCTCACGTATATCAACGTATTCTCCTGATGCTGATGCATTTTACAAAAAGTGAATAGAAAGCTTGTCAGAGAAATGGACGAAAATTGTCAATAAGGCTGGAGAATTATTATGAAGACATTACTTATGAATATATATATATATATATATATATATATATATATATATATATATATATATATATATATATATATATATATATATATATATATATATATATATGTATATATATATATATATATATATATATATATATATATATATATATATATATATATATATAGGGTGTGCCGAAACACAACGTCAACCAGGTGCAGGATGAAAGGCCAGGTTATACCAGTTCTGGTAAAAATAAGAAAAAAAAATACATGTCACCGTTTTAAGTGATAATGGGCATATATTTGAAAATTTTGAAATTCGACACCCTAAGCAATATCTTTAGATACTGAGATCACAAATTTCCCAATTTTTCACTGTTATTTTTTATAACGTGATCCTAAATAACCATGCTATTAATCGCAGTCACAAATCAAACAATAAAAGTTGTTAATTTAGTAAAAAAAAGTTTGATTGAGTCGTGGTTTAAAAAAATGATGTCAGCTTATTTTGACACTTCATCTTTGGGCAGGTTATTTCAAAAGATGGCCCATTTACTCAAGATTTCAAAATGGTACAACAATTGGTATTGTTCTTTCCAAAAGGACTACATTTCAAAAAACTCATACCATGAAAAAAATACTTTTGTGTGCTCAAAAATCATGTAGTAAGTGAAATGGACAGTGAGATGGACAGTGTAAGTGAGATGGACAGATGTGATAGATTGGCATATATAGTGACGCTACTCGATGACGAATAAGAGAGAGATTGACATTCAACTTTAACATAGCCTTTTTAATATAGCCTTTTAAGATTTCTAAATGATACAATTGGCATTTTTCTTTCCACAAAAAATATTATTACCTTTTTTTGGAAAAGAACCATATTTCAAAAAAAATCAACCCAAAGTCAATGTGTGTGAGTCAAATTAATAATTGATCTGTTATTTCATTAAGGTAAAACGTAATCAAAATGAAATGAAAGGAATTATTGTAATACTTTTATTTTTCACAATATTTTTCTTTAAAACTAAAGCAAATGCTCAAATTAATTGACTTTGGCTCTGCATCACCTCAGAAAAGATCTTTGCACCAGTCGTGCGAATCTCCTTGTATTTATTTCTTCTTCTGTTTCAATAATTCTGTGACGTGGTTCGGCTATATTTTATATTAGTTTTGAATATACTTTTTCTTTTATGCAGCCCCTGTAAAAGAGATCAAGGGGATTTAGGTCCAGAGAACGAGGAGGCCACTCAATTAAACCACGGCGTCCAATCTTCCTTTCGGGATAATCTCTGTTCAAATAATCCTGTGCAGAACGAGCATAATGGGCAACCATTTTGTTGAAACCACATTTCTCTGTAGATATTAAATGGTACATCTTCTAACAAAATCTGCAAATCATTTTGGAAAAAATCCAAGTAGTTGGCGGCATTGAAAGTTTCAGGCAGATCAAATTGTCCAATTATTGTCCGTTTAAAATTCCGGTCCACATGTTAATTTTAAATTTATACTGTTACTGGTCTTCACGCGTTAAATGCGGAGTTTCCATGTGCCAAATATGTTAGTTATGAACGTTCAAATAACCGTCTCTGAGCACACAAAAGTATTTTTAATCATGGTATGAGTTTTTTGAAATGTGGTCCTCTTACAAAAAAAATAAGCAATAATATTTTTTGTGGAAAGAAAAGTGCTAATTGTTGTACCATTTTAAAATCATGACTAAATGGGCCTCTTTTGAAATAACTTGCTAAGGGCAGTGTAATACATTGTTTTTAAAAGATAAAGTGTCAAAGTTAGCTGACATAATTTTTTAAACCATGACTCAAGAAAACTTTTTTTTACTAAATTAGTAAAGTTTATTCTTTGATTTGTGACTGTGATTATTAGCATAGTTAGTTAAGATCACATTATAAAAAATAACACTGAAAAATTGTGAAATTTGTACCTAAAGGTGTAGCCTAGGTTATGAGCCTAAGGTGGATTTTTCAAGATTTTCAAAAATATGTCTTTCGCTCGGCACCCGCTGGACGTTGAGTTTCAGGACACCCTGTATATATATATATATATATATATATATATATATATATATATATATATATATATATATATATATATATATATATATATATATATATGTATATTAGTTGTTGAATTATTTCCTACTTACTATTCAAATTATATATTTCTTTCGCATTACCTAACACCGTAAAATCCAGATTATTTTTCATAAAAACCGAAACCATCTTCTAAAAGCCCAAGAGGTTTGCGTGTCTGAGATAGAATCTCTTATTCTATGAATAGGTAAATCCGGGCCTCAAGTAGGTGGCTTCCAATGTTGCCGTATAATCGAAAAAATATGGTTTTCAAAATTATCTTAAAAGAAATCTAACTTAGAGAATATGTTGTAGTCAATATTTAAGCAAATAAATGTTATATAATATTCATTTTGCATTATTCAACTAAATTAGATGAACACGATCTAAAATATTAAAGTCATAGTTTAAGGAGCTATTATGAAGTGCGACTATTATTCAATGTGAATTGTATTTACTAAAGAAACTTTTTTAAATATTAAAAAATGGATATATACATATTGGCATAAGGAGTTTTCAAATAAAAGTGGAACTTAGAAAGGCAATACCAATAACATCGTTTTATATTTTTATCGAACTGTAAAATGTCACTCACAGACTGCAGTATTCAGTAAATTTTGTTAATTCACCATGCAAAGATATACGATTCAACAACGCGTAGAAATTGGAAGTTAGAAGGAGACCATTTTGCGGAAAAATAATCTTTTTCGACGAAACGTCCTTCTGTTTTAATGGGTTTGTGAACAAGGATAACTGCAGGATTTGGGTATAAAAATCCTCAAATGATTCAGGAGTTAAATCTTCGTCATTAGAAAGTCACTGTTGGTACGTTTTTTCAGCTGAAGGGGTGATGGTACCTTATTCTTTTGAAGACGATAACGGCAAGCGTGTTACCGATAAATGTGAATATAAATAATGTTTTCTGTCAACTAGACAATGCGACTTATCATATATCTCGCCAGACAATCGATTTATTGCAAGAAAAGTTTTCTGGGTGTGTTATTTCGCGAAATGATAATGTCAACCGTCTCACACCCTTAGATTATTTTTTCTGGGATATTAACTCTCTGGTTTACAGAAATAAACCTGGAATAATCATCTCTAATTCTTCGACCTTAAAAGAAACATTCAGCCAACCATTAAAAATATATCACTCGATATGTGTGAAAGAGTTATCGAAAATTAAGTCTGCGGAATGCCACCAGAAGAATCGGAGGGGAATATTTGAACTACATTATTTTCGAAACATAATGCCATTATTTGTTCTTCAAAATAAAATAAAAATTACCAGATTATCACTTGAAGTTATCATTGTGTCTCATTTTAGAATTCCGACACCGATTATAGTTGCTTGAGATCGTTTGGCAACACTGTAGAGACGGTGTTTTTTACCCGTGAGACTACAGTCTGTATAAAAATCAAATAAACCAACCATATGGGACAACATATCACCGAGATAACACATGCGACCCCTTGGGAGTACGCATGAAATATGAGATCAGGTTAAAGAATGATACGGTCGAGACCCAGGTGATTTTCTGATAGGGATTTATTCTTATCGTCAGCACTGTGGAAATCGCGTCCAGCAAAAACAACCATTTCTATGAAAAAGTTTTATTAAGTGTAGATAATTGTCCGAATAATTTTAATTCGTTGTATTTTTTCATGCACCTACTTAAAATTGTTATAAAAGAGATTTTGATATTAAATTGGAAATTGTATTAAAACGAAATGGTCGTCTCGGATGACTTGTTTCTTTTGCTGTTTTTTGAATGCGATTGCAGAAAAAGTATACTAATTAATGAAAACTTCGATTCGTCACTAAATAAAATGTTCCTCCACTGCTTCTTGTTCCAATGCACCTGTTCCATTGCGAACTCCAATCGAGCTTTTTTTATTCTTTTTAAATAATAGTGGCTTTTGCACTGGTCTTCATCCTAACAACCCTGCTTCACATAATCTTCGTTGAGCAGATTGCATATATATTTTTCCAGATAAATTATATTAGTGTCATCCCTCTGTAGTTTTTACATTATTTGATGTTTTTATTGTTTTGACAATAATTATAAATTAAACACTTTTGGTGAAAATACCTAAAAGTTATAGAGTAATTTGCAAAGCATTGCTCATATATGCTGGTCTTCTTGCATTAGAACATCCTAAATATCAAAAATTTAGTTAAAAACCTATTTTATTTCTTTTGCTTTATAACATGATAGCCCCTTTACCATAAAATGAGATCATTTATATATACATTAAAAAGGCAAACATAATTTATAAAAACTAAATTTTTAATAATCAATTAACCAAATGTGTACGGATACAGTCAGGTGATAAGCTTGAAACAATTATATTATTATCTGCCGGAAATTTAGATCCACCACTACCGACCTGAAACCATGACTTTTTGATAAAATGTACAGGTTTGTAAAACATTTAGTGATAACTGCTTGTTTATGCTTTTTTAGATAATTCATTACTAATTGCTTCATATTACTGTGGTTTTAAAATGGTTAGAAACTGCGTTATATTTTTTAAATAAATATACAGAGTTTGTATTGAAATTGACATTTATATATATATATATATATATATATATATATATATATATATATATATATATATATATATATATATATATATATATATATATATATATATATATATATATATATATATATATAATAAAACAAATTAAGTTCACCCGGGCTCCACGTTAGTATCCTATGCCATCCACAGCGCCAGCCAGTGTCTCCCAAGGCCTGTTTCTGGCCTTAAGCCCTCATCAGTTGGGCTCAAGCTGAACAGGAACTTTCTTTGTTTTTAATACTTTTTCCACGAGCCCACTTCTCTATTTTTGGGATATTTTTTCACGGATTTTATACGGTGTTCCTTCTTTCAATTCTCTCCAGAGATTTTCTATAAGGTTTAAATCCGGTGAATGTGGAAGAGTTCTTAACTATCTTGGGGTATTGTATGGGAATCATTGTATTGTATGGGTAGGTGTTCGCTGTTTCGGATCATAGTCTTGTTGGATAATGAAATCAAACTTGAGCACAAGTTTTTCGGTACTTGGATGCAAATTTTATCCCAAAATGTCGGAAAAAATATATTGATCCATGATTCCTTTTATAAATTTAAATTTTTAGATGCCAAGTTAACTCATACAGCCCCACACCATAACTCCACCACCTCCATGGTTGACAAGTATACTTTTTTTAATTTCGTTTGCTCTTTTTTTTTCTTGACACTTTCAAGTTAGTGTTCAACCTATCAAAATATTCAATTTGCATTCTAGCTTCTTTGGACGCCATAATCTGATTTACTAGAAATAAGGCCGATCTCTTCATATCTGATAACAACTTTATGAACAGTTGATGGTTTTCATTAATTATTTTTCCAATTTCTCAGAGAAATGTTCGATCTTTTTTAGATTCACTTCTAATTTCATTCACTTTTTTATTCAAAGAAAATTCCATTCTACTGCTAAAGCTAAACTGAGGTAGATAAAGTGTTTAAATATATGTGTCATTGTTTGTTGAAAATAATAAACAAGATTGTGTACACAAATATTTTGCATCGAGAAACAAGACAGTGGCGGCTCGTGAGAGAGGGCGTTGGGGCGCGGCCCCTCCAGCACTATCACACTAAAACATTTTTTCAGAGCAAAACACCATATTTTATTTCCGTTCGGTTTCTTTCCTTTAACTCATTTTCCTGGTTCACCTCTTGTATAGGGCTTCAATAGCACGAAAAGTAAAATGGAGAAATTGGAAAGCAAAAAAAATCTTCAACAGCACTATTTTCTTCTACGTCCTCCCACTTTAAAAACCCACGAGCCACCACTGAAACAAGATTAATATCTAATACTTATATTTATTATTTTATCTGCATATTATTTTATGATATGGGTGAAATTTTTAATACTTAAAAGCCCATTGTTGATCATTAAAATTGTATCCTATTTTTTTAATTTAAAGAAAAGGCCGTCCATTAAAATCTGGCCTAATGAACACAGACTTTTTTACTGACTGTATTTCAACTTGACCCTAATATTTCAGGTATAATACTATAAAACATTTAATGATAAAAATTGTTATTTACGTACCACTGGTGTATATATTCCATAAATGTAACTTTATTTATATTCAAAACCTTTGTCTGTCGTTAAATTAATGAACGGAAGAAATTAAATGTGGTAATTAACGAGTTTTAAGTAAAATAATACCACATTCAGAGAACTATCGTTAGCAGGTAATAATATTTTCTAAACGTTCGGTTTATATGATCGACGTAAGTCAAAGGAACTAATTGTGCGTTAAAGAAGTTGAAAGTAAACCGAATTGGGTCCACGTGTGTGCAGCCTTTCAAAGGTCGCTTTGTTTCAGATCTCCGTCTTGTTTACTGTCGGTAAACAACATGTAGGAAATTGAACGGTACCTAAAGTATTCTAGTTCCAAAGCATTTTGAAAAATTATTTTTTTTTAGTAGCCATAATCTAATTTAACTTAAAATTTTAGCTCTCAATTTTTGCTTTTTTGTTATAATAAAGGAATTCAATATACATACTTTAATATATATATACAAGTAATCAAAAGTTAGAGTTCAAATTTGGAAATTTTTCTAACTGGCTGATACTTACCATATATATATATATATATATATATATATATATATATATATATATATATATATATATATATATATATATATATATATATATATATATATATATATATATATATATATAAGTAATAGTATACCATCATATTGTCTGTGTCTATCTATATATTTGTATAATTATGGGGTTGGTAAAAAAGTTCGTATAATTTTTTTGAGAAAAGTTGACAAAAATTTTCATTTCTAAAAATTAAATTTGATCTATATATCATGTGCCGTTCTGTTCGATGACCTTTCTCCATCTATCCGGAAACTGCATAATCCCGCGCTCACAAAAATTGTGAAGTATCTGGTTAGAAAACTGATCCAGGTAATTTCAAGTATCTAAGGAAGTAAAGTTTTTCCCTCTAAGTTGTTTTGAATAGATCTAAATAAATGATAGCCGAAGGGCGCAAGGTCGGGAGGGTCCAGCAGATAGACTAAAACGGTCAACTTGTAAAAGATTTTTCAACTTGATGCCCGTCGAGTTGTAAAAGTTTGTGCCAGTGGTCAAAGACATATGTGGTTCAGCATTCTCTCGATAGACCTCACTGTTCCTTCTGATGGTAATTCAAGCCGTTTCTGGTCGATTGATTGCTCAATTGATTACTTTAATTCACGTATAATAGTAATTCACTTAGTATAATTTACTTAAAGTATTTCTCCGAATTAATGGTCTGGTTTTCAGAGTCAAATGCCTGTCCCAACAAATCCATAGGATAATCTTCTCAAGGAAACGTGTTTTTTTTTCAAGAAAACCCTTGACATTAATATGTATAATTCATTTGTTAACCATCCGCTTTATAAATTGATCGATTTCGTTGCATTTCAATATAGAATTGCAAGCACAAACTTCATCTATCAATTTTTTCTCATGCGGCAACCGTACATTAGGTGCCACCACTCATTACCATCACTGTCAAACAATATCAGAACTTTACATGTGCGAAGTAGATAACACTTCTGTTTTTTGCGATGCTATTTCATCTAGCACCTACGAGACAAACTTTTGCATCAACATGTAAGACAGAGGACACATTGTTTTTTAGAATTTCTATAAAAATAAGCTTACCTTACAACCAAAAGAACATTGTTTTGTCACAAAAAGCTTTATAATTTTCTAACATAGACAGGCTCGCTGTACAAGCTAATAAACTGGTATGTGGTATGTAAGAACTAAATATTATAAACAAAAAAAAAGGATTAAAAACGTTGATATATATATATATATATATATATATATATATATATATATATATATATATATATATATATATATATATATATATCATCATCAGCCCGTATCGATCCACTGCAGGATGAAGGCCTCTTCAGCATGCTTCCAACCTTCACGGTCCTGCGCTTTCCTCTGCCACTCGGGTCCAATATACTTAACGATGTCATCAGTCCATCGTGCTTTCGGTCTTCTTCGCGGACGTTTGCGATCAAGCGGTATCCACTCCAGGATTGCCTTGGTCCATCTGTCGTCCCATCGCCTCGCTATATGGCCTGCCCATCTCCATTTCAACTGTTTTACTCTTCCAATGATGTCACAGACTTTTGTTTGTTCCCTGATCCATGCGCAGGACTTTCTGTCTCGTCTTGTAATGCCAAGCATACATCTTTCCATTCCCCTCTGTGCCACCCGAAGTTTTTGAATTGATTGCGATGTGAGTGTCCAGGTTTCACTTCCGTATGTCATAACGGGTAGAACGCACTGATCGAATACTTTTCTTTTCAGGCAAAGTGGGAGTCTGCTCTTAAACACTATGTTGAGCCTACCAAATGCCTGCCAGCCACATTTAACACGCCGTTCCACCTCCCGGGCGGTATTCCCCTCCATGGAAATTCTCTGCCCAAGATATACAAAGCTGTCCACAATATCTAAATCCCTTCCTAAAACTGAAATTCTTCTGTCCTGAGCGAAGTTATTGAACATAACCTGACTCTTTTTCAGGTTAATTTTCAAGCCAAATGGTTCGCCAGCCCTTTGCAGTTCTTGTATGCGTCTTTGCAGCTCCTCTGGGTCTTGTGAAATGAGAATAATATCATCTGCAAATCTAAGATGGTTTAAGTTTGCACCATTGATCTTTACCCCATCCTGTTCCCAATCCAGTTTACGGAATACTTCTTCAAGGCCAGCCGAGAAAAGAATAGGCGATATTGCGTCACCCTGCCGTACACCTCGTTCTATATTAATTCCCACTTCAAGATCATCAAGGTGAATTGTGGCTGTAGCTCCATCATATATCGATTCTAATAGGTTTACATAGGCTCTCTCTACACCTTGGCTAAGCAGTGCATCCAATATCGCATGCTTTGAGATGGAATCAAATGCTTTTTCGTAGTCGATAAAAGCCAAGCACAGTGGCATGGTGTATTCGTTGTGCCTTTCTATGACCTGCTGTACAACCTGGATGTGATCCATTGTACTGAATCCACTTCTGAATCCTGCTTGTTCTCTTGGTTGTGCGTCATTCAGTTTTTTTAATATTCTTTTAGAAATTATCTTAGTGAAAACTTTGTACATCACTGATAGGAGGCTTATTGGACGGTAGTTCTTTAAATCTTCCTGTGCTCGTTTTTTATGTAAAAGGATCACTTCTGCATTTTTCCATAAGTCAGGTACTTTTTGTTCTTTGAGGCATTTTGAGTATAATTTTGCCAGTGTTTTATGTAACGTCCGACCACCAGCTTTTAGCATTTCGACAGTTACACTATCCTTTCCTGGAGCCTTGCCGTTCTTCATCAATTCTATAGCATTTGTTACTTCCTCCACTAGGATATCTGGTATTATATATTGTTCTTCCGTGGGTATTGCTGTCCCTGACTGGCTCTGATCTTCATATAACTGGGAATAAAACCTTCTGACAATCTCTAACATTTGGGTACGCGTCCTGCACACTGTGCCATCCTCACGCTTTAAAGCATATATTTGCGTTCTTTTGTTTCTCAGCTTCTGTTTAGCTTTGTTAATTCCTTTGTTTTCTTCCAGGGTTTTTTGCACTAGCTGCATATTGAATCGGCGCGTGTCCTCTCTGATACGTTTTCTTATAGTTTTGCAGAGCTCAGTGTACTCGACCCTACCAAAAGGACTACCTGCATTTCTCATTGCTCGCCGTTTCTTCATTAAATCAATGGTCTCACTGGAGATTTTTGTTTGTTTGAGACATTTTTCCTCTGGTGCTATTGAAGCAGCCGTTTGAAGTACATTGTTGGCGATTTCTTCATATTGAACTGATATTTCCACCTCCTCTGGATCTTGTAACGCAGCAAACCGGTTTGACAAAGCAATCTCAAAATCGCTTCCTCTCTCCAGCAGTTTTCCAGAATCCACCTTGCCCTTCTTTGATCTTACCATTTTTTCGCGCCCTTTTCGACAGTCAATCCGAACCCTGGCTCGTACAATTCGGTGGTCACTTCCAACATTAAAATTGTTAAGGACAGTACAATTGGTAAATATTGTTTTATCGTTGGTCATGATGTAGTCAATTTCGCTTGTGAGCCCAGATGGACTTTTCCATGTCCATTTTCTGCTGATATTTTTCTTATAGAATGAATTCATAATATATAGTTCTTGTCCTTCAGCAAAATCAACTAATCTGTCACCTCTATTGTCTCGCTCACCAGTTCCATATGGGCCAGTTGCATTTTCATCTGTTCTTGTTGTTCCAATTCTGGCATTAAAATCACCCATCAGGATTTTGTACCTACATTTCTCCTTGTATAAAAGCTGGGCCACATCATCATAAAATTCCTCAATTTCCTCATCTTTATGGCTTATAGTTGGTGCATAAGCTTGGACGATTTGAAGCCTAAACTTTTTATTCAGCTGAATGACGCATTGGGCTAATCGGTCGGATGTACTTTCAAATTTTACCACACTGTCCTTCAGCTTTCGATTGATGAGGAATCCTATTCCGCCACATCGGCCATTTTCCGTACCTCGAGTGTAGAGTACGTGTCCAGTTGGTTCCAGTTTGATTAACTCTTCACCCTTCCTTCGTGTTTCACAGAGCCCAATAATATCCCAATGTATGTTGTCAAGTTCGATTAACAGTTCTTGCAATCGGGCCTCTGTTTTCATAGTCCGTATATTAAACGTTGCAATGTCAAAAGTCCAATGGCAGCCTGATCTAACCCGGTGATTCTTAGCACCCTCTGCCTTGGGGCAGGTCTTCCCGCTGCCGTAGGTAGTTGCCCCTTGGCCTCCGGGGAATGAGGGCCGTATTTGAGGTTGTACTGTCATATTTCAACATACTGAAATACCATGTTGAAGGTATGGACCGTAATCTGCCACGCTGGTCCAATGCGGGTTGGCAGATTTTGGATCATGTTAGTCTGAGTCCTCCGCTTTGACCTGCCCGCCAGGGGTGACCCTCCCAGGAGCATAGACTCCAGACGGCATAGCTCAAAGCTTCATTGCCCTACTCAAACCCCTTTACCACGTCAAGGTCTGATCCACAAAGGGGTATATATATATATATATATATATATATATATATATATATATATATATATATATATATATATATATATATATATATATATATATATATATATATATATATATATATATATATATATATATATATATATATATATATATAATATATATATAATATACATATTAGTATCACTTATACTTCCTTAACGAGGGCATAATAAGTGCTACTTTAATAATGACCTAGTGAAATACGTTAAAAAATCTATTTCTATTTAAAATGTAAAGTAGATATAGCGACTAAAATTAAACCATGGCTTGTAATTTCCCTTAACCTATTTTACCCTGTTAACCTAAAGAAAATAATTTTCGTCTCGTCGGAGCCTAAGCTGAGAAATAATAAACGTAGAGATTCCTGACGTGCTAGCCCCGTTTCCCTTTCGAATATTACACCAAGACATGCATATTTTATAACAACGTTAAAAATAAGAAAATTTCCCGCATCGCTCATTTATTTTAAGATGATTTTAGTGTTAAAACTGGAGTAAAAAACGTTATAAATTGGATATTTTAGTATGTAGTCAAAAGGTATTTTTTAATTTTAAAAATTGTGGTACTTAAGCGTCCCAAAAAATTACTTCCTCTCCGCAGTCTGTTTTAAGATTTAAATGTATACAAAGCAACAAGAAAGTTAAGATATATAAAACTCATTCGGTCAGTAGTCACTTATGGCTACGAGAATTGAACCGTCACAAATAAAACAAAAGGGACGTTTACAGTATTTCAAAGAAGAGTACTGACAAGAAATTTTGGTGTTGTGAATGGAATTTGGAAGATTAAGTATAATTTCGAGCGCATTAAGTATAATTTTCTAATCTGGATCTTGTATACCACGTGAGTGTTCAACCATTCACATGGGCGGGACAAGAATGCCAAAAAGCCGAATACCAAAGAAAATTATTTAAGAATGGATAGGGGGTAACAGAAAGAGAGATAGACCAAAGACACGGTGACAAGACAATGTAAGAAGACGTGCTGAAGAATTACTGCATCTTAACAACCTGAAGGAGACCAGTTGAAGATCGATCGGAATAGAGGCGAAGGTTGAGGACTGTCAAAGCACTCCGACAGACTGTAGTATAATAGGACGAAGAAGAAAAACATGGTGCTATTTACCAACATTATTGCATGCAAAGTTTCAAGTGAAACTAAAATGGATAAAATTGAAACAAGACCTGACATAAAGCATCTCTGTTGAAATCTGAAGGATTTTATCTACTAAGGACTACATCTGAAGGATTTTTCAAATTCAGCGGTCTTTTATATTTTTGAATAAAACACAGAATTTACGTTGACTTCATAAAACTTTTTATTAATAATTGAAACATAGTATATGACATTTAAACACAATCTGCCAAATGATCACCTTATGCAGCTCCACAGACGAACACTCATTTTTGATTTTGGTATAACCGTGGCTCTATCTCACAATTACTCGAATAATTTCATGCTTTAGTTCATTGTTGGTTGTGCCTTCAGATCTGACTTTTCACGTATCTCCAAAGAAGGTAGTCCAACTCTGTCAAATCACATGATCTTTGTGACCAATTAACATCACCGTTTCTTGCAATAACTCGTCTAGGAAATGTTTCCTTTAATAAATCAATTGTTTCATTAGCAGTGTGAGATGTAGCGCCACCCTGTTGGAAATCCATATCCTCCAAATCAATATTATTTAATTCAGCCCACAAAAATCAATTTATCATTTCACGATATCGCACACCATCTGCAGTTACAGTGTCACCAGCAGCATTCGGAAAAAAATACGGTCCAATTACATCTCCTGACTATAATGCACACCAAACAGTGATTCGTTTAGGATGTAAAGGTTTCTCATAAATCAATCGTGGATTTTCCTCACCCCAAATGTGGCAATTTTGTTTATTGACATAGCCACCAATTTCAAAATGTGCTTCATCTGAAAAGATAATTTTTTGAGAAAAATCATATGTTTGTTCTTTGATACAATTGATAAATCCACGACATGTTGAATGATCCAGTGGCTTTAGTTCCTGTGTTATTTCAACCTTATATATTCATTCAGAGCTAAATCAATTCGCAAAATACTCCATGCTGTGGATTCACTGAGTTCAAATTGTTGTAAACGTCGACGGAAAATTATGAATCTTCGGCAACACTTTGACGTACCAAATCAATATGCTCTTGTGTATTACGACTATATATTGCTCTTTTTTCTTCCACTGAATCAGTTTCTTGAAATTTTTGAACAATTCGATTGATAGTGCTTTCAGATGGACGCTTGTACAAACCGTAAATATCATGTAATTTTCTAAGAACCCTTTTTCATTGAACGCCCATTTTCATAAAATAATTCAGCAATATTAATGCATTGTTGTATTGTCCACTAGTCCATTTTTATAAATCAAAGAATCCAAAAGCTGCTCAATATAAAATCCCGTTATATCCTACGACAGATCTATTGGATAAATGTTTCTTAAATGAATAAAACTGGTTTTGGGATTTTACAATCGGAAGAGAGTATTGTCAAGATCAAAGAAATATTGATTTGTTCTATGATATAATACTTAATAGTTCAACTATTACAGTACAATTTATAGCATAAACGTATGACGTTTATCGCAGGTAATTTTGATAATATTAGCATCATGACTTCGATTTTGGTACTGGGAAAGGTTATGCTTATTGGGTGTCTAGATCATAGACCTATGAGGTACATTTTCAGTGAGACAAATTTGGAGATATGTAATACAGATCATGGAAATTGTTGGAAATATGTATGACAGTGGATGAAACCTGGGTCAACACTTTGATCCATAGCCAAAAATACAAAGTCTGATATAGCGAAGTGCTCATTACCGTCATGAAAATTTCACTTCATATTTTTTACAATTGAGGAGGCAACAATTTTTGGACACTTAAAGGGGTTATTTTTGTTAATTATGACACATGAGCATACTATTATAAGGCAATATTTTGGTGATCTTATAACCAAAGTTTAAAATGAAATTAAAGGAAAAAAAGGACAAGTCAGAGAAAAGACCTTTTAGTGGAACCTTTTATTTCTTCCAGGATAACGCCGAAGCTCAGAAAAGGTGACTTTCGATGCTTGCAATCTACAACGGCGGTGTCAAAATTTCCTTTTCCCCAGTCTTATAGTATTCATATTCCTCAGGCTTGGCTTACAACAATTTTATCCCACTCATTTTTCTGACAATGAAGATGTAATTACAAAGACATAGTCATAAAAAGGGCAGAAAATAGCTGACTGATAAAAATTGTGAGTGGTGAAAGACAATAGCGCAAAAGAAATCCAAAACATCTCAAAAAATTTCGATTGAAAGTTGGTAGTCAACATGATCTGGAATGCCTTAAAAAGTATGAGAAAAAGTAGATCATAGATTTATTTATATAAGAGAAGAAAAATAATTAGATGATAAAAAAGCATCAATGACTCTATTGAAGAAGAAGCTAGTTCAGCGGAAGGTCTTCAACTCCAAGGAGTGATAAAAATATCCACAGAATCTAGAATGTTGATGATCAGAATGATTCTGGGAAGAGTTGAATTTGACTCACCCAATCGTTCATCAAATTTTACCAATGAATTGGGAATGAAAAAAATTGCGCGAAAATGGTTCTGAAAAACATTCCCCAGGATCAAAAGGATAAAAAGATTAAAAGCATACCGATTTGCTTTTTTATAGCTATGGGATCGTCCATAAGGAATTTGTGCCTCTCGGCCAAACGGTGGACCAACATTTTTACTGAGGGGTTCTTGAAAGACTTCGAAAAAGGGGGTTGGAACATCATGTGAGTCGGAACATCAAGAACAAGTACGTGCTCCATCACGATAATGCGCTTCCATATAGCGATTGCAATTAAAGAGTTTTTGTCAAGTAAAAACATTACAGTGGCTCCGCAGCTCTTCTTATTCAACAAATTTGAGCCCTTGTGACATTTTCCATTGCCCAAAATTGAAAATTCACCTCGAAAACACCATTTTGAGACAATAAAGAACATTGAAAAGGCCGTAACCTAGCAGCTGTAGGCGATTCCAGTATCTGAATTCCAGTATTACTATGAAGCGCTGTCTCCAGCGCTATGTTGCTTCCCAAGGCAACTACTTTGAAGGAGACAATGTAGAATTGCAATTTTAGTTGAATAAAAAAATTATAAAAAATCAGTTTCTTTGCTTTATTTACACAAACTTAGTGTTAGCTACTCTAGTATCATGCCGAGAGTACAGCTAAGCAAGTAGCTATAAGAAAGAAGAAGAAGAACTAAAACTATTATGAAAATGATCGCGATCGCATCTTGGTTTGAGAGCATATTTTGGAAGAAAATGCATTATTTAAAATCATTTTCAAAGATCCTTAAACAAATGACAACTAAATAATTGTGAAGCATTCTGATACGTGATAAACATATCATTCTTAACATCCAGTAACAACTATTTTTTTGCTAAATGTACCTAAAATATATTATATGAAATATAAATGTTGGTAAGTATATGAAAAAAACCGTAAGTATATCAAAAGAAGTTACATAAAAACATAATACTTTTTCTACCTACAGAATGTACCTTTGATATTAAAGTTAAGCTAATATTGAATTAGGTAACGCTAGAGACTGAAAAGTATGAGGAAAATGCCCTAATACGATATATGACGGCCAATCGGAAGCCTTCTCACCTGCCAGGTCGATAACGGGAGGAGTAAAGTTGGCTATTGCGCTTACCTGCCGCGTCAGGTAAGGAAGCGCGCATGAAAAGACTCGACGACGCCCAATACCGGGCTCCGCACCTGCGATTTCACCTGCCTCAGGTGGGCGGCAAATCGTCATGGCCAATAAAATACGTTTCGCAAGTGATGAACGAAAATTTCCACCAAATCCGGTTTAAAAACCAAAATGTAGTCGTTGGATTCAAGATTGTAATTTTTATAAATAGTTTTTCTAAGTTGTTATAAGAATATAAAGGAATTTCGATGACCCAAATAAGTTTAAAACATATTTTAGACAAGCTAAAACAATTCATACCACAGTTATTGGATAAATATCTAGTAAATAAGTTAGAAATGAATGATTTAAGTGAGTTAGTATGTTCTGATTTATCTGAAATAATATACTGACTAACATAGAAATTAAATACAATGGATTCTCCATAATTTCACCATTTGTATAAATAAAACTTCATTTTCGACCCATGCTGTATTTCGCCATTTGTAGTGGTCAAAAAGTTAACCAGTTCGAGACATTTGGGTCGTATATAGAGAGGACGCTACAACCGATCGGACTGCTCCTGATTGATTTGCCAAGTTTAAAAATAGCAACTTCGACCTGGACAACACACGCCGCTTTGATCGTCTTTCGAAAGATATCTATGGGATTTACAAAAAACTCGGAGCTTTGATGCCACACAAACTAACCCAAGACAACAAAGAAAATCGCCGCAACAAAGGTGTTTAAAATCTCGTCTGACACCAAGTGACACGCGATCACAAGCAACGATTCTTGAAGAGAATCGACATGGGAGATGAGAAATGGTATCTCTATATGCAATATGAAGCAAAGGAAGGAGTGAGTGGCCGCAGAAGTTACTACAAAACCGAGATTTAAGTAAGTCTACAGCCAGAAGATCATGGTCTACGTATGGTAGGACTGGGAGGGTCACGTGTATTAGAAAATGCTGCAGAAGATGATCGAGGTTATTCAACTGAAATGATCCGATCGACAAGGTAATGTTATCTTACTCCACGACAATGCACGACCTCACACAGCAAACATTAGCAAGGGGGTCTTGAATAATCTGCAATGGAGCGTTTTTCCGCATCCGCTGTACTCTCCAGATCTTGTACCAACCGATCACCTTTTACGTTCAAGAATTGACCAAATGAGTAGTGTAACGTTTGCCAAGAATGAGAGAGAGCTCAAAAACTGTCTTAACAACTTCTTCGAATGCAGGTCCGGCGATTTGTAGCGAAACAGCATCAATAAATTGGTCCAGAAGTAGGAGCTGGTTATGAACAATGACGGAGAATACATCACTGATTAATTTGTTGTTATATTTGATGCTTTTTTCAATAACACTTTTTAATAATAAAATGACGGAAACTTAAAGAACAACCCAATACAAGAATGGATAATGAAGATTTATCAGGCAATTTTATGAATGCTGGCCGGTGGTTTGTTTTTGTAGATAACAACTCTTTGAAATTGGTATGGCTTTGGCGTTTTTTTACTTGCTTTCCCAGTTTATTCGTTTACAATATTAAAGATACAAGTTAGAAATTATTTTCAGTTTAATGTATTTAAGAGAGGCTGAATACATAGAATGCAACAGTCAGGACTGTCATTTGTGAAACTACTAGAAGAGATACTTATTTTTAATTCTTTGAGAGACCATTTTGCCACTTTACGAACCAATATTTTACTGAACATGGAAAGGTATTTCTTGGTCTTTTTAGTCTTTGTCTGAAGTCTTTTGGTCTGTTTTCGTATCAACCATATCCTGTGGTATCTTTCACAGTTGACGACAACGCCTACAGTGGTACCATGCACATAATATCTGGAGTGCAGAATATAATTTCACGATAATTACCATGATGATTTGACGATGACCCCTAAGTTTGGATACACTAAACAATCATATTCAGGAATTACTAGAACATTACCTTTTGTCATCTTAGGAGTGTGTGTGTATTGTTATAGAGAAAGGAAGATGAGCCCCCAAATATTTCACCAACTAAGCACGTCTGAAATATTACCGGCAAGCACTTCTCAATTTACTCAATTCACCTCAAGCAACGGAAGTCCTACGATATGTTTCGCCACGATATCAAGTCTACATATAATAAGATGTCCGTTATTTACCAAATCATATTTTTTAATAGAGCTACTTAAATGTTTCGTTTATGCCCTAAAAAACATCAAAGCAAAAAAAGTTCTTAATATTAATATTAAACTTTGCCGAAAACATGATACATTTTCCATTTAAATAACATGAGATTTTTTTACTTTACACATTTAATTTTTTTGCCTTGAACAAGTAAATATACACCAATACCAAATAAAAGTGTTTATAGGAAATTGAAACACACGCTCTACGAAAAAGCTCTCTTACCAATTTACGATAAAATTACTTTGTCAAAAGTTATTCAAGGTCAAAAATCATGAAATTGGCCATGAACTTTACATGGCCAATTTCATGATTTTTTTTATTTTGTAACTAAGTTGATTCTTATCTACAGAGCTCGCTAAATTTTCAGCTATGTATATATCAAAATATATCTAAAAAAAGTTCTTAACATTTTATATACATTTGGTTACATACAGAAAACATAAATGTTTTCTTATACTTGCTTACAACTTGAATTATATATTGTTTTTCATCTTCGTGTTTAGCGAGAATATTAATGTATCATTGACTAGTTTTAGATTTTCAACAATTTCAAGCTCAAATCTCTTAGATCATCTTGATTGTCCGTCTATTTATCAAGATGAACCTGTTGAAAATTTCAATCGATATTGAATCTTTAAAAAAAATTAAAGGTAGAATTAATAAAATAATTAATGTTTTTAGTTTAAAACCATTTGAAATCATCAAAATATATATTAATCACTGTAATCGCGGAAAATATAGATGATCGTTGTGAAAGTAAAAAACAATATCCACAACGTTTTGCTGAAATATTTAATAATATACAAATTTTTACATAGTGCACTAAGTTTTATATTTTAGAAAAATAGTATAGATGTGAGTAAGCTATAATTATGTGATTCAAAAAAAAAATTGGTTTTTTAGTATACTAGTTTAAATTTAGTGCACAACCAGGTATAATGACCATGAACTCAATTTTAATCATGGATAACTTTTGAATAAAAAATTTCCTATAATAAATCTTAAATTGGTAAGACAGCTTTTTTGTAGAGCATCAATTTCCCAAAAAAAATATTGGCTATAGTTATATATTTACTAGTTCAAGAGAAAAGAAAATGTAAAAAGTTAAAAAAAATCCCATGTTATTTAAAAGAGAAATATATAGTGTTTTCTTCAAAGCTTAATATTAATATCAGGGACCTTTTTTTATCTCAATTTTTTTTCAGGGTATAAACTAAAAATTTAGGGAGTTCTGTTAAAAAAATCAATGGTAAATAACGAACACTCTTATATATAGTATTCAGGGTATCCCAAAAAATTTATACATATTTTATTTTGTGATAACTTACTCATATTGCATTATTTTCCAGATTGATCTAATTTTAAAAAATGGCTGCTACCAGACTTACTTTTGAGCAACGGAAATTTATCCTGAAGTGTTACTGGAAATGCGGTAGAAAAGCGAAAATACCAAAATACGGTAGAAGTCCAAAGACAGTTCAGGCAAGAATTTCAAAGTTTTCATTTCAATTAACCGCCATAACTGCACTTACTGAGCACCTGAGAATATACATGTTACTGAGGAACATCATGTTAATTTGCCAGGAGTCACAGTGTGGTGTGGCTTCTCTGCAAAGGATTAATTGGGCCGTTTTATTTTTGACGATACCGTAACTGGTGCTGTTTACCTTAATTTGCTACAGGAAGCAGTGATCCGACGTATTCAGAAAGCTTTTGAGAGTGAGAATAGTCATCATCATTACGTAAAGGCTTATCTTGAAAATACCCTACCAAACAATTGGATTGGACGAAGAGGTTGGGTTGGATACCCCGCACCCTCACCTGACCTCGCTGACCCCGCTTGACTTATTTTTATGGGGATACATTAATGACAAGGTAATACAAGGACAAACTGGCAACAGTTAATGAATTAAGAGTGGCGATTGAAAGAGAATGCGGAATGTGGAAATGATGTTTGCGATTCCATTGCTTTTCGTTATCAGCAATGCCTGAACCACGGCGGTAAGTGGTTTAAAAACTGGCGTTAATCAAAATAAAGGTTGTTCATTCAGCTTTTGTTTTTGAAACCCTAAAGTAAACGGTATGAAAATAAATACTGATTTTAGAACCAGTCTAAGTGTGTATACATTTTTTTGGGACACCCTGTATGTTGAAATTATATTCAAATCACAAATTCATATTTCGGAGAGAAATTACAAATACATCATGTTTTTTTACTTCCTCCTTGACTTAACCCTAAGAAAGTTCTCGAACCGAAAAGAGAGGAATATATATTTCCACAGAAAAGCGGTATAATGACATCGTGTAATTGCTTCTAATTACTTGTAAAATTACCTTGTGGCATAAAAGATGTTGCCAGCAAGTGCTTCCAAGTTTTTAGGGGAGGAAATGAACCAGTTCTGGACGGAGTCGAACCGAGCCGAGCCGGCTGCTTCCAGCCGTGTTTCGCAAAAATAAATAACCGCGATTCCAAACGTATTATTGTTTAATTACAGCCAGCCAGTAAGAAATATAGAAAGTTGCTAATTAATTTAGGAAACTTGCTGGAAGAAGCACGGATTAATTTTGGTTTTTGGAAGTATCTGTTGGCAATACTTAGCAGCGGCAGGAGTTTTTATCAAAAGGGGAAGTTGTGGGAGTTGAGGATTGGAAAAAAGTTATCCTTATTCTTGAGGGGAGGTTTAAGATAAAATTAATTTGGTGGCGGTGTGAAAAGTATTCGGTCCCAAAAGGAGCAGACCTTCCATTCTAGGTTTGTGCGTCCCGCACAAATTTAAACAAGCTGCGGCCGTCAATCCCGCATTTTTGAAAAACTACGAAAAAAAGTATTATATTTGTCATAATTTTATTATAATATTATATCTTTTTTTATACATCAAATAACATTTAAGTACAAGTTCACTTTTTAGAAATAACATTACTTAGATGGTGGCCATCGCGGTTGATGCATTCTTGCAAGCACCTCCTGAAATTCTCCATCACTTCATGCAACATTTGTTGAGGAATGCTCTCAATTTCTTGACGCATTGTTGTTTTGAGTTGTTGAAGTGTACGAGGTCGATGTTCGCACACTTTATTTCTGAGGTAGCCCCACAAGAAATAATCACAAGCGGTAAGTTCCGGTGATCGAGGATAGTAAGAAATATCTCCATTCCGGGAGATCACATGCTCCGGGAACACGTTGTTGAGAATGGTCATGCTTACCCAAGGAGAGTGGCTTGTGGTCCCATCTTGTTGGAATAACGTTTCATCGTTGACCTCATAATGCGGCAGCCGAGGAATGAAAAATCTGCGCAACATTTCTGGTCGTCCACGTTCATCTTCAAAACAAAATGATTCCTTATGAAGAAGTAGCGCACCAAATCGTGATCTGGGCCGAATGAAGAGGTTTTTGATGGAGTTGGTGAGGGTTGTCGCGACTCTAGTATCTGAAGTTTTGCCTGTTTACATAACCGGGCAGGTGAAAATGCGCCTCATCACTCATTCAAAGGTTGTAGACGATATCCGCATTTTCATCAGCCATTTCCAGTAACCTTTCAAAAAAAAAGCCGTCGGGCAACAACATCATTTTCATTGATGGTCTGAATCACTTCGATTTTATAGGGGTGATTGTGAAGATGAAATTCATTCATGCCTGAAATTCCGAGCGCAACGCTTTGTAGACGTGTCGATCTCTGAGGGCTTCTTCCCATAGCTGCTCTCATACGATCAATATTCGCAGGAGTACGCACTCTTTTCGCACTACTCTTCTCCTATGTGTGGCTTCTCCAGTGTTCTCCAATTGGCGGAACTGCGCGATTAAGATGACTGCCGAAATGCGAACGAAAATGACGCTGAGTGGCTGTATACCTACCGAATTAATAAAATGCCTTCGCGGCGGGCGCTCGTTGTTGTATCGACAAGTGTTAAATGATAACTGAAATGCTTTGAGCTACACAACGGTGACCTTGGCAACTACCCCCGCCCACTTTCCTGGCCATGTGAACGCTTTGCAATATGCGAGATTGGGGGCGCCATCCTATATATGAAAAAATATCAGTTAAACAAGGGTTTTAAACATTCTCAGGAAAGGTTTTTAAGAATTTTACTTTATAAATTCACCATCAGTGATCATACAACCAGGGTTATATCAGAGTCTCGACCTTCTTCAGCCTCCGTCGCCAATCGGTTCTATTTCCGGCGTATGGAAAATAAATGCATTGTCCAATTTGGTGAACCTATCTTTCGTAGTCTTCCTCTGATTCTTGAACCTATAGGTTCCGATGTAAAGGTCAGTATACCTCGAAGATATACCTGCGTCTCCATATGGTGTTCTCACGTATTACCCCATACATTTTTTTTAAGATTTTTCTCTCAAAAGTGTCAAAAATTGTTTACCATTTGTTAATATCCAGGTTTCTGACCCGTAAATTAGGACTGGGGCAATGGGAGTGTTATATAAACTGACTTATGTAGTTCCTGAGACTTTACGGCTACGCACGTTTTTCTATTGACCAAACTATCATTTATTGGCTAGCATGATATATAGTCTGATTTCTGTGTTGCAATGGTTGTTCGCAATTAATGTACAGCCCAAGTACAAGCCACTATGTACACCACCAAGCCACCAATTACAGCCCACCTTGCCTCACACCCATTTTTGCACTCGAGATTTCATTTTGCATTTTGACTTGACATTCTATTTTAGACATTGTGATTTAGGTTAAATTTATGAAATTTTCTAATATTGCTTTGTTAATTATGTCATTCCATTTTGAAAATACAAGGATAGAGTAAAAAGTCCGGTACGTTTCAGATAGATGGCAGTGTGATCAAAGGTAGGTGTCTTCATGACATTTAGTTTTATTTTGACAGTCTCCGAAAGCAAATAAGTTCGATAATTCATCAAGGAAAAAGGCGAATTTCGTGTATTTATTAAACACTGCTTTTTACATGGAAAACCATTGCGCTAACCGAAGAAAACTTGGAAAGTTATCATGGAGACTCTGCTCTTTTACCTCATTTCATGAGAGAGTGATTTACTGAGTTTCGATGTGGTCGAGCTAGTAAGAATGACGCTCCGCGGCCAAGATGGCCAATTGAGGTTAGTACTGAACAAATGGTCAACAAAATCCATTATATTCTGTCGTCTGATCGCAGAGTGAAGGTATGAGATATTGTTCAGATAATAGACGAACGCGTGTGAAATAAAAATTACATTTTGGCACGAGAAGGTACGAGTACCCCGTAGTACCTAGTACCCCGACTATTTGGAAAAGTGTTAATGCTGCATTCTTGTTAAAATTTTAGAAGGAGTTGATAAAAAACGCCCTCATTTGGCGAAGAAGAAAGTGGAATTTCATCACGATAATACACCTACCATTTGTCCCCCCTTGTAAAAGTTAAATTAGTCATTTTATTTGATGAATTGATGCTGCATCCACCGTACTTCTCTGAACTTGGCCCCTTCCTACTCCTTTTTCTATCCAAACATGAAGAAATGGAAGGCTGGGAAGAAATTCATCACATTAAATGAAAGGATCATCGCCGAAAAAGAGGACTATTTTATAGAGTTGGAAAATCGTTAGCCTCAAATATAACAAGATCAAAGGAAAATAAATCGAATTACGATAAAATAAAATGTTTTATATAATTTTCTAATTATTTCATTAAAGTTTCTACCTTTCATTCTACCCTTGTATATTATATTATACACGTTTTATAAATATTGCAATGCTTCTGAACTGTGGAACAGCTGCTGCTCCTTGAACCTGTATTGATTTTAACCTGTATTAGTTTGAATTGATACATACTCAGAAGATAAGATTTTGAATGTTACAGTGGGAGGGAGTTATTTTGAAACTATAATAATCCATATTTTGCAATGCGTTGTAATATTTCCGATTTGAGTTGAACAGTTTGGAATTATATAATATAATAACCTGAAAAATAATGTTATATGCATTGTTGAATGCTGTACATTCAAGTTTAGAATTATGTTAAAGACTACTGTTACTAACTGATGGATATTCCTTTAAAAATGCCAGTTATAATAATCATTATATACTGAATTCCCCTTGATCGACTCTAGATGAAAGACAAACGATAGTTCTTTTGTCCGAGTGAGATGCAGCCGTCAGCAGCCATATCCTGCCGGCTCGTGAATCACAGCGACAATGTGACCATTTCCTGGAAATAGGAACAGTATACACCCCCACTTAGACCTTTCCTGATTCGTTGACTCACCCGCTGAGAACGAAAGGTCGCATATTAGTAATTTTTGACAGGGTTAGCTGGCATTCCTTATGATTCGGAAAGTTAATGGACCATCGAATAATCACCTTTTCAAAGGAACAAACATGGGATAAATATTATGCTGGTGGAATTTTATTTCTTATTACAAACAAAACCAAATTATAATTTTGTAAAAAAAGAATACCTCTCACGATAGCATATATCTTTCAACATATGTATTAACTATAAAATTTATGTAATAGTATCTTATTACAGAACATTGAAAACGCCTTTTAGTGGAAATGATACCAATAATTTAAATAATAAACATGTTTCACGAAAAAACTTGTCGATGTATTAGATTGATTTATTGACTATCTTTAACATTTATTTATAAAAAAAGTAATACAAACTTAATCTTGGCTATCTTTCAGGCAGCTGTTGAATCCCAGATCGAAAAAAACTCTCAATCCCACATCGAAAAAATTGATGGATTTGACAAGCGAAGTGAAGCAGCTATTAATCAGGCGATATTGCAGGAATCCGAAAAAGATCAAATTCCGAAGAAGCCCAGTCTATAGAATACGCTGAATGTGATAAAATGTCCCAACCCAACTCGGTGACCATTTCCAGAGTTCTTTTTGCTGAATGTGACTAAACGTTTTGAAACAAAATTCTTCCACTACCAGTATTTTTCTACTGGTAGCAAAATATGCAAATCCGAATAGAATAGGTATATGCACTGCTGTCATAAAAAGAACTTTTAATTTTTATTATCTCTAATTTAAAATTTCTTTAATTAAAGTAAATGTAAGGCTGGGAGCATCATGAAATTTTCTGAAATACTTCTGGTTCCACGCTCATTCTAGAGAATCGCCTCTAACGTCGCAGCTAAAATCTGTCTGATTCCCCGAATCAGATCTAAAGGTTCCTTGCGTCGTCAGTTGCAGTTTTGGGAATAATCAGAAATAGCACGGTAACAAATCAGGATAATATGGTGGATGGTTAGGCGTGTATATATTCAAATAGGTTGTTGGTTCCGTGAAAATTCAAGCAGCCATTGTAAAGGAGATTTATTATCTTTCTGAATAAAAAAACTTTAATTCGTTTTATTCAGATAAAAATTTATTAAATCGATTTTTAAATCATTATCATTTTGTTAAAAGTATTTGAAGAAAACCGAGTTGTTAACGTTCAACTTCAAAAAAAATTAATCGACCATTAACTTCTTCATATAAGGGATTTATGTATCCGGAGTAATAAATATAAACAAATATTTATAATTGAAAATGGTTTTATTCTAACTTCCATTTGTTCTCCGCAATGATCGATACACTTTAACATATGTTTGAACCAATTTTCAGAGCACTTTTTATATTCCGACTGAAATATCTCCAAAACATGCATTTTGAACGTATCAACCTCTTCTTCTGGCGTCGAAAATGGTTGACTACGTATTTTGATCTTCACGAATAAGAGCAAAAAGAAATCATTGAGTGCCAAATCAGGACTGTACGGCGGATGACCCATGAATTCGATATTTTGACTGGTGTCAAATATTGAGTTGTTCGGTCCGATGTGTGAGAACTGGCATTCTCATGGTGAAGAATGATCATGCGTCCCTAGTTGTTTTTTTTTATTTCTTCAAAGACTTATGACAAACAAATGGTTGTATACCATTCAGAATTCACCGTTCTATGATTCTCTAGTGGCACTGTAGCCATATGCCCTTTTATCAAAAAAAAAAAAACAGCCGATCATTTGCTTTGAAATGTTTCTTGCGCGAACAACTTTTGTTGGGTTTGACTTATTTTTAAAGACCCATTCAGTCAACTGCTGTTCACTTACGGGCTTATGCACATTGATCCAAGATTCGCCACCTGTGTAGATGTACTAAACAACACAAATAGCGTCCGTATGACAAAACGTTCTGAGTACGTATACAGGTAACAATATCAAACTTTAAGATGTATATATATATCAGATGGCGCCTAGAAGCACCATTTTTGCTAATTCGGGATACATAAATAGCAACCCTCGCAACTGTATACATCAATCTTACGAATTAATTCGTAGCATCTTCGTTGATGTTTATAATGGATAATGAGACGTGTGTTTACGAATTTGACATCCGAACCAGCCACCAAGTTTTGAAATAGCGCTTCGATAGCGAATCAAATCCGAAATAACAAGTCAAAAAGTTATATTGACTGATTTCTTTGACTATCGTGGTGTTGTCCACTCGGAATTTGTCGTTTCATTATCATTTATAACTTTTTTATATTATCATTTTCGTACTCTTTTAATGTAGCCGTGCTTATGACTAGTCCTATGACTATTAAAATTATGAATTGTATCTCGAACCACATGAAAGAACCAAAGATAAATATTTCAAAATGGTGATTAACAATTAAAGATTAAAGTGAAAACACTCTTTGTTGCCTTTGATAATAAATTTGTTTTGAAATGTACCGACGGTTATTCAACTTTTATAGGAAGTGTGATACGCCCAGTGCATAATCCAATATTTTACACAGGAAAACTGATTTCGTGAGATGGCAGGGAGGTCAATTCGATAGAAAAAGTATATCGGCATCAGCATCTGGCAGTTGTTTGTTTTTGAAAATAAGAATACAAAATAGCAACAGATATAACACATGTACATAATATAAATATGGTCGTCAAAAACGGAGTATACTTTTAAAATGTTGTATTATAAAGTATTTTTTATTGGATTGAATTAAGTGGTGCAGTAACTATAGGTTTCTTATTGCTCAAAATGGAGACCACAGATTGTTCTGGATGATAAACTAGACTAAATAATGATTTTTTAAGGAAGTAATGGTACTATAATCTCTCAAATGTTTTCTTCGCCTCATATAGCAATGCTGTTTGCTTACGTATTTGTTTATATGAAAATAAGTCTAAAATATGAAAAAACATATTAAACAGAACCACCATTGTCATATTAATGTTGAACAAATTATACACACTATTTGGTACTATACCATAACATTTTTATAAATTCCATTCTTAAATGCCAAGCCGAAAAAGGTACAACTGCCAAATATGCATTAGATTAGTATTAGCCTTTGTTTTGTTTTTGGAAAATAAAAGAAAAAAGAAAAAAATAAAAGAAAAATACAATTAAATCACCAGATTTTTGAATGTCATATTATTTTTCAACGTTTGTGTTACTTTTACAATTTAATACGTTTACAGCAACGGCATTCCACCTTATTAATAGCCGGCAATATAATTCGATTAGAAGCAGTTTCACGAAGCATAGGTACATGGAATTTTTCCGCAACAATTTTAGTAGTGTATGCAGGCATGTTATCATTGTGAAAAGCAGCAGCTTTCTTTTTGGTTAGATGTGGAAGTTTAGTCTGAATAGCCTCCTTAAATTGTCCGGTAGTGAAGAGAAATATTTTCCAGTAATGATTCTACCTTTTGCCAAGTAATTTATGAGCATCCCACCATGAAAATCGCAGAAAACCGTAGCACTGATTTTTCCTGAAGATATAAATGATTTCACTTTCTTTGGTGTATTTTCAACTGCTCCCATCTATTTTGGACTATTGTTGGAGAGTGTCATTCCTGGACATGACGTTTCATTTCCAGTTTGTATTGAAAAGAATCAACCAAACAAATCAACCTAACAATCAACTAACGCTCAGAATCTATAGGATCTCGGATTCTGTAGAAATGTTCATCACTCCTTGTAGTTGAAGACCTTCCGTTGCGAGGTTTAATTTCAATCGAGTCTCGGCCTTCTGAGATTGTTTTAAATTATCTAAAAACCTGAGGGTACTTGACAAAACACTGCTTCAATAAGCCTATTAAAATTTTGCAAAAGTTTTAGTCGTTGCTTGAAATGTTTGTGACTTGTTTAAAAAAAAACGCATAAGAAAATTCCGGATAACAAACATAATTTTTACGGACCACTAAGCGTCGCTAGGGAGAAACTCACACTGAAGACGCATTAGATTGGTCATTGCCAGTTCTCCAAGTCGGGGAAGCTAACGGAGTTACCGGATCGAACACTACCCCACCAGTATAATTGCTTTGCACAGCTTCAGCTTGGATTAATTCAATATAGATCGATCTGGCTGGAGGCGAAAGTTGAAGGAGGTCAAGGCTCACTAATGTGCTGTAACGCTACAAGAAGAAAAGAAAAAGAAATATTTTAACCGACAGACTATAAATTTGGTGTTTATTATTACAGGTGATTAGACGGCCTGATTTTCAAACTTGGATAGATTCAATGAGCCTGAAACAACAATAAACTGGTGTTTTCCTAAGTCGGTTAAATTCAACAAAAGTTATTCATTTCAGAGATGTTTTCTAACACGAATCATTCTTCAGTTTTTTTGGTCAGAAAGCAGCTGGGAACTTACATAATAAAAATACTGAAAATGCTATTTAAAACACAATAATATTTTTTTTGTAGCAAGATATAATTAATTTTTTAAAACGATTCAAAATCGTTGCATCACACTTCATGGCGATAATCTCATCTCTTACACAGTAGCTCAAATAATCGACTTTCTGAAAGAACGAATATCGAATTAATGTATCAGCCATCGTATAGTTTTTAATTCTCATTTTTCAGTTCAACTTCTTATCCAGGTGCATGACAAGATATTTCACAAACTAAATTTATTTAAATTGTTGTTTGTTTAATGTGACAAAAGAACAGTCTTTTTTTGTAGCAAATATAAAATGATTTAATTTGCTCTCATTTACTCTAGTTTTTTTTAATCCATCGGAAAATTAATTTTAATAAAATAACTGCAATAAAGAAGAAGAATTAAATTCGATGGACGAAACATTTAAAATAAATTGATTCTACAATAAGACAATCGCAATTCACATCGTAGCGTTCTCGTTGTGCAAAATCAAAAACGAATAGAATGGTTTTGGAGCGGCAATTACTGACCGGAGTCCGTAGCGGAGTGAAAGTGCGGCGGAGAATCAGCGCGGTCCAAACTAATGCTGTCTAATTGACAGGTTGTGTTCGATCGGCCTGCTACACGGATATAGGTAATTAATGTCAGGACCCGTGTTCCGCAGGAGCGACATTGGCTGCCTCTCTGGTATTAGAGTCGCATTCGCTTAACGTTACATGTGTAAGTTCGGCTTCCAACTAGAACATTTACTATCTGATTTAGTACGATACGGACAAATTAGTGTTTGGCAAATTTCGACAGCTATTTGATGTCAGACTAAGAAGGAGCAGTGAGATATTTACGCTCTTAAGGAAACAAAACAAATTGAAATATCTATTTCAAGATTCTCTTCATCATCAGCTTAGACGTCCATAGTTTAAGAGTTGATTTTATTCACGACACTTAAACACTCAAACTAAATACTGCTATGATTAAAAAGTAAGGTGGTTTTTAAAATAAAACAAAAAATCTTCAGTCTTCAAAACAGTTTTTACAATCGACTTCCGAAATTTTCTTCCCACGAACTCTTTTGATTGGCTTCTATGGACTTAGAACGGCGTTCACAATGTGGTTTCTTGAATCGAAGGAAAATGAGAAAGTCACACGGTGCTATATCTAGTAAATATGGTGCTTCTTAGATCGGCAAGTGGCTACATCATTTCAGTGTTTGCAATAGCTGAGACGTGTTGATTAGGTAAACTTTTAGATTTCTTTCGTATCGGATAGTCATAACTATTCTCTTGTCACTTCAATCTATCTTATCACTAGATATTCTTCTTTTATCACCTCTAAATGGTCCAAAAATGGCTCAATTCCTGGGATGTTTACAAAGAATAACATACGATGACACAGTTAGCAAACTTCTTTTCATCGGGTTCAGGGGCTATACAGTTATGGCAAAAAAAATAAAAGTGTTATTTAGAAAATAGACTTTCAAGTAATAAAATTTTTTGGATTTCTTAAAATAAAATACAACGGCTACAAAAATACATTTTTTATCATTCACCGTCTTATTTAATAAGTATAATAAGATAAATATAATTTAATAAGATAAATATTTTAAACAACAAATAATCGCAAGATAAAATAAATTCGAGGATGTCATAAAAATAATGTGGTCAAAAAATAGTGTTGAAGTATGTTGACAACTTTGGTTGGCGTTTTATCAAAAATTTTTATTATTTGATTGGCGCTGTTAGTGTAAGTTGTCTGTGTATACAAACATTTTAAAAACATTGGACTGACGAAGAACGCCGGCTAATTTTGCAATTGCGAGAACAGAAAAAATCTTGTAAATTTATTTATCAAACTTTGAAAAGATCTCGTTGCTTGTTTCAAAAGTATTAAAGGAAAAAAAAACATGGAGCAAACACCAGAGTTCCGATGAACGAAACGAAAAAGTTCTAATCGAGAATATGCTTGTTTAATTCGCGAAGTATGTAAAAATAATTGTTTGACTTCTACGGTTGCCCAACGGGAGTTACAGTTACCAATCAGTAGAAGTATTAGGAGACGTTTGCAACAATTTGGTTATACTGGTACAATTGTAAGGAAAGTTCCCTATTTGAATAAAAAAAAAACACTTAAAACAACGTAAAGAGTTTGCACGAAATAATTTAAATAGTAAACATTAGAAAAATGTTCTTTTTTCCGACGAAACGAATATAAATTTATATGGTAATGATGGAAGTGTTCGTGTTCGGCGTCGAGTGAATGAACATTTGAACTCAAAAAATATTATAAGTGCATCAAACATGGTGGTGGTAATATTAACGATTGGGTTTATGAATTTTTGATAGAGCATACAATCTTGGCACTTTTGAATTAGAAATATGCAGTTTGTTTCTCAGAGAAGAATAAATAAGGCTGTTACAATATTTCAATGTATTTCGTTATTGGTAATTGTTTGTATGGACCGTCTTGAATTAACGATTACCTAGAAATCCATTATCAAAAATGGTTAACGAAGTCAGAGATACATTGAAATCTTGTAACACCCTTATTTCTTCTTACACTAGATATGGGAAAAATGAAAACTCTTGTGTTCCCCAACGTGCAATCGAACATGACCACAATATAGATATTATTAATTTAAGGTCTTGTTATAAGCGTAAAAAACAATAGGGCTCTGGATGTACAGGAAAGCATTCAAATAAAAAAATGTAAGAAAATCATAGGATAAAGGACCTCTCCCGTTCAGTCGACTTTTTCAATTATTAATGTAAGGTTCAGTAAACTTCACGGTTCCTTGTTTTTACCCGCTACATTAGGTAGAGTTATCATACAAATAGAACTTAGTTTAGTTTTAGAATTCGATTAAATCATCTTCTGATGATGCCAACATGGTTAGTGAAACGTGCGTGGAGAAGTTTAAAAAAGTGATTTGGTGTTTAGTGGTAAATCGCTTCGAGTTTAAAGTATTCAATATTACATTTTTTATCTTTGACAACATAACGCTCTGGTCGTTCTCAAAATAAATGTTACAAATGCAGTCCATTCTATTTTTTTATGTTTGATATATTATTAATCAAGTTTCTTCTACTTTTAAAGTTTAATTTTCTAAATAAAAAATAAAATCATAAGAACACAAGCATTCCTGGCAAACCACGTACAGAAATATTGCCTATATTATTTCGACCAAAAACATAAAACTTCTACTACCCAATACAACTGGTCAAGACGTTACTATTTTATTTTTAGCTCCCTATAAAAAAAAACAAATCTAGATGGTTCTCATTAGCCTGTAATAGTTAAACTGAAAAACATCAAACACCGAAGCACCGCCTCCTTGGATGAATGCTTTGACTCATTTTTAAGTCCAGATCACATATGTTCGCGTCTTTTAACAAAGAGGCGCCATTTCTACGAATAACCATTTGTTTTCATTCACCTTAGTGACATCTGTTAAAAAAACGGGACAATGGTACACTAATCAGCGATTGAAGTGATTTGAAAAAATTAATGGAAATTCATAGTTTGAGATTTATTATTTGTCGTTTCATAATGTCGATATTATTACTTATACACATCTATCAATTTTCCTATTGGAACATTTCCATTCAATCAACATTTCCTGATGATGTTAACATCATTAACGCAAAGCGCGTCGAGAAGTTAAATAAAATTATTGGATATTTAGTGTGTGTACTGAAATGCTTAAAAACAAATTGAAATAGTTAACAAAATTATCTCCCTCAGTAGACATATGATGATTTGCACGTTGAAAGTATTGAGACTATTTCAAAGTGACCATTGAATCATCAATTCTTGTTTCTTGAATATTTTAAATATTCTCCACAAGCTCACTATGGGGGCCTATAGTCCATAAAAGCACACCAATTTTTCATATCACTTATGAGCTAAAATAGTGGAACAACAAAAAAAAGTAATTTTTGTGTAAGACATTCTACTAGTTCAAAATACCAATCTCAAGAATATCAAGATTCTGCAACATTGGCCCGAAAATAATTTGTTTAATGTTCATCAGTAATATCATTAAGGCAGTGTGATGGATTTGAAATTGTAAGGCTGCAACAGTGATATAGTTTCAGCGTGCCATGAGCTGTTAGGTATAGTAATAAAGTTGTTGGTACTTATCTATAAGATATTGCTAATTATAATACAATCTGAAATCTATAATCGACAAATATTGGGTCGACACATCACATTTGGTCGACACATATACACACAATGAGGGAGATAACGCCTACTCATTAATAGTAAGGAACATCAGTAAAATGATCAATTTAATAAAAGATTCATTTATTTAGCAGGTCATATAGAAAATTTTTGTGAACAGCTAAAAAAAGTTATCACATATAAAGTTACTCTCCCATGGATGTAAAATTTTTGACATAATGTACTTAAATTAATTTAAAATGAGAGGTACATCAGAGACACAAACATTCGATTATATCTCAATAATTATAAGCATAAAAAGCAGATTCCAGACTGTGTTTTCATCAAAGTGTCTCATAAAGAGAAATATTGTAAATCTGATAATATTAAGGAATGCAAAACTAGAATAATCGATTCATTTATACAAAAAAATTTTAAAACACAAAGTTTACAAAAATTAATTCGGAATATTACGCCACATATCACAAACCAAATACAAAACAAATATTCTTGATGCTAATTAATTATTATTAATAAAATCTTAAAACATAATGTTAAATATAAAATAAAATATTAACAAATAATTAATAATATGTTAATAGTAATTAGTAATTAAATAATTAAATTATAGTTATATAATTAATTAAATAATAGGTCAAAACCTATAGGCTTCTTTTTTAACAGATTACATTATTAAATTCTTGACTATTAGTTTTTTTGTTCCAGTTTTATCATTTTGATTTTATTCTATTTCATAATATCCACAGTTTCTCTACAATACATTAATTACACATTAACTTTATAGAGAACCTTTCAATTACACCATTTACATTTAATCGTTATCTATGATTTTAATTTGTATTTTGCTAAAGCTCTCAATATTTTTTCAATACGATTATAATCAAACCTTGAATAGAAACTGTGACTTCCGGAAGACCATATATCTTTCACCAACACGGTACACCGGCATACTTGAGCTATTTGGCTTAATCTGTTTGTCGAATAACAGTGACATGCTCTAGTCCATAAAGTTCTGGCCTCCTAATAATCCAGATCTGCATCCGTTCGACTATTATGTATGGAGAGTTGTTGAAAAAGTCACCAACAAGTCGAGATATCCCAATTGGATTCTCTTCAGACCGCTATTGAATTGTGTAAAGAAATGTTACAGAGAGCGTGCTGGCATTTTAGGTGAAAGGAAGTTATTATGAATAAATATACTTTAGAAAGTTTCTCCTAAAGACATGTAAAACGATTTTTTATGATTGTTAATATTTGATCAATAAAATTTTGTTAAAAATTGGTGTTTTATTGAAAGAGAAAAAATATGTCTGAAATATAACGTTTTCCAAATTTGAAATCACGTAAAAATATAAATTTTTTTGATGAGATTCAATCATTCAACGAAGTATGATTATTTAGAGATAAATTAGTACTGAAATTCAGATACCTTATTAAAGGAACAGTTGAATGTTTCTGTAGTGTATGTAAGCTTTCAAAGAAACTGGATGTGTTAATAGACGATTCGTGGGAACACAAAGAACTTGTGAATATGACTGTTTTATATCCAATAGAAGCATAAAACACTTGCTGCACTTGCAAGCATTTATAGTGAATGTACATAAATACACGTGTGCTTGTACTTCTTATTGAATATTATATTTCAGGAAGTGCATAATATATTTTGAGCTAAATATATTTTAAAACAGTTCATGCCAAAACATGAATTCCAGATATTTAATTAATTTTTATAAGTATTAAGTATTAAAAGCAAAAAGCATTAGAAGAAATTAAACTAAAATCTTTTTTAATTAAATATAGACATTTTAATCTATTATTAGGTTTAATGAAAATTCAAGTTACCATTAAAAAAACATTTCCTAAGTTTCCTCTCCACCCTTCCGATTTTTCACCCTTTTCGGGGTTGTAGAGAAGTAATTAGTAAAAGGGGAGGTCCAACGAAAAACACATTAACTTGATAAGAAATATTAAAGTAAATTTCGTTATGATATTATTGATAATTTATTTTAGAAATTTAATATTTCTTAAAAGTTAAAAATAATTTTCAGTTAACTGTAGAAACAAAAACAATAATCATGTGTCGGGTTGTCCGGACACTTCATAGGGATTTTCTGTTAGTTGCTCTTTTAATGCCTGTAAACAAAAATCTGTTACTGAATTAGTAACGTTTCTTTACATATCGTCGGCAATACTGCAATACCGCTTAAGTAAAGATTGCAATATGTGTGTAAGTACAAAAATAGCAAAAATGAGATTTGTTACTCAAAATATGTGTTTTTTCTACTTTTTTTGGCATATTTATTAATTAAAAAAAAGTTTCATATTAAAAACAATTTTATAGAATACCGCGTAACTTGTTTTTGCTTAACATTTGCTGGCAATAACGCGAAACTACAAATAACCTTTATCGTCTACAATCATGACAGTTCAATCAGTGATATTAGAATTAAAAGAGAAAATAAATTACAAAAAATAGTTTCTAATATAAATGTTCTAAAGTAAATATATTAAATTATTCATTCAAAGATTCTAGAATTAATTATAGAAACATAAATTTACTTTTAACTAAACAATTTTTTTTAATTACTTATTTAACTTAGTAAACTATTAATTCAAGCATAATGTTATATTTCTATAAACTATCGTCAACATTTTAATATTATTATAATTAAAATATTTTTAGGTAATTATATTACAAAATGGATCATTAAATAAATAATCCAACGAATTTTTGAAAAGATATATTTTAAGCGTTTCTTCAAAGACAACTTGTAAGCCTTATGCTTTTTTTGATCGTTGAATAACTAATTTCTTTAACTAATACCTAATTTATTTTCCAGCGAATTTAGTACAGCTACCAGAAGCAACCAAAAATAGATGGTTTCGTGAAAGAGACTTGCTTAACCATTCAACTTTAAATAATGGCAACAGGAAGAGAAAACGTAAGGCTGATGTGAGTCTTTGAAAGCGTGAAAGTAATAAAAAGCTAAGAATGTTGGGTCAAAAATATACAGGTTTTAGAAAAACAGAAGAAAAATATGTTCAAGGTTTTCAAAAAGGAGACAGAAAAATGGGTCCAGCATGCGATTCTATATTGTGTCAAACAAGCACAATATTTAAGTGCTTAACGTTTACCAATGAAATAAGACAACAGATATTTGATACATTTTGGAAAATGAAATAGGAAGAAAAAAAAGTATTCGTGATATCTCTGATTGATGTACGTGCTAAAAATAGAACACAAAAAGTAAATTCAAGAAGATCTGAAACTAGACAATTTTTTCTAAAAAAATGTTAAGAATAGAATCTGTGAAAAAAGGTCAATTTTTAAATACGCTTGGAATAATTGGATATTGGTTACAAAAGCACAATACAAATAACTCTGCTGTTCAAAATGAAATATTAAAGTTAATGATGCACAAAAGAAAGAAATTATCAAGTCATTTTTAGCAATGCTTCCTAAATTGCCTTCTTACTACTGTGCTCATTATCTAATTTTTTTCTTGAGCTTATGATACAAACAAAAATTCAACTTTACACAATCTATATAAATTACGGTGAAAAAAGGCCTTGACCTTGCTTGCAGAAAGATATTTGAAGATACGTTGGCCACAGAGAACATTTCTTTATTCAATCCAAAGATGAACCAATATGATACTTGTACCGATAAGGTTGGTAAAATTTCAAAAGAAGGTTATCAATTACATCTAGCGTTGAAAGATACAGTCAGAAAAGAAAAAGAGAATGATAAGAAGCAGACTATTGAAGGAGAAGCTGTCATTTTTGTATTGAGTTCAATCTGTCCATCTATGCCCTTTTTTGAATGCTAATACTTTGTATTTTAGAACCAAACTTACATTACCTAATTTTCCGATTTATAATTTAGATTATAATCATGTCATGTGCTACTGGTTTGGTGAAACTCAAACGAATTTAAAAGCGACTACGTTTGCATCTTGTTTTGTAGATTATTTGTCTAAACTAATTGATAATGATTCCAAGCCAGTTGTCATATATACAGATGGATCCACAGCTCAAAATCGTAATAATATCATTTTCAATGCTATTTTATATCTTGCAATAGATAAAAAAGTGATAATTACCCAAAAATGTTTCAAAGAGGACACACACACAAATGGAAGTTGATTGGAAGTTGAGGAAGTTGAAGAATGAACGAATTTTCTTACCTAGTCAGTATGCAGAGATAACGCTTAAACAATTGCTGATAAGAATTGATTATTATATGAATCTATCCAAACAGGACGTAAAGCTGGAGATAAAGGTGTAGTTGACATAAAAGCTTTACAATATAATTCTGATGGGACAATTCATTATAAACTACAATTCAATGAAGAAGATTTTAAAAGTTTGCCTAATAAGAAAAAAAAATCATTTAATTACAATCCACCTCAATTATATAAATCACTTTTGTCGATTACCAAAAGATAATTTGAACATTTACAAGATCTCAAGAAAATAATACCTGTTGACTGTCAGAGTTATGTGTTTAAAATAAAATTGAAGGTATATTACAAGTTATATAAGTGTTATTCATATATACATTTTTAATGTTCTAATGTTTTCTTATATTTTTGTGATAAGTAAATACTTAACGTTAATAATAATGAAAATAAAATGTATCTTCTTATACATAAAGACATATGTTCAAACAATTTCGTATTTTATCTAAAAAAAAATTATTACCATAGCCTCAGATCCCATTTTAATGCTGCTTCGATCTATTTTTATATTGGTAATATTTATTTTATAAGATATTTAGATAGCAACATTTTGTTAATTTAATTTTATTGATAGATCAAGCTTTTTGTATGATAAATAATCATATTCTGCGCTTATATATTCAATTTGCAAGACATTAATGCAATAGTTTTTTTTAATATGATGTTTTTCCTTGCTCCTGTAAAATTGTAGTTTTAGCAGTTACGCGGTATTGACAAATGCAGTTACCTGGTATTGAAATTTTTACTTAAGGGGTATTGCAGTAGCGACGATATTATTCATTTCTGTGGTACTTATAATGTTTGAAAATCGAAATCGAAAATGTCGGTCGATAACTTGCATTCACGCCAGATAATGTTTTTTTATCTAAAAAAGACAAGAAGACTGTCCAAATAAAAAACATAAATTGTACCCTTTTGTGGAGAGGAGAGGGTCCTGTTGGGAAAACTATTATCCAGAAGTGGTTTGGTTGATCATCTGATCATCTGATCATCTGAAAAAAATTAATATGTCTACCGGTAAAATGTGTGGGTTCCTCATGAACTTAGTAAGCGAAATATGCTGGAACGAATCTCTGCTTACGAACTTTTGCTGAAAAATAATTTCAAAGGTTCCATTTCAGAAGAGGGTGGTAACTGATAATAAAGAATAGATTGTGTACAGCAATGTGTAATGAAAAAAATGGGCGCATCAGCAACAAAGGCTATTTAGAGGCCATAGTTTGGGAATTGTACATTCATCTGGCATGGAAGGTGCAAACTCTAGATATTTAACAGTACATTTGATGACACTGGAGTGTATGGATAAAAATGATCAGCCAGTATTGAGAAACAAATAGATAATTACATTGAGTGAAGAAACGAATATGATTAAAAAGGGTTTAAATAAAAGATGGGATATATTTACATGTGTTAAGGTGATCATATTTTAAAGAGGGGGGGTGCGTCTCTTAGAAAAGCAAAAAAGGAAACGATATAGCTTAGGAACAGTATGGATGAGAGTTCTTGTGGTAGGCCATGCCTTGGTCGGAGAGGCAAGAGAGCCCTACATTCGGCGAGGATGTGCTTTACTGCAAGAGGAGAGTTACAAGGTTTGCACATCTTATGCTCATCTCTGCTTAGAAGGTGGCCATAAGAGAAATGCCAAGAGTCAATTCTAAGACGAGTCCATATGATAGTCCATAGCACTTCGGCTCTCTATAGGAGGGAGGGAGAATTAAATTATTAGAATTAGAGACGTTGTTCTCGGACCAAGCTGTATATACAAGTATAAGTGTCTCGGTGGCAATAGATGAGGCAGACTGCGAGGTCTTCCTCTGACGCTAGCAATTAATAAAGCAAACAGGAAGGGCGTAATGTTTCATCATTACAATGCTCGACTGCACGTTTCAATTAACTTTATTGAACTTTAATTGGGAAAAACAGGTTAAAAGCAAATTGTTGATATTTTTTGCCAATAAATATAGTAATTTTCACAAAAATACATTATGAACTAGCACTACGTTGGCAAAAAGTTTTAAATAATAATGGTAGTTATATAATAGACTAAATAAATATTTACATAACTATTTGTATTTGTCTTAAGCAAAATCCTTACAATCCTTACTTCCTCAAAAAAATCCTTACTTTGGTGTATATCAAAATCCTTTTGCACCAATAAACTTTTGATTTCACTTAAAATAATTTTCAAAATATTTAAACCACTAACAAGTGGTAATCTCAAACAGCTCATTAACACAGCCTTCAATGACCTGATCAGTTCTTAAAAATTGAAAATCATTCAAAAATTAAATTACGAGGTGATAAATCGGAATAATACGGTGAATAATATATCAATTCAATATTTTTTCTTTAAAAAATTTAAATTGTTGTATCAGATTAGTCAGTATTCAGTATTCTTGAAGAATGATTTGAGAATTTCGGTTATATTTACGAAATTCATTGATGAATTTCGGTAGGCAATTGTTTTGTACCTTTAGCAAATTATTACAGTGACCACATGACTAGAAGAACCAAAGAACTATGCAGATATTTATTTCGGTTTAGATTTTTGATAATTTTGCCTCACAGGGTCGATCAACAACAAATACTACGAGATTTAAATCTCCACACTAAAATTCAACCAATATTGTTCACCCAATATTTTTGTTCGCACAATTGCTTTTTTCAAAGCAGTTTGCAAACGAAACTAATTACTATATAAATATATTATTGAAACTGATTACTGAACCAAGAACCATTACTGGACAAGTTGCGGAATAAATAATAGGCTGATGTCATAATCCACTTTGAGTAGATTCTAAACAAAAAACTGTTGACACAGACCTTTGTTACCTCCAATTTGACTGAATATGTACGTAGATGCATCAAAACTGCTCGATTTGGTCAACAACTCGATGAACTTAATGTAATTGAAATCATTTCACATACAGTAGGTATACCGTACATACCTTGCGTCGTTCGACCTTGACCTTATGATAATTCGCATAAGGGGTACTAAGAATTTTCAGAAGCGTGTGATTGCGGCGATCGAGTAAAACAAGCAAATTTTGACATTTTCTGAAAAACTGACGACATTAAAGTTCAAAACCGATATAAAGTACTGTGTTTTAGGGCAGGGATAACGAACCTTTATCGATCTACGTGTAATTTTTTCTAAAGAAATGTTTAATGAGGCCATGACGTGCCGTCAAACAATCTTGACATAGTGATTAATAGGAAAAAAATACAACTAAACACTATCAACTTAAAACTCTTTATTTGCAACTAGAAATATGCATTTTGTTCAGCAACAGTAGCATTAACAGTTTTACGTTTGTACTTTTAGCAGAATGCGAGCTGAACTGGAGTCATCTGACAAACGGTTTCTAAGCGAGTCTTTAATGTTTTTCAATTGAACAATATTGTTAGGATATCAAAAGCCAGCTTTCTAGTTTAATTTTATTTAATTCCAACTCTTCCCTTGTTTCGATAAATTTTTGAATCCATATTGAACTAGGCTGGAATTCAATCAGCTGCGTTTTAATTTCTTCAATTTCCAACCAATCAAATTTGGAGAAGTTCCAGTTTATCAAGTAAAGTCACATAATAAACCTGAGTGTTTCCGATAATACTTTGAACTGAGAATATTAAACTCTTGTTTTAACAGTGTAACAGTAACAAATTAAACAGTGATTTTTGTGTGGTTTGCTTTTTCGTGTAAAACCAAATCTCTGTTATTTTTTTTCAATTTTAGGAAATACTTGTAGTTTTTGGTAACAGTATCGTTACTGAAAAGCTGCTGTTTGCAGCTTAGTCTCAAAAGCCCGAATGAGATCTATCATAACGATAATTGTTTTATTTGCGCCTTGCAGCTTTACGTTCAATTCATTGAAATGCTCTGCATATGTCTGTAAAAATCATTAATTTTAAAAGCCACATAACATCCATCAATTGTGAGTATTGTTCAATTTTCCCCCCATTTTGTAAAAACAGTCTGGTTTCTTCCAAACAATCAACAAATCTCAAACCAGCAAACATTATTATACATCAGTAAGTTATTATACATCTAGCTGACTTCATGCAACTAAGCAACAAACTTTCGCTTATTTAAAGCCTGCGATGATATAATATTCACTATTGCTGTGCGAAACCACCCTTAGCACGCAAAGCTTGTTGATGAATGATGCAGTGGAATTCAAGAATCGAATGTCCTATGTGTGTTTGAAATAAATTGATAAAACTTTTTTTTTGTCCACCATACTGTGAGCAGCATCAGCCATTATCGAAACAATTTTACTTAAATCAATTTATTTCTCAGCAAGTAAATTTTTAACAGCCATACAAATACATGTGCCCTTAATTATTAGTAGTTGTTGCGAACGATCGCAATTAATTCTTCGTTTACTACACAATATCGAGCAAAAACAGCTAAATAAGCAGATTTAGTTACATCAGTACTTTCGCCAAGACAGCGATATAAAAGATGACTTGATATATTTTTTTGTTGTCCCTTTACATTCCCTGTCATTTTTAGGATTCTATCTGTTATTGTATTTCTAGATCTTTGATATGCTAAATTATCTCATCTTAATTTTCAAAATCATCAAAAAATCAAGAGGCGTATGCTAACCAGACTTTCTTCAAAAATTCTCCTTCGTAATTCCTTCGTTAAAAGTTTTACCATGCCGAGCAATGATATTTGCAGCCGAGAAACTTGCGACACCTGTATGACTAATGACCTAATTCCTTGCTAACATATTTAATCATAGACTGTTTATTTATCTCTTTAATTGCAAATGCAATAAATTCCTTTTGCTCTGGTTCGCTTTTTTAACAAAGATATTTGTGATTTGTTTCATAATGCCGTTTTACAGACAATGTTCTACATACCATTGTTCCAGAACATGAAACACACCGCTTTATCACCTTTACTAATCATACCGTATTTCTCAGTCCATCAAGTTTGAAATTCTCCATTAAACTTATATTGTATTTTTTGGGCTAAACTACTCATGTTGAATAATTCTTAGATCGAAAAAACGTAGAAGAAAAAATAAATTGTTTCAATTAGGTAACTAAATTCCTTAATTAATGCCGTATCTAAATTATGTTGCCGCGTGCAATGCCATCGCTGTTTTAGGAGGTTTAAACCTGGTGGGTATATAAAAAGAGCAAGAATTATTCCTTTGCATTATAGGAAGTAAAAAAAAACTGAAATAAAATATACATGGTCCCATATCAATTGAAAATGATAAAGTCTCGGCACCCAAAATCTCTATAACCGACGAACTTATTCGAGTAAATATACACAAACATGCTAGCATTGTAAACATCTCAATAGGTCGAGTCCACTACATTTTACATGAATATATTAGTCAAACAAAAACACTAGTTTCTTCGACGTTTTATAACAGTAAATGAAACCTGAATTCACTATTAAACGCCAGATATAAAGCAATAACCCAAACAATTGGCAGGTGCAGGTAAAAGAGTCCCATAGAAAGCACAAACGATTCCCTTTGCAGGGAATTATTAACTACAGTTTTTCGGAATTCCCGTACTGCGGTGCATATAAACTCTCTGGAAAAAAACAGGACAATTACTGGTACGGTTACACTTCTTTATTGGACTAATTCGAAAGTATTTTTCAAGTATTTTTAAGCGTAAACATCCAGATTTACCAAAAAATAATGTGGCCTTTCAGTGCAATAATGCATTTGAACTCATGTCTCAGATTATTCATGCAAAACGCCATGATATAAGTGATTCCACATTCGGTATTATCACTTGATCTGGTTCCCAACAATTGCTACCTCTTCTATTTTAAATTATGACATCTAAGCTAACATATATTAATGTACAGTTGGATAAATCCTATTATACTGAGGGTATTAAAAAGTTGGAGTGTCGGTTGTGTACATATGCTGAATTGCAAAAAAAATATCAAAAACCTCATGTTCAAACCTCAAACCGCGACTCGGACAACTTTTGAGCGATCTTCAGTAAATGATTCCCAATCGTCGAATTGTCTTATTAAAATTACCATTAGAAGAAAATATGAACCAAAGAATCATTATAATATGTACCAAATGGAAAAAGATGCCTAATATTGCAACTCAAATCGACTGGGTACAGTGTCCCCAGACGATAATCGACATTTAATGACTAGGTGGAAAAACAATCGTCCGATGTCGAGGGTGTTAATTTAGGTATCACGAGGAGAGGTGGTGACGGCGTTATTAAAAGCGAATTACGCCCCTTTCCAGCTTTCCATATTGTTTCCCTGAATACTGCTGAAATCGGCGGAATGCCGCCACAGCGCCGGGGGTATTTCGATTTTTCGACATTTTATCGAAGCTGACATTGACATACGATACGCCATGTGAGCATCAATTTACATGACTAATTTTGAAATTCCATCTCTAAATTAGAGCCGTGTTTTTATGTATATGTATGTTTTTATTTCAATTTTTGATTTTCGAAATTTGTCATTTTATAGTTCAAATGAATAAAAGTGGAATTTAATTAATACGAATAAACTAAAAACCTATTCATAATTGACTTATAACATTGACTATTATTGAATTACTGCGTCGTGTTCTATGAAATATCACATTATTTATTAGGCCATATCGGTTACACTGAATTATTGATTTTTCAAATAGTTATGTCTTCTTCTGCAGAGTTGAGCTGAACAAATATTACTGAAAAGTTGCCTCCAATGGAATAAAATAAATGAATAATACATACATTTTTTTAGGTTACTAAACAAATATAACAAATATATATATATATATATATATATATATATATATATATATATATATATATATATATATATATATATATATATATATATATATATATATCATCATCATCATCATCATCAGCCCGTATCGATCCACAGCAGGATGAAGGCCTCCTCAGCATGCTTCCAACCTTCACGGTCCTGGGCTCTCCTCTGCCACTTGGGTCCAATATACTTAACGATGTCATCAGTCCATCGTGCTTTCGGTCTTCTTCGCGGACGTTTGCGATCAAGCGGTATCCACTCCAGGATTGCCTTGGTCCATCTGTCGTCCCATCGCCTCGCTATATGGCCTGCCCATCTCCATTTCAACTGTTTTACTCTTCCAATGATGTCACAGACTTTTGTTTGTTCCCTGATCCATGCGCAGGACTTTCTGTCTCGTCTTGTAATGCCAAGCATACATCTTTCCATTCCCCTCTGTGCCACCCGAAGTTTTTGAATTGATTGCGATGTGAGTGTCCAGGTTTCACTTCCGTATGTCATAACGGGTAGAACGCACTGATCGAATACTTTTCTTTTCAGGCAAAGTGGGAGTCTGCTCTTAAACACTATGTTGAAATGCCTGCCAGCCACATTTAACACGCCGTTCCACCTCCCGGGCGGCACTCCCCTCCATGGAAATCCTCTGCCCAAGATATACAAAGCTGTCCACAATCTCTAAATCCCTTCCTAAAACTGAAATTCTTCTGTCCTGAGCGAAGTTATTGAACATAACCTGACTCTTTTTCAGGTATATTTTCAAGCCAAATGGTTCGCCAGCCCTCTGCAGCTCCTGTACGCGTCTTTGCAGCTCCTCTGGGTCTTGTGAAATGAGAATAATATCATCTGCAAATCTAAGATGGTTTAAGTTTACACCATTGATCTTTACACCATCCTGTTGACAATCCAGTTTACGGAATACTTCTTCAAGGCCAGCCGAGAAAAGAATAGGCGATATTGCGTCACCCTGCCGTACACCTCGTTCTATATTAATTCCCACTTCAAGATCATCAAGGTGAATTGTGGCTGTAGCTCCATCATATATCGATTCTAATAGGTTTACATAGGCTCTCTCTACACCTTGGCTAAGCAGTGCATCCATTATCGCATGCTTTGAGATGGAATCAAATGCTTTTTCGTAGTCGATAAAAGCCAAGCACACTGGCATGGTGTATTCGTTGTGCCTTTCTATGACCTGCTGTACAACCTGGATGTGATCCATTGTACTGAATCCACTTCTGAATCCTGCTTGTTCTCTTGGTTGTGCGTCATTCAGTTTTTTTAATATTCTTTTAGAAATTATCTTAGTGAAAACTTTGTACATCACTGATAGGAGGCTTATTGGACGGTAGTTCTTTAAATCTTCCTGTGCTCCTTTTTTATGTAAAAGGATCACTTCTGCATTTTTCCATAAGTCAGGTACTTTTTGTTCTTTGAGGCATTTTGAGTATAATTTTGCCAGTGTTTTATGTAACGTCCGACCACCAGCTTTTAGCATTTCGACAGTTACACTATCCTTTCCTGGAGCCTTGCCGTTCTTCATCAATTCTATAGCATTTGTTACTTCCTCCACTAGGATATCTGGTATTATATATTGTTCTTCCGTGGGTATTGCTGTCCCTGACTGGCTCTGATCTTCATATAACTGGGAATAAAACCTTCTGACAATCTCTAACATTTGGGTACGCGCCCTGCACACTGTGCCATCCTCACGCTTTAAAGCATATATTTGCGTTCTTTTGTTTCTCAGCTTCTGTTTAGCTTTGTTAATTCCTTTGTTTTCTTCCAGGGTTTTTTGCACTAGCTGCATATTGAATCGGCGCGTGTCCTCTCTGATACGTTTTCTTATAGTTTTGCAGAGCTCAGTGTACTCGACCCTGCCAAAAGGACTACCTGCATTTCTCATTGCTCGCCGTTTCTTCATTAAATCAATGGTCTCACTGGAGATTTTTGTTTGTTTGAGACATTTTTCCTCTGGTGCTATTGAAGCAGCCGTTTGAAGTACATTGTTGGCGATTTCTTCATATTGAACTGATATTTCCACCTCCTCTGGATCTTGTAACGCAGCAAACCGGTTTGACAAAGCAATCTCAAAATCGCTTCCTCTCTCCAGCAGTTTTCCAGAATCCACCTTGCCCTTCTTTGATCTTACCATTTTTTCGCGCTCTTTTCGACAGTCAATCCGAACCCTTGCTCGTACAATTCGGTGGTCACTTCCAACATTAAAATTGTTAAGGACAGTACAATTGGTAAATATTGTTTTATCGTTGGTCATGATGTAGTCAATTTCGCTTGTGAGCCCAGATGGACTTTTCCATGTCCATTTTCTGCTGATATTTTTCTTATAGAATGATATATATATATATATATATATATATATATATATATATATATATATATATATATATATATTGTATAAAACAAGTTCCTATAAACACACCCCAAAAATTGCTTCTTAAAGGGGCTGGAGCCTCTTAAAAGGAGAACTCTGAAGATGGTTTGTTTGCAATATTTTCGAAAGTTTATGCTAAAATCGTGAAATGCCGTATACTTCAAAACTTTTTTTTTATTAATAATTGAATATATTAGTTAGAGACGTCATATAAAGGGGCATCTCCTTGGTAATGACGCCATAACTTTTTTCTTTGTAATATTTTTAATTTTTTAAATCAATTAATCAAATTATTGAATAACAAAGATTTTTGGATAAAAAATGTCCTCTTATTTCACGTCGCTAGGATAAACCGTATTCCAGAAAACCGACTTTTACCACATCGAAGCACGATTACATGGATATCTAAATGAATCTTAATAATTAAGTAGGCGGTTGTCACTGTTAATCTTTGTCGTCGTAAAACCGGACCATTTACACAATAAAACCAAGATTTTTATTTTTTAAACTGTAAAAGGGCCTATTATTCCTTCGAAGAAATGGCGAATATGCATTTTATGTACGGGAAGGTGAATGAGTGTGAAACTAGAAGATTGTATGCAGACATTTGCAAACCTGCAAAAAAGATTATACGAAAAGGGATTTTTCATACTTTCCAAACATGACTGCGGAAAAAGCCGGAGCACCAAAACTGTAGAAAATGAAGAACGAGTTTTAGAAAATGTAGCAGAAAATCAAGGAGTAAGTGTCAGACGAATTGCTGTTCAAGAAGTCATTCCTAAAAGTACCATGTGGGAAATTGTTAGAGAGCAAACGCTCTATCCATATTATTTGCGGAAAGTTTAAACCTTAAAATTTGATGACCTGTCACAAAGAATCCAGTTTTGCCAATGGTCAAGAGAGGAACTGCGTGTAAATGAAAATGTTGTACATTCTCTTTACAAAGTTAGGTTCACATGCAATGGAATTTTAAATTCTCACAATACTCATGTGGGTGGAAGAAAATCAACATAATTTTTTCGAATCAGGGTATCAGGACAAGTTTTCTGTCAATACATGGACAGGGATACTAGAGAATTTTTTGATTGGACCGTTTGTACTTACCAACTGTTTAAATAGACAACTGTATTTTAACTTTTTAGAAAACTATTTGCTAGACCTAATAGAAGATGTACTATATTAGTTCAGATATGGCATGTTTTTTATGCATGACGGTGCTCCACCTCATTGCTCTGTAAATGTAAGGGGTGTATTTATAGTGGTTATATCTAGGACGATGACGTGGTGGACCAATGTATTGACTACTAGATAAAAATTTTCGTACAGGGGTGCCTACTTAATTATTAAGATGCATTTCGATATTCATGTAATCGTGCATCGATTTAGAAAAAGTCAGTTTTCTGGAAAACGGTCTATTCTAACGAGTTGAAATAAGAGGGCCCTTTTTACCTAAAAATATTTGCGATTCAATAATTTGATTTAAAAAATAATAAAAATATTGCAAACAAAAAAGTTATGGCAGCATTTACCAAGGAGACGCCCATATGTGACGCCCCTGACTAAAATATTCAATTATTAACACAAAAATCGTTTTTCCATTCGGACCAATAGGTCGCGAAATTCGGTATACTTTAATAGTATACCGAATTTCGCGACTTTAGCATAAACCGTTTCGAAAATATTGCGAGTTGCCCTTTAAGGGGCTCGAGCCCCTTTAAGAAGTAATTTTTTATTTTTTGATCCCTAGGGTCACCTCCCAAAATATTTCGACGTTATTTCCGGACACCCTGTATATATATATATATATATATATATATATATATATATATATATATATATATATATAAGAGAATCTAGTTGATTGACTCCGAGACTTCAATCGGCCTACTCTCCAGGATTCATAACTAGAAAAGAACGCGGTTGTCGGGACCGCTTCGTTAATAGGTAAGATAAAAGTAGAGGTGCTCGGTTAAGGGATACGAGAAAAAGCATTTGATTGGAAGGTTTTCGTATGGACAATTTGGAAATAAGAGCTTTCCATGCATTTGGGACTCTTGATTGGTGGATATGACTTGTTGCCTGAATTTTTTCTCCTTTATTTGGGTTTTTCGCCACTGTCTAAAACTCAAAAAATATCAAAAATACCTGTTCTTATTTAAAGAAAGAATCACTGGGTAAAAACAAAAAACCACACGGAGACAAATTTCTCAGTGATGATTTCGGGGGGCGATTACCCTCCGAAACGTTAACGTTAAAAGTTTGTAAATTGTTTATAACATTTTTATATCTTTAAAATTTTGTTCGTTAGGCAAATTTATTACAAAAAAGAATCACTGAGAAATTTGTCTCCGTTTGGTTTTTTGTTTTTACCCAGTGATTCTTTCTTTAAATAAGAACAGGTATTTTTGATATTTTTTGAGTTTTAGACAGTGGCGAAAAACCACAATAAAGGAGAAAAAATATATGAACACGCCACAATCATTCAGACATTACTTGTTGCCTGAACTTTAACAATATGCGTTTTTATTAATATAATAGCCGTTTTAAATTAGTGCCACTTTTAGAGAATTAAGTAAGTTCTGATGCCCATGTTCCTTGTCCGAAATCTTAAAGATGTTATGACTAAAGGTTTGACCATCGAATTTAATTGGGATGGATGATAATGGGAATTCCCTTTTAGATAACGTTTCGTGTGGGTAGATTTACGATAGACTGAATAGGAGAAACTTTGATTTGGTCTTTTTGCTCTTAGAACGCCAAGAAATGTATGTATACTTAATTCTCGAGAAACGGCACTAATTCAAAACGGCCATCACAGACGTTGAATAATGGAATATTGATAAAGTTTAGGTAACAAGTCATATCTACCAGTCTACTAGAGAATTGTTCAAAAACCCCAAAGTTCTTCTGCCATATATCAAGGGAGTGACCGATAAAATTTGCCACGTATTCAGATCCTGTGATATCGAAACGATATTTACAACAAAAAGAAATATATCCAGTTTCCTTAGACTAGTGAAAGATAATATTCCACAAGAGTCACATGGTGACTATGAGATTCCTTGTTCTGGCTGCTCCCAATCATATACCGTCCAAACCAACAGACGTATACAAAATCGCATACACGAGCATTCTCTCGCTGTCCAAAAATCGGATATCTCCTCAGCTCTAGCAGAACATCATCTTCAAACGGGTCACAAAATGGATTTCAACAAGACCAAAGTAATCGCACATATATATTCCTACAAACACCGCATAATTCGCGAAATAAGTGAGATCGAAAAACGCCCAGAGTGCCTAAACAAGAGGAACGACGGTCTTAGAGTTCCAAATACATGGAAACCTCTTATTTCCAAATTGCCTATCCGAAACCCTTCCAATCAAACAACCATCTCCCATCTCACCCCCACCTCTCAACCAAGCACTCCACCTACAACCTTACCTATTAAAGAAGAGGTAGCGCCGTCCATGTTCTTTTCTAGTCGAACTCTTTCCTGGACTCTTTCCTAGAGAGTAGATAGATTGAGGCCTCGGGGCACATCAACTAGATTCTCTTGATAACGGCTTCAAAGTGGAAGCCGAAACGTGGAAATTTTACTAATCTAAAATGCGGTTCTACCCGAGCACCAAGTAATTCTTATAATATATGCGATGTATTCGTTTAATTATTTACGCTGCTTCATATTAAAACAAAAACAAGACAAAAACTGTGCGTTCCGAAGAAAAGGTCGCCGCTGTTGCTGGCAGTGTTAATGAAGATCCAAATTTTTCAGTTTGTAAATAGGAATCATTACAGAGCGATGATCAATTATTATTTAATTCCGAATTTGAATGGCATTGATCAATGTGTTACAATGTGTTTATTATCTTTTTATATTATTTAAGAAATCTTTTTTGTGTTCTTTTATTTTACAACCTATATTTGTACCACTTTGACCGATATATACAGCTTCACAATCCTTACAGTTAACTTTTTATACACCCGATTTATCTAAAGTATCCGTTTTATACTTATTATTAACTAACATTCTACCTACATTAAGTATATTTACACAAATAGTCTTACAACCAAGTTTATTTAATCTTTTACACAGTGTATTATTATGTTTAGAAGTGCAATTAATAAATTTAAACGATTTGTCTTTTTGCTTTTTAGAATTTTTCGCGTTATAGAATTTTTGCGTTATAGAATTTTTGTATTTTCAACAATCGAAACAACCGTAGCAAGTGGAGTTATCCTGATTTATTTTCTGCAAGACGCTCAGTCCCTCACTCAGAGGAAGTGCCAATTCCAATGTTTCACCAGCTACCAGAGCTCTGTGAGGACGAGTATTGTCTCTCATCGATGACTTTTTCCTCTATCTTTGTATATAATAAGATTTATATAATTTAATAATAATATACAAATAGTATAGTATTTGATCCATGGATTTAATTTAAAATAATGTCACGAATATTTCACTAAAATGTTATATCTTAGAAATTTGAAGTCTTAGGCATAGACCATATTTGAAATCAGGGCATCAAATTCGTATGATATCAGCTCCAAATACCCCGGCACCAAAACAACTGTTGGCCTGTGTAATCCCTTATTTATAAACAAAGGAAAAATGTCACACATTTATGTCAAGTGATAAAGTGTTCATCATAAGCCATTCACCAATTTTGGAAGGAAGAACACTGAAAAACAAAAATTGGAAGAAGTGCGCATGCAAAGAGCCGAATAAAAACTTTGCTGAGCATTTTCTTTGATTCTAAAGGAATTCGTGTCAGTAGGGGAATAAATCGAAATAGGCAAAAGAAGGGTCACGGTTAAACGACAATGATCGGCGCATAAAATCAAGATACAACGCGATGTTCTGGCAACAAAAAGTCAAAAGTATCCAGGTGCTCAATCATTCTCCATACTCGCGTGATATGGCTCTGACTATTTTCGAAACTGAAAATGCCAATGAATTAATAGGTTTGGAGATGGTACCGGGCACCAGCGGACTTTGGAGGTTATTCCTAAAAATAAATTAAAAAGAGTGCCAGAAATGTTAAAACCACTTCCAGCATTGACTTAACGAGGGATCTATTTTGAATAAAACATAATTAAAATCATAAATAAATAACGTCTTTAGTCGGGTTGCTTGGAAAGTTTATAGGGATTTTACATTAGTTCTTTTTCTAACTTTTGTAAAAAACAATCTGTTTAGAATTACTTTCCAAATATTTAAATGTTGGTCGAATAATTGCATTTTCGCCTCATTATGCTTTTTTATTTCAAAAAGGGCAATAACGCTATCCAAACGGAAAAGGTTCTGATCAGTTTAGGGTCAGATATTTTGACCTGGAAGATCGGCATCGCTCTAGTCATCCCTCCAGCACTGATGTCGATGAAATAAAAATCATAGTAGCTCAAGATCCATGAACAACAATCCCTGAGATAGTAAATAAATTAAATATTGGCAAATTGGCCCATCATGATCATGTAAAAAATAGGTACGCTTGGCAATACGATGTGTTTTTGCTTAAAAAAAACATTCTGACGCTTCATTTCTGAAGTAGATGGTAACTGATGATAAAAATTGGATTGTGCACAACCACATGCAACGAAAAAATCATGGGGGCGCCGAGAAGAAAATTATGCTTTGAATTTGGTGGGATTGGAAGGGACCAATACTGTTTGAGCTTCTTAAATGCCACTAAACCATCAACACTGACCTCTACAGTTCATAATTGGGTCAGCCGAAGACAGCAATTGAAAGCAATATGAGAGACGTCGTGTTTCATTTTTAGCAGACCAAAAGATGAGGTTGGTAATATAATGAAAATATTTATCAATTCTCTAAAAAAAAGATACCAACAATTTAAACAAATTTAATATAAAAAAAGTATAATAGGATATATTAATAAATTAGATAAAAAGTAAATTTTTTATGTAAAAAACAGAGATAGATATTAGTAAAAATAATAAAAAATTAATTTTAAATATAGCTATAAATTAGAGTGCGAAGTGGTATTTAATACAAGCCCACTTCCCACTATAACGCACGATCACACATTTCAATCAGGATCCGGCAAAAATTGAGCCTCAACTAGAATATTTTGCCCCATCCACCTTATTTACTGGACATCGCATCTTCGGGCTACCTTCTATTCCGCTCTCTCCAAAATTATTTGAATGGGAAATTTTTTAAAGTGGAAGAAGAGGTGAAAAACAACTTGTTAACATATTTTTGACAATAAAGATGCTAATTTTTAGCAAAATGGTTTTATGGGTCTACCACTACATTGATAAAAAGTTGTACATAATAATGGTAATAGACTAAATAAGTATAAAAAGTAAAAAAATCCTACGAACTTTCTGGATAACACAATATTTCCTTTATTGGCTTTTTTCTTTGAACATACTGTATATTATAGAGGGATCTTCGTATTTTCAGAAGACCAGCAACGACAAACAAATATAAAGATGTTATCAGTGAAGTGGAACTAGAAACCTGACAAATAAAAAGTTGTTCTGTTCATGATTGTCTACTCAATTAGCGAATATAGATCTGAGCCAATTCTCTTATCTTTATCGTGAGGGATCCCTCCATATATTATCTAAGCCCACCAACTAGTCATAACAAAATTATTACAGATAATTCCACTCCAAAAATATTAGCCCATTGAGGCAGGGCCATCTTCACAACTTTAATTCGACCTTATTATCATTCCCCGGCCATATCAATCAAGAATCGCGGGGTCGAAAACTTTTTCCTTATTAGTATTCCGTCTCTAACGATGGCAATGCTTGGCTTTGACATAACCAGTTAGTTCGTATTAATAACTTTACCCGAGTTTATATAAGAAAAAGCGAATAGAAAAATGACATGGTGTTTTTTTGCTCGGGTATGGTTGGCCAGGCTCGTCGCCGGAAAATTGTTTTGCCGCAGTTTTATATTTTCAGCGGACGGCTCGTTGAAAGGTAGTAACCGGAAAAGTGCATGCCGGCGACAGCCAGCTAAATTGAGGCATTATACTTTCGTTACACATGACAAAGCATTAAGCAAATCAGCTTTGGCTTTCGGAAAAAGGCTGTTTTCTTTTAGAGAGCAATTAAGGTGACTGTTGTTTTCGATATTTTGAAGTGGGCGTAGCAATACAAAATTACTTCAGAGACTGGACGCCTTGGTAAATCATTTGCTGATTGGCAGGTAGTTTCAGAATTATAAATAGATGTTATTAGTTGTATCAAATATAGTAAAAAATGGGATTGGAATTAGGTCCTCAACTTACGAGGGTAATCTGAAAAGTTTGCAGCCTAATATAGAAACCAGATTTTGTTGCCAAATTTAGTCTTATTTGTCAACAGAATTTCGATACTCTCATTTTTTTAATCCGTCCAACCAGTAGTTGACATATTGTTCTGCAAAATAGTCGTTTACGAATATGATGGCCTCATTCGATGAAAATCTTTATCCTCCGAGCGAAACTTTGAGCTTAGAAAAGAAAAAAAAGTCGCTGAGGACCAGATGTTGTAAATACTGTGGGTAGTCAATCAATTCGAATTCCAATTCATTAATTTTTGCCATGGAGACCACTGAAGTATGATACCGTGTGTTGTCTTGGAGGAACAAAATTTTCTATTTCTTCAAATGCATTTTTCCGCAATTTCAAGTCAAGTAATGATGCCCCTGTTATTGGTCTTTTGGCCTTTGGCCTTTTCAAGATAATCGATTAACACAACTCCACCATTCTAAAAAATAGTCGCCATCACTTTCCCGGCCAATGGAACAGTCTTCGCCTTTTTCAGAATCGATTCACCCTTCGCAGTCCTCTATTTCGACTGTGCCTTGATTTCAGGAGTGTACTGGTGTATCCAAGTTTCATCTACACTTATTAATCGTTAATTATTATAATACAGTTAATTATTATAACCAATATAAGACTTTACTGATTATTATTCATAACAACACCTTTTTGGCGTGGATATTTGCTTTGCGGTACTGGTTAATGGCCCACCAGGATTAACCATAATTATCACCTCTTTAGATTATTGTATGGGATCCACTTTTCCTCACAGGTCAAACTATTATGCAAGCTCTTTTTCCTAAATCTGAAGAACAATGGCATAACAAAGTCAAAGGCATCTACTCTTATTTTTAGAAGTTGGTTTATAGGGAACCAAACGACTCTCCTTTTGAATTTTTTCTAACTTGTGTAACGTTTAGAAATTACTTGCGGTATTATTTTGAGTTCCTGTCCGAAGCCTGTCCTGCAGTTTACAACAAGGATCATCTTCCAGCAGTGCTTCCAGTTCTTCATCCTCCACTTTTTTTGCTGTCCTGTCTCTTCCTTATTACTTAAGTCAAAATTTCCTGTTCAGAATTCCTGGAACCAAAGCCACATAAATAACGTTCTGAGCTTTCGCACCATTTTTTTTAATACGAAGACCAAAAAAGGTAGGCTCAAATGCTGTTTTGTATCGCGTTTACAACTGATTTTTCAGGTTATATTCATAGAAAGCTTGTATGATAAAAAATCTGATACCAAGAGGCTTTGTAGTAAATTAAACATGGGGCCGATATTTATGTAGAAGATTTTTTTTAAGTCTCTTCGTTATAACATTATATAAAAATTATTCTGTGACATATGAGTATCATGATGTGCAGCGGTAGTATATGTAAATAATTGTGCGTTTATTCTTAAAGAGACAGTGTTGCCAACTATTGGATAACCATGCAACGTGAGACCTTAGATACCTATAATCCCAACCATACATGTCACAATAGGTGTTAACTGATACCCATACGTTAGGGGTTACAGCTTTCTTCACGAGGTTAAATATAATTATTATTGTAGCTAATCATAAATATTGAAAGTGAAAATACTTATATTAAGCTGCTATTAACTCTGAAGATGCATTATTCGCAATGATAATGCCTTATTCACGCTAATGATGATTCTTTAACTCCTAAACTTGGAGCATAGCATTTATCCCGTGTTCGGACCTTGACTTCATTCATCATTGTTCCGACGCTTCTCAAATCTTCCATAATTGAGCGTCTCCGCGGTTAAGCAGTTCTTCCCTTCTTTCTGGTCCCTGGATGTTCCAACTTAGTGCTATTTTTGAGGTATTATTGGTTGTTAGATTTACAAAATGTATCCAATCCACCATTTTATGATATTTATTACTTCTCTCGCTTCTCTCGCTAAGTGAAGGAAGTCAGTACTGATTCGATTTGATGTGTATATACAAAGTATTCTTCGAAGATATTTGTTTACTAAGGCTTAAAATTTTTGGGATCTCAGAACTGTCTTTTCCTTTCCAACTAAGATTTTCTACTTAAAACTAAGTATCATTCAGCTAAAGATTCTCCTACAGTATGTCTATGGTACCAGGTGTGGAGATTAATAATTCTTAATTTTTTCTTAAAAAAAATACGGTTAATTTGGGAGAAAAGTAAAAAAAAATTTATTCGAAGTATGCGCCATCGCTAGCTGCACATTTTCCCCATCTTTCTAGGAATTTATGGATGCCCTCCCAGGAAAACCGTCCATCTTTTCAGGTGGTCAAGTTATCAAGCCAATTTTCGACTTCTCCGTAATTGTTGAATTGTTTCATGGAAAGGGCGTGAGACATCGACGAAAATAAGTAGTAGTCGGAAGCAGCCAAGTCTGGTGAGTACGGCGTGTGGGGCAAGAGTTCCAAGCCAAGTGCAGAAGTGGTGCGATAGGGTGTTGTGCCGCAAAATCACTTTTCCACGTCTTGTAGCCCGTTCTGGTCGCTTTTCGATCAATGCATGGTTCAAATTGATACTTTGTCGATGCTAACGAACGGTATTATCCCTTTGATTCCACCAAATGCACAGAATTGCCTTCTTTCCAAAGCGATTCGGTCTTGCGGTTGTTGGTCATCTTGGGTCAATCCATGGTTTTCTGCATTTTAGGTTTTCGAAATATATCCATTTGTCGTCTCTAGTCAAATTCCGAGGCAAAAAACTCTTTCCGTCATGCCAAACTTTCAAGCAAAACTTCGCACACCGCTTTTCCATTTGTCTGTCGTTCAACCGATGTGATACCAGTTTGCCTGTCTTCTGGATTTTTCCCACGGCATGCAACCGATCACAAATAGTTTGGCGATCAACATTTAACCTCTGCCATTTGTTGTTGATTGTCTTTAGATATCGTCTTCTTCCAACAATGCTTGCAATTCGGCATCTGCAAATTTTTTCGGTTAACCTGGGTTCTCTACAACAACCCCCCCGTCTTGCATTGGGAAATTGTCGCGGTAAGTTTCCACAAGTATACGAGTGCTTTCATTCCCGTTTTTATTTTGATTGAACAAGGAAAGCTATAGGCGCCGCAAATGTTTTTTATTTGGCTCGAAATTCGACATTTTTACCATACGAAGAAAATATGACATTAACTTGAAATCGTTCAAACATCAATAGCATTTTGAAAGATACTATTGTAGCAGAATGACACAAGAGATTAGACTGTAAGCCAACCTTTGTTTCCAGTGCCCTCTTAAAATTAAACACCAGGTTTTCTACGTTTTGTTTTCAACATCTGCTTCCATTAAGCTGAAATATTACAGTAACTAGTGAAACTAGTAAGCCATAAGGAATTATTCATGCCTGCAGTTAAGAATTAAAAAAACACCCATAAAAGAAATATGACGTTAAATGAAAAAAACACAAGTTTTACAATAAAAATATAACAGGACGCAGCATACAAAACAGCAGGACTTGAAAAGTAAAACAAGAATCTAGAAGTGCAATCTCTTTATATTTATTATAAACCATTAACTCGAGTACCACAGCGTAAACTTAATGGTGTAGAATAATTTCAAAACCATCTTATTTTAAAATATTTTTGAGGATAACCGTAACCAAGGTTAAATTGCAAAAGTTTTCAGAAACTGGAACGATTACTAAAGGTAATTAGCCATTAAATTCGTAATTGAAATTTCTAGAATATTTCTAACTCCACTGAGCAATTTGTAGAACAGGATGCAGGAAATTTGGCGAGATTCTTGAAACTGATAAGAATTAAGATCATATTAACAATAATAGTTATTGGTTGGTTTTTAAGTTTAAAGATTAATTTTGTAGAGACTGACTGACATATTTAATCAGTCATTAAAGTGATGTATAGTTAATATATAATTAATACATTATATTTATATGTATTTTTATGAATAATGTCTCAGTACAAAAATTATGTAACGTTTCATTTCTACTTGCTTGTTTCAACGTATCTCAAAAATGTTAGTGCGATTCTTAAATATAAAGGGATTTCCAAAAATATTGTCGGAACTTCAAAATTAGGACAATGATTACTAGAAGTGGTAATCTAGTAATGTTTATTTTATCTTGAAGAACAAATAATTACATTATTTTCAAAATAAAGTCGTTCAAATGTTGCTTCCGGCTTCGTTTGGTAGAATGTTTTCTGGTGATCCAACTTTCTGTTGCTCTTTCGCACATATAGAGTGGTATATTTTCAATAGTGGCCTGAACATTTCGTTTAAGGTTAAGAATTATTTAGAGTTTGTTTCTGTAAACCAGAAATTTAACGTAACCCCACAAAAAATAATCCAGGAGCTTGAGATTGAGTTGAGTTGAGCCAGTTGGCCTTACCATTTCGCGAAATAAAGTCCCCGGGAAACTTTTTTTGCAATAAATTAATTGTGTGGTGAGATGTGTGACAAGTTGCGTCGTCCTTTACATCAACATTTGTCAGTTCAGATCAAAGATTCTGTTAACATATTCTTATAGCGTTCACCATAAACAGTAACAGTGGCGTAACAATAGGGTAGTAGGACGGGTGCCCCTGGTTCGAAAAGGCCGTGAGCACAGGAGGATCCTAACATTTATTATTACAAAATGTAATAAAATATATTAGTTTTGTATTCAATTCATATAAGTTATCCATTAAATTTAACAAAAAAATGTATCAAGAATTAAACGCATTTGAAAGAAAAAGATATCGCCCCTTTTTAGAATGCATCCGGTACGTAGTAATAAAGTCCTCGCCACTGCAGACGCAGCGCTGTAGCAACGCTGTCAGTTATAGAGGAAATGTTTTGTCTATGATTTTTTGTTAGTTCATATTTTCGCCACGGGACTTTTTTCGTGGCGTAGGCTCTAGTAATAGTGACACTCGGGGAACCCCCGGCTTTCTTTCGTTCTGTGTTGTAACTATAAGAAAGGATCCACTACATCATTTCATACATATAATAACCATATTCCTCTGAATAAGTGCCGTGGACAAGGATATTACGATGCTAATGACATAAAAGGCACTTTTGGTGGAGTTCAAAAGGAGTGCTGCTCATAATTTAAATCTGGTAGTTAATGATGCAATAAAAGAGGTTCTAGAAATGCAACATATTTTTAAACTGTGTAACAAATTTATAATTTTTTGGGCATAGTATCAAAAGATACTGTGCCGAAAAAAATATTATCAAGTTTTATATCTAATAAATAAGGATAATTTTCAACTTTGCTAACATTAAAAACTTTAAATCCAACTAGATGCCATTTTTGCTTTAAAAGTTCAGTTTGTTTAAGGTCAAAAAGCGCTAACAAAAACTATTCTATTAAATTCCAAAGCAAATGAGGGAAATAAGGCTATAGCTAGAAAATTGGAACTTTATGTTACTGGTTTTCCATTGCAAAATGTTTCGGACCATCTACGCGGCCTCTAAAACACTTCAGTCTAAGGCCATCGACATTTCATATGCCTCAAAGCGTTTACAAGTCTGTCTGGAAGAACTTGAAAAGTATCGTCATGATTTTGGAGATTTAAAAGCGCAAGCAAATAGTGAGCAGAAAAATGGTCTATCAACCCCGAATTTCTTAAAACTCGTCAGAGAAAGGTGAAACGTCATTTTGATGAAATTTGCGACGATGAACGTCTCCAAGATCCTGAAAGCTTATTTAAAGTGAATCGTGTATTTGACATCATCATTCATCAACTGGGATTGCGCTTCCTTGGAATGATTGAAATTGTTTCCAATTTCGGTGTATTGCAACCAGCCACGTTGCAAAATTTAAATGATACCGATTTAAATGATAACAAAATTTAAATGATACCGACATGGAAAATGCTTTAGAATTTATTGATTTATATAACAGACATATATGTCTCGTTTGTCAAGGAAATTCTCAGTTTTCGATCTACTTTTAGACACGAAATAGAAAACTCATCTTTTATATGAGAACTTGCTGATTTATTAATCATAAAGAATGATTTTTAAGTCTTCTAGCTTTCCTGAAGTGTGCCGAGCGATCATATTCAAAATTAAAATTGATAAAAACTTATTTAAGAAATTCTATGGGACAAAAAAGGTTACGCGTTCTATCTCTCGAACTTTCCATGGCCCGAAATTTAAACTTTGATGCTGTCATTAACACTTTTGTCTGAAGAGAAAACCCAAAAAAAGGAAATTTAAAAATTAAAAATTTTACTAAAAATAAAATTGTTATTTCAGTCCAATACGCTCTTTAAATTAAAAGTTACTAGAAAATCAACGAAAAATGTACATAATAATTATAATAACGTTTGTACGTACTTTAAGTGGTGATTTATTAAAAAGAAACTACAACGTTGGTTGAGCTTCTTTGCATTAAGGGAGGGCCACATCCGATGAATTTTTGTTGCCACAGGCCTCAACGGTATAGTTACCCCACTGAACAGTAACCCGATTTCCATCCTCGTCTTAAAAAAAAGTTCCTATCCTTCCTTCAGCCCAAAAACCGGTCCAAAAACTTATTTTCTGTGATTGAGCAGGTAACTCCTGAATGACTTGAAGATTTTCATCGAACCAAATCCTGCAGTTATGTTTGTTGACCAACTCGTTAAGCCAGAAGTGCGCTTCGTCGGAAAATATTACTTTTTCCCCAAATACAACAGTTTATGAGTGACATTTACATTTTAAACAATGTTGCCGCCAATGTTGCATAACAATTGTTATGTTTCAAATTTCTGACACTCTCATTGGAAAAGCATTTACACAATCCATTCTGACCCCAAATCACTAATTTGTATGATCCTATAACTTCCATATTTCTATTTCTAGAGTTCAGTTTTCAGAAATATGGTAACTAGGTTCAATTCCCTAGTCTTCCTTCTATTATTGCCACACGAAATTTCAGTATTAGTTTATCCGATATTGTTTAGAAATAATGTACACGCGTAGTAAATAATTAAGAAAAATAATCCTTTCAACTCTTAAAAAATTCCCGCCATGATTTTGCAGTGAGAAAATGTACTTCAAAAATTTGGTTGTGGCATTGAGCCCTTATGTTATCATTTTATTGCCTTGCCATCACCACACTCCACTTTTGGTTTTCACTACAAGAGATGGATCCACATTGTATCCACAGTGGTCAGAAGTCATTCTTAAAACTTTTCCAGATATATGCGGAAGTTATCCGCAAATTTCGTTCAGTAGTAATTTGCCCGATCCACCTAATAGGTTACAGAATGTTCTCCGACGTCCTACTTTTCTTCTTTTTCTCATCTTTGAGTGAATCCCTTCTATCCAACTCTTCGTCGGCCTAAAATCTGTTTAGAAAATCTCTCGTTACTCATTATCTGTATGTGTTCATTGTTTCGAACTAATATAATCTGCGTTATCGGGTTTAACTTCGAATTCGTGAATTTTTCCAGATTTCCCCTTTTCTCATTTTCATGATTTTCTTCCAGATCTTGTCTAAGAATACATCTATGTTACCTTTAAAATTCATTATTTCCCTATATTAGCTAAACTTTACTACTATAAAGTACAATGCTTTTCATAATGAGTCGTAAATTTGTTTTTTATACACTCTAATCTCATAACTTACTATATAATAATGAAATGGTTCTTCTAACATCTTTCTAAGATTGCCTTATTCCTGCCACCATCTTGTAAACTTTCATACACTTGTGTTCTTTAGTGAATAAAATACGTTGTTTGTTTATGTGCATATGTTTCCTCTGTTCCTCTTAAACAATATATTCTTTGTATAATTTATATAAATATAAACAATATTTTTGAGCTTTATTTCTAATTCCCATATCTGATAGTCTGTGGTAATTTTCGTGTTATATAATCTATGTTATCATAATCTTGAGCAAGAATTATTTGATGCAAGTTCGTAAAATCTCTTCTGAATTAAAAATGAATATACCAGATATTAATTGCTTGATATGAAGGAGCAAAATCGCTAACACATCGGTCATTTTTTCTGATTTTTTTTTCCAACGTGTCCAGCATCAGTTGGCTGGATAATATTTTAACTGATTCTATAAGTTTGAAAACGTTTATCAGTAAACAGTTTTAGTAACACCCAGTAAATTTAACTTTTCCCAGCGAAAAACAAAATCGACCGAAGGGGGTGGAAAGTAAATAACAAAGTATCATTGTTGCTCGACGGTGCTTCACGTGAAGTCTGAAATCATCAAGCCAATCCAATATCTGAATCATTTATCTTCATTTACTGACTCCTTCATTAACTCAACTTTTAAAATGGCTTAAACAGGTCTGTCTCTTTCTAATTTGCCTTTCTCGGCGAGCCTACTATGTAATCAAGGATCATACTGTTTTTAGAAATTAATCGACATAGAGAATCTTATCGCTCAAGAGCCATTTACATACCTATATATATATATATATATATATATATATATATATATATATATATATGTTACATCTAATATTTTCACGGATGGTAGATAATGTTTCTAAATCATTCCGGGTATAGTTAGTTGGACTCTTCAGTCGAAGCGGACCACTTGAAAATGCCAAATGCGATTTTGGCGAAACGTCGTGACTCTTCACAGGATCAACGGATCGACACCCGGAATGATTTAGAAACACACACACATATATATATATATATATATATATATATATATATATATATATATATATATATATATATATATATATATATATATGGTAATAATTCTTAATTTTTTTAAGAGATGGCGTTGGAAACGAGAACATTTTGTTATGTACTACGATAGTACTTTTCAAAACAGCATTGATGTTTAAACGAGTTCAAGTTAGCGCCATATATTTTTCATATGGTAAACATGTGGAGTTTCGAGCCAAACTGTTCAATCAAAAGAAAAACTTGAGTGAAAGTCATCGTATACTTGTGAAAGCATATAGTGACAATGTCCCAATGCAAAATGCTTGTGGACGTTGGCTTACACGATTCACAAGGTGTGATTTCGACTTGAAAGAGAACGCCCAGACCAACCAAAAAAAATTGAAGATACCGAATCGCAAGCATTGTTGGAAAAAGGCGATATGCAAACTTAACACCAAATGGCAGAGAGGTTAAATATTGGTCGCCGAACCATTTGTGAACGCCTGCATGTCATAAAAAAAAGATAGAAGGCAGGGAAATGAGTACCATATCAGCTGAACGACCGACAGATGAAAAACAGTGTGCGAAGTTTTGTTTTCTCGGCATGAAAGAAAGACTTTTTTGCATCGAACCGTGACTGGAGATGAAAAATTAATATATTTCGAGAACCCAAAACGCAGAAAATCATGGGTTTACTCAGGACAACCATCAAAATCGACTGTATGTATATGTATATACATATGCGTTTATACATTTCCAATACGTGTAAAAAATATTAGAGCGACTTAAAGTTTAATTGAGTTTGTAAAGTTGCCCCACGCCCTGTCAGAGTGAGAACACCTTGGATAAAGCTTTTCTTTCGTTAAAATATTGGAATCCACCACCAGCAGTAAGGTATTCCATATTCTGCTGATGTCTATGGAATCATTCCACCTGCGCCAAATGTAACATATAGTTATTTGTATTTTTTATTTAAAATATTTATTATGTAGATATTTATAATATGTACTAAAAATTTCAATTAACTCGTGACTCGTGGCTTCCCCTTTGAAGGGAGGGCAAGCCACTATCTGATACCTCTTCAGTATGAGTTTGAACTCGCTAGTGACCCATAGCAATTTTTTTCGATAATCGGATTTCTCTGGTATGAATGACAACAGTGTAACGGAAACTTTTGTTAAACTTCAATAAGCTTATGAAAATATTGTTTTGTCAAGGTCCAGGTTTTCAAGTGGTTTAAGGCATTCTCGGAAGGCCGAGATTCGATTGAAGATGAACATCATAGCGGAAGGCCTTCAATTCCAAGAAATGTTGGAAATATCCACATAACCCAGGATCTTGCGTATTCTGATTGCAACTGTCGGTTGACGGTTTGTATGATAGGAGAAGAGTTGAATTTAACTTACAAAACCGTTCATCAAATTTTGACAAGGAAATGGGGATGAAAAAAGCTGTAAGAAAACAATACTGAAAAACCATACGCAGGATCAAAAGGACAACATGAAAACATGTATTGACTTTTGGAGCAGGCTGAAAAGGACCCTTATTTTTTAAAATGTGCCATTACTGTCAAAGATCAAGAATATCTGGGTGCTGCATAACGACAATGCTCTTTACCACACAGCGAATTCAATGAACGAGTTTTTGGCAAGATAAAACATCACTGGCGCTCCGTAGCTCTTTTATTTACCAGATTTGAGTCCTGGTAACTATTTCTTTTCCTCAAGATTGAACATTTTGGGAGATTAAAGAACATTGAAACGGTCGTAACTATCCAGCTGAAGGTGATTTTAGTATCCGAGTTCCAGCATAGCAGTGAGGAGTGGACAAACCGACTCTAGCGTTGTGTGGTTTCTCAAGGCAACTAGTTTGAAGACTAACTAGTTAAAAAAAACTAACTAGTTAAAAAATCTGTCTCGTTTCATTATTTTCATATTCAGTGTGTTCTTGGTCTATGTATGTACCATTAAAAATATATTTATAATAAATGTTTTAGAAATATAAGCAGTCTTGGTGAAGCCAAGGCGTTAATAAACGGTTTAGCCTTAGCTAATCTAAGTCTTGGCGGGATTAAATCCCATAAAAAAAGGAGATTGGTGTAAGTTGAAATTGTTTAGAAAAGGGGGCATAATAATTTGGTGAAATTCTGGCCGATAGCTAACATAAAACCCCCAAATTGACTAACGGTAAGTTGTCGTTGATATATCGACGGTGTCAGTGCCAGTCAAATGTATTCACTGTTCGCTTTATACAGCATTAAATTAAACGGGAAAATCAGAATAAGATGTATGTTGCTTTACATTGTTTTGCTACTGCTGGCTTGATAGATGGATGGAACTCGTAACATGAATGTTCGGCTGCGGACTCATACCTGCAAAAGAACACATTTTTCTTAGTTGTTTTAAAATTGTTATTAAAAAAAATATTGTTTAAAAATGTTTTTTTAATTGACAGTAATCCAGAAAAATTTGTGGAGGTGAAGTTTAAGCCTTTATTTATAAAAAAAGGAAACAACGTAACTATTTTTGATTCACCCTGGTAATTCATTGAAATGAAGAGATATAATCAACTAATACATTAGTAATTTTATTATAAAGTTTGTGTGGTGATAAACCGCTTTTCAAAAAGAAAACTACATTTTTCCTCGACATCTTCACTCACCATCAGTTAGCTGGATATTCTTTTAACTCATTTTATAAATTTGAAAACTACATATTACCAAATAAACTGATTGCAGAAGATGAATGACTAAAATTTTAAAAATCTATACTTATTTGTATGATGCACTCTTTGGTTGAGGGCAACTTTATCAGTAAAACGGCACGAATATGACTCACTTTAGAATTATATGGTTACAAGAGACAATAAATTGGTTATTTAAAAAAACAAGAAAAATTTTCCCATAATCTGCGTGAAAATTGGCCAATCCTACGGTTGCCATCAAACGCCAACAAGCGTTTCCCGAGACCGGCTTCTGGCCTTAAGCCGTCATCAGTCGGGCTCATGTTGAACATTCAAAAGCAACTGAACGATGGGCCAAGGGTCCTGACCAAATATGTAGGCACCAATTTGGATGTTAAGTTGACCCTTGGTAAATCTTTCAGTTGCTTTCGAACGTTCAACATGAGCCCGACTGATGAGGGCTTAAAGATAGAAACCAGTCTCGGAAGACGTTTGATGGTGACTGATGGATTGGGCAATTTTTATGTGAACTTACTGCAACTTTTGTGTGTTTTACGGAAAAAAATCCTGTTTTTTGAATATTTTTTTATTCTTCAGCCCACTGTGCCATATTTCATGAATAAATTGATTGCCTGCGATAAAATAATGCTTCCAACAACCTCAAAGAAAAAGACAATATTTTCTTGGTAATGAAATAATAAACATTTTATCTACCAGGTATGTAAATATAAAACCGGAATTTGCCCATAGATAGCCCTGGCTGTAAATGTAGTTTACGTTACATCAAACCGCATCATTTCCTTGTTAAAAGATGTTTAACTCATACCAATACAAGTTTCATACAACAGTATAGTTTGTAATAGCGTTGAACATGTCGAATTTTGTACCTGAAAACTACGATTTGCAGACCGCATTGATTTTCTGTTACTATTTGAAGAAAACTGCTGCAGAATCGCATCAAATGTTTGAACGTGGAAGACTACCGAAAAAGTTTGAAGACAGCTAATTGTAAGCAGTGTTGCATGAGGATGACGCTCAAATGCAACAACTCGCGGATCAATGAAATGTGACACAAGAAGCCGACGTCTCAAAGCCATGGGAAATGTGACACAAGAAGACTCTATACGTTTGAAAGCCATGGGAAAGATCCAGAAGATGGGAAAATTGGTACCACATGAACTGAATCAAAGACAGAAGGAAAATCGAAAAAACACTTGTGAAATGTTACTCGTCAGGTACAAAAGAAAGTCATTTCTTCATCGAATTGTGACTGGCGATAAAAAATGGATATATTTTTAGAATTCTAAGCGTAAAAGATCATGGGTAACTCCATAAACATGGTAAAACCATCGACATCGACTGCAAGGCCAAATCGCTATGGACGGAAGACAATGTTCTGTGTTTGGTATGATCAGAAGGGTGTGATCTATTATGAGCTGCAAAAGCCCGACCAAAACATTAATAATGATCGCTACCAACAACAAATGATCGATTTAAATCAAGCTTTGAGTGAAATACGACCAGAATATCGAAAAATGCAACACAAATTAATTTTGCTTTATGATTATGCACCATTCCACATAGTAAAACTGGTTAACGAAACGATTGAGGCGTTTAATTGGGAAATACTTTCGCATGCGGCTTACTCACCAGACTTGGCTGGGATGGGACCCTCGATGGGACACTCTCTTACTGAGCAGCACTTCACTTGTTACGAAAATATACGAAAATGGCTCGATGGCTGATATGCCCCAAAAGAGTAACAGTTTTTTGGCGTAACGCCCATAAATTGTCACGTAGAAAAAATGTATAGCTAGAATGGGCAATACTTCAAATAAAATATTTTTTAACATACAATAAACATGTATTTTCATACAATAAACGTGTATTTTCTATGCAAAAATTCCGGTTTCATACTTACATATCTAGTAAACGTTTACTCAAGCTAAGGAAAGTTTCAAAGGAGAGTCGTTAGCCCCTCTATGAAATCACAGCTAAAAAAAAATAAGCACAGAATCACAGTAGAGGTTTTGATATTGTGTTATTTTTCTTCAGCTTCAAGAAAAATAACTTCCTGCATAAGATTGGAAAAAGTTAAAAATTGTGAGTTGATCTTGATGAGCTTTCAACTAGTACCATAAAACTACTAAATACCCATGCCAAAAAGGAGCAGTTGTGCATATGATAGAAAGAACTGTACGCCGTCCTTTACGAGCTGCTTCAATCTGGTTAAACGGTCACTGGTTACCCTTAGTAGTAGCAATTGATTCGTATTAATGACACTTTGGAGAAAAAAAAGACTTTATAGTGCAAGCAAGGGAAGAAAAGAGGAAGTCGAAAAAACGATCAATTAGTTTACATTAAAATCACCAATTTTCTTTTTTTTTGATTTGGGGTTCAACAGCTGTCTGAAAAGTGACGAAAGTGAGGAAGATTCGAAGTTAAAGTTTATATTACTATTTTCGAAAATAAATATCAAAGGTAGTAAAAAAGGCTAAATGTTAAATACTGACAAACGTCTGCTGTTCAGAAGCCAAATTGGTGAAGTGTTTTTAACAAACATATATATATATATATATATATATATATATATATATATATATATATATATATATATATATATATATATATATATAATGTTTTATATATTCTCTCAAAAAAACGTCATTCTATTGTTCGTTAAATAAATCCAAGATAGCCCTGCAAAAAGGTCTAAATAATTTGATACCGTTTTTAATTACAACCTTTAACTTATCTCCCGTATAAACCCTTAAAGTTAGATCAAAATTAAGTGATGAACAAAGTTTGCCGCAATATTGTCATTATGCAAAAGAGGGAGATGGTCGTTTTTAACGTAGGGACCCCGGCCTTTTAAGAATTCTTTGAAAGAAAATCATATGCAAATTAGCGAATGAATAGTCGCTGAATATTTTTACAGTGTTTATAATTCCTTTTTTATGTCCTCATTATCATAACTGAACGGTGAATGTTTTAAGGTTGAGGTTTTTTATTTTTCTTCACTTATACCGCTCATTATGAGTTTCGCAACATAAAAAAATCTTTTAAAGTTCTCTCGTCCATTATTAACTGAATTATAATTCAAAACTGAATTTAGCATTCATTGTATTGTTTTAAACTTTACAAATTTATTGAATATGTAAATCTTTTCCTATTTTTTAAATGTAACCACTGAGCAATTTCTATTGAAGCAAAAATCTTACATTTTTAGACAGTTTCAGACTCTGGATGCCAAGCTAAGATGGAAAACACGTGAAGAAGAAACGTAAGTGAAATTCAAATTCAAAAAAATGCATTGGCTACTATGGCGCCACTCTGTGTTGTCAATACATAAAAAAGTGCTTCTTTATAAGCAAATTCTGAAGCCTATATGAGCTTATGGCATCATGCACCAAGAAATCTAATATAAAATTCATTCAGACGTTCCAAAATAAAGGACTTCGCAGTATTGTCAATGCCCCATGGTATATGCGAGATGAAGACATCCATCGAGACAAGAAAGTGTCTATGGTCGAAGATGAAATCAAGGGGTTTGTAAGCAAACACCAGAAGAGGCTGGAAAGCCATGAAAATGTCAAAGTGATCTCGTTACTCGACAACAACGGACTTACTCGGCGGCTAAAGAGACTGAAAGCGTTCGAATTAGTGTAGTTACAAGGAAGGGTGCCCGAAATTTATTCTATGCTTATGTCAATCACAGGAAAAGAGTGATTAGTATATTGTGGAGCACGTCGCTGGACATGTATCTACCAAACAGACTACGATACAGATAAATTTTAGTTTAGATGATAGAAAAATATTGTTTGTTAGATAGATTTAATCTAGTCACAATTTGTAATGTCTATTACACAGAATTAGAGAATAAAAAAAAAACAATTCCATTGATGTCGATGTGACTTTATGTCGACTGGTGACTTTGTTCCGCATCCGCTTGTCGCAAACCTTATCCGATCTTCAGATTTTATCGTGGTGTATTTATTGTTGAATATATATATATATATATATATATATATATATATATATATATATATATGAATATTGCTCTTTGTATATATATATATATATATATATATATATATATATATATATATATATATATATATATATATATATGAATATTGCTCTTTGTACTCGGTAGTACGTCTATCTGAAATCTATGACTATCTGGAATAACCGAGTATCAAATTCTGTTGTTATCCCTATCGTTTGACGGACTATGAAGCACTTATTTATTGTTGAGCGTCCCCTTCTAAGCCCTGCCCGGTATTCGTCCATTGTTTGTTCGAGATGTGATTCTATTCTCTGCTTTACTATATTTGTTAGAGTTTTTTAACTTGTACAAAGCAATGATATCAATTCTTGTAAATCCGGCATATTAGTGCCTGCTGCGACTCTGCAGGTATTGGCTCACTATTCTAAATGTTGGCTATGAATTGAAGAATGACTTGAGCTAATTCTTTTCCTTCAAGCTTCAGCAGTTCTAAATATGTGTTATCTATCCCTGGAGTTTTATAGTTTTTGGGTTTCATTACACTTTTTTAGCTTTCTGTACAACAATTTACATTTGTACCAGTGGCTGGACTGCATTCATAAATTGTGGCCGGACATTTCAATCTTCCCTGGTGGTTCCGTTTAACAGCGTTTCAAAATATGTCTTCCATCGCTCTAGTAGGTTATCCACGTTCTTGGTCAAAGTCTCTCTAGGTTAAAATTTTTTAATGTCTTAATATTCTGGTGAACTATTCTTGTGCCCGGAGTGTCGTGTACTTCATGAATTTTTTCTATTTGCCTTTTTAGTCGTTCTCGTTTTTTTCTCTTGCATATATGTTTGGTTTCCCTTCTCACACCCTCGTGTGCTTTTCATTTTCCTCATTTGTGTTTTTTAAATGCATTTCAGTCGGGCGGAATTTCTATTCTACATCGCATTTTTCATTTCGGGACCCAATTTTCTCCTCCGTAACTTGCTCTATTACAGATTTGATTGTTGTCCATTCACCATCCGCCGTTTCTTTTAATTTTGTTTTTTTTATCTCTTGTTTCTTGTTTGGTTCTTGATACAATAGATTCTTATTTGTCATATCTTGTCACATTTTTGTTTTCTCTCCTTCTTCGTATTGTTCCTTACAGAAGAATTATGACCTGTGGAAAATCGTTCCATGTGCGGCCTTTTCATACTACTTCTCGATAGCGTTCTCTATTTCTGGCTTCCGTGGTTGCATATTAGAGAGATAAACCAATTAGGTCTTTAATTTGTTCTGTCCATCTTTTTGGATGGCCTGTCCCATGATCTAGAATCCTCCATTTGTTTCTTTAGCACCAGTTTTTCTAGGTTACTGCATATCGGCATTCAATATGGCCAAAGAATCTTAGTATTCGCTCATGTATAACTTAGGATAGCCTTGTGGCTTCATTAATTTCTTGAATAACGGATGAGTTCATTGGCTGTCCATGGAATGCAAAGTACTCGTCTCCAGCATCAAGGTTCAAAAAAATCAATGCGCTTGAAGTCTTGTTTTTTAATATTCCATGCATTTTGTTACTACTTCGCATTAACATTATTTCAATCTCTTTCTTTGATGATCCTATGTAGCTTCTCAGCATCAAGTGTTATTACTATGGCAAAAATTAATGACTTAGCCAAAACTGCCAAACCCTTCTTATTTATGAGTCTTAAAAACATGGTACTACCATCTATTTCTACCTCATAAATAGTTTCTAAAATACAGAAGCAGTTTTGAAAAGTATATAGGTATAATAACTTTGGAGCAATGTGGATGGGAGAGAGGATTAGTGAAAACATTAATGAAATTCCATAAGTACTTTTCTTATTATCGTTTCAGAGTATTTTTCAGCTCATTCTGATCTAATATTAAAAGTATTCAAATAGTTTACAACTTAAAAACTAAAAAATACATATTAGCGCTTTTTACCCCTACATTAAATACTAGAAAAAATAATGTCTCTTTAATCTACAAGTTTGTATTTCCTTCGCAGTTCTTCAAAGCGTTTTCAAATTGAATTAAAGTTTGTCCAGAGGAAAAGTTTATACGTAGCCCGAGTTTCCAAAAGCATCCACTTTTTATTCGTTAATTCGTCTCCCTCCGGACTTTATAACGAGAATTAAAAAGGTGTAAAACTTAATTAGGAAATAAACTCTCTGTGGCGATTACGAAACCCTGGAGGAGTTTCTGTAGGTGGGAAGGAAAAGAATTGGTAGGAAGGAGAGAAAGTTATAAAAAGAAGTCAAACACTCCAGATGAAAATAATGGAATGCTCTAATGACGCTTTTCTTTCAATGCCACGTTTTAATATCGGCAGGGACGGCTTTTAAATCAATATTAGTACAGCGGTAACTAAGTTTTCAGATTTTTATTTCAAATATTATTTCTACTCTATTGTAATAAAATCCCTATTCTACTCATTTAAAATTTTAATAATTCGGTCTTCTCTTCACGAATTATTCACCATAACGGCCAGTAACTCTCACTAAAAAATATACTATTATGATCAAGAAATAAAGTGATTCTAAATAAAACGCTATGTATTTATTTATCCATCTAAATTTATTTTGTCTCTCTCAAACTAAACTCCTTTCACTGCAATATATTTATTCCAACGTTTTTCCAATCTTGTAAACAGTTCTTACACTCTACTTCTGGTATTTTCTTTAAAGCCGCCTACAACATTTCTTGAGTGACTCCTATGGACTCAAAACGGTGTCAACGAAGTTATTTCTTCAATCGAGATAACATGAAAAAGTCACACGGTGCCATATTTAGGAAATATGGTGTTTGTGAAATGGTGTTTATTTAATTTTTAGCGAAAAATTGACGAACAATTATTGCGGTGACTTGTTTTGTCACAAATATGTACGTTGTTATCTACAATGTCTCTAATACATAACCGGTGATTACTCATTACAAGATTCTTCATTTTGATGATGTTTACTTCATTGGTTGATGTGCAAGGTCTTCCTGAACGAGGTTCATTTTCAACTTTGTCTCTACCATCAGTAAAGCATCACTTGTAAACATTTTTTTGACATAGTTTCATCAGCGAAATACTTACTAAACATTTTTAATGCACCTGCACAAAAAAAAATAATTTTTTAGATAAAATGTAACGCAAGTAAGTTGTTTATTCGAAAAATGTATCTATTTTAAAAAATCGCTGCCAACGATTTTTAACAATTACAAAAGACGTTGAAATTTTTAAATTAACAAGCGAAGTCGAATTTTAAGAATAGTTATATCAATTTAAAATAAATAGTTGTATCCATTCATAAACGGTGCGAATTTTTAAAAATTATTCTACTTTTTGATCATTGCAGTACATATAAGGTGGAATCAAGAATTATTATAAATATTGATATTTATCAATAAAATCTCCCACATGGTGAAATGATGAAAAGTTTTGAGGTCTTCGAAAAAAAAATCTTGTCCCCGTCCCTCATTCACAGTAACACATCGGTCAATAAGTCCCCGGTCTGTCATATAGATAGCGTCATTTACAAAAATCCTTATCAGTGGTCGATTGTGCCAACTTTCAAACGTCATGTTTCAAAATTTTATGACAATCTGTCTACTATTTTCTGAGTTGTTGTGCTTTAAGTGACGCTACTTTTATTATTTTCAAAACAATGGGAAAACAAATAATTTCGTGATTGCTTTTTGAAGAAAAATACCGATGAAGCAAAACAATGGCTTGATAAACATTACCCGGACTCCACTCCAGGAAAATCAAACATAACTGATTGGTATATTGAATTCAAATGTGGCCGTACAAGCACCGATAATGCTAAACACTCTGGACGTCAATATGAGGAAGGAATTTCGTTTCATGAAGATATTGAAAGCAAGTATTTACATCAGTTTACATGAATATTTGGGAATGCGTAAATTGTTATCGGAATGGATACCGCGGTTTTTCACAGCGGGCCAAAAACAACAACGTATTAAAGATTCTGGGCAATATTTGGAACTTTTTAAGCGAAATGATTTTTTCATGCGATATGTGACAATGTATGAAACATGGATCCATCACTATAATCCGAAATCAAATCGGCAGTCAGTTGAGTGGACACCAGCCGGTGAAAGCCGTTCAAAGCAGCCAAAAACACAACCATCGGCAGTCAAGGTTATGGCCTCTGTATTTTGGAATGCTCATGGGATATTGTTAATCGATTATCTAGAGCGTCATCAATAAAGAATAATACATAGCGTTATTGGTGCGTTTGAAGGACGAGATCGCAAAAGAAAGTGCTGTTTCGCCAAGACAATGTCACAAAGACCGTGTCACAAATCGTTAATTCACTTGGAATTGCTTCTTCATCCACCATATTCTTCAAATCTGACCCCCAGCGACTATTTCCTATTCTCAGACCTCAAAAATGATCGCTGGAAAGAAATGTTGTTCAAATAAAGAGATAATTGCCGAATTTTGAAGGCAAAGAGAAATCGTTCAATAAAAAAGGTGTAGAGATGTTAGAAAAGCGGTGGAATGATTGTATTGCTCTTCAAGGAGAATATATTGTTGAATAAAGTTGAAAACAAAATCCAAATTTGGAAAAAAGTCTGTTTTATTTGTTAGACCGGGGACTTATTGACCCATGTGTTAATAATTAAATCTCCTTCGTCAGAAATATAAGTGCTCTCTGCATATTCTTTTACTATAGGAAAAACAGTAATCGCTGCTAGTCAAATCTTGGAGAATAGGAGAGTTGCAGCGATATCCATCTTTTTCCTCTTATTGTAATAATTATAAATGAAACTTCTTAAAGTCCTAAATAGTTGTAGGCATGATCTTCCGACAGAAAAAGAAAATTAAAGTTTTGATATAGGCCGTGAGAACTTATGTTGTAAAACAATATTAAGTAATTTTGGTTTTGGTTCAGATTTTCAGACATCATCACAAAACCTTCCAAAAATCGGGTTTTGGAATTTTGGCTTTGTTAATTATAGCGAAATTTAGTTTGTATTCATGGCTGTCTTATTCATAATGTAACGTTTCTCTCAAATTACATTGATGCGAATATTAAATTCATGATGCAAAATTTTCCATCACTACCAATCCTGTGCAAAACTTTTCGCTGTATTTATAACCTCAAATCTAGATTTTAGTACCCTGAAATGGTAGCATGTGTACCCAGTACAACGGTCATATCAATATGATATTTTTACGGTCATTGTAATTGTTTTTTTTGTTACAAAAAGCCCATATTACGAAAATTTAAGTAAAAAATATTTTATTTTATTCAATGAAAATTCGTAACCGATATTATTTATTTTATCTATATTATTTATTTATCCGATATTATTTATTTTATTTATATAAGTGTATATTATATATATGAGGGTAGTGTGAAAAGTTTCTAGCCTAACTCAGAAATAACTATTATATGTATTCTCATATCGATGAGAATATCTGTCTTCCGAGCGAAGTTCCAGATCTGGTAAATACGGTGGGTCGTCAATCAATTCGAATCCCAATTCGTGAATTTTTGCCATGGCGACCACTGTGTGAGACGATAAGTTGTCTTGGTGGAATAAAGCTTTTTTTTTTTTAAATGCGGCCGTTTTTCCGCAATTTTCGTCTTCAGCTTGTCAAGTAATGATGCGTAGTAGTATGCCCCTATTATTGTTTTCCCCTTTTTAAGATAGTCGATTAACACATTTCAAGACTATCCCAAAAAACAGTCGCCGTTGCTTTCCCGGCCGATGGAACAGTCCTCACCTTTTTCGGAGTTGATTCACCCTTCGCAGTTCACTGATTAGACTGTGCCTTGATTTCAATAGTGTAGTAGTGTATCCAAGTTTCATATACAGTTATTAATCGAAGCTTAAACTGCTTCAATAGGGCTTCAGAAATTTTCATTTAAATGCGTTTTTGGTCCTGAGTGAGCAATTGCGCCTCCCAATGAGCGGTTAGTTTTGTCATGCCCAAATCTTCAGTCAATATATGATAAAAGTTCTTTCGAGATGCCTACGGTATCTGCTCTATGTCTAACCTTAATTTGACGGAGGTTTGGGACCATGTGGTGAACGTTTTTAAAGTTATCTGTAGCGGTTGTAGTTTTTGGCCGTCCCAAATGTTCATCGCCAACCAAGCTGGTATGATCGCGTTCAAATTTATCACGTTCAAAATGTTAATATGCAAATTTTCACACATGAAATAAATGTTAGAATTTTTCTTCCGGGTGTCAATCGATTCGTTTAAGGAATTTTCACATTCTTGACGACGTTTCACCAAAATCTCATCTAGCATTTTCAGTCTTTACTCTCTTGGTAAACAGCTTCGAACTGAGTTGAATTCTTGACTCCAGTTCAAAACTGTCTATCAAGAGAGCAAAGATTTGAAAATGCCAGATAAGACTTTGGCGAACGTCGTCAAGAATGTGAAAATTCCTTAAACGAACCGATTGACACCCGAAAGAAAAAACATATATATATATATATATATATATATATATATATATATATATATATATATATATATATATATATATATATATATTGTTTTTTTGGGATTTTCGGCCAATTATATTATGGCGGAGTTATCGACAGTCGCCGGTAGTACATTCCAACGAGAAATCATTTTTGTGTCAGTGTCAATATCGGATAATGTTAAAAACAATATTTTTATTAGTAAAAGTATTAGTGTTGTATTGTACCTAAAAAATATATAGTAGCTTTTAAACTGAAACCCCATTTTTGATTAGTGCCCGGACCCAAGGATATTGTCACGGGGAAATGAATAAATAGAAGAATTATAAGGAAACAATCCCTGACAACTGGTGTCAGAAGTGGGATTTTGTGTGTGAGAAGTTGGAAAAAATAGTGTTTTGAAGAACACTGTAGTGTAAAGAATCGATTGGGAAGAATTAATTAATTGAGTGAAGAAGTTCCCGATTATTCTAGACAATATTTGTACGTGACTACGTACGTGATTTTTCCGAAGGGTTCTAGAACATTCTATTTAAGAACTAACGAAGATTATTTAACTTTCCATCAAGGCATATTATACTTGAAGAAGACTTAATTAGATAATAAAAAAAAATAAAAAAGAAAATATAGAAAGTTCTATTTCGGAATTTAAGAGATAAGACAGATCGAGGACAGTCTCAAAAGAGTATTCTTACTATAGTGGCCACAACAACAGCCAGCAAAGATGGAAGTCTTAGATTTTATGTGGACTATCGGAAGCTTAACGATGTCACCAAAAAGGACAGTTATCCCCTACCAAGAATTTATGACACGTTAACCACACTGTCAGGTCTAAACGGTTTTCAACATTAGATCTGAAAAGTGGATACTGGCAAGTCTCTGTACGAAGATGATAGAAGACCGCCTTCACCACCGGTAGTAACCTATATCAGTTCAACGTAATGCCCTTTGGATTGTGCAATGCACCAGCTACCTTCGAGCGATGTTCTAAGAGGTCTTACTTGAAAGACCTGTCTAGTGTACTTAGATGATGTTATGATAATGGGTCAGTCATTCGAGGACCATCTGAAAAACATGAAAGAATTATTCAACAGGTTTGGACAGGCCAATTTGAAGCTGAACCCAAAGAAGTGCTTCTTGTTTGAGAAAAGAGTAGAATTTTTGGGCCATATAGTATCTGAAGAAGGTATTCAGGTAGACGAAAGGAAGATCGACAGCATAAGAGATTAGCCAAGGCCCGAAGATAAACATCAACTTAGGAGCTTCCTAGGACTGTGCTCGTACTATCGACGGTTTGTGGAAGGATTTGCCAGCATAGCGGCTCCTCTACATAAACAAACTGAGGACAAATCAGTCTACAGTTGGACACCTGTATGTGACACTGTTTTTATGAGACTGAAATGTGCTTTATGCTCTAGTCTTATTTTAGCATATCCAAAATGGCAAGGAATGTTTATCTTGGATATGAACGCCAGTAATAATGGAATTGGAACTATCCTGTCAGAGGTGCAAAATTCGGAAGAACATGTCACCAAGTATCACAGTCGTGTTTTGTCTAAATCAGAGCAGAATTATTGTGTCATAAGAAGGGAGCTACTTGCTATTGTCAAGGCCGTCGATCATTTTCACCAATATTTATATGGCCGTAAATTCCTAATTCGTACAGATGACGCCACTTTAAAATTGCTTCTTGAAATGAAGAATCCCAAACGACAGCTGGCCAGATGGATAGAAAAGTTACAGCAGTATGATTTCGAAATTAAACATCGACCGGGGAAACTTCATAGCAATCAAGCAGTCAACAGGGTCAAGGCAATTATATCAATTTAAAATGGTTTACAAAGTCGATGAATTGGTGTCGAAAGAGATAGCGGATAAAAATGTAATAGGCCAAACGTCTGTTTCTAAATTGAGCCGTAGACTCAGCTATGTAAGGTTGGATGTTACAACATGGTCATATCAAAGAAGGACTGATGACCTGAGGTTGATGCTAACCAGCGATAATCGATGATCGGTCTAAATAGATTGGAGTCTACGTTCAATATGAATAATTTCAGATATAATTGTTGAATGCTAAAACATGCTAATACTCCCCTGATCTTAACTTCAATCAATAGCGCTACACAACAAAATTAACACAGAAACACGAATTATTTTTGAAGCCTGCCCTGGCGTTAAAATTGCACCAAGCCGTAAAACTTTTAAGTATGAAGGGTGCGAAAGATATAAATACACCTACTATAACACCAAGATTGCGCAAATTGCTAGAGGTAGTGTGCAAACGACAATTTCTTTTTCTCATTTCCTCCCATTGCTCCGGCTCATTCCGTTTAATATTTCCAGCGTTTATACACCTTTATTTAATGCTCTCCGGGGACGTGTTTAAATTCTTTTCCCGACCGTTTTTAAGGTGCTTATTAAATTTCACTGCTTAATAATCGCATTACCATGGAACGCCTTAAGGAAAATCTATTGTCTAAAGATTTCTTTTCGCGCAGAAAACGAATGTCATTTTCACATTATGCTCTTCGCACCTTCTCGGGGAGTCGTATTTTTTTTCTGCTTTTCTCTCCTTTTATTTCTCCGACGGCGTTTTCGAAATAATGGTGGTAATTTATTTTTAATTTATTCGCCGCTGTTTCTGAAACGCATAACGGACCGTTATAAATTTTGCATTTCTAACGGACCAAATGTAGTGTGGTGTAAATATGGATAATGAGAAAACGGCGCCAACGAAAGGTACGAAAACAAATCAGTTTGCCTTTAATGCCAATAAAAGGACTGAAGTGTGTATGGGCACTTCCTGTTATAAAATCACACTAAAATTTTATGATACCTCCAACAAATCCAAAATATACCGGAAAACAGACATGCAATACTATGAAAAATATATTTTATTACACTATTTTTTTTATATATGATCATAAAAAAATGACATGTTTGATACAAAAAAAAAAATAAGTCCACTACGGTTGTTGTAACACTCAATAAGGTACGGTTTACGGTTTAGATGATACGTCTTCTTGCGGCAAGGTATCCCAGATATATCACGAATATGCTTCAAGTTCTTTTACAGTTGCTTGCTTCAGTATGTTCAGTTTGCGAAAGGTCACGCCGTTAAAATGATGTTAAAATTCGTTAAAATGTCATTTGACATTCGCAAGTGTTTATATGTATATATAAATATATATATATATATATATATATATATATATATATATATATATATATATATATATATATATATATATATATATATATATATATATGTATAGTCTATATAATAGTCTATATGTATATATAAATATATATATGTATATATAAATATATATATGTATATATAAATTTATATATATATATATATATATATATATATATATATATATATATATATATATATATATATGTATTATATATGTCTTCTTGCGGCAAGGTATCCCATATATATATATATATATCACGAATATGCTTCTTTTACAGTTGCTTGCTTCAGTATGTTCAGTTTGCGAAGGGTCACGCCGTTTCGTTAAAATGTCATTTGACATTCGCAAGTGTTTATATGTATATATAAATATATATATATATATATATATATATATATATGTATTATCCACTTTGTGGATCAGACCAGCGTGGTACCTTTACCACGCCACCATTACTTGCAAACCAGCATTGGGCCAGCGTGCAGATTAAGGTTTAACCCTCAAAATGGTTCTACAATTTCAAACACGGCCCTCAATCCCCGGAGGCCAAGGGGCAACTATCTACGGCAGCGTGAAGACATGCCCTAAAACAGAGGGTACTCAGAATCACCGGGTTAGATCAGGCTGCCACTGTGAGCGGGACAATAGACGGGACAGACTGGTTGATTTTGCTGAAGGACAAGAACTATACATTATGAACTCGTTCTATAAGAAAAAAATCAGTAGAAAATGGACATGGAAAAGTCCATCTGGTCTCACAAGTGAAATTGACTACATCATGTCAAACGATAAAACAATATTTTGTAATTGTACTATCCTTAACTGTTTTAATGTTGGAAGTGACCATAGAATGGTCGAACAGAGGTTGGGATAAACTGCCGAAAAGAACGTAGAATAATGGTAAAATCGAAGAAGGGTAAAGTGAATTCTGGGAAGCTGCTGCAGAGTGGCAGCGATTTTGAGATTGCTTTGTCAAACCACTTTGTTGTGTTGCAAAACCCAGAAGAGATAGACATAACAGATCAGTAAGAAAAAATCATCGATAATGTGCATGAAATGGCTGCTGCAATAGCACTAGCAGAAAAAAGTTTCAAACAGTCAAAAAATCTCCAATGAGACCATTCATTTAATGAAGAAGCGGCGGACAATGAAGAATGCAGGCGCTCCTTTTGGCAGGGTCAAGTATATTGAAATTTACAAAACTATAAGAAAATGTATTCGAGAGGAAACACGTCGGTTCAACATGCAGCTAGTTCAAAAAACACTAGAAGAAAACAAGATAATAAACAAAACTAAATACAAGCTGATAAATAAATGGACCCAAATGTTTGCCTTAATGCGTGATGATGGCACAGTGTGCAGGGAAAATACAGAAATGTTATGGGTTATGAGAAGATTTTATTCAAACAACAGCAATGTCCACAGAAGAGCAAATATCCTGTTGGATAAACTGACAACTGCCATAGAAGCGATGTAGAATGGAAAGGATCCGGGAAAGGACAATGTAACGGTTGAAATGTTAAAAGCTGGTGGTCGACTTTACATAAAATATTGGCAAAATTGTACTCAAAATGCCTCAAAAATCAAAAATAGTCTATGGAAAAATGCTGAAGTGATTCTTCTTCATATGAAAGGAGCACAGAAAGATTTAGAAACTACCGCCCAATAAGCCTCCTATAAGTAATGTACAAATGTATAGCATTTGAAAGATACAGTCGTAGAAACAAAATAATATAAGAGATTAGGCTGTGAACAGACCGATGTTTATAGCGCCATCTCCCAAAAATATTAAGAATTATTAACCGCCTCACGTGGTATTTGCTGCTTACTCCCAGGTCGCTAAATGCTTTATAAGGCTCGTTTCTTTTTACTATATCGTAAGTTTGACATATATAAGCTAGTACGACTTCAGATTAAAATGATTGCTCAACCTGGGATAAGAGGACATCCATAATTTCATTTTAATATCATTAAAATTTTGATATTTTTATCCTTTGTTCTGGAGCGTTAAATTATTCTAATTTTCGTTTTAATATTTCGTAAGGTATCCCGATGAAAAAAAATATACCGATTATAAAAGCGATTCTGCCATCCGGTACGCAATAAAGGCATTGTTGAAACAATAAAACTCTTTTCATTGTTTTTCGCCACGATCCAGAAACGTCAGCCCTTCAACAATCGCGAGTTCGCACCGAAACCCTTTTGTTTTTCTTTCTTTACTCGTCACCATTCTAACGCTTATTTTTAATATGATAAATTTTGAGCTTTGTACTCTTTAATTATTCCACTTTTTACATTTATCTACCTAATTATATTTCCTGATTTCGTTCTCGCCGCCAACAAAGGGCCCTCTCCTTCAAGAGGTACAATAAATCAAAACATTTTATATATCTTGACGTGCTCAGAAAAAAATGCAATTTACTTTCGGTGATGCTTCGTTGCGTTAGTCATTGTAACCTGAAACCGATGGGGATTTGGAACACCCCTGCGACAGTTTTATCTTAAATTATTCTGACCTTTGCTCGATTCCGTTTGAATCGATTTGATTTTAAGTTTGTTGACCTTTTCAAATATACCCATTATATAAGATGACATTTTTCTTATCTTGGTTTGACGAAATACGAGCCACAAATTTTTTCAAAACCTGTCCCAACCACCTCTTTATGTTATAGGAACTCATCTCCAAAAAAGTGTTAAAGGGTTTTTGAAGTTAATTTTTTATAAATGGTGTTTTAATAAGAGCTACATGATTGGAAGTACGGGGCATTTATCTTCTGTCAAACTATTTTAAGTTTATGTTTAATATCTGAAAGCTATGAAATTGCACAATAATAACAAAGCACTCAAATTTATCCTCGTATTCAAGTACCATATAAGAAATCGCAATCCACTTAACATAAAAAAGTCTAGTCTATTCAAGACGTTGTAACCTCTTTTTTTTTGGATTACGGCTAGGTCAGCCATTCGCCGGAGGCAGTTGGGTCGTGGGTCACAGATGGATCTTGTCGGCAGTTCGATGAGGGCGCCACCCAGTTCTTCTGAATCAAAAAAATAAACCCTTAAACTGAGAAAAGGGTCTACCTACTTCAACAGACTTAGTTAACTGTGAAGATTATTTAATAATCACAAGCACCAGTTCAAAGACAAAAAAAATAAAAATAAAAAAATAAATAGTTATAACACAAAATAAAAGAAATATATAGGTGATGTTTACCATTGCCATACTTTACTAGGCATAATAAAGATGAAAATATTCAACATTAAACTAAAAGTGTTAAAGTGTGAGGGATCTAGCGTTCGTGAAACACAAAATGATGGTAGACAAATAGTGACTGAATAATAAATGAGTAATAATAGTAAAGATAATAAGAAAATAATGCCTGGCATTTATCTTTTGTAGCGCTGTTTAAGTATCCGAGTATTGAAAAGTCCGGTAACTAAGACGAGTAGTTACTGACATGTATGGAGTCCAAAACGTTTGCTACCATAAATGCACCGCATCAAAAATCTCTGGTAAATAAAATGTCCCGTATCTAAAATGTTCGTGGTCTAAAACGCTCTTTAATGGAGGGATTAATTAACCTGGATTGTAGGAGACATTAACTACTTGGTCAGTTTTGATATGGAGACGAGTGGTCCACATGAAGCAAGTATTTTGATTATCTCCACGATCACAGTAGAGTATCCAGGAGCGCTTTGCCAAGATATGCGCCAGACAACCTATTAATCAAATAAACGTCAAATAAACGTCAAAATAAATGTCAAGTTTGCAAGAGGTCTACAAGTCGCTCATTCAGAACTATGTATAGATACAGCAAATTAAATTATTTGGAATGCTTCATTAACACCATTTTATCGACGTTCTATACCATTGGCTTCTATCACCACATTACATCTCATATTGATGAGAAACCTGAGCTTTCGGACTTGAGATAAAAACCGACCAACCACCAGCAGCGCCATATATCTAAAAGCATTTGAAACAGTATCACTAATGTCATTAATATTACTTATCCTTGTGATTTGGATAGCAAAACATGTCAGTGTTCATTTAAAAAATTAAATGAACGCTGACTTCAATCTTTTCGATGATGAAAAAGCTGAAAGACCTGTTGAGTTTGATAAGGATCTCCTGTTGATTGAAATTAAAGCTGATCAAAAAAAACTATTGAGAAATTAGCTACAAAGTTTAAGTTTGGTGTGTGCCATATCAACTTTCCCTCAACCTCCCTACACTTCAAGACCAGAAATTTTACATGAATTATTTATTTTGAGATCCTGGTGGTAATGATAAACAATAAGAACTGAATATTATTGTTCTCAGGTTGATGGACTAAACGTGACTTTAATTCTATTAAAACTAGACTCACCTGTCGGAAACTTCATAGTTATCATTCAAACATCATAGTTATTTATAACCATGCGCCTAGTCTATGTGAGGTAGAGAAATATTTAAACGTTCGTTATATATAGTTCAACACAATTAAATTTTGAAAAAAGTATCCTTTAGTATGTTATATGTGGGTTAGTGGATATAAATATAGTAACAATAATTTTGCGCCATATAAGGTAAGTGATAAATAAATGATCATCCAGTAAGTATGGATGTAGTCCTGAAATGGAGTTCTAGTGATTTTGGAGAGAACGTAAAAACATTTAAGTGTCATTATTCAATTAAACACCTAAATGGAAGCTAAATATCAAGTAAAAAGCGATAATGTACCATTCCTTTGTGAATAAATAATTCTGTCGAGCATATACTTTAGGAAATCGTTGAATTCAATGGTCACTTCAAGCTGTAATTTAGTGGGCTGCTTGGTCTGTCAGATGTATTGTTTGAGAAAGTTGAAGAAAACATTTTAGTTATAACTTGTAATGAAACTAAAGAAAATTGAAAAGTTAAAGGTTAATATTAACGAAGACTTTCAAAAGATAGCTGCAGAAATGTTGAAAATATGTAAACAGCACCTAATAAAACGCCAATTTATAGATTATTCAAGTAATTTTAATAATTCGGAACAGTTGGGGATAGGCCCCGCATCTGAACACTGCGAAGCGCTGAAAATATTGTAGATATGGTGCAAAATGTGGAAAAGTCTCCAGAAACGTTGATTCTACGAAGTTGCACAGAATTGGAAATTCCTCCGCGCAGTTTAAGCCGAATTTTGAGGAGGGACTTAATTAACAGACAATAATTAACGATTAGAGTACTGTAATGCCATCATAAATCATTCCCATCAAATTAACAATTTACATACAAAATTGATTTGACAGCTCCAGATTATTTTTATTCGGATTTTTGAAGGAAACGGTTTACATAAATAAGTTCCAAACTTTAGAGCAACTCACGGACAATATCCACGATGTATTAACACCAGATATGTTGATAAAAGTTATGCAAAATGTCAAATGGAACACAAACTTAGGGACCCAAATGGGGTACAAACGCATTAGCATTGCTGCTAATAGTTCACATTTCAACTCAAAAATAATTCAACTCAAAAATAGTTCACTCTCAAAAATTAATTATAGGAAAATGTAAAGGCGAAATATACATATAGAAAAAAATATTATCTTGTTTCTTTTAAAAGTTAAAAATAATTTATATGGTAGCGTGATACTTGCCCCATCCATTACAAGACACTAATATAAATAATACTCAACATTCAAATCGGAAGGTTAATTATCGCCCATCGCCGTAATACACTCAATCGTGTATTAAACAAAAATCATACTACTGCTTTAAAGTAATTATTGAGTTTAACGTACTACGTCTCCAGAGAACTTTTTCAGTGGCAATAAGGTAGTGTCTCGAAGACGGTTTATCAAGATATACTAGTTACATGTTTTCCAAGAAACAAACGATGCACTCAGAAAACAAGACATTTTCAATTCGTTGCCTCCTCGACTGAAACAAGCCAACCACTGTGCCGAATACAAAAAACAAAGCAAAATGGAATGAGAAAAGAAGAAAAAAACTAAGACTCTTGCACCGGCATCAGTGTAACGTATGAAGAAAATGAGGTAATTTAGTATGAAGGCAAATGTTCATAATATAGATAATATTGTGCAGTAAAGGGTTTACGAAGGGTTATATATTCGTAAAATGTCTTCATTTCTAATAGATGTAGTTTTTTGTACTGAGATATTTTAAATTATTTTAAAGTGATAACAACAACAATCGTTGAGGCTACATTATTCTAAATAAAATTCTTATTTTCAATTAAAAATTATAAAAACAAAATGATATTTTACAAATAGACTCATCAACGGAAATTGTTCATATAAAAAGTCCGCGTAAAAGGTGTGTTTTTTTCTTAAAGTAAGTTGCCAACATACCTTTTGTATTATCACGTAGAGTTTTGACACCATCTGTCCACCAGGTTGTTTACAAGTGTTGGATTGGTTAGTCGTCCTCAAATGTGTTTTGTGATTTTTAAAATGATTAAAAATATCAACCAGAGCTTTCTGATGTTAAACCTTTGAAAATGTTGGACCTTTGTGATTTTGTGTGTGACCGTGATTTAGCTTTATCGAAAACACGAGCATACGATTGGAACAAAGCATCCTAGAAATACCTAGAAATCGTTAAAGATTTGCCTTATTCCGGTTGATTTTTTCCTTCATAAGTAAAGGACATGACGATGGAAAATCGTCATTATAGTTTAAGATAGATGATTGAGGATCTGAACATGTCTCACAAATCCGGTCGTACTATTTATATTGATATTTTGGGCATGAGACGGGGCATGGTACGAATTATTCCAAAGGAGTTGAATTTTAAACTCAAATTAAGACATTCTGTAAGAAGTTTTGAATCCGTAAAGACAAAACAAAATTCCCAGAAGATGCTTAAGGCCATGCGAAAAGTCAAAGTTGGATAGTTCGAAAACTGGATTCTTCACAGGTGAACAAAATCAATTTTGGATGCGTTAAATTAATATTTTCTATTTTATTGAACAATTCCCGATATGTATAAAGCCTATAAATAGGTAGATGTCATAGCACAAAAAAAGCTTTGTTTCTGAAGTAATAAATGGTAATCTTAACACTATTAGATGTATCGGAATCTAATGTTTTTGTCATTAATACGTGTTTGAATAAAATTGAACGACTGGTATAGTACGCATCAATTGTAAAAAAAATATTTTTGCAAGTAAAAGTGACGTTTTGTTTATTTTTTAAACCTCGAAGAGCTCTTGAACTTGAGTTAAATGACTTATCAAAGAACCATCAATAAGAAGATTGTTTTAGAGTAGATCTCTCTAATAATAGTTTCGATCTATTACGCGGTTGGTTCTTAGTGAGTAACATAGTAACAATGAGAATTAAAACACTTGGTATTTATTTCACAATATATTTAATATATTCTCTGACATGTTTCGGCCTCGCGACCATTCTCAAAAATAGTTATGTATAAAATGATAAAACGTCAATACGACAAAATGATAAAAATCATATACGATGATAAAAACCTAACAAACACCCAGCTAGACTTCGGAAATACCCCAATTATTAAAAGTGTCATAAATTTATCGAAACAAAAAAAATGACCTCCATCAGACAGAACTTTGAAACTTTAGCTTAGTTTATACATAACTCTCTCTTGAATATATACCTATATCTCTATGAATATATGGTAATTGTGAAACAAATACCAAGTATTTTAATTATTACCATTCTTCCTAATAAGATTATGTATGAAACAACATTGTTTTTGGTGTAATAATAGATTCTACGAATAACAAGAAGGAATAGTAATGGGCAATACTCTGTCATCATTCTTAGCCAACATATTCATGCTCAAATTTGAAACTGCTGCCAATGATGAATTCAGTTACTCTCCGATGATGTGGCTAAAATGGCCCATAGACCTGTCAACCATGTTGCAAACAAACTTGAACGTCTGTGGGCAGGTGACAGTTGCAGTACCATGTTGTACCAACCGGTTGCAATGGAATCAAAAAGTTTTAATTTTTTGTAGGAGGAGCCTAATGTTGGCTATGTTGCAGTATAAGTTTTAAATTTTAGTAGGAGGAGCATAGGCTGTTGGCAACTATAGTAGAAAAACTAATAAGTAGAAAAATAATTGGAATCTCAGTTGTACATACAACAAAATAATTTATACAACAACTTCTTGTTATACACTAATGTTGCTGGTAAGGTTACATTTGTGTATGGCAAACAAGTTGACAACATGGTTGACAATCAAGTTGTAGGTCTAGAGGCCGCTTAAAATATGTATGTGGAAGATGTTTTTGCTATTTTCAAAACAAATCATGAAAATATAGAAGAATTTGTTAAGAATTTAAATGGTAATTTCCAAACCATAAAATTTACATATGAAAACAATGATACATTGCCATTTTTGGATTATTTAGTGAGTAGGGACAAAATAGGTTAGATTTTGAATTCTTTATCAAAAAAAAAACTCCACCACTTCGAGATCTATTCCTAACGCCTCATATACATAACAAAATGGTTAGTTTAAACTTGATAGTAGATATAGTAATTAATTTTCATTTAAATTATTATAGTTGGTTTAAATATAACCAATAACAAAGAATTACAACTGATTAGGGATTTGGCCGTGGACTTGGACATGGAACATAAGTTCAAAACAGTTTTGAAAGTTTTCAAAAGGAATAGAACAAAAATAAGTTCATGGTAATACCATTTGATGTCCAATTAAGACAAGGGTTAGACAAAATTTCGAAAAAAGTGATAATTAAAGTAGTTCATTAAGTAATATACAAATCATATAATAAGTTAAAAGAAGTCCTGAGTAATCCAAAAGATAAAATAGATTAACAGGGAAAATCGGGGATTTATAAAATTAATTGTCAAGACTGTGATAGAAGTATACTGGGCAAACTAAAAGATTCATATTAACCAGATCTAAAGAACATATTGCAACAAATAGTAGCAACTTAAGACATCATAAAATTGTAAATATTAATAGGGTTTTTAGCTTTAGATCCATATGAAAGCATTCAAACAGTAAAATGTAAGAAAACCATGAACCGGGATAAAAGACCTATTTCATTCAGCCAATTTTTAAATTATTAATGTAACGCTTAATTAACTTCACGGTTCATCATTTCTACACGCATGATTATGTACGGTTGTCGTCAAACGCTCGTTGAAAAGTTAAATATAGTGAACTGGGTTTCTATAGTTCTTCAGGTTTAAAGGTTATGATCTTCGAGTTCAAAGTCAGTATTGTACATAATTGTGAACGTACATTATTTTAAATATTTTATTATAAAATCTGGTACATGATCCATTAATCAGAAAATATAATGGTTTAGTTTAACTAATTTAAATTCACTTAAACTTAAATGGCTAATTTCCTGCAAACGACAAACACGACAAAGTTCGAAAACGATTTTTGGGACCCGATGCTTAACTTAATAAAAATTTTGCCCAGCCCAGTCGGAAACTATTAGATCCCTAGGTGAAACTGACATTCGAGTCGTAATACTTCAACCGTTATCAAAACTTTCGTCGAACGTGAGAGATGAACAGCCGGCCGGCCGTATGATGAATGAAGCGTCGCTGTCAGAGCAGTGCGCCATCCCGTACGTTTATTCCTCAAGATAGACTGACCGTCGTGTCCTGAAAAGACCACAAATTTGAATAAAGCTACCGATAATGTGCCAGATAGATTTTTTGTCAAACGGCAAAAAGCAAGAGACGACCATCAAAATTGATTTCTTCTTAGCGAAAACTGGTCTAGGAATTAGTACGTATAATACAAATTATTGGATATTTTTAAATTTACAAACTAGAACAGCCCTCTGAAAAGTTTTAAAACTTTAAAATAGTTAAAATATCTGTTCATACTTCCACAATAATAAATACGAAGGTAGAGTGAAAAGTCAAATAATTTTTACAGAATCAGAATCAGTTAGAATTCTTTTTGATCGCAAATCGACTTATTTTTCAGCGCTGTTTTTTAGCTCGATATACATCGCCTATCGATGTAATAAACTATTTTATACCGACTTGTGAAACTCTGTAACATAGTCCTCTGTTTCGGTGATGATCACTTCATTTGACATTTTTTTTCAGCCAGCTGTTTTTTAATGTTTGGAAAGAAAAAGAAGCCGGATGGGTCTAAGTTAGGAGAATACGGTGGATGCGGCATCAATTGGTAGCGTAAATTGACCGATTTCGCTGTTACAGTGGCGACAAATGGGTAAATGGATTGTCTTGGTGAAACCCAAGTTTTTCTTCACCTAATTAGGGTTTTTTAATTAACTGTTAATGAAATTGGGCCACTAATCCACCATAATAATTTCCTCTGATCGTTTTTAACTTTTGCCTTGCGGATCCTAAAAAAAACAGTGGTCATGACCTTTATGGCCAATCGAAAGGTCTTCGACTTCTTCGGAACACTTTTACCGGGTGTTCTGGCTACCCCTTTATTTCTAATGTACAGTGAAGTTTCATTAACAGGGACAAATAGCCCTAGAAATTTCTTTGCAATGAGCTTTTACAGGTCTAAATACCACTATGAAGTTGTCACTCGATTCTGTTTTAGACTGGCATTAAGAAACGCAGCCCCATTTGCACTGATGGCTTTCTCATACCAAAATCTTCACGTAGGTTGTTCCGTACGTTTTCATCTTGTTCGGGACACTTTTACCAGGTGTTTTGATTACTCCTTCATTTCTGCTGTGTAGTGATGAATCGAAATTTCATTAATAATCACGAACAACCACATAAATGTATTTCGATTGAGCTTATGCAAGCAAGGCCATTGTGAAGTCGTCACTGGATTCTGTTTTAGATTCGCAGTGTGAAAACGCAGCATCCATTACACTGATGGCTTTCTCATGCCTAAATTTTCATGTAGGATATTCTGTGTGTTTCATTAGATAGGTTTATCATCTCAATAATCTCTTATCATCTTTCTAACCTTAACTCTGTGATTGATCAATACGGTTTCAAGGATTTTGTTAGACATTTTCTCAGTAATGATCTCCACGGGGTGACCTAGAAATGAAGCGTCACTCATGTAGTTCGACCACATCGAAGCTCCCTAAACCACCCATGATCCCTCCCTCCACCTTATGATCCATGGAATGTATAGGTGCAGACTCCCATAACATTTTTTAAACATTTCTTCGATTTGCGCGATGGCTTTTCTACGCAAAAAGAGTTCAATGAATACACGAAATTCCGTATTTTCCATGATGGCAGAAGTATCGAAACGTTTCGGAAATACAATCATTTTTCAATCATTTTTGCGCTCCCACAGCCATCTATTCCAAAAGTATCTGACTTTCAACTCTATTGTCGTATATCTTATATAATCAAAATCACTGTAGGTCTGAACATCTAAACAGAATTTGTATTTTTTTGTTACAAGATGTCCTTGATTCTCTTAAAATAATTATTTGATTATAATATATTTTTAATGAAAAATGTTAAATACGAAAAAATCAAAAGCACATTATTAAACCTACACATTTACGATGAAAGAAAGTGGATAAAATAATTAATATTTACGGTATTACCTCAAAAGGAAACAAACAAGTTTACCCTCGTTCGTACGAAAAGGGCTGAAACTGTTCCAAATAAAACGATTTATTTTTACGACATTGCGCTCTATCAGACATTTCTACGGTTATTTAAGTTTTTGTCGTAGATACGTTTACCCCCGAAAAAATAATTTACAATCAATACCCTTACTGCGCCTTATAATTTATCAGATTCACTACGGGGGTAGAAATATAATAACAAAGAGGAAAAAAAACTTGATGTGATTTATCGTATTTTCCGTTGCGTGTTTACCAGATTTGAGAGGAAGGATCTGAATATGCAATCAAATTACGTGAACATATCCTGAATTCAATTCTTGAAATTCAATGAATAATAAAAAATAAATATATAACTATACATTAAATAAATATCTTACATATAGGATTACAGAACATAAAATTTTTGTAAATTTGGATTAAACGAATTTTCGTTTCCAAAATTTACAAAATTAAAAAACTTCTGCTGTTCTGAATGTATATATATATATATATATATATATATATATATATATATATATATATATATATATATATATATATATATATATATATCTCCGATTGCGGGTCAGATCTTGACGTGGTAGAGGGGTTTGAGTAGGACTATGAAGCCTTGAGTTATGCAGTTCTCGTAAGTTCCTGGGAGGGTCACCCTTGGCAAACAGGTCAAGGCAGCGGTCACAGACTAACATGATCCAAAATCTGCCAATCCGTATCCCACCAGTACAGCAGATTACGATCTGATAGGAGGTGAACCAGGAAAATGAGTCAAAGGAAAGAAACTGAACGGAAATAAAATATAGTGTTTTGCTCTGACAAATTGTTTACTGTGATAAATGCTGGAGAGGCGGCGGCGCCGCGACGCCTTTCCTCACGAGCCGCCATCGATGATTGGAATATTACTGGGCTATGTGAAACATGAAGAAAGGGCCAGAATCAACTGGTCACGGGCTCTACACTCGGGGTACGGAGAATGGGCGATGTGGGAGAATTCGATTCCTCATCAATTGAAAGCTAAAAGGCAGTATAGTAAAATTTGAAAGCATATCTGACCGACTAGCCCAATGCGTCATTCAGTTAAGCTTCAACCATAAGCTTCAAGGATGAGAAAATTGATGAATTTTCTGATGATGTGACCCAACTTCTAAACAAAGGGAAGTGTAGGTACAAAATCCTGATGGATGACTTTAATGCCAGAATCAAAAAAGCCAGAACTGGTGAAAAGGCAACTGGCCCATACGGAAGTGGTGAGCGGGACAATAGAGCTGACAGACTGGTTGACTTTGCTGAAGAACAAGGACTTCATATTATAAATTCGTTTTATAAGAAAAAAATCAGCAAAAAATGGACATGGAAAAGTCCAACAGAACTCACAAGTGAAATTGATTATATCATGTCAAACGATACTGAAAAATGTACTTGTCAAATGTACTTGAAATAAATGCTTCAATAGTACCAGAAGATAAATGTTTGAAACAGTCGAAAATCTCCAATGAGATAATTAATTTAGTGAAAAAACGACCGACCATAACCAATACAGGAAGTCCTTTTGGCAGGGTCGAGGACGATGAGCTTTTCAAAACTATAAGAAAACTTATTCGAGAGGAAACGCGCCGATTCAACATGCGGCCTGTGTAAAAATCTATGGAAAGAAACAAAGGAATTAACAAAGCTAGACAGAAACTGAGAAAGAAAAATAAAGATGAAGGTGCTAGAGGATACAGATATTCGAAAAATACAGAATAAATTTAACGATCCAGCATGAGAATAATACAAAATTGGCTTTAATATAGACATAAATAAAACACTTTAACACCGTAGAGGCAGCAATCATAAGCATAGAAGACACGCCATTCACGTCAGAAACCATAGAATAACTCACTTACATTATTGATAGCACCACAACAATTGTTGAACAATTACAACAGACAAATATCTAAATTATAAATTCATAGACCATTCGATTTGCAGTTTATATAGTGTTGGTTGTTGATTTTGGCACTGGCATTTTTAGTGCGTTCGAACTTGAAATTTAAATAAAACTTTATGTGAAATAATATTCAGTGGCATTAATATTTGGAAATAATTTGGGACAAATGTCCGCCACGGCAATTTCTGACAAAGCGCATTCGGTAAATTCAAAGTCCGATCACTTTTTCAAGTAATTGGAGTCTTATGACTAAAGATTTAACATAACCCAAAAAGATACTACAAAAACGTTATATAACATGACCATGGTGGTCAATTCACAGGTCCGTTCCTAGAAATAATTTTCTCACCGAATTGTTCCATCAATAAATCGATTATTTCGTTGGCTTTATAACACGAAGAGCCGTCCTGTTGGAACCACATCTCCAAATCAGCATCATTCATATTCGGAACTAAATCATTATTAATGGTAACATGGTTTCCAGCTTGATTTTTAAAGAAATATGGCCCAATGATGCCACCGGCGTACAATCCGCACAATACGGTGCATTTTGCTGGATACAACGATAATTGTTGGATCATTTGCGAATTATGTTTAGTTCAAATGCTGCAGTTTTGTTTATTAACGTAACCATATAACCAAAAATTAGCTTCGTCGCTGAACAACATTTTGCAGTTAAATTCTGGGTCAAGCAATTGATTTTGAGCCCATTCACTGAACGCATAATGTAAACAATGGTCTTGCAGCTTGAGTTCTTGGGGAAGCTAGATCTTGTAAGGCACCAGACCAAGATCTATAAACACAAAACACAACATTTTTACGTAGTCGAATAACAAAGCCCAACTTCTTGCGAACGACGACAAATTGATAACTTTGCAGCTTCAGCAATAGCGGTGATATATTCTTAGGAACGCTCAGTTTTTTGTAATAATAATTGGGCGAATACATCGCTTAGTTAGGCGATTATGTGCACCATAAAATTCACGAAGTACTCTATAAGTTTGGCGCACAGAACACTGATTCTGATAATTAATTTCGACAATTTGCAAGCGTTGCTCTGGTATTAAACGTTCCATGATTATTTGCCAAACTCTACCGAATAATTTTGACATTAGATATGCGCATACTTACAGTTTGTTTGACAGCGACCCCTATCGGAAGTTCGGACGCTCTAAAAAATTACCCTTTACTTCAATTTTCTGTTTACTTATACAGAAAACAGATTCTGCAGCTTTTGTCGAAATAGTTGTTAGTTATTAAGCATTCCAATTTATTCCATTGTTTTTTAATAAAATGTGGAATTTTAAGGAATATATTTTATTTTTCATAGTTCACCTTTTGTCTAGCTATTCTGTTTTACTAAAATTCCATAACTGGCGAATACATTAGAATGTGAAATATATACAGCCGAATATAGAAAACAACAGCAAAAATATCCTAAAATAAAAACAGTTCCCATTTTATTCCTATTAAAACTTTTGGCCTTTCAAGTTATTGTCTAGTATCTGTACGGCCAGACCCCTACGGCTAAAGTAAAGCATCATCAATCAAAGCTGAGTAAACGTCCACTTGCCTGACAAGGGCTCAACAATGGCCTCTTGTTTCCTCCAATCAACCTGCAGCGCACCGGTCGTTAGACTTTCCTTCCATGGTATTAAGTGTCATTTTTGTTTACGATAACGAAAATTTTCCTTCGTCTACCTCGTTTATTTTTCCATGTTAAACTTTATCACCTTACAATTATTTTTATCTTATTCATTGTATTAAATTAAAAATATAAACAATAGTATTTAACATTTTTGATTTAATGTTAATTTAATAACATAGATAGTGTTGGGAATTTGCTTAGGTCTAGGCTCACTTCAGAAGTGTAATGTATGACATTTATAAAAATTGAGTCGTACACAATACAATAACACATTAAAATTGTTGAATTATTTTATGAAAATGCGCGTTCGTTGAAAAATGTTTTTAGAAAATTACGTGATATTTACGGTTTGAACACTCGTCCATCTGAAATCACAATCAATCGAATTGTTCAAAAATTTCAAGAAACTGGTTCGGTAGCAGATAAAAGAAGAGCAATATATATTCATAGTATTTACTGTATTTACTCATACTGATTTGGTACATGAAAGAGTTGCTAAAAAACCAGAAATTTAAATTAGTCGACGTTCACAACAATTTGGACTCAGTGAATCCACAACACGACGTATTTTATAAAAGGATTTAGCTCTGGAGCCATATAAAGTTCAAATAACACATAAATTAAAGCCACCAGATCATTCAAAACATCGTGCATTTGTCAATTGGATCTAAGAACAAACATATGTTTTCCTTAAAAAATCATCTTTTCAGGTGAAGAACATTTTGAAATTGGTGGCTATATTAACAAACAAAATTGCAGCCTTTGAGGTGAGGAAAATCTACGATTGATTCATGAGAAATCTTTACATCCTAAACGAGTGACTGTTTGCGGTGCATTATGGTCAGGAGGTGTAATTGGGCCATATTTCTTTCAGAATGCTGCTGGTGAAGCTGTTACTGTGAATGGTATTCGATATCGTGAGATGATAACTGGATTTTTGTGGACTGAATTGAATAATATTGATTTGGAGGATATGTGGCTCCAACAGAATGGCGCTACACCTCACTCTTCTGACGAAATAATTGATAAGAGCTAATTTGATCAAAACTCTTTGTTGTAAGTTCTAGAGGTAGAAAGAAACAAAAAATTCCAAATGAGTTATAAACATTATCTTGGACTTACCATTTCATTCTTAACAATCTTAGTAATTCCTGAGTTGGCTAGTACTTACTTATAGATGCTAGACGTAAGGTATAGACTCTTAACAAAGCAAACAGAAGAGATGCTTGCAGCAATTGAAAGAAAAGTACTCCGAGAAATTTTGGTGTTGAGAATAGTAATGGAAATTGAATTAGATAAGTTCGAACTCAAGCAATAAGACAAAGCCGAATAGCGGGTAACAGAGAGGCAGAACAAAAACGATGACAACAGGGTTATGTAAGACTGATCCGAATGGAAGCAGAGTTTCAAATAAGTCAAGGCTCATTGACAGGCTGTAGCACCACAGCAAAATAGCAAAAATATTCTTATTACATCATTTTTTTAGTTATTTTTGTTGCATAGTAGTTGTTTCTAGAAATTTTCAATACGTTAAATTTTATTGGACCAGAAATTTGCACAAATACTGGAATTGGACGGAGATGTTTGAGTCATTAGCGTTTTTTAAGAATAAGGATATTATAATGGCACAAGCTTTTAGACAAAGTAGATAACGGATTGAATGCCTGTATCACCCTGTTATAACTTCTACGTTAAAGCTTTCAAAGATGAACAAATGTCCATGCAATCATGGACTTACTACCCAGTGATCGACATTTGATATAGAAATACCTAAATAAACACTGTAATCTTGTTCCTGTAGTAGTACAATTGGTCAAATAATTAACTAATGCAATAGTGTTGAATAATAGATAAAAATATCTGGTAGTTCTGATAATATAAATAATATATAATGATATTTAAATCTGCAAATTTTTAATAAGTAAATCATAAAATTGCATAACAACAAAACGTATTATTAAAAAAAATAATAAGAAATTCATCAAATTTTGTGACATGTAATAAAGGTAAAAAGATAAATTTTAGTGGTCGTATAAGATGAGCTAGTGTAGTAATACTGCGCTAAACGACCAACATAGCCTGAAAAGGGACACATATAATAAAATTTGAGCACGTCATTTTGAACGTTGTAAGAAAAAAGTTTCAACTTAAAACTCAAATGAGTAATCCTGCTGTTTTGTTTTAGAAACTTAAACATTAGGCTATTTTTTATTTATTTTATTGTATAAAAAAGAAAATGTTTACTGTAAAATTTATATCAGTTGCTTCAAAAGTTAAAATTAAAGCTAATAGTTTAAGTAACGCGTGATTTTTTTAGTGTGTCCGAACTTCCAATAGGGGTCTCTGTCAAACGAACTGTTGGTTTACGCGCATCTAGTGTCAAAATCATTCAGTATAGTCTGACAAATCATAGATCATAGAATGTTTAATATCAGAGCAACGCTTGCAAATTGTTGAAAATCGGTGTTCTGTACGCCAAACTTATAGAGCACTTCAAGAATTTTATAGTGCACATAATCGCTCAACCGATCGACGATAATTAGGCGATGTATTAGCCGAATTATTTACAAATTCCGAACACATTTCACGTTGCTCGATATTAAAACAAAAACAAGACAAAATCTGTGCTTTCCGAAGAAAATATCGCCACTGTTGCTATTACCGTATATGGCCAGTATTGATGATGATCCAAATTTATTAATTCGTCGCCATACGCAGGATGTTGATCTTTGTTATTCGACCACGTGGAAAATTTTGCGTAAACATCTTGGTCTGGTGCTTTACAAGATCCAGCTTGTCCAAGAACTCAAGATCATCATTTGTGTCATATGTTCGGTGAATGGGCTCAAAATCAATTGCAACTTGACCCAAAATTTACCCGCAAAGTGTTGTTCAGCGGCAAAGCTCACTTTGGCTAAAATATCACGTTAATAAACAAAATTACCCCATTTGGACTGAAATTAATCAACAAATGATCCAACAATTACCATTGTATCCGGAAAAATGCACCGTATGGTGTGGATTGTACATCGGTGGCATATTTGAACCGTTTTTCTTTAAAAATTAAGCTGTAAAGCATGTTACCTTTAATGGGGATCGTTACAGAGTGCTGACCAATGAATATGTTATTCCAAATTGAAGGAGATGCGGTTCCAACAGGACGGCTCCACATGTCATACAATGCAACAATCGATTTATTGAGGGAACAATTCGGTGAGAAGACTATTTCGAGGAACGGACCTGTTAATTGGCGACTAAAATCTTGTGATTTACCGTCTTTAGATTATTTTCTTTGGAGTTATGTTAAATTTGTGGTTCATGCCGATAAACCAGCAACTATTGACGCCTTGGAAGCCAACATAACTCGCACAATTGTGGACATAACTTGATGGAAACCCCAATTGCTTGAAATAGTAGTCGGAGATTGGATTGACAGAATATGCTTTGTCAGAAATAGCCTGGGCGGATATTTGTCCGAAATTTTTTTCAGACATTAATGCCATTGAATGCTATTTCACATAAAATAAATAGTTTCAAGGCCTCTAATTTGGTTGTTGTTTAATTTCAATTTAAAGTTCGGACGCAGTAAAAAAAGCACCCTATATTAACAATTTTAAATACTTTTGTTGTTACTTGGGATAACTTTTTTAATAGTCACGACGACCGCAATCTCGATTATGTCCTGAGAATGTTGACCATTTACGTCGGTCTAATATGGACTGTTATATTAGATTATTTTTTTTTAATCGTTTGTTTAAATGAAAACGGTATATCGCCAATTTCATCAATATATTGTTGGAACTGAAAAAAAATCCAAAGAGTTGATAATATTCTTCGGAAGGAGCTCACAGTATATTTTTCTGTAATTCACTGGACTTAGTATTTTATTTAATAATTGGGAAAACGGAATATCTAACACATGAAGCCGTATGAAAGCAAGATTGTTCACAATTCCTTGGTTAAAAAAGTGTCATAGTATTCGACTGTCCTTTATATTCACCTGATTTGAATTCGGGTGTTTTCTAATTAGTCCCAAAACTGAAATGTGAAATGAAACGAAAGAGTTTGAGCACTATCTCGAACATCCAGAAATCTTCGATTGCGGTTTTGAAGGTAATTCTCAAAAATTGATATCAGAAGCGCTTTAAAGGCAAGTACCACCCTACGATTTTAACTATTTATAATTTTTAAAACAAACAATACGACTTTTTTTCCGATGATATATTTATTTCATTCGTCTTTAAATTTTGTGTGGATTAATTTTTCAAAATTATGCTAATCAAATGTAAGCCAATAACTGAAATGTGAAATGAAACGAAAGAGTTTGAGCACTATCTCGAATATCCAGAAATCTTCGATTGCGGTTTTGAAGGTAATTCTCAAAAATTGATATCAGAAGCGCTTTAAAGGCAAGTACCACCCTACGATTTTAACTATTTATAATTTTTAAAACAAACAATACGACTTTTTTTCCGATGATATATTTATTTCATTCGTTTTTAAATTTTGTGTAAATTAATTTTTCAAAATTATGCTAATCAAATGTAAGCCAATAGCAGAAGTGTTATATTCAGCATGTATGTTTTCTTTTAGTTCGTGTATAACTTGCAGCTTATTTATGTAAACATTTTTCTTCAAAAATCCCCATAAAAAGAATCCAGAGACGTCAATCAATTTTGCAAAAAAAATTTGTCAATTTAATGGAAGTGGTTTACGAAAGTCCTACAGCATTCTAATCACTTATTATTGCCTATAGGCAACCGGCCCTTAACAATTCGAATCGTACAGGGAAACATGTGCAGGTCACTTCCCAAAATTCGGCTTAAACTGCGTTGAGAAAATCTCAACTGTGTACCGCGTCTTGGCCGTTGTAACCCATGACCGTTTTTGGCTTCTACACATGTTCATTATTTTGAGCACTTCGCATTGTTTGTGAACCTCTAATGCAGGGGCTAACACTAACTGTTCTTGAGATATTCTCGCCTACATTCACGTTGAGCTCTGTATTTACATTTTAGCGTGTATTTATTTGCAATATATGTATTGTAGTGTATGTATTTATTCACAAATATCAAGAAAAAAATGGAACTCAAACAAAATAGTGGCGTAATACTTCCACGACCCCCCTCTCTTTATTAACACACATCATTTCGGAAAAAAATAAAAAGTATTTCATTTTATGTCATTCACCAATTACTCTGTATAAATTTTAATTTACGAAAAATTATATAAAAAAATACATAAAAGTAATAAATACGAGGGTTGCTATTTATGTATCCGGAATAATAAATAAAAACAAATATTTATCATTGAAAATGGTTTTATTATTTTTTAAAATATTCTCGGCGATAATCGATTCACGTTTGCATTCGTTCCAACCAATTTTCATACCACGTTTTCCATTCTGATTGAGGTATCTCCAAAACATATAGTTTGGTGACCACGTAGTTTATCACGGACGGGAATACAAAAAAAATCAATGGGTGCCAAATCAGTACTATACGGCGGATGACCCATCAATTCGATGTTTTGACCGATCAAATATGAAAATGTTACGTCCGATATATGAAAGCTCGCGTTGCCATGGTGAAGAATGATCCTGCATCGCTGGTTGTTTTTTCTTATTACTGCAAAGATTTCTAGCAAACAAATGGTTGTGTACCATTCAGAATTGACCATTCTACAATTCTCTAGTGGTACTCTACCCATATGTCCATTTATCAAAAAAAAAACAGGTGGCCATTTGCTTCGAAGTGCTTCTTGCGCGAACAACTTTTGTTGGGTTTGGCTCATTTTGAAATTCCTATACAGTCGACTGCTGTTTATTTTCGGGCTCATACCCATAGATTCAAGATTCGTCACCTGTGTAGATGTTATACATGGCTTTTGACGCACCACTATTGTATTTCTTGAGCAAGTCTTTCCACGAACCAATACGAGCCTTTTTTTGAGCGATTATCAAATTATGCGCAATCCAACCCGCAGAAATCTGATTCATAGCTAAATGTTCACGTAAAATCTTGTGTATGCTTGTCATACTAATGATCGAGGATGCTACAATCTCACGGTATGTCACATGACGATCTTGTTTTATCAGTTCGCGTATAGTATCCATGTTTTCTGACACAACAATCGATTTTGGACGAGCTTCTCTAAATTCATCCATGAGCGAATGACGGTCACGATTGAATTCACTAAACCAGTGACATAGATGTTGCCTCATCACCAAAAGTCGAAGTGAGTTGATTAATTAATTAATTTTTTGACTGAGATAAAATTTTCAAATCACTAACCAAAACAAATAGCGTCCGTATGACAAAACGTTCTGAGTACGTATATAGTCAACAATGTCAAATTTTACGATGTATATATCAGATGTCGCCTAGTAACACCGAATACATATAGAGCAACCCTCGTAAAAATATAAGCTTTTACAAAATATACTATTTAATTTAAGTTTAATTAAGATAAAATATATTCTTATTTCCTTAATAACGATTTCCCCATCACAATAACAGTTTCAACAAGTTTCTAACAAACGTTCGGTAGTTTAAAGAGAAAAAAACAGTGAGATACTATAAACATTTCGTCTAATCCCACCCGCATTAAAACATTAACCTAAATTTTATCGAAACTAGTCTCATTATGCGTCGCTCCGTGCAAAAACGTGACATTTTTATAAAAAGGTTTATTTTAGATGTGCAACAGATGTGTTGCAGATTCCATTTTTAAAGAGGTAATGAGTCCGTGAGAACAGGAACAAAAGCGAAAATAAACACATCTGGGATTTCGACTAAGCATATCAAATTATACTTTGGATTATTTGTCTTTTGCAAATTGTGTATACGTGAGATTTTTGGACATTTCAGTGTTATTGTAATGAAGGTTGGTGGTTTTTTTTCTTAGGTAATTATGTCATGCCACATGTTCGAAAAGGTTTCGACTTGACGTCACAGTTAGTTTTAGTAGTCAACAAAAGTGTGTGTTTAAGTCAAAAAAGTTGGCTTTGATTATTTTTGTTTTTTAGATAAAAATTAATATTTTATATTTAAAAACTTGGATTTTACGTCTTAATGTGGGATTTTCTTTATTAATTGACTTGACTAATCAGTTGAGTGGCAACCGCGCGTCGATTAGATGGTAACAAGTTAAAATAACACCTATGATTAAACCTAATATAAGGCATTGTAGTGTTTTTTAACTGCAGTTGTTTCATTTAATGTCAAGTGGAAGACGAATTTATATGGTAAATGAAAAAGACCGTAAAAGTGAACGAAAAAGATAAATCACAAACAATAGAATAACAGAGGTTATTTTTATTTATTTTTTTATTTTTTTTTTTTCTCGTTAATGGCACTGCTCCATTGTGCAATATGCCAGCTCCACTAAACTCCTTAGCAACCCCGGTCTGTCTGGTTCTAAACCATGCCGAGGCCACCTAACATTAATCTTTATAAATGATTAAACCTTATAAATTATGCAATGCACCAAATGGGCAGACAAACACACCCTACACCACTAAACATCCATGCCTCCAACAGGATTCGAACCCGGGACCATTGGATTGCCAGGCGAGCTATCAACCCACCAGACCACCGCGGTCGGCAACAGAGGTTATAGTACATGTCAGATCGACACAGAGGCAAACCCCAATATTCACATCCGCGGTGTTGCCGGGCTGAGCTAAACATCCGAAAAGACAGGATTGAGAGGGGTGAAGTGTCTCCGAACCGTCGAGGTGGACTAACCTGTTTCACAATCTTGCATAATAATAATCATAATACTGCAATATGGAGAGCGATTATTCTACGTATGATAGTAACAAGAGAAGAAGGGCTGGGGCTGAAGAAGGGGAAGAACCATTCGGGAAGACTAGAAAGACATTTGGAGCACCTACTCAAACAACGAAGAACAACGAAGAAAAGCTAGATAAGATTTTAGAACTGATGCAGGACATGAAACTGGAAATGCGGGATATGAAAAATGATATTAAAGAAATTAGAGTGGAACAAAAAGATTTAACGGAAGAAATGAGACTGCTTAAGGCAGAAAACGAAGTACTAAAAAACAATTATTAAAACGTAAAAGAAGAAAATGAGAAGGTAGGAAAAGAAATTATTGAACTTAGAGTGGCTCGAAAATGAAAAGAGGAAAAAAACGTAGTACTAACAGGTCTAACAATAGAGTCGTCAAACACAGAATATCTAGAGAAAGAAATGATCAAGTTTATAGGTGAGAATCTGGGATTACAGATACAATTAAAATCGGCGCGAAAATTAGGTGAAAAGACATGCTTAATAGAACTACATAACATCGAAGAAAAATTATGCAATATAAGCATAAATTAAAGAACGTTGGGAATAAAGCATACTACATTAACCATGATTTAAGTAAGAGAGAGCGGGATATGGGAAAGTAAATACGAGAAAGAGGGCCGAAAAGCGGAAGGGAAAGGAAGTGAAGATAGGAGTCAAGAAGCTAATGATTAGCGGAGAAGAGGGGAGATGGAATAAAGTAATTGAAGGGTTGGAAAAATCAAAAAACTGACAGAACCCGATAGAAGGGAAAGAAAAATAAAACTAACGGGCCAGGCAATCAAAAAGGACAAGAGTGTAAACAGCAATGTGCAGGATAAATCAAAAGGAAGCATAAATAAAAGACAAATAAATAAAAGACAAATAAATAAAAGACCAAGTAGAAAAATTCAACAAGAAAAAGAGAATAACAAGTATGTTCTTGCTACGTGGAATGTCAGGGGTACTTACACGGCAGCGAGTCTCAAGGAGTTGGTGAAGGAAATAAACCAGAATAAAGTAGACATTGTAGCATTCTAAGAAACTAAATAGTTGGGATCAGAAATTATGGAAATAGATAATATGATGTTTTTTAAAAGTGGTGGGAAAGATAGAATGTTAGGAACAGGCTTTCTAGTACAAAAAAAAATTAAAGAAAGGGTGATGGGATTTAATCCTGTATCAGATAGAATATGTTCCCTAAGACTGAAAGGATCCAAGCGGAATGTGAGCATTCTCAATATACATGCGCCGACAGAGGAAAAAGGAGACGAGGAAAAGGAAACTTTCTATGAAAGCCTGGAGAGCGAATTTGAAAGGCTGTGACCGAAATATGATGTGAGAGTGTGTCTGGGGACTGTAATGTAAAGATAGGGAAAGAGGAAATTTATAGAATAATAGTTGGAAGGCACAGCAAACACGATATATCAAATGAGAGAGATATGGTAATTAGAAGTACCCACTTACAAGGGAAGGAGATATACAAAGGAACCTGGAAGTCTCCTAATGAGAAGGTAATCAACCAAATTGATCATGTCCTAATAGAGAGAAGGCATATGAACTCAATTTCAAATGTTAGGAGTATGAGAGGATGACCAATGCCGATTCTGACCACTTCCTGGTGAGGATCACATGCAGGAATGAATTAGAAAAAATCAGAAACAGCACGCATAAGATGAAATTGAGGAAACAATATAATATAGAAAGGTTAAAAGATTTAATAATTAGCAACAAATACAGAGAAGAAATTAACCAAAGATTACAAGCAATGAATGATACGACAAAAATAGATGAGAAATGGAACCAAGTAAAACAAGTAATGGAAATAGCAAATTAGTCATACCGAAGGAAAGAGAAAGAACGAGCACAAAAGACTGATGCGATGAAGAATGCGAAAATTTATCAGAAAGGAAAAAAGGTTAAGGCTCCTTTTGGTGCTTAATAATAACGAGGAAAATAACCAAAACTACAAATAAATAAGAAAGGACATGAAAAAAATTGAAAAGGGTTACCATGGTAGAAATAACTATTTTAAAACCGAAGAAGAAACATTGATAGCTAACCAAGATATATTATATGGATGGAAGGACCACTTTGATAAATTGTTGAATGATGGAGGGGCAGAAGAACAGGAGGAACAGTATTCACGCTACGAAGATGGAATAGTGATAGACGAACCAACAGAAGAAGAGATAAAGGTCATTATAAAAAAAATAAAAAATAATAAAAGCCCCGACGAGGATGGCATTACGGCTGAGATGATAAAGGCAGGAGGAGAACAATTACAGAAGATCATCAGCGAAATAATAAAATTGATATGGACAAAATAGAAGATGCCGGCTGAATGGTCAAAAGCCTTAATCTGCCCAATTTACAAAAAAGGAGATAGATCGTTATATGAAAATTATAGAGGTATAGCATTGGTAGATACATGCTACAAAGTACTAGGTCAGATAATAAGAAGAAGATTAAATATATATGCAGAAAAAGTTATAGGTGTGTACCAGGCTATTACTCTAAAAGAGATCCAAGTAACTTGCTATGAATACAAAATTAAGCTGCATACTTCTTTATAGACTTTAAGCAAGCCTATGACAGAATAATTAGGGAAAAAATAGAGGAATACCCAAAAATAGAAATACCCAAAAAACACATTAGTTTGACAAAGATGACCTTGGAGAAAACGAGGTACAATAGTATGGAATGGTGATGTATCACTAGAATTCGAGGTGAGAAGAGATCTTAGGCAACGAGACCCCTCTGTCAACGACTCTCTTTAATCTGATACTGAAGGTGATAGTAAGGAATAGCAAGCTGAGAACTGATGGCACAATATACAACAGTGAACACCAATGCCTGGCCTTCGCAGATGATCTGACTATACTGGCAAGAACCAAAAAGGAGCTAAAGAGAACCATAAGATTAATAGAAAAAGAACGGAAGAAGCTCGGAAATAAATCAAAATAAGCCAAAATATATGGTGATGGGACAAATGCAAGATCTATCCGCAAAAGACGGAAACATGACCATGGTAGCCAGTGATGAAAGAGAATATATTTTCGAAAGAGTTAAGAAATTCTGCTACCTAGGAGTTACAATCGAAGAGGGCGGGCACGAAGAACACGAAATACAGGCCAGGATAGTAAAGGGTAATCGAAAATATGGAAGCCTGTAGGCACTGATGAAGTTCAACTATGTGTCTAGAAGCACAAAAAAAATCTATACAGTCTAACAAGTCTAACAAGTAATCTAACAGTAATAAGACCCACTACAACTTACGCATGTAAAACTTGGACGTTAAACCGAACAGAGGAAGAGAAATTGAAAAGGTGGGAAAGGAAAATGTTACGAGCTATAATGGAGGAAAGAGAACTGAGGGGGGATGGAGGAGAAGAACGAATAATGAGTTGGAAGAACTGTACAAAAGTCCAAATACAATAACATTTGCGAAAGCCCAGAGAATAAGATGGCTTGGACACGTGGAGAGACTGGGCGGAGGGAGAATGACAAATCTAGTGTTACGCAGAAGGCCAATAGGGAAGAAGAGGAAGGGCAGGCCAAGAAAAAGATGGATGGGTCAAGTGCAGGAAGATTTGGATACGATAAGGATGTGGTAATGGAAGGACATAGCAAACAATAGAAAGGAGTGGAGAGGGATAGTCCAAACTGTGCTGCAGAGGAACTGGTGAAGGATGGGAACCACATATGCAATGTTATAATTATATGTAAAATACGATATTGTAAACACTACGCCCTAGGCCTTCAGGGCCTGTAGAGCTTTTAAATAAAAATATCAGTTGAGTTGATAATTATTTTCGTACCGTTTTGTATAGTATTTAAATCAAAAGTCTATATGAAAATACATGTTTATTAAAATGGTTATTAAAAGGTTAATTTATTATTAAAGAGGGGATTTTCTTTTTGATTAATATCATCATTGAGATTGCACATTTTCGTTTTTGGTGCTGTTAAAATTCAGCAGACCAGTTTTGAAAAACTCTTCACCATTTGGAGAGTGGGATTCCGACTTTTTTTTGGTGGATATTCACTTTATACTGAACCATAATGGTCGGTTTGTTACTATAAATACAACTTTTTAGGAAGTTTCTTAAAAATAAATCACAAGGAATCATACAAAGTTACAGAATTTGTATTCAACAAATGATTTACTTAAAATAAAATCGTTGGTCTTTATGTATTACACCAATTGGATATTCGTAAGCTTTTTTGCGGTATTGCCAGAACCTCCCAGCGTTTGGGCATCGACAAATTCAGATCATCTCCGAGAACTTAGAACTCGGGTTCCATTAGAGTAGAACCTTCATTAGAGTAGAATTGCCATTACAGTAGAACCAGCTATTTTACATTTTCTGTTCATATGTTGATTACAGTCACACTAGGACACTGATTAATAAAGGATGGGGCAAGTATTACGCTATCGGTTACGGCAAGTAATACAGTTTTCCAATGCCAAGTCAATTACTTCAATAGATAAGTGAGACGTATAATTATGAAGAAGCATTGTCGGTTTGTTTGCCTACGAGTGGCCGTGTTTGGTGAAATGCTTTATATATTTGACAAATTCTTTCTGCTGCATCTCGCATACCGTTTTGTTTTGGCGCCATTTTTGAAAAGAAGTGACTTGCACTTCTTTCCCTTCTTTCCCTATAACTGTTGGAAATTTATCACGCACATACAATAATATGCGATTAGAATACAGTAAAAAATTACTTCCATCAAATTGACAATTCTCGGCACTTGTTATGATGATTTTTGAAAGAAAAATTTACATAAATAAGCTCCAAACCAAACAGCAACTCAAAGACAGTATGAGAGCTGAAATAACTGCATTAAAACCACTCCAAATATGTTGACAAAAGGTATGAATAAAGCGTTAAAAAAGGCACAAAGCAGTTATAGAAATGCACAAAAGAGTTCAAAAAGTAAAATAATAATGCAAAATTTTCAACATTTATAGTCAATTTATTTATTTATAAGGCCATGCAAAACAGAATAAAGAAAATCAAATACATGCTAGTCTTCGTCAGAGTCCGAATTTTGGCGGGAACGGTAGCTGCGAGCCATATTTACACATTTCATATGAAATAGTCGCTGGCACTTGTTTCATCCAACGGAATTGCCGCGAATTAATTTGGCTGGTAAATTTCTCATGCAAATAATACAAAAATTAACATCCGACGACGACAACGACGATGACTTTCGCACTGGTTTGGCAGTCTTCGCAATGGTTTGGCTTTGCTTTTTGGCTGGCGTTTCTTGTGTTGATTGTCGTCGTTTCTTTGCACTATCTTCCTTCTTCTTTCGCTTTTTTTTTAGCACGGCAACATTTTCTGGTGAATTGAGAATGAAGAATGGAAGATGAAATGGTGCTTTTTATTGGCATACGCCCACCGTCGGACTTTTTCAAAGGTGTTGCTGATCTAACTAGTCCAACTCTATTTATTCCAGCTAACAGAGAAAACGTTTTGATTGAATGGAAAGATGCCATTTTTCGAAAAGCCAAATTTGATGTTCTTTGAAGTCAAAGCTAAATCCAGAGTTTTGAAAACGAGTTCAGGGATGAATCGAATATCCAATGCCTTTCCAACATTAAATTTTTACCAACCACTACATTCAGTCTCGTAGCATACCTTGGCTGGACCATAAACTGAAACACCCAATGGTTGCATTTTGTGAGAACAATGACGTGAAAAAGGAATCATATGAACGCCGTTTTCCAATGCCAAGTCAATTGCTTCAATAGATAAGTGAGACGTATGATTATCAACAACAAACAGTTTCGTTTTGTTTGTCGATGAGTGGCCGTGTTTGATAAAATGCTTCATACATTTGACAAATTGTGTGTGCTGCATTCAACCAGATTCATTGCAGGCGACATTACTTCCTGATGAGACAGTACTAAGCTTGTGATACTTAACATTGTACACATAATTTGTGATTATTAACACAAAATTGGAGATTTTTGTTTTTGTTTTCAAAGAAAGAGTAAATATAGAGAGAAACGTCAGAAAATGAACCAACGGCACAATAAAACAGCTTTTTTGGTCGTCTGCTACAAATTAATTAAGTTTTCTTTCAAAATTTCAGCTGGAAAAACTCAACAAAAAGTATCGATGGAAAAATTATAAAAGGGATCTTATTTATAATTAAACCAAAGCTATAATTGATTGGAGCATGTGGAAAACAGTGACGATATATTTATATGGAAATTTGGAAATCCACAATCCAAGATAAGTTTTAAATAATGTAGCTTAATCAGTTTTTTTAATGCAGTTTCATTCAACTGCACGATTTTCAACTTATAATTTTCTAAACGATTAAGATTTTTAAATTAAAAGATAGACTTTTCTTTTTCACTCTTATTTTTTAGGCGAAAAAGTCATTGATGAATATTTTAAATCGCAGAATAAATTTCCGTTCAAAGAAATTTATGGATATTCTTAAGGCAAAAGATATCAGTAATGTTTAGTTTAATATGAAACACTAAAAGACAACATGTAATTTCAGACCATTCAGATTACTATTTTGGTTTAGAAAATCCAAAATTATGCATTTCGAAACAGTTAGCGGATAGAGAAAACAAACTTTGCTCTATCTCTGCAAACAAAATTAGGAATGTTTTGCAATATGTTAGTTTTTTGATCTAAGATATCTTAATTAATTCGAACCCAACACATTTTACAGAAAATACATTGCTGCCATTACATTGACGTCGTTGATGTTTTTGATTTTTGACATGCATGTGGACAAACCATTCTTTTATTTGTGTTTCATTATATATATATATATATATATATATATATATATATATATATATATATATATATATATATATATATATATATATATATATATATATATATATATATATATATAAATGGCAAGAAGTGTTTCGAAAGAGTGTATGTCAATTTCGGAACAAATGTTAGAAATTTTTTAAAGAAAATAGAATCAATCCAAGAAGTTAGTAATTTAATAGATCAATCAAAAAGACTGCCGAAAGTGCTAAAATATTATTTTGTTTTTTATGTCTATTTTAAGTTGGTCCTTGTCTACAGCTCTCCCTCCAAACCCACGATATTTTGGTCTGGTCCAAAAACTCAAGCATTACCACCCACAGCATTCCATAAGCTCCATATTTACCTCACATGATCTGAAGTCAGTTTTTACCTATTGCATTTATACCCTAAACAATAATTCGCTGTAACTATTTAAGGATCTAGCTGAAATAGTCTACTACAAATGCTAAAAAATAAAATTAAAATCATTTGAAATATAATCAACTTCTTGTAAATTTCTTCAATGTATATAATGCAATTCTTCTTCTAAAATCAACTGATTCGACAAATAGTATTCGTTTTGATGAATAGGTATGTAGGCAGCTAAAAACGGTTTACTTGTAACGAAACGAAATTTAAATGTAAAAACAGAAACAGAGAAAACAAAATGTGCACGTGTAGGTAAAGCCACATAATAATTAACTGAAGTTAGTATTGACGTAGTGGGAGGGACTGGTATAGGGCTTCGTCAGTCATTTCCTGTCGGAAGAAACCGAAAAACGCAATTTCGACTGACAGGCAGGCCCCAGGTCGAAAGGTTGAGAATAACAAAATAACACGTCAACTATTGATCGCCGCCGGCCATTTGGTGAAAATGTGTATATTGCAAAGGATTCTTTTCGATTACTCGAAGGTTGAGACGTCGGAACAAAAACGACATGCCATAAAAGTGCACGTGGTGGTTTCACGACTTTATTTTCAACCGATGTTTATTTGTTTTTTTTATTTGCATAATATGCGAAGTATATTTTAAAAACCCCTCTTCGCAATATACTACAACGTGGCCTTAAATAACAATAATTTAATTAACATCTTTTGAGATTCTAGAATATAATAATACACTTATTTGATATGTCTCCGTTGATTGTATGCATGTTTAACACACATGTTTCTATGATAATATAGCTGCATTCATTCATCTCTTCCTTACTTACATTTTTTCACTGAGTTATAAACTCTGTATTTGTTTAAATAATAAGCTCAGAAAAGTAACTGGTCATAATACGTACATTCTCTAAGCAAGACAATTAAATTTGCTTGACCATGAACAAATTTCAATGAATAGGAGAGACTGGTGGTGTAGCGATCGATCTGACAACACTATTGGCTTTTCCTTTAGAGAGGAGGCAGGCCAATACCTGATGCGTCTTCAATGCGATTTTGAACTCCCTCAAATCACTTGCTGATCCGTATACATTTTTTTCGTCAACCGGATTTTTCAATTTCAATTTGGTTTCAATGCGACGAAACCTTTTGCAGGACAAGAACCTTTTTTCAACAGACCTATGGAAACAACGTTTTGTTAAGGGGTCAGGTCTCCTTCCTGTTGTCCTTTTAATCCTGCGAAACGTTTCTCGGAACTGTGTTGAACGGTTGTTTGAGTCAAATTAAACTCTTCACCGATTATTCTGACTATGAATCGACGATCAAAATATACAAGATTCGTAATTATGTGAATATTTTCATCCATTCTTGCAGTTGAAGACCTTCTACTATAAGGTTCAGCTTCAATCGAATTTCGACCTTCAGAAGCTTTTAACCACATGAAAACTTGGGCTCTTGATATAAGATATAACAGCGTTTGTTTCCATAAGCCTGCTGAGGTTTTGCAAATAGTTTCCATTACACTGTGAACAAGTCTGAAATAAAACTTGAGAGGTTCCCTTTTCTCGAAATTGTCACTCATTTTCAGAATGCTCTCTAAAAATCCCTTTCACGAAAAAAAAATGCTGCACACCATCAAGTGACTCCTGGTATCTCCAAGAAAGTTCAAAATCGTTCTGAAGATGCACCAGATGTCCTTACCTAGTCTGTCCAGACCCTGCCTGTCTCCCCTCCAAAGATAAAGCTACCATTCTATTTCACTAGTTTAATGACACCCCTGGTAGGAATTGACAATAGATTAAAAAACTGACGAATAATATTCTGCATATAAACATTTTTACATGATATAATCATATATAACACAATTACACAAGGTGCAATCCACATCGAAATATATAAAATATTGTTCCTTACATTGGATCCAAAACTTTGGAAACTTCTGGAATTCTAACACAGCGATTAATAAATTAATAGTCCCCGGCTTGATATATAAATGGCGTTACTTACAAAAAATCCTTATCATTTGTCGATTGTGCCAACTTTCAAACGTCATGTGTCAAAATTTCAGGACAATCTGTCTGCTCGTTTCAGAGTTGTTCTGCTTTAAGTGACGCTACTTTTGTTATTTTCAAAGCAACGGAGAAAAAAATAATTTCGTGGGTTGATTAATCATTACTTTTTGATGAAGCAAAATACTATTGAAGCAAAACAATGGCTTGACAAACATTACCCGAACTCTGCCCCAAAAAATCAAACAGTTGATTGGTAAGCTGAATTCAAACTCGGTCGTACAAGCACCGATGATGCTAAACGCTCTGGACGTGCAAATGAGGTGAACAGAACAACATCAGAAAAATTCGCAAAAATATTTCGCAAAACCGTAAAGTAAAGCTGCAGGAGACAGTTGAACGTGAAGGTATCGAAAGATATCGAAGAGATATCGTGAAGATATCGAAAGATATCGAAAAGATATTGTGAAGATATCGAAAGGAAGTTTTCGCACCATTTTGCATGAAAATTTGGAAATCCGTAAATTGCTGTTGAAATGGATAAGGCGTTTCCTCACAGCGGACCAAAAACAACAAAGTATTGATGAACCTGAGGAATGTTTGGAGATGTTTAAGAGCAATAAAAAGGATTTTTCATGCGGTATGTGACAATGGATGAAACATGGATCCATCATTATACTCCGGAGTCAAATCGGCAGTCAGCTAAGTGGACAACAGCCGGTGAAAGCCGTCCAAAGCGAAAACAAAAAGCAAGAACACATCCATCGGCAAGCAAGGTTATGGCCTTTGTATTTTGGGATGCGCATGGGATATTGTTCATCAATTATCTCGAGGAAGGTTAAAACCATAAATATCGAATATATCGAGATCGCAAAAAAACGCTCATATGAACAAAAAAATGCTGTTTCACCAAGAAAATGCATCGTGTTACAAATCGTTGGCAACGATGGTGAAATTGCATGAATTGCTTCCTTAACCACCGTATTCTCCAAATCTGGCCCTCAGCGACTATTTCCTATTCTCAGACCTCAAAAAAATGCTCGATGAAAAGAGATTTCGATCCAATGAAGAGGTAATTGCCGAAACTAAAGCATATTTTAAAGGCAAAGATCGTTCCAAAAAGCGTTGAAATGATTGTATTGCTCTTCAAGGAGAATATATCTACGAATTAAGTCAAATTTGCAAAAAAAGTGTGTTTTATTTTTCAGACCAGGGACTTATTGACCGATGTGTTACATTGTTTTTTCCATACTTTTATTCAATGCTTCATCATTGAAAAAACAGTTTTCTAGTTCTATATAAATTTCAGGAGAAATAATGCCGAATTTGAATGTCACTTTTTTTGAATAAGATCTGCAAGTATGTGAAAAATTAATATTTCAAGATTTTACCATGATAACTGGTACACCAGTAAATTAGTAACTTAATCGTTATTGCATTAGATATTTCCATCTAGCTCCTTTACCATCAAACGGTAATTAGTAATTCACCAACGTCATATAAAACAGATTAAAACAAATAAAATGCCCTTAATCGCGTCCATTAAGGAAGTCACAAGATTTGACGGCAATAAAACTAAACATGTAAAATATCCAACTCTCAAGCAAATAGTTTTATTTCCAGATAATGTCCTAACTTTGCCCGTTAAGTTTAAAACAAGTCGGAAGGATATTTCCGATCGTGGTCTGGAGTACGTACGTTCATTTTATTATTTGCCCAGTTCAGGTCTTTCGGTTCACCTGGCCCCACCTGTTAACACACCCACTTGTTGCGCGCATTCTCTTTAGATCCGTGTGATGGGAGTGGGGGGGTGGTAGGAGGTAGGGCTTGAATAAGGTGGATTAAACTTGTTATATTTCTGGATGCTTTTTGTTTGCTGGATTGAAACACGTAAAATGGACGAATTGATTTATATTAAATATCTAGTACAGATTTTTTATTTAGTTTACACAATTATTATTTTATATATTTTTTTTCGATGGTGAATAATTTAGCAGTTTTTAATATTATTCATGTAAGAAATAAGTTTTTTTTAACCTAGTTTGGTTTGGTTAGGCTACAAACTTTTAGATAAACTAATGTTGGATAACCCAGGATTTTTCATTTCTCCCATATCTAAGGTGGGTAATGAGTTCTTTATACCCGGATAATATGAATCTTTTAATTTGACAACTAATTTCATAAATTCCCGATTTTTTATTTTGATCTACTTTATCCATTGGATCACTCATGACTTATCTTAAATTATTATATGGTTTGAAGACTGTCTTAATGTCTACTTTTTCCAAATAATTTCTAGCCCTCGTGTTAATTAGGAATCGAACGTTATTATCGAACATGCACTCGAGCATGACCATAATATGGATATTAGTAATATGGGACTAAATATGGATATTAATATGTAATAAAATTGTACATAATAAAAAGGCTTTGGATGAGTATAAAAGTATTCGAATAGAAAAATGTAAGATCGAAACGTTGCCCTGTTGGAAGTCTTAATTGAAGACGCTTTGGTCAAACAAATTTAAAGCAGACGACTCCATTCTAACATAGTAATGTACATAGACAATTAACCCCAGACCATGACGCTACTGTATTTTACTGTTGCTACAATGTATTTCCTTACAGAATTTTTCAGAAACACGGCAAATAATAGTAGCTGTAATATTGATGAAATTATTCGATAATATGGTTTTTGGTCTTCGAGCTAAAGGTATGCTTATTGTACCCTTCCTTTAATATTATCTTTGTACTTCGTTTAAACCGTATTTATTGTCATTTGCAATATTAGTATTATCAAAAAACCTTTATTTTAATATAGATATTTTTTAGTTATTATAAAATTTTCGTTAGTGTTATGTAAAAAATGCGCGAACATACACCTTACTAATAAACAACTTCTTGCTGAACATTTACACAAAATCTAAACAAACCACCTACTATACGAAACAGTGAAATCTGAAACGCCTGCGTCATTTGATATATGGCATTCACACATTACCATCAGTCGATGCCAACATGGAATGGAAGGAAAAAAAAACCGACAGAAATGCGACGCACATGTAACGATTAACTTTTTCTACACCTGCAAGTACCATTCGAAAAAGAGATTATGTATGGCATCATCGTGAAAGGACAAAAAACGTTCATACTGTCGTTCTTATATTTCCGTAACAGGCACTTCTTGTATTAATTATTGTGAAGTTAAATTATATGCCTGCATGCACGACCTCTTTGGCTTTAGACAGCGTCGAATTTCTATCTCACGGTATTCGTATATACCAATAACATACTAAAATGTAGAGAGATATGCCCAAGGGGGTAAATACAAAGTAAACAAGAAAGTAATTTTGTTTTCTTCATAAATTAAAACATTATATTTTATAATGTCTACGAGTATTTTAGCAGGTTGAAAGACAATTTAAAATGCAAAAGCATGAAAAACTACTCGTTCTAAAACATTGATTATCAATAATAAAATTATAAAGTATGTTTTCCGAATGACATAAGAATGGGGACAGGAATTTATAGCATTATTTGAATGTACACAAGACCGGTTTTTACTTTGCCGCGCACTCGCTTATCGAATAACAAAACACGAACAATTTTAATGCAGAAGTATTTTGCCCTGAACTTCATTGGACAAGTGGCATGAATATCTCTTCGAAATACCATTGATGATAATGATTAAAACACTTGGTATTTGTTTCACAATATATATTCTCTGACGATATATCTGACTGATATTCTCTGACATTTCGGCCTCGCGACCATTCTCAAAGAGAGTTATGTATAAACTAAACTAAAGGTTCAAAGTTCTGTCTAATGAAGGTCAGTTTTTTTCTTAGACTGTCTCCTTAAATGTATGACACTTTCATTAATTCGGGTAATTCCTAAGTCTAGCTGGGTGTTTGTTAGGTTTTAACCATCGTGTTTTTTAATTTCCGAAATTTCCACGTAATTTAACAGCTTTTATTGCAGCTGTGCATTAATTTGGTATTATTGGTGTGATTTTTATGCCGCAACATACGAAAAAGATTTTAAAGAATTGGCATATTATAAACTATATACATAAATTATGTTCCAGAATCACAAATTTCAATTTTAATTTAAAAAAGAATATTAAAATTAAAAGATAATTTATATTATCTCTGTTAATAAGAATAATCTTTCTAAATAATAACAAATAAAGAGCAAAATTGTGTGACCAATTGGGTGTATATATACATACATACATACATACATACATAAATATTGCAATAAAAGCGGGCTGTTAAATTACTTGCAAATTTCCGATTATGACGGTAAAAACCAAACAAACACCCAGCTAGACTTAGGAAATACCCCAATTATTGAAAAATTTAAGGAGACAGTCTAAGAAAAAAAACGACTTCCATTAGACAGAACTTTGAAACTTTAGTTTAGTTTATACATAACTCTCTTTGAGAATGGTCGCGAGGCCGAAATATGCCAGAGAATATCTTGAATATATTGTAAAACAAATACCACGTGTTTTAATCATTATCATTGTTACTATGATTCACCAAGAGCCAACCGTCCAATCAATCGAAACTATTGTTAATTACCATTGAGATATATTGTCACGTTTTTTGAACCCAAACAATATTGCATTATCGAACAGGACTTTAAAACTTTTTAAAAGTTTTTTTTTAGAAAACTACAGTTAAAACTGTAGCCACATGAAATTAAAAATAAAATGAATAATAAATAATATGATTAAAATTTTATTATAGGAGATAAGAATTAGTTTGACAAGAGCCTAAATAAGGGCCAAAATTAAAATCCACGTATTAGGTTAGATGGAAGATACTTCTAAAGTCTCCTTCTGGGTAGTGGCTGCATGGATTTCTTGCTAGGCTTTTAGGATGTGACATCAGTTTCATGTTTCTGTAAGTACTTTGTGACTTACGCTTTAACAGTGCAGAATTAAAGGTTATGATTGATAACATGATTTGGTACAAACCATGGGGTTTTAGTTATAGTCCCAATCAGTTTTGACCGGAATATTTCCAGTATTTCGAAATCTTTCCAGTATTCGGAGACTATACCCCATAATTAGAGGCAACAATTCCAGATCGACTTCTAGACGGTGTCAAGAACATTAGGACATTTTGAACAACCAGTATAGCTGATGGAGTTTTAGTTATACTTGTTCCCACTTGTTCCCACTTGATGAAAATGTGTTTTCACCTGCTGCCGAGTTGTTACTTCCATACTAATTTCTGAGCCACATTCGAATTTTAATGTGAACCTAATGCATTTAATGCAACTGGTAAAGAGGTAGCTATCCTCTTTGGTAATGTAATATGTACAATTTTGTTTTTATTAGTTCGCATACAACAGGTTGATAACTATGTCTGTATTTCATCAAGGTTTACCTGCAGACGTTAGTGGTTTTGATAGGATTAGAAGATGCCTGTGTTAGCCGCGTATGTTGCAGTGGCGACATTCTTGAAAGTGGGTAAGATTTTCCTGGGGAACGGCAGAATTTATTGCATAGAAATTGGAAATGTCATTGGGTAGAGACAATATATTGTATTAAGACAATGTATTGCATAGAGACATAGATACAAGTTAATGTAAAAGGCTTTGGAAATATAAGTAGTAAAAGGATTCGGAAATAGTTATCAGGAAGAAGGCTTCTAACGTTATAAGTAGATCATAATGACAAACTTTATAAAACACCTGTGATATAACCAAGGAGGCCCTATAGCTCTTCGTTACTCTCGTACATGTAACTTTCAATACACTTCGTTTTCTAAAATATGGTGTACACATTTGTAAAATCTACGAATTTGCTCAGTGACTCCTTGTTGGGGACAAAAGCCAAACTAAAAATCAGTAATAGCTTGATGGTACTATTGTTTCTTAAACTTAATTCACTGTGAATTCTTCTTGGGGTAATTTAAGCTGATATGGTGTTTCCAGAAATTTTTCTTTTTGAAATGTTATATCAAAGCCACCATAACTGCATGAAATGTACTGTTAAAACAAGAACTGATAAATTATCAAACTTTTTGGGGCTTGTGCAGGATGCAACGGAGAAACGAACGATTTTCAACGTCAAATTTTGTTTGTCGTTTTGCTTATATTTTGTCGTCTCTTCTGTTTGGGTAGAGCGACAACTGTCACTTAATTGACACTATCATAGCATTAATAACCAAAATTCAGTGGAATAGTGTATGACGTATATTCGCCGTTTAGGCTACAAAAACGTGGGTATATTGCGACGACTCAATAACTATTTCGTCTTCAATTCGGTATTAGTACGGCTAATGCCGAATCAATATTCTCTATTACCTTCTCATTATGCTATTAAAACATGTGTTAATACTTTGAAGGAACTAGTTCTGCAGTGAAAAACAAACTTTCAGGTAAAGAAGGAACTGTATGTATGCTATCAAACATTCAAAGTCAGATCTGTTACCAAATGCAAGGCATTCTGCAGTCTGGCAGGTATTTACCAGAAATTTTGGGTCAAAATTTGAAGGTCCAGCCATACCCAATTTAGATAGTGCATGTATTGAAAGATTCTATCCAATTTTGTCATCAATCATTATCTCTTTTGAACGAAAATGAAAACATTATACTAATTTTTTGTCTGATAAAGCAGCACCAACCCGAAAGGTGAAAACCTTTCGGATTTTGTGAATACACAAACTGTTTGGTAATATAAACAAACTGTTTGATATTAGTTTGACGAAAATCTTCACCAACTGTATGAGAAACTCTGTATGAATGACTCTTAACTTATCTAGGATATCGATTAACGCCATTAAACACTTGCTCCGCGGCATGTTATACTCAAATGCGGGCGCTCGCCATACCTTGGCCAGCAATATCGGCAGATTTAACGCCATCTGATTTTTATTTGTAGGTTTATTTGAAAAGGAAGGTCCACCTTGACTCCCCTCCCCACGAATATTATGCCGTCTAAGAAAAACTGTGCGGTTGAGATTGGAAGAGTCTTTACGAAGACACGAATATCACCGTTAAGATATGTATATATATATATATATATATATATATATATATATATATATATATATATATATATATATATATATATATATATATATATATATATATATATATATATATATATATATATATATATATATATATATATATATATATATATATATATATATATATATATATATATATATATATATATATACATATAGCCTTTCCTCTGCTGAAACCGTATTTATAAATTTATTCGAAGAAATAAGTACATTCGCGTACATTAATTTACACTACGAAAACAAAATTCCGTTAACTATAAACACAAAGAGTATTTGCCAACAATTATATTTTCTACATTTCAGAACATCGATGAATCGAGTCATATAACTGACTTTTGCGGGGTCAATCACACTAATTTAGTTGTTTTCATCATCATCAAGGAGTATGGTATGTGGTATTTAAAGTCCAGAATATACTTAATTGATCTGTGTGACTCTTCTACATCTGCTTAATTGGCATTTGGATTAAAAGTTAGTGTAAATTGGTGGGCAGAACTTAAAGCTTATAAAAGAGGTCACCGTGGAGCAATAAAGTAAAACGGGAATAATTCTGACTCAACTGAAAATAACGCATTTTATTATGGGCTGGTTGGGAAATAAATTAAGATAAATTAAAGGTTCGACTTGCCGATAGATTTTTAAAGGTTGTATAGGTCCAGTCAATTTAATCTGGTTGTATTCTGATATTGTTATTTAATTTTTATTGTGTCAAAACAAGTTACAAAGGCTCAGACCGCTTTTTGGTATTATACTTTGACTGTTACGATATACAGTAGGTACAAAAACTATTTACACATCCTGATTTTTATTATTGATTCGATCTTGATCTTGATCGAATCTATATCGATTTATCGCAAACCATGGCGAAAGTAACCTTTTTATTTGTCTTTATAACAAGAAGGTTCATAAGATAAAAGTTGTTTCACAATATCAATCACATAAATAATATGTCAAACAATTTTATTTTGGACACCAAAGAAAGTATTTGCACACTTGGCATAGAGACTGGTTCAGTGTAAACACTGACGCTATAAGGATTAGTATGGTCTGTTGTACTTACTAATCCTACCAAACCTTCAGTTCAGTCAAATTTCAGTTTAGCAATTGATTTGACTAGTGTTCGCACAAAAATATAAAGACAAACCTCTCAAAGACAATTTTTTGCAGCAAATTATATTTGACATCAAATATGAAATTTTAAAAATTAGGGTATGTAAATATTTTTTTTACTTCTATATGTATTTTTATTTATTTATTTATTCATGTCCAACCCGTCAAGCATTACAAATAGAATATATAAAATACAAAAAAAATCACCTAACACCAGCAGCAAAATATGTAAGCAAATACAAAGTCACAGTACAAGTAACAGATTAGTCCGCCCGTAAGAGCACAAGTCGGGGTCAGTTTGATATCCCTATTTCAACAGGTTTGTCTTACACCTACCAGTGTGGATCCGAAGTCCATTAAGGCACAGCACTCGCCCAAGCCAGGGAGGTACTCCTTTGGAGGTATTTCCAATTCTTCCTTCCAATCTTCTTCTGTTAATGACTCACGCCACATATCAAATCTAGCAGCCGACGCAGATACAGCCAAAGGTCACATGGATGTCAAGAAATTGCTTCGCGACTTTAGTCTAGGCTGTGTAGCAGTTTTGTTAAACAGCAAGTGGCGTGGGTTAGTTTCACATTTCTCCTAATTTGAGGTGGTGCGATTAGATACCCAGTAATTATTCGGCATGCTTGATTCAGGACATACTGGTGCCGTATACTTAGCTACTAAGTAAGATAGAGCCAAGGCAGATGTCCTTAGTGCATCAGCATTCTCAACTCACCTACTGCATGTTAGTTTTTGAATAAGGTTATTCCTTGAATATATTTTAGCTTTGGTGTTTATTATGTGTTTCTTTTAGGAGAGTGTACGGGCAAGGGTTAGGCCCAGATATTTGGGATACCTGCTGGACTCAATACGTTGTTCGCTCCATGACATTTCCAGTTCATATCCCTCTTATTTTATTCAGATGGAAAAGCCTTGAGATAGTCTTTACGGAATTGGGTCTTAAGCTATTATTTTCGGAATATCACTGAGAAATCTCTGTGCTGCATCACTATTGCCAACTCATGCGCGAAAATGAATCTCTTTGTCTCTGGGGTCATGAGCTAATCATTGGAGTGCATATTAAATACAGTAGGAGCTAGAAGGCTACTCTGGAGCAGACCGCTCTTCTGTGTAATTCATCGACTTTGCTTTCTGCAGAACCCGACGCGAAATCTTCGGTTGGAAAGAAGCACAGAGATGATCCGAACCAGACCATAGTCGCTCGTGAGGCTGTAGATCTTTGACAGAAGAGGCGGTGATGAATTTTTAATAAATTATCGCCAAAGTATAGAACGTCAGAGAATACCACAAAGGAAGTTAAAAGCCGAAATGGAAAATATATAATTGATTTGCCATTAATAAAAAAAGGAGGACTTACACATAGTCATGAACGTGAGAGATTATTACCTCGTGGAAGTAAAAGTTCGAATGAGAATCAAAAACGAAAAAATGTACATAAAAAGCAATGCTTTTCCAAGTATCAGAAGTAGCAAAATATAGAACGAAGAAAAAAAGTGGAAATATCAGTCGAAAATTGATAAATCAGCTTGATTGAAAGTGAAAACATGGAGAGTTTATGGGACGCTACAATAATCAAAATAAATAAAATACAAAATATTTATTTGTGTATTAAGTTTTATTTCGTTTCATGTAAAGGAAATGCCTTTCCATTTACCGACTTTGAAACAGTTTATATACTTGAAACCGACCAGCGAACTCTCTTGAAATAGTTTCTTCAATCGAGGACAGGAAAAAGTTACACGGTGCCAAATCTGGTTAATATGGCGCTTGTGGAACGGAATTTGTTTGATTTTTTGCGAAATTTGACGAAGGATTATTGTGGTGGGCGATGGTGGATTATCTTGATGCAAAAAAGGATGACTAGTGTTGCTAGAATCTGGACATTGTCAAAATCGTGGTTTATGCCAGAAATTGTGGTATTTTAGGCTTTGGTTCTTTTTAAGACGAGACTCTCTTGATTGTTGAGCTATTTCTGGGCCACAAAATCCATGCCTCATCACCTGTAATTATGCACTTCAGAATAGCGTCATAAATGTCATATTTTGCCATATGCCAAAATGAGAAAACCCGAGACAAACCTAAATATGAACTGAACATCGTTCATCTTCAATTACTTCTCTACCATCACTAGATTTTATTCCAAGTTTTTATTCCACTTACTTACATATATTTTGTGGCGCGTTTCATCACCGTAAAACTTCCTTAATACGAGGGTTGATCAATAAGTACTCATGTTTGATAACAGATGGCGTTGACGAGTAAAATTGGCATTTCCATCATGTACTGAAGACTGTTAAACGACCTCATGCTGAATTTCAGATAAATTCATAGGTTAGTTGTTTTGACAGCCAGTTGTATCATTCGTGTTTTATTATGTTTGGATAGAAAAACATGCGAATAAATAAAAGTGAAGTTGGATGGTGTCTATGAGGACCCTTCACAATCTATGACAACCGTGATATATTGGTTTAACAAGTTTAGGCGTGGTCGTACAACTGTTTTCGATGAAGAACGATCAGGACGCCCCTCAAACGTGGTTACCGCTTTAAGTAAAATCCTCAGCACTTTTTACGACAAGTCGTCACCGTTGATGAAACCTGAGTACATTATTGCCATCATCAAAACAATGGATTTTTCCGGGTGAATTTGGCTAAGGCCCCATTTGGCTAAGAAAAAGTGCTCTTCCATGACGATAACGCACCGGCACATTCATCTTTAATTGTCGCGGCGAAATCGCACGAACTGCGCTACAAATTGCTTCCGCACGAGGTTATCGCCGAGACAGAATCGTATTTTATAGTTTGAAAAATAGTATTTTTTATATGGATTAAAAAAGTTGGAGAAACGCATGGAAAAGTGTATAGACCTAAAAGGAGACTACGTTAAAAAATAAAAATAAATTTGTGAAAAAAAATATGTCTTTATTTTGATGCATCGACACAAGAAATTTCATATTTAAACAAAATTTAACACAAATAATAATCAAAAACACTGTATTTTCTAACTTAAGAAACGAAATAATATGAAGCTTCTGGCGGATGTCAAGGACAGTCATACCAACTTAAAAAACAAATTGCTGTATCGATATGTAAAGCGCACGCATTTTTAAGTCAGAAGTCACCTTATTTTTTGATGATAGTAGTGTATTTATTACACATTATTAAGTCAATTACATTAACTGTTACTTCACATTCATTTAGTAACAATTATTTAGCTCTACGGTTTATGGCTGATTATATGTTGCATTTACAAGACATTGTTCCAAACATGCACTTTCCTACTTCGTAAATAATTTGGGGGAAAACGAGGTAACTGAAAGGTCCAAGAGCTTAATTCAATTAGTCAATATACACGTTATACGTGCCCCGTTCAATGAAAACGTATAGGTCTTTTATCCGATCCTCACGGCCATGTATCTCTGCCTAATTGCCAGCCCTGGTTTATGCAGTTCTCTCGAATTGGATTGCGGTAAAATACGCTGTGCGGTTTCTCTGGTAAACTTCGCCAGGGACCTGTCTCTCTGTGTAGACTGCTCTATTACCAGAGGTAATATATCGAATCCTAACGGGTTTAACATATATTTTATCCCATCGAATCTGGTTAATAGAATTATTCACAATCCACTCGAAGGAATTGCTGTTGGGAAATTACTTCGACATGTTTCTCGGTATTTACTTCGAAGAGATTGGAATAAATTTTAATTTGGGTTCTTTGCGGGATTGTTTATGTGTGTTTTCGATTGATGAATTTCATTTAATTGTATGGTTTTTTCTATATACATAACATACAAAAGCACTCAGAATATATTGTTTCTTTCAAAACGAAGAACATAGAGATAAATCTTTGATATAGTCTATGAATTTATCGAGAATTATGAATATAATTCAAGAATTATGAATATAATTATGCAACAATCAAAGTTAGATTTCGATAGTCCTCTTAATCCACCGAAACAGTCGACCCATGACGTTGACCCCCAACTCCCTTCATTCACAGACTGTTTTCTCAGAAACGGTCCCATGACAATCGAGGGATACATCACCTTATCCGCCCGTCCTTCAACGCATTCATTAATACTCCATTTATTATCACTCGTTGACTCAATATATTTGTACAAGTGGGGCTGAAGGTAGTCGAAAACCTAGACGTATAAAAACAAAACTGACGAATATAGTTGATAATTAATTTGAAGCCACTTCTGAAAAACAAGCCGTCCATTAGGAAAAGTAATATAAAGACAATGCACGAAACACCAGGGACGGACTCCAAACAAATGTATGGATGAGAGTATTTTATGGTTTGACACAATGCAGAAAATATTCGTTGTGTTAAAAAAATGTTTTTATGTCTATAAAGATATAAAAAATAATATTTATTTGTCAACATTATGCCGACGAATTCGTGCCATTTTTTTGAGAAAAGTTTTAAAAAAAGTTAATTTTATACAAACACTGATATAACAACCGAATTAGATGCCAGAAACTATTTTATGTGGGACAACATTCAATGGCATTAATGTTTGAAAACAACTTCGGATAAATGTCCGCCGTTGCTACTTCTGACAAAGCGCATTCTGTCAATTCAATTTCCGACCACTTTTTCAAGCAATTGGGATCTTATGCCCGCAATTGTCCGAGATATCTTGGCTTCTAAGGCGTCAATAGTTACTGGTTCATCGGCATAGACCAAAGGTTTTGCATAACCTCAAAGAAAATCTAAATGCGTTAAATCACATGACCTTGCTGACCAATTAAAAGGTCCGCCTCTCGAAATAATTTTTTCGCCAAATATTCCCTCAATAAATCGATTGTTACATTGGCTGTATGAGACGTGAAGCTGTCCTGTTGAAACCACATCTCCTCCAGATTAACACCATTCAAATTAGGAATCAAATAATCATTGATCATCGTTCTATAACGATCCCCATTGACGAATTGATAAATTTAGATCAACACTACCGGCAACGGCGCACAGAACACTAATTTTGATGATAAATTTTGACTATTTGTAAGCATTGCTCCGATATTAAACTTTCCATGATGATTTGCCAGATATTCGATATGCCATGATGATTGCCATGATGATTTAACAGCGACCCCTATCGTAAGTTCGAACACACCTATAAAGTGACCCTTCAGTATGTGCCGTTCTGTTTGATGACCTTTTTCCGTCTCTCCAATAGCTGCATAATCCAATATTTATAGAAATTCTGACGTTTTTCGCTAAAGAAACCAGGTGATCTAGGTGAATTTTCAAGTTATCCGAGGAAATAAACTTTTTGGCATGTAAGTTGTTTTTCAGCGATCTAAATAAAAGGTAATTGGGGGGTGCAAAGTTCGGGGAGCACGAAGGATGAACCAAACCATTCCGGTCAAGTTGTAAAAGTTGGTGTCGTCTTATCGCAACAATGTCCTTTCTGTTAACTAATGCAAATCGCTTCTGGCCTTTTGAATTCTTTTAGTGTAGGACAGCATTTCTTTTAGTTTTAAACAGTATTTCTCTGAATCAACGGTATGGTTTTCAAGTAACAGCTCATAACATCCGATGGCCGAGCTTAACCTTCCTCAGATGTTAACTGGATTTTGTGATGTTTGAGTGGGCATCTTTCGCTTTCACCATGATCTCTTACGCTTAACATTATTATACACAATCAAGTTTTCATCGCCTGTAACCATCCTCTTTAAAAATTGATCTGTATCGCTGCGTTTCAAAGCAGAAATTCGGATAATTATATTTTTGTCTGTTAACTCATCCCATTCTTACATCGGTCTTGCTGGTTGACGTAACCGCTCAGATACTGGTGAATAGATGGTTTCCGAAGAATTTCGCCGATTTCTAACATTATTCTATGCCCATCGCTTTCAATACGGGGCAATATTTCGTTGTCATTAACCCTGGTCGTCCAAAATATAGCGCATTATTAAGATTAAAATTGTTTTTATAAAAGTTTCTGAACGACTCGTAGCACGTGGAATTGTCATCGTACACAGCACATACATTCTATCAAAAATGTACCGAGAATTGGTCAATAAAACACAAAATGTTTATTAGTCATCCAAATTTACTAAATCGCCTTCAAAGTAGGCGCATTCCGAAATAATACACTTATGTCAACAACAACAGAGTAAAAACATTTTTTAAAAGTATTTTCCGGAATCGTCGTCAGTTCTCGCTGCGAATTCTCTTTTATGTCTTCTATTGTCTGAAAACGGGTGCCTCGAAGTGGTAATTTAAGTTTTGGAAAGAGAAAAATGTTGGCCGGGGCCTTATCAGGTGAATACGGTGGTTTTTCGATAGTGTTTGTTGAGTTTTTGGGCAGAAATTGGTTCACAATGATAGCCTTGGGAGATGGTGCGTTGTCGTGATGCAAAATCCAAGTTTTCTTTCCACAAATCTGAAATTTTTCGACGAATTTGCTCTTTCAAATGCTGCATATGACTTAAATAATATTCTTTGTTTACTGTCTTACCTTCTGACAAGAATTCCGAATGCACAACACCGCGATAATCAAAGAAAACAGTCAACATCACCTTAACTATTGATCGACGTTTCGGCTCAGTTGGGAGGCGCCATTCTGAAGCTTCTTTACTGGTTTGCATGTCAAACTCGTACACCCATGTCTCGTCACCAGTTACAATGCATTTTATGAATATGCAGCCGGAATTAACTCGTTCTAGCATGTCTTCATCGACCTTCACGAATTCATTCGTGAGACACAGAAAGATCAGCGGCTATATCTCTTAAAGTTAAATGACGATTTTCAGTCACCATTTCCTTCACTTTAGCGATGTTAATTTCAGTTGAAGGCGTTGAGATGAACTAACACATGAGATGAACTAACTTGAGATGAACTAACAAAATTGAGCACTGTAAACAAACTAAATGACAGATAACTCCTCGTCAATATAGAGAACAGTTGTGCCAATAAGCGGGCTTTTCAAATGATCAATTCCCGGTACTTTTTTGACAGAATGTATCTCCTTTTGCGACTACGAAGCTTCCTTGAAGAAGCTTTTTAAGAGATAAAAAGCATGCTATGTCAAAAATGCGGTTTTTTTCTACCGTTTTTAATGCTTAACAAAATTTTATAATTTTTTTCCAAGTACTCGTTGAAATTCTTTCTGTCAAACATCAAAACATTACCTTTGTGAAGTACACAGTACTTCGGTTTTGCGATGCAATGCCATATAGCATACAAAACAGCACGAACTGTTGTTCTAACAAAAATTTCTCGTTGTAATTCGAATGGATATAGATAGATTACTTAAATTATATAGAATAGAGATAGATTACTTAAATTAACTCATCCCATAAGTTTTTTAGAATTACTGATGAAAAATGTGTTAAAATTTGAATTAACATATTTTAATAAATACACTAATATTATCGAAATACGAGAATAAAATGCAATTTAAGATTTAAATGAAGTCCGTCTCTGTTCGAGATCCACAAAACAGCCATTAACAAGTTTGTGGTTCGAATCTCCCGTGATATTCGATCACAACATGTGTCATCGTACGTAACAGTAAGGTCGACTTTACTGACTATAGCTTGAAAAAGTTATTTCGACCTGTCTGGATTTTCCTCTGGAATTATATCGAGACGACTGAAAGCACTTTCCAGTTTCTTAGAAGAAACACAATCTCAAAAGAAATATTGAATCAATCTCGTCATCTAATATAACTATAGCACGACAATAAAATAAATATACTTCATTAAGGCAGTCTAAAAGCAGCCAAACAGTCAACTCATCTACAGGGTGGTGCAAAAGAAAATTACCTGTTTTAAATTAAAATATCTGCTTTTTGGTTTAACAGTATAATAATTAAAAACAGAATAGGTGTAATAAACAAGTAATAGGTGTCGATATAGGAATCGATTTTGTTAAGAGATAGTGTTACTAAAATATCTGTTGGTTTAGACTAACATGACGTCTATGATCAATTCTTCTATTGGAACTTTTGGTGTGAAATATTAAACTTGAAGAGATTTACCACTAAACACCAAATCACTTTTTTTGAACTGCTCAATGTACGTTTCGCTAACCATGTTAGCATCATCAGGAGACAATTTAATCTAATTCTAAAACTAAATTATATACTATTTATATGAAAAACCCTACCTAACGAAGCGTGTAAAAATCATGCACCGTGAAGTGTACTAAGCCTTACATTAATAATTGAAAAAGTTGACTGAACGGGATAGGCCCTTTACCTCGGTTCATGATTTTCTTACATTTTTCTATTTGAATGCTTTCATATCCATCCAAATGCCCTATTATTAATAACACTTTTAATTAGTTTTAAATTACTAATATCTATACTGTGGTCGTGTTCGATTGCATGTTGGGCAACACAAGATTTTTCATTTCTCCCATATCTAATGTGGGCAATATGTCCTTTATATCTTGTCAATATGGATCGTTTTGTTTGCCCCATATACCTTCGATCACAGTCTTGATAACTAATTTTGTAAATCCCCGACTTTTCATGTTGCTCTACTTTATCCTTTGGATTACCCAGAACTTCTCTTAATTTATTATACGGTTTGTACACAACCTTAATGTCCATTTTTTCAAAATTTTGTCTAGCCCTCTTGTTAATTGGGCACCAAATGGTATTACCATGAATTTCTTTGTGTTCTGATCCTTTTGAAAAGTTGAAGATTCTCTCAATAATTTTCTGAACTTATGTTTTCTAATTAATTTATCTACAATGTTCTTATTATAACCATTCACTTCCGATACCTCCCTAATTAATTTTAATTATTTGGTATAATTATCTTTATTTAAAGGAAAATTAATTAATCTATTTACCATAAAATGTAAACTAGCCATCTTATTTTGGAAGCTATGATTTGAATCGTTAGGAATGTATCTCAAAGTAGTGGTGTTTTTTCTGAAAATATCAAAATCTAACCTATTTTTATTGTTTCTACTGACTAAAACATCCAGAAATGGTAAATATCGTTTTTTTCGAGTTCATGCGTGACTATTATATTTTGGGATTTACTGTTTAAGTTCTTTTTCATTTTCATTTTTCGAATCGAAAATGGCAAAAATGTCATCCACATATCTTAACCGTACCTTCGGAAGGTAACCCAATTCATCTTTTGCCTCGATTTCAAATTTACTCATAAATAAGTTGGCTAAAAACGGTGACAGAGGATTGCCCATTACCGTTCCTTCTTGTTGTTCATAAAACCTGTTATTAAGCTAAAAACAATTTTGCTTCATACATAATCTTATTAAGGAGATGTACTCAGAAACAATCTTGTTATTAAAACCATTTAACTCGAGTAACTCCCTCATGTATTTCAACGTATATCGAATCGGGACACTCGGAAACAACGATGAAACGTCAAAGGAAACCAAAACCTCACCTTCCTGTATATGTGTGTTTCTGACTTTTTCTATGAATTTGGTTGAATTTATCACAGAACAGGAAGGTAGTTGGTTTGGTAGATTTTCAAATACCTTTGTTAACCAGTTTACCAAGTTGTATGTTGGAGAATCAATGGCTGATACAATTGGTCTCATTGATTTTCCTGGTTTATGAATTTTTGGTAGACCATACAATCTTGACACTTTTAGATTAGAAACATGTTGTTTGCTTTTCAGAGAAGGAGAAATAAGACTGTTTGTTACAAGATTTCAGTGTATCTCTGACTTCGTTAATCAGTTTTGACAATGGATTCCTAGGAATCGTTTATAAGGTCCGTCTTGAATTAATTTTTCAACGCGTTCAAAGTAATCAGGTTTGTCCGTTACTACAACCTTATTTCCCTTATCAGCTTTTAAATAAGAACAATCCTTCTCTCGAAGACGCTTGACAATCTTAGAAAAATTTAGCGTTTTTTGACTTTTTTTTGAAATATTTTTTGCAATTTTGCTTTTACAAACTCTCTAACGAAAACTTTGAAAAACTCCGGTAAGTGTTTAATACCAGTTTCAATACCGGCTACCATATCCTCCAAAGCACTTCGGGATGCCGGCTAAGCAATTGAGGCCTTTATTTAAAAGATCTAGTTTTGGATTGTCGAATATCTGAGTTGAAAGATTTTCTACTATGTTGATGCTCTTTTCTGGAATATGTTCTTTCGACTGCTCAATTTCCTGCTCAATTAATTTTTTTATTTAAATATGACATTTTTTAATAAATTTACTGTTTACTATTGTCAACATATTCCTTTGAAAATTGCTTTGAAAATTAATTAGGGAGGTATCTGAAGTGAATGGTTATAATATGAACATTGCAGATAAATTAATTAGAAAACATTAGTTCAGAAGATTATTGAAAGAATAGTCAACTTTTCAAAAGGATCAGAACACAAAGACATTCATGGTAATACCATTTGATGCCCAATTAACAAGAGGGCTAGATAAAATTTTGAAATTTGCCCACATTAGAAATGAAAAATCTTGTGTTGCCCAACATGCAATCGAACACGACCACAATATAGATATTAGTAATTTAAAACTAATTAAAAGTGTTAATAATAATAGGGCATTTGGATGGATATGAAAGCATTCAAATAGAAAAATGTAAGAAAATCATGAATCGAGGTAAAGGGCCTATCCCGTTCAGTCAACTTTTTCAATTATTAATGTAAGGCTTAGTAAACTTCACGGTTCATGATTTTTACACGCTTCGTTAAGTAGGGTTTTTCATATAAATAGTACATAGTTCAGTTTTAGAATTAGATTAAATCATCTCCTGATGATGCTAACATGGTTAGCGAAACGTACGTCGAGCAGTTCAAAAAAAGTGATTTGGTGTTTAGTGGTAAATCTATTTAAGTTTAGTATGACGTCTATGGTGTTTTGGATCGTAAACATACGCCATCAAAAGCTAATTCGTTATTGATTGTCATTGTGTAAAAAAGCATTTGTTTTTCAGTTTTTCATAGCTTTGAATATGTCGAATTATGTACCAAAAAAGACGTTTTGCGGGGAAATTTAATAACCTTCTTTCATTTGAAGGAAACGGCTTCGGAAAGTTATTGATTGTTGGTTGAAGCTTATGGTGAACATGTTCTAGATCAAAACTTCTTGTTCAAAACTTCTGGACGATGATTTAATTACTTTAAAAGTGTGCTTTTTGATATAAAAGACAAGAACAGTCCAGGACAGCCGAAAATGAAGGCCCAACTCATACGTTAAAACAATTGGAAGAAACATTGAATATTGCCCAATCCACCATTTCCGAACGTCTACATGCATTGGAAAAGTTCCAGAAGGAATGAAATTGGGTTCCATATGAATTAGGAAAGAGACATTGAAAGGCCACTTATGAAATTTTGCTTGCCAGACAGAAAAAAATTTTTTTGAATCGAGTTGTAACAGGTGATAAAAAGTAGATCTATTTCGACAATTCAAAGCGCAAGCAATTATGGGTAGATCCAGGCCTGCTTTCAACATCACAACCAGTGCGCAATATACATGCAAAAAAAAGGCTTTGCTGTGTATTTGGTGGGCTGAAACCTGATGAAACGATTACTAGCGATCGATACCCACAGCGATTAAAAAAATTGAACCGAGTATTGAAGGAAAAACGTCCAGAATACTCCCAAAGACACGATAAAGTTATTTTTCAACATGACAATGCTGTAAAAAACTATTTGGAAAACCTTAAATGAGACGTCTTACACCACCCGCCGTATTCACCGAATTTAGTACTACTACTTATTTCTTTGTACTACTACTTTGTACTACTTTGCACTTTGTACTACTACTTATTTCGATCGACGCAGCACAGACTTTCAGAACACTTACAGTCTTACGAAGAAGTGAAAATTTGGTTTAATGAATGGTTGGCCTCTTTTTCAGTTTTCAGTTCTTTTGGCACGGTATCCATTCTTTGACAGAAAGATGGGAAAAAGTAATACCTGTTGGTGGCCAATACTTTGATTATTAAGGTAATTAATTTTGTTATGGAAATAAACCCTCAAATTTTGCGAAAAAATAGACGAAAATGGGCGTAGCATTCACTTATAGAATGAACGCAAATCGTTCCATTTAACGTTTAAAATGGAAGAAGCATTATTTCAATTCAGCGTCAATTTCGACAAATATTTGACGTTAGAGATGTTCCATTCAAGGGCACAGTACACTCTCTAAATACTTAGAAACACAAGACATTTTTCTCAAGATATTAAGGATAGCCAATGAGATCCATTTTTACCTAAATTGATTCGCTACTAAACAAAATTCATATTACTAGGGCTCAGCAGATCTACATTTTATTCACGCAAGGCCTGTCCCTCGTGAGAAAGTCATAGGGAAGTGTGCAGAATACAAAGGACCTTTCGTTTTTGAAAATGACGAAAGATAAGTAAAAAACGATAAATGTCCAGCGTTATATCTACCTCTGAAGATTCTGACAGTTCATACTGCAAGAGCTACAATAGCGCTTTTGAAAGAGCATTGTCATAATCGATTAATCTCCACAAATGGAGATCTGAGATCGCCCCCAGGATCTCTGGATGTCACCGCCCTCGACTTCTTTCCATGGGTTTACCTCAAAGAGAGAGTTTACTTTAACAAGCCGGATGTGGCATCACGGCGGAATTACTGAGTACAAGATTCATAAAGAGTTTTCCAATAAGAGTGTCAGAAATTTGAAATGTAATAGCGGTAACATTGTGTGAAAGGTAAATGCCACACATAGATTGCTGCGTTCAGTATATTGTGTCAATTCACCATGGAAAGATACACGATTCAAGAGTGCGTCAAAATTATTCGTATGTACCAACAAAGTACGACTCCCAATTTCGTGAAAAATAATCTTTTCCGACGAAGTGCACTTCTGCTTTAATGGGTTTGCAAACAAACATAACTGCGGTTTTAGGCCTTGGATGATTATCCTCAAGTATTTCAGAAGCTACCTCTTCATCCTCCAAAAGTCCCTTTTTGGTGCAGTTTTTGGGTGAAGTGGTGATAGGACCGCTTTCTTTGATGGCGATGATGGAAATAGTGTTGGTGTTAATGGTGAATGCTATAGAAATGTGATAATAGAATATCTTTGGCTTGAAATGATAAATGTGGATACACAAAATGTTTTCTTTAAACAAGACAATGCGACTTTTCACACATCTCGCCAGCCAATCAATTTATTGTAAGAAAAATTTCTTGGGCATATTATTTCGCGAAATAGTAATGTTAAGGAGCCACCAAGACCAAAGAGATGTCACGCCCTTATTTTTTTTTGGGGTTATGTTAAATCTCTGGGCTTCAGAAATAAACCTCGAATAATTCTTGACGTTAAACGAAACATTCAGGCCATCATTGAAAATATACTATATAATATCTGTGAAATTGTAATCGACAATTGGGTCTCCAGAATGCATTCTAGTTTTTGAATATGCTCGTTATGCAGGTTTCAGGTACATATTTTTTTTTGAAACGTACGTGTAGTTTTCGAGATACGTTTACCTTTTGTTATATCATTGAACATGGAGAATTCCTTTTCTCCTTTCCTTTCCTCTCTTCCTTTTCGCGATTTCTTCGAGTGAGTTCCTTCCAGGCATTCACGCATGATACTCCAGCAGTAATCAACCATCATGTATTCATCCCACCGACCCTGGAACCTTTCTTCTATATTTTTTAGGCCCTGATGAAATCGCTCTCCTTGTTCCTCGCTGTAAGAGCCAAGGTTGTCCGGAAATTCGTCCAAACGATTGTAGAGGAATTGGAAGGAGGATTAGAAGGAGATTGTGGTGGATTGTGGAACTTTAATGTTCATGTTACATCCAAGCTTTCTGAAATTTTCCAGCATATTTTGCATTAATTCGCAATAATTTTCGGATTATAATTCCCTAGGAAATTTTTGACAACATTAACGGAAAAAAACTAGACTAATGATTCTATATCATTCATTGAATGCACGAAATTGTTATATTTCATCAAAAGCCTAATTTGCGGTTCATCGACAATGCCAGCCTTAAGTTTCTCCTTGTTTGGAAGTCCCAATTTCATTAGTCCCAATTTTATTTGCAATGGAGGCAAAATTATTTTCTCTCAGTAGCTAACGTTGTATTTATAATATTTTGTTTTCCATCTGTCAGGTCTTTTCTTTCAGGCCAGTTTTAAAACAAACTCCATCACTGGCTTTTAACTGTTAACAGAGAAAACATGGAAATTTCGTGTAGCAGCTTTGTTGACCCAATAAAGGTTTAGTATTTTTAAACTTATATCATGATACTTGAGTTTTGCCAATACAAGATATATGGTTTCAAACTCCTCCTTTAATTTGGTAGCATGAGCAATAGAAATCGCACCGTGCTTATTGCCATCATGTAGCAAAACAGATTTCAAACTCCACCGTCTATAAAAAGTCTCCATTCATATGGCTGGTAGTTCAAGAAACTCATTTTTGATAGAAGACCACTGACATCATTACAAAAACAACATCATTTTCTGAGCAAAAAAAAGGTAGCAGTTCTTTTTCTCGAGTACAATAATATGTAATTTTAGTACCTGAAGAAAGTAAATTCCTCTCTTTGAGTTTGGATGCCAACAGTTCTGATGTTTCTTTTAAAAGGTCGGGATCTCTGAAAGGCCACTTAAAGCGTTTTGAGGAAAAAGTAGGGATTTTGACGACGTAGGTTTAAAATTATCACTTTCTTCGCTAGTATGTGCTTTCCTATCTTCGGATCCACATTCTGCATCTGAAAGATCAGGCAGGCCACGAAAAATTGGAACAGGGACGTCGCCTGAATGAGAAACAGGTCTTTTACCAGATACCAGATCGGGACAGATCATTTTTTTTCGGTTAATACCATGTACTTTGACTACGCAAAAATAGCAGTCCTCATAGTGATTATTTGATTTCCTCTAAAACACAGGCACACCAAACTTCAATTGACTTCTTCTACCATTCGTCCATAGTCTTAAATGTTCACTAGAGAGTTTGTAAACGTTGTTTGGAATCCATGGTTTATCAACGTCTTTGATTTTCATGTTAAAGTAAGCGAAATACCCATTTTACACAAATTCATATATATGTTTTTGAAACTTTTTCGCCGTAAGTATTTAGGTCGTTTAAATAGGATTTAATCTTATCTGCCAGGTTTTATTAACTTTTTTAATTGAACACAAACAAAAAATTGAACAAAAACAACATTAAATAAGTTAAATGACTACTGAGAAGAAAATATTATCAGTATAAGTAGATTAAAAACTGTACGTATTTTTGATGTTTTAATGTTACTGAGTGTGTTGCTAGACACTATATTTTAAAATTACGTTTAAGTCTTGGTAGCACCGATTTTTTTTTATTTATTTTGTAGACCTGTGTTTTCAGTTGTAGTTATCATTGTACTTCATTTTAAACTAACTCTTATTGGACAACCTTTTCAATAATAATAATTTCAACCTCTTTATTATTATGACGTTTTTGTGGGATAAGCCATTTTTAGAGCTATTCTCTATGATAGGTATCATTTCAAATTGTATATGGCAATATTCATCCGACCTATCTTCTCTGGGTCATTTTTAATCTTTAAAATTAAAAATATTCAAAAATACTTCTCCCGGTTCGATTTCCTTATTGGCGCCATGTACGAGATTGAAGTTTTCTAATCTGGTAATGAGAAAAATTACAAACAAACCTATGTTTTGTAATAGACATTTTATAACTTTCCGTTTCACAAGTAACCACTTTCTCAAGATACTCCAAGGAATTGCGAGACCTATTTTACTCAAACGTTTTTTTCATCCAGACAATTCCCCGCGGGCCAATCCATAAGGGTTAGTCCAACACTGTTCCTCCAATTAACTATAAACCCCTGGCGTAGTTTATTCTTTGACCTGCAGCCGGATTAGGCGTTGACCATGTTTGCAATTCCTTGAGGTGTGATGTGTTTACTTTAACTTCTAACTTATATCTCACCCAGGGAGATACTTTACCGTCTTCCGGATATAAGCTAGTTAGGCTCTTAGATTCGGTATTTCATAATTAAGAAGGTCGACCGAGGAACTTGGACTAAAAGTTACTTTCAAAGATTTTAAAATTCATAGGTTCATTTTCTTCTCAAGTTAAAATACAGTTTTCAAACCGGATTCCCTGATAGGTATGTCAATGAGATTAGGAAAATTTTAAAACAGTTTTTTATAGATGAAGGCTATCAAATAAAAAAACGAACGTTTATTCTGGAAATGATACTGAATATATTAACTCCTCAATTTAATTCTCGGTCCCTATATTTCATCGACAACAGAACTTATTGGAAAACTAATTTTTTGTTACCATATAGCTATTTTAAAGCCCTATCTTTCAGCTTCAAAAAGAGGTATAATATACGAGTCACATGTGATCTAACCTGAAAAATCAGATGCAGTTAAAAAACAACATTTGAGCCACGGCCTTCTTTTTACCTACCAACTGAAAAAATGCTGCGGTAGCTCAAGACCTGATATGTGGGACTTTGGGAGATAATTTTATTTCATAGAGTCTTATAGGAACTGGTTCCAGCAATCCTGAAGTAGAAATTTTGATTTAAACGATGCAGAACGTACGGGACAGCCCAAAAAAAATGGTTGATAAAGAATTGGAGATACGGCTGAGAGAAAATCCTTATCGTACACTACTATAGCTCTGATAAGAACTCAGAGTAACATCGCAAGCCATCTCTAAAAGTTTACACAAGCTAGGGAAAATTTAAAAGGAGAGTCTTTGTGTTCCTCATAAACGCTGAGAATATGAAAAATGAAATGCTGAGAATAATAGTAGATATGAAAAACGTAATCCTTTATTTACTAAAAAATACAAATACTTGTGTTACGCTTTAGTAAAATATACCTAAAGGTATTTGTTTGTAAAAATTAAAAGTATTTTCCGAACAACCCTGTATTTCTTATACGCCATTACTAGTTTCTTCCTAACAAATGCATTGATTGTTTCAACAGATAATTCAATCTCTAGTTGATACAGTAGCGGAGATTCGGAGAAATGGTATCTCTGTGTGAACTTCCTCTTACATTTGTCCATTAGGATCGATTTAGTTTGTAATGGACAAGCAAATTAATTACCACAATATTGCCCCATGTTGACCTACACGCACATACAATTCTGTTGCTTTCTACCTAATTGACCTTGTTAATCTACATGTAACTAAACGTTTCGATAAAACACCTATCCATTTGTCTTTTTTTTACTTAGTTGCAACTATCCAGATTTTTCAGTTCCCTACAGGAAATGATATGCTTGGAAAACAGTGCAAAGATTGATCAAACTGACAGGCAGACGTACAAATACATTGTATTTTATGGCTTCCCAATTAAACATTGTTTTATACGATTGAACAAAAAAAACTTACGGATTTTATTAGGTTTAGTAATAATCACTAATGATTAATGATCCTTGAACGTAAGTTATAAATAATCTTCATTGATCTATTATGTTGTTAATTTGATATAAAATTACGGCTAAATATCTTCTGTTCGAGGTAATGCTATACCGGCTACAACAGAAAGACTACCTACATAATCACGTTATAAATTTTGTCCCTAACTGTGAAGTCGTAGTAAGATAGTAAATATGTAGTGGATAATGAAGAGAATTGTATCGCTCTTATAGCGTTATACTTGTTCAAATAGTTTAAAATGTCGAAAAAACTAATTTTTCCTGTGGTGAAACGATACGAGATCTTGTATGTCGGTGACAGCCTCGCGAAACCGGAACCCCAGCATTTGCTAAAACAGTCGCTGAAAAATTTCCGAGAAATCCGCCCCGAAAACAGAAAATCATGACCCAAGAAATGAAAATGCCACCGAGGATCATGTCGGGCATCATTAAATATAACCCAGAGCTTAGCGAATAGGTGTCGGTGAATGACGGTACATTTACGTAACATAAGAGCCTACCTGTAACATAAGAACGGGCTGGCAACAGAAGGCACAGGAAAATTATTTTCACAAATGAAAACGTTTATCCTGTTCACAAGAGGCAAAATGACAGAATTTACGCTCATAGCTTTCAGGATGCAGCTAAAAAAATGAGAAAGTGGAAAAAGTAATCATCCGGTTTCAGTGATGCTTCGGTAAGGAGTGCCATTCGACGGCGTCACTGAACTGAATTTCTGCGTACAAGAAATCTAAACACACATAACAAACTACCCAAAACGATGTTTTGGAGAAGGCTAATATCTTGTTTGCAAGAAAACATTAGATCTTCAAGCAAGAGCCACCGAGATTCTGTTACTTGATTGACACCGTTGACTCGCTTCTTTAGGGAAATATTAGAAAGGAGATAGATGTTTATAAGACTAATCTCCAAATGATCCCGAAGTTAAGGTTCAATATCTGACGTGTCAGTGATGATATAGAGACAGAATTATCTGAAAACATATTTGAAAATTTTAGTTTAATGAAGTTAACAAGCGGTGGATATTTGAGCGATATTATTTTTAAAGAGTGAAGCTGAAGAAATGCTTAAGGAAATACACCAATATGCCAAGAAATGTTTAAAAAAAAAGACGGAAGTAAATTTTTTTTTTTGAAAATATCCAAAAACCAGAACATTTTTTCAGTCGGTAAAAGGGTTAGCAATACTGCAGCTTTGGATACAAGTATTCATACAACGTATTCATACTAAGAATTGCAGAAAAAATTGTTCTTAATCTCATTTGTAGTTTATACGTAAGTACTGTCAGTTTAATTCTCATTTTCAGGACAGCACGTAACTTTGAATTCCCTACATGAGCAATTAAAAGAGAAGAAGCGAATGACGTATGTTATTGTACTACATATTGAAAGAAGTAGGTTTTAAATGGAAATAAGATGATTCAGGACGAGGGCTTATGGAACTTCCCAATGTTGCCTCAAAACGTATAGATTTTTGGGAGGTTATATGAAGGAAAGAAAAATAACTTTCATCAAGAAAATCAAGTTTACAGAAAATGAAATAATGAAACGGTATGACAGAAAGCATATATTTGATTGAAAATAAGTGATTATATTAATGAAAATATAAGTGCATGTAGATATTTCATTGTTTTTTCTATTTAATACTTGCATATTATATATCAATAAATGTCATTGATCATTATTTTAATAACCATTCAAATATTAAAAAATGTCGATAGTTTTTGATCGAAACAATTTACATAAGCTGAATACTATTTGAATCGGCGAGAATTGTAATAGTTTCAACATGTATTATGGCAACAGGGCAAAATGTTGATAACGTACTTAATGATGTGCAACTGCTTAAATTTTGTACGAGCTATATGTATGAATATTTTTAAAGCACAAACATAATTGATAAATATTATTATCAAAACATACACAGGGGACTATGCAAATCTCGAATTAAATATGGAAAAAACTAAAGTAAACATAATGTTTAATTTATAATTAATTGATAAAAACGAAAAAAAAATTATTATACTATATTGTAAAATAATGCATATCTCCACCACTGATTTGAAAGACGGCTGCCATCTTTAGCCATTTTAGCAAAAGCTCTGGGTCCGAGTGGTCAGTAAAGCGTGTAACGGATTGTTGACGTAGCTGACCGATGCAGGTACCGAAATGGCCAAACTGCCCACATTTGCATATCGACAGTGTTTGGTTTTGATGTGATATGATGCGGGAAATGCCACACAACTTACAACAGACCGACTCCTGAAGGTGGCGGCTTAACCAGTGAAGTATTTGTCAAATTTTCATTCAAAACAATTTTTTACTTGCCGCATATTCGCTAGTGAGTTTTTAATATTTTCGTTTTACTCTCATGAGACGCTAATTGCATATAAAACTTTTTAAAGCATATGTAATTTTATAAACAAAAACATACTAAGTGACCTAGAAAAGGAATACCAAGAAATAATGATACAATTTAAAAAATTATTTTGTAGATTTATTGTTATTGTTAAACAGTGCAACTGATTAAAATTTGAAGATCTAATTACTACGAGTTAGGGAGCTACAATCAGTAATGGGTGGATCAACCTCCACTTTGTATACATTCTCGGAGGCGCCTAGGCGTTGGTCTAATTAAGTGGTCAATTTCCTTTTGAGGTATGTTGTTCCATGCTACTTGAATCTCACCCCGTATTTGAACTTGAACAATCCTCAACTTATGATATCCCACACATGCTCTATTGCCAAAAGGTCTGGGAACCTCGGTGGCCCAGGCCCAGTAAATTGATTTCGGCTCATTCAAAATGACGTAAGGTAACACGTGCAACGTGTGAGCGGGAATTATCCTGCTGGAAAAGTGGATTGGAAGTGTTCGAAGGTAGGGTAACAAATGGGGGTCTACAATTTCTTTGACATACCGTTAAGCCATCACACTACCTCGGGCAAAAACTAGAGGTCACCTATTTTCATGTGCGATGGCACCACAAACCATAATACCCACTGTATGTGCCTCTCCATGAAGAACTCCGGATTTCGTCGTTCTCCACGATATCTTCTTACACCAGCACGGTCTTGCGGGACTCGTTGCTAAAAACAACATGATTCCATTCCGCATCCCACTAATGTCTTTCTCTGCGCCACTTCAGCCGTTGACGCCGATGTTCCGCCTTTAAATGTAAAGCCAGATATGATATGTAAGAACTGAGGTCAAAAGAACTGATTCTGCGGTAGATTGCTAGCATTCTAATTAACCTTCCATACTCTTCGTGCTAATACTGGTTAGCAATTGACCTTGAAGTTGAAAAACGGTCTCTTAAGGCAAAAGCTGAAGACGGCGCTCCAGTTCTGTCGTAGCTGGACGGCGTCTTGTGCCTCTAGCTTGTTGTTATGGACCTTCTTCGGCCCACACTCGCCAAGTTCTCAAGACTTTGTGTACTATTCCTAGTAATTCTTCTTCCAATTCCCCGAAAAGATAATTCGGTCTCTCTTAGACCTACAATGCGGCTCCTCTCAAATTGAGTCAACTGACGGAAATTTGTCTTCGCACTCTAGGCAAACTAAGCGCTTCGTTGCTATGACTGAAATTTTGATCATTTATTTCTAAGGTCACTAGAACCAAGTATTCAAAATATACTTACAATACAAAAACTTTTAACTGGGTGTTTCTTTTTCTATGTCAGTATATTTATAACCTGCTTTTGACTTGATTTTTATGAATGCACACAGCCTATCAAGTCAAAATGGTGACCGGTTTAATATTTGTGTAATTCTTTGTATAAATGCACTTATTATAAAACATATTTAAACTTTCATAATCAGAAATTTCAATAAGCGAACTACATACCATAAAACGTAACAGTACCGTTTGAGTATCGGTTGGTAAAATCTCAATACAAGAACGTGTTCATATTAATGCTTGTTTCAAGTAGGGTACATGACTCATATAGAATGATTCATACAATTCACGATAGTGAAGCCCAATTAGCCCAATTAGTAGGGATGTTTTTAAGTAGCTTGAAGTTTTTCTGATGACAAAAAGGATGTTGGGAACAATCCACGACCATTATTCGACGACCACGGAATTATTCGAAATGACCGTTCTGTGTTGCCACGACTAATCGAAAAGCTTACTGGCAGTTATCAACATTTAGGAAACGGAAAAGAAACACATAAGTCTATGCGATTTCTTAGCTAGAAGAGCCTCAAGACGTTCTAATATCTTCCATATACGTTTGATTTCACTCCGTGCGACTTCTGACTGTTTCTAAAACTGAAATTGGAGATTATCTAATGATTCTTTACATCATTTTAAACAAAAAGTTTCCTTACCATGTCCCTTGACATGCATCCCAAATGCAACTGTTTCCTTGGAGAACAGAACAGAACAGAATTCTTTTAATTTTTTAAAACATTGGCAACGTCGCATCCTCGTATATTTTGGATACAAAATTTCGGAATTTATGTTTCTGTTTGATTTGGTATTTTTTGAAAATAGAATGTAATATTTTTATAGCCATTGATTACATTACTTACAATTATACCTTTACCATTGGTTTACACCTTATCGTCGTTTCACGTAAAAGTTGAAATTATTGGCATTAATTTCTAAAAAACATATTATTGTTCTATTGAATTAAATATTCTTTATGCCTAGGCGCACACTTTTTAACGCAGGGGTCATCTCAGTTATTCAATACGACGCTGCCACTTCCATTTTGGTTGACGTATAACATGACTTGTATTTTTAAAAAATTGTTTCAATAATGTTCATTAGTTTATTTGAAGTTTATAAGTTAAATACATATATTTTACACATATTTGCTTAAAATTTTAATTCTTAACATAGCCTTTCGATTGGTGATTTAATAATGTTTGCAATAATCAATTATAATTAATCTTAACCAATATTTATAAAGAACAAAAATTAATTATTTTAATTATGTCAAGATTTTTTGATAACTTTAAGTATACAATATAATTAAAATACCTTTGCGGATAGACTTAATATGTAAATATTACACATAATACTACACCAACAATTCTCAGAACAGTTTACCAAAGCTGAACTGTTTATTTTAAACATTTCAAGAGCGACCCTACCTTTATGGATGTCTATTTTTATTTTTCGGTTTTTATAGTTTGTTTCAAATGACACCTTGTCGTAAAATGTACAGGGTTATGTCTTCTGTAATCATACGACACGTCGGGGATATAAATTAGGTTGATGTTTTGACGATTAAAAATCCAGGTTTTCAGATTTGTTTACACTAATTTTCGTGCCTTTTAAAATTATTACTCTTAACGTGGCTTATTACACAAAACAATCTAATATGATTTATATATAATGATACAGATATATTTAAGTGGGTTCTTCAGAGGTCCAACCATTAAAAACACTAAATGTATGGGTAAAAAGTTAAACTGGGCTCGGGGAGAATATATTTAAAATATTCAAAAAAAACAAGCAAAATGTTTTCCAGTGTTCCACGTAATAATTGTTCATTTTTTCAGCCGCCCCCCAAATGTCAACAAGCGTTTCTCAAGACCGGTTTCTGGTCTTAAGCCGTCATCAGTCGGGTTTGAGCTGAATGTTCGGAATATAACCGAAGCAATTACCAAAGTTACGACCGTAGAAGTGTGCAATAATATGCAGCTCATGCCATTCTGTGGTGAACATCCGCAACAGTCAGACTGCGCAACACCATCCATGACTCCCCCGGTCCTCTCTGGATAACAAATATGCATGTAAAGTTGTAAGTGGCCTCGTAAAAATATTTTTAAAATATTTAAAAAAGCAAGGAACAATTTTTCTCAAGTAATAGATGCACGTACGGCCGTACCTTCGGTCATTTGTTTAGCTGCTTTCCGAAAGTTCAACTCAAACCGGACTAATGACGGGCTTCGGGGAGCGCTTACTGACGTTTGGGAGGCGGCAGAAGAAATGAGCAATTATTGTGTGAAGCACGGAAAAAAAATCTTATATTTTTCAATGTATGGAGTATGGAATTATTTTTGTACTTTTGCCGTGAATAAAAGAGGTGGCAATTCAATTTTTGACTGAGATTTGTTATCGTCATCTACAGAGCTCCTATTTGTTAGTTAGTTAGTTTATTTAAGTTAGGGACACATAATGCACTAGGTGTTAGAACTTAACGTGGGTTCCGAACCACGGTCATCGGCTTGGTTTTCTGCTTAACCGTAAGTCTCTCGAGAAGTCTACCGACTGGCGAGTGAGCAACGTAGAAAACATCTCAGAAAATATTCGGCCTTACTCAGTCTCGCATTTTGGTGATTCAGAGGTGATTCCTTGTCAGATTTTACACACTTTCCTAGAAACAATCACAAATATATAAAAAAGTCACATCACAAACATCCACAGCGAGAGCGGGAATCGAACCGGCTATCACGTTAACTATCGTGCCGTCAGGTCACCTTCTTAGGCACTGTGACCGCCGAGTTCTTATTTGCCAAGGCGTTTTCTAAGGAGAGAAATACAAGAAAAATACGAAATTATAACCAAGAAAAAATAAAGAATAATATGGTAGATGTGATAACACGTATTATACTAAGCTCCAATATTTTCTGAATAATGGTTGCGAGTGGTTGACGTGTAATTATTATGATGTATATGTGATCATTATCAGATGTGTGGCCAGTATCTTGATGGAGCAATAATTATATGGTTCACCAATCATTGAGCATTCATAGAAGGTTAGAATAAAAAATCTACTAAAGATATATCATAATGTACGAAGTAGTGCCATAAATTCTGTCTCTAAATGTTAAAGCTCGCTATAATTAGATTTCTAAACTAATCAGTCCATTCTAATGTCCAATCTAAGCGTCAAGTAGTAAATATGGAGTGACAAAGAAAATCGTATCGCAGAATTCGAAGAAACGATTCGAACTACCGTCGCGATTGACGGAAGCTCTACTTAGCGTAAGAGAAAGTGTAAACACTTTGTTTACTGGAAAACATGGGATCTTTCAGCCAGATTCAATGCCAATTCACGAGGTAAGATCCATACATCGTTGATAGGAGACTAATGTGCCTGAATTAATTACAGTTAGAGACAGGTCCTCAGAAAGTCCGGATTTGGCTGGACTATCGCCTGTGGAATGGAAAGTCCTGCTTCAGACCTCACCAGCATAATAAAGCCCTAAAATCTGATTTGGTAAAAGTAGTAGCTTCCATACGAACTGTTTGATGTGTGAAAGCAACGGTGGATATTTTGAATAAGTATAATGTTTTATAATTATCTCCTAAGTAAGAAATAACATAATGCACAAAGGAGAAAGGTTATGGTAGGACTACGTATAATAAAACAAGGAAAACATGTATTTGAAAAGGGGAATTAGAGAGTTTAGTTTTGGAAGTATATAGAATTTATAGAGAGCAATATGCATCTATACGGATTGTTTCAGAATTGGAGATATTTTGACGAGAAGTGATGTTAATACACATTAATACTGTATATGAGATTTTAGGCTTTGAAAGAGCGGTATATTACGGATTAAATATAATTTTTAAAACATTATTTTGAGGTCACTACTGGTAATAGTTGAGTAATGCTTAAAATGTTTTGAAAAAATCAATAGTTTAATGAAAATAAAGAATAATTTTATGGTCTTCAAATATAGGGTGATTTTTTTAGTACGCTCGAATTTTAAATTCAATAAAACAACCAAATTCGATGCCTTGAAACTATTTATCTTCGGTGAAATATCAATCAATGGCATTAATGTTTGAAAACAATTTTGGACCAATGTCTGCGGCGGCTTCTTCTGATAAAGCGCACTCTGTCAATCCAATTTCCTGCCATTTTTTCATGTACTGGGATCTTATGTTCGCAATTGTCCGAATTATTGGCTTCTAAGGCGTCAATAGTTGCTGGTTTATCAGCATAGATCAAAGATTTAACATAACCCCAAATAACATAATTTTAAGCCTTAAATCACATGACCTTGGTGGCCAGCAGGTCGCTTCTTCGAAATAATTTTGTCAAAGAATTGTTCCCTGAATAAATCGTGCTTTTGGAACCACATCTCCTCCAGATTAATACCATTCAAATTCAGAATTAAATAATCAACATAGTCGAATAACAAAGTCCTGCGAATGGCGACGAATTGATAAATTTAGATTAACACTGCCAGCAATTGCGGTGATATTTACTTCGGAACGCACAGTTTTTTTATCTCGTTTTTGTTTTAATATCGAGCAGCGTGAAATGTGTTCGGAATATGTCGATAATTCAGCGAATACATAACAAATTCACGAAATGTTCTATAAGTTTGATGCACAGAACACTGATTTTGATAAGCAATTTCGACACTTTACAAGCGTTGCTCTGATGTTAAACGTTACATGATAATTTGCAAACAGTTCGTTTGACAGCAACCCCTATCGAAAGTTCGATCGAAAAACTCCCCCTTTATAAAGAACTTTTAAAATATTTTGAAAAATAATCAACCTTATAATAAAGAAAATATCCGATATGTTGCAAAAATCACTTGGTGGAAAAATAAAAAAGTTAATTGTATCTATAAACACTTCAGATCACAAATGAGTAGAACTAATATTATTATATATTATTAATAATTAATAGGTGTTTCGATTAATAATGTCGTTTTGCTAAGAGATGGCTTTACTAATACATATGTTGGTATTGACTAATGACGTCTAACTTTCAATAAACAAATAATTTTAATATCTTGAAATAAACTGGGTATAACACCTCTATGCCAAGTAGTATTCTTTAGCTTCAAAAATTTGTTGTTTTTTCCTTGGCTGGGTTATGGATTTATTAATACCTACCCCCTTATATACTAGGGAAATATAACGATAGTTTCTCGGCAGTCCCGTGTTAGCTGAATGTCCAGACTGGTGGACGGTTTCGCTAATATTTCGATGGAATCTCATTCATCTTTTTCAAAGGGTTTACTCGACGACATTTCGATGACTCGTACTGGCGATCGGCCGGTGACGTCTGGTTTTATGCGCTGGCGGGCCGCCATTATTGGTCGGTTGATTCTAGCCAATAAGAGCTCGCGTTTGGCTGCGTGTCTGTGAACCCGTTGTTAGTTGCACAACTTGCCTCGGTGGAGAATGATTTCGTTCTCTTGGACTCTCCCTTGGTTTGACTCGGAAGTCTGATAAAATGTGTTTCCAAGAGTGTGGTAATCTTTGGCGATCATCTCGGCTATTTGGGTTGTTGGGTCTTTTTTCTCTATGACCTCTTTATTAATTCTGGTGGAAAAGTTTTCATTTCTTGCCAAGGTCTTTGTTTTTTCAAAACTAATTTTGTGACCGGCATTGAGCAAATGCTGCACTAGAGAGGAGGTGATGGTTTTCTGCTTGATGGCGTTAATGTGTTCGTCTCTTCTGGCACTTATTTTTTTTACTTTTTTGGCCTATGTATGACAGGGTTTCAGTCCTGACACGGAATTTCGTACACGCCTTGGTCCTCTAAAGGAATTTTGTATTTGGTTGTTGGATGGATATCTTTGATTTTCCTGTCGGTGGTAAAAATGGTTTCAATTTCGTGTCTCCTTAGAAGTTTTCCGATTTTGTCCAAGGTACTTTTAATATATGGTACAAAGGCTTTTTTTGTGAGTGTCTTTTTCTCCGTTTCTTGTTTGTTTGTCGGATTGAGCGCCCCTTGGATAGTTTTTTGTTGATATCCGTTAGTTACCAGCACATTTTTAAGAATATTTATTTCTTGTTGGTAGTGCTCGTTATCCGTTAGAGTTTGCAATCCATAGACTAGAGATTTTGAAACGGCGAATAGCTGGACCGGATGGTGATGTGAGCTGGCATTAAGATGTCTGTTGGGGTGTGTCGGTTTTCAATATACCGTGTGCAATAAGCCACCATCTTGTTTCCTCTTTATTAATGGGTTTGGACTATACGTCGGCACATCGCCTCGCTATATGACCAGCCAACCTCCATTCCAATTCCTTTACTCTTCTAATGATGTCACATACTTTCGTTTGCTCTATTATCCATATAGACCTTTCGGTCCCGCTTTGTAATGCCAACCATACATCTTTTTATTCCCCTCTGTACTAGGCGTTTGGAGGGTAAACATATGCCATCAAAAGGCAGTTCGTTATAAATTGTCACTGTGCAAAAAATATAGAGTTTTTCATAGTTTTGAATATGTCGAATTATGTACCAGAAAAAAACGTTTAATAAACGAAAGTTTAATAACTTTCTTTCATTTGAAGAAAACGGCTACTCATCGTTATCAATTATTGCTTGAAGCTTATTATGAACATGCTCTAATCCAAAAAAACTTGTTAACGATGGTTTAAACGCTTTAGAAGTGATGATTTTGATACAAAAGGCAAGGAGGGCCTAGGACAGCCGAAAAAGTTTGAAGATGCAGATTTGCAAGCATTATGCAGGATTAATTATTATGCATTATTCAACTCATACGTTGAACCAATGGCAGAAACATTGAATGATGCCCAATTTACCATTCCCGATTCCCATCACCATTCACATATTCCCATTCACATATTAGGAAAGATCCAGAAGGAAGGAAACTGGCGGGAAAATGGAAAGGAATGGAAAAAGAAGGTTTTGCTTTGTATTTAGTGGGACAGTAGGGGAGTTGTGTATTACGAAGTACTGAAACGATTACTGACGATCGATACCGACAATAATTGATAAAACTGAACCGAGCATTGAAGGAAAAACGACCAGAATACGCCCGAAGTTACGATAAAGTCGTTTTTTAACGTAACAATGCTCGGCCCCATATTTTAAAAACTATTTAAAAAACGTTAAATTGGACATCCTACCTCTTCCGTCGTATTCACCGAACTTAGCCCGTCCCGTATTCACCGAACTTAGCCGCTTTCAGAACACCGCTTACACCAAACCAAAAAACACCAAAAGTTGTTTTGAGACGGAATCCATTATTTGACAGAAATATGATAAAAATTAATAGCTAACGATGGTCAATACCTTGGTTACTGAGGTAATTTATTTTGTTATGGAAAGAAACGATCAAGTTTTGCGAAAAAATCGACATAATTAACCAAAACACCTATTATGATATTAAAAACATTATTCTTATTATTAAATATTATAATAATTATAATTATAATGGTGTCATTTATTCTCCTTGATATTTTTAAGATACCTTAAGGCACACAAACAAACATAGTTCAGAAAAGAAAATGTCAATTAGTGGTTATCCAAACTGCCATTTCAAAACAACCTCTGTTTTTTTCACGACAGAATATACGCAAAAGTTTTCAAGCGACCCCTTTTCAGCAAAGAACAACATTCCGAATTTTACATTAAAACCAGGTACATCTGGTCCCGGAAAACGAAAACAAAACGTTACAAAAACGAGCGTCTAAAATTCTAAGCAGGGATTTAATTGAGTCCCGAATAACATCGCCGTCTGGATTAACACACAGTTTAATGAGGACCCAACAAAGTATAATGAGTGTGAGAAGTGGCCACCTGAGCGAGATAGGTACAAACAAACCCTGTTCTCTTTTATTTTTAAGTAGAAAAGGATAAGGACGAAACATGTACGGATTAAAACCGTTGGGATATTTTTGTTACGAACGGTTGCCGGTCTTGTAGTCGTGGTTTTACCTGACCTGTGAACTTCTCGATGTTTCTTTTTCTGTCGACCGGGGTTACCTCCAGGGTTGATGAGTTTAAGCATGTGATAAACACGTATAATCTCAAGTTTTTTATATTTCCTAAAATAAATTTATTCAAAGTTAAATGTTGCAGCTAATATAGAATAGAGTTCAAACTATTGGATATATATATATATATATATATATATATATATATATATATATATATATATATATATATATATATATATATATATATATATATATATATATATATATATATATATATATATATATATATATATATATATATATATATATATATATATATATATATGTCATTATAGAGTCATTACAGAAATAGATAGGGACATACATGGAACAGTAACGAATAAAGAAAAACCGATAGGAGGGCATGCGGATGATTTAAACTTATTTACAAAACCAAAATGATCACTAAGGGAGACATATGGTGAAATAAAGGTGAAAGCCAAAAGAACCGGTATAAAAATACAAACAATACAAAATTGATGCAAAAGAGAACTAGTCGAAGATTACTAGGAGTGTAAAATTGGAGAACAGACGAGGAAAACATTCAAGTTGTTAATAAAATGACTTTTCTGGAAAGCAAAATAGATGAAAATAACATCACAGGAGATGCGAGGAAACGTATTATGAAGGGTAACAATATTAGTTACCCCCTGCAGTCTGCCCTAAGGTCTAAATGGATCCAAATGAGCACGAAAATTAAGATTTATAAAAGAAGCTAGTTACTTAAGGGGGTGGACCCTCACAAAGAAAACAGTATCTTAGGGTACTGTTTGCTTGTACTATTTGAAAGAAAATTACTTAGAAGAATTTTTGATGCTATGAATGATAATGAAAATTGGAGGATCAGGTATAGTTTGAAGGCATAGATCAGGCAGGCAAATATCTGAATATTGTAGATCATGTGAGGTAACCGTAACATAGATGGCGAAATACATAGCGAGAATGTCAGAAAGCCGAATATCAAGGAGAATTATGGAACATCAAATAGTAAGTAACAGAAAGAGAGGTAGAACAAAAGAGATGCTGAAGAAGTACTGTACATCAAAAACTAATGAAAATTGAACGAAGTCAAGGCTCACTGGCGAATTCTAACACCACAGGAAGAAGAAAAAATAGAATTAATAAAAGGGCGTTTAGCAACAAATATATTAACACCGTTTGTAAAATTTATTTTGAAGTTAAGGAGTTGCTATTTTTGTCAGATTATTGTTCTTCTCTTCTAGCTCCTCAAATGTTCACCCTGATTAAAATACTTTGAAGGTAATCACGTTACCAATGTCGCTTTCGAAAAAGTATTCAGTTTATAAAGGCCACGACGTGAAATAATATAGCAGCCAAAAAAAAATGCATATTTATAAACAATATATTCTAAATTCTATTTTTCAATTCTGTCTTAAATTTGAGAGTAAAGGTTAATGGAGCAAAATCTGTAAAATCCAAACTTGCCTACTAGTTACACTTAACAATTGTCAATTATCACAAGCTGAAGATGCAAAATATATTGCAATAACATACATTTGGATCGAAGATTAAGTTGGCGAAAGCATATCTTCACAAAACGTAAATAGCATGGATTGAAATTACGACATACGCATTGGCTTACTGCACGGAAATCAAAATTAACTCTGGATAATAAAATACTACTTTATCAAGTAGCACGCATCAAATATCAAGCAACTCTAAAATGCGTTAGCTAACTAAGTGATTGTATACGAAGACAAAAAAAGGTTCGAACCTTCAGATCTTCTGCGCAGCTTTGACTAGTCATTAAGCTCAGAACTATAATAAGTAGTAAGTAATAAGTAAGTAATAAGTAATAAGTAATAAGTAAGTAATAAGTAAGTAATAAAGTAAGTAATAAGTAATAAGTAAAGTACTTTAAAATACAATTACTTCGATTCAGTAATCAAGTTGCAATGATTACTGAATCGATCTGTACATGTCATTTACATGTTGTCAAGTTGTAAGGTCCATTCGTATGGACAGATAAAAAACTTAGGAGTACTTTTCTATATAATTTCCATTTTTGTTCAAACATTTGCCATACTCTTCAACAAGTTTTGAATTCCGACGTCAAAGAAATCTGCCACCTGTGAAGAAGCTCAATCTATGGCTGCAGTTTTAACTTCTTCATCGCCGTTGAATAGTTGACCACCAAGGAACTCCTTGAAATACTGAAACAAGTGAAAATCACTGGGTGCAAGATCTGGACTGTAAGATGGATGATCCAGTTCTTCCCATCCAAAAAACCTGATTAGACCTAGTGTTTGTGCAGAAACATGTGGCCTTGCATTGTCATGGATCAACATCAGACCGGAAGATAATAGGCCAGGCCCCTTCTTTTGTATAGTACGACGGAGCTTTCTCAAGATGACACAATACGCATCAGAATTGATTGATGTGTCTCTCGGCATAAAATCCCCTAACAAAATCCCTTTCCTGTCCTAAAAGACAGTTTCCATGATCTTTCGTGCTGATATTGTCTGTTTGGCTTTCACTCTGGTTGGCGACGATCTGTGTCGTCATTCTATTGACTGTTGCTTGGATTCAGGAGTCATGTGAGATACCCAAGTCTCATCTCCTGTAACGGTGTTGTCTAACAATTCATCTTTTTCCTCATTGTATCGAGTAAAAAACGATAAAGCACAGCCCAATCTCTTTGTTTTGTGATCGTCCGAAATCAGTCTTGGAGTCCACCGAGAACACACTTTTCGATAATTCAATTTCTCCAAAACAATGGTGTACAAAACTGACCTTGAAACCTGTGGAAATTCACTTGAAAACTTGAAATCGTGAAACCAAATCTTCAGAAATCGGAGGTCAGCCAGGGCGTGGTTCATCATGAACATTAACTTGTCCGCCCCTACTATGGCCCTTGAACATACTCACCCCCCTTTCGAACTTTACTGCCACTCATAGTATTATCACCGTATACCTTACAAATTTAACGGTGGATTTCCGCTGCTGTGAAGTTTCTTGTACTCAAGAATCGAATTACAGTTGATATCGGCGGGTGTCTCAGTTTTCTTAAACATTACAAATTTCTACAGCTCAGCACACAGACAGACGATAGGGCGGCAAAAAGCATGTTGGTAGTAGACGCGCAATCGCGTTTGTGAATGCACAAACGGACCTTATTTAAAAAATACCCATCGTACACAGCCTGACACTGCAATGTATAAGGGCTTTCAGATTAGATAAATAACATAAATGCTGATTGCCTTGATGACATTTGCCATAATGAGTTGACAACGACCCCTATCGAAAGATCGAACATACTAAAAAAATCAACGGATTTGTCGGATTCTTGAGCGATTGTCTTGGCCATCAAGAACATGAAACGAACCTGCAGCATGAATATCTTCCACCTGGAATACCTTGCCATGAGAAGACATACCCACATTAAAAGTTATCGATATTTAGTTATACAAATTTATTTAACAATTTCAGTAAACTAGTGCTCAGTGTTGATTCATTTAATTTGTTTGATTCCAGTTTGTTATGTTTGAATTTTTTGTACTTTAATTTAATTAACAAAACGCCCCATCTTGATATATAATCATTATATGTTAGTAACAAACATTGCAAAAATGTGGCTGTAAATGAATGCAACTATATTTTATTAAGACGAGCAAATACTCCTTGTTGCTTGATTATAAAAATGATGTTACCAACCAAACCGCTTCTCGGTGTGTATGTGTTTCACAAAACCCTTCTCTTCCATATATCGTGGCACTGCTTGCACAACCGCCAACCGAGCAATTAACATTTATAAAACAAATCCCTTATTGGAAGCTTCGAACACGTGTTCCCGAAGATATTAAGCAATTAATAGATGTCGCAAAGATACGGTTTAGCCGTTTCTCCCTCTCTTCTCAACCAGTCTCTCTCATACTGTGATTTTTTTTTATATTTGGCCAAGGGATTTTATGGGGATTTTGGTTTCGGAATTAATTGGTTTATTAATGCTACGCTGCCGCAAAATTCTACCGGCCGAATTTTATTATGTACGGACGCAAAAAACTGGCGGACGATAAATAGAAGGATTTGCTCTGGTGTAAATATTTGTTTTATCCTATTATTTTGCGAAATAATTTGCGAGCGCGGTTTGCGATTTAATTGTTTTTACTGATTTTAAATGTGTGTTTTTGTTGCCTTTAGTAATTTGCCTATACCATAATTTGTGGTTAGGTTTATTGAATATACACATCATTGTGCTTTATATCTAACGTATGATATATTTTCCTTTGAATAGATATTTTATATTTAAATAAATGTCGTTTTTTTAGGGTAAATGATAAAATGGTTATACATTTTCTGCATATTCTCATGGTTTTTGTAGAACCATATATGTCAAAACTTTAAGACCACCTTAACTATATTGAAATAATTTTTTTCTTTATAATAACGTGAATTCTCAATAGTTTTGTATCGTAATTAAGCAATCTTAAGTGAAAGAACAAATTTAGTTTTAGAAACATATATGTATATATATATATATATATATATATATATATATATATATATATATATATATATATATATATATATATCATCATATATGTCATCATCATCATCAGCCCGTGTCGATCCACCGCAGGATGCAAGCTTCTTCTTCTGTCGTCCCATCGCCTCGCTATATGGCCTGTCCATTTCCATTTCAATTGCTTCAGTCTTCTACTGATGTCACACACTTTCGTTTATTCCCTGATCCATGCGCAGGGCTTTCTGTCTCGTCTTGTAATGCCAAGCATACATCTTTCTATTCCTCTGTGCTATCCGAAGTTTTTGAATTGATTGCGAGTGCCCTGGTTGTGGTACAAGGTTGTGGAAAGAATGCATCGCGTGGTTCCGACTGCTGCGAAGATTCACCTTAGGATGGCGCGAGTTGCATTGAGATTGCGACCCGCCATGAATATAGCCAGTTAACTTGGTCTTGCTCTGTTCGTTTCTATTCAGTTGTCTCCTTGCGTTAGACTTTTTAGAAATGATGTTTTTAGTCTCCTACATGTCATGTAATATGTCTTTTCAAAGGAAATTTGGAGTCCTATCTTTTCTGCTGTTTCTTTTAGGATTTCAATCTGTTTTTGTGCCGTTAATATATCTTGAGTTAAAATTGCTATATTATCAGCATACGCCAGACAATCTATTTTAATGTTGGTTCTCCCCAGTTTAACATTCAAGGCCGATTTTCTCTCACGACATTCCTGTATTTTTCTAGAACACAGATAAATAAGAGTGGCGAGAGTCCATACCCTTGTCTCACTCGAGTTTTAATTTCGAAGGGCTCTGATATATATATATATATATATATATATATATATATATATATATATATATATATATATATATATATATATATATATATATATATATACACACACACACACAATATTGAGCTATTTTATAATAATTGGAATAAATTATATTGAACATACAATAATTAACAGTATTATTAAATACAGGTAGTACGACTAGACGAACTATGTCTCGTTCGATTACTAGAAGGAAAAAAAATGTATATTTATTAGTACGATCAATTAGACAGAACTTTACTTTTCTTTTATTTGAACCTAGCCCGCAAAGATGATCACCTGTCGGAAGTTAGAGGTCGAAATATGCTAGTCGTTAGGTGGCGTTACTGTAAACATTCACCTAAACTGTCAGATTTTCGGAATTAAAGACGACTGGGTCTGGTTCGATTAGTTCAAGAAAAAAGAACATCTTAACAGCTTAACTGATGAGTTCTTAAAGAACGAAACCGGTCTTAAGATTAAGGTGGATGAATTTTCTCCTCCTAGTAATCGAATGAAACATAGTTCGTCTAGTTGTACCACCTGTATTTAATACAACAGTTAATTATTGTATATTGATACACAGTACGATCAAGTAGACAAAACAGTTTTATTACCAAGTTAGAACAAAATAATAATTTGGTAATTAAAAGAAATTTTGGACAATTTTAAAGGTGGTCCTCAACTCTTAGCGTATAGTGTACGTCCGATAGCTGTTCATTATCCAAAGAGTAACCTTACAAAAGGTATCTTATTTATGTGTGACATGTTTGTATACTACTATGATCAAAAAATAAGGTCAACTTTGTTTTAAAAAGTACGGTGGCTTACATCCTTGGCATCCAACAGAAAATGTATATTAGTTCACCTGATAAGTTAAACATTATGGCGTTTTCTATAATAGTTAAATCGCAATTGTTAATCTCCAATGAAGAAATCATTAACATAATTAATTGGGGTGAAGACAAATACTTTGTGTTTTATTTAAAAAGTATTTTAAAAATATTTGTTTGATAAATTAAAACCAATATTAGGATATATGCTGAGAAGCTAAACTAAAAAATCTATAAAACTTAAATCATTATGAGTTACACAATGGAGACTCGAGCAGATAATAGAAAATCAAAATCCACACTGAGAGCAGTGGAAATGAGAACGGTTAGAATCGCTAGTTTTCTTCTCTTGTCATGCCATTATTTCTTTTTTCAGTCATATAAAGTGTTATGACTGGAAAAAGAAATAATGGCATGACAAGAATGTCTCGTACAGGATATTGTCACATGGGGACAAAGATGCTGACCAGCAGAATACCTACAGGAAGAATAAGTTGGAAAAACAAGCCCCCAAAAGAAAAACGGAACGGACGAACAGAAGAAGAAATTTTACACACTGTTCCGTAGTGTACGGCGCTATTTTTATAAAAGACAGCTATATGTTATATTTTCTAATACATTAAGAGAAAAATATATACAACTGTCCTGTATATCATAAATTAACTGCCTAGAAACTCTCGTTTGTAAGACTGTTATTTTATATAGAGCTTTATTCGGCACTGTCATTGATCAATTTACATCTTCATTAATCTTAAAGCACTTTACCCTAATTAATAAAAGATTCTGCATACTATATTATGATGAAGAACAATAATTTTGCCTTACAGATTTCTTTACATTATATACTTACATATCAACAGTGCTCCAGCACCACTTTTATGAGGATTTACATGGAACGTTGTTATATTTACCTGGAACAAAAAAAATATATTTATATGCGAGGGTTACTGCAAAAGTTCTCACATTTTTTAGAGAAATTTGTGTTGTATTTCTTGACTTAGCCAAGTTACAATTTAAACAATTTAGATCATCGTTGTTCCATCATCTTAATACCCCCCATATATAATTAAATTTATCTAACCTTATGAAATGAACAATTATCGTAGGATTGATCATCTTTTGAAGTGAATCTTCGTCCACCGAGCTATTTCTTCAGGTTGAGGAAGAGAAAGTAATTGCCGTAATAGGAAAGAAAAAGCAATCGCATCATATCGTGGTAAAAGCGCACTTTCTTTATGATAAGATTTAGATGTTTAGCCTAAAAAACACCTTTCACTTGATCCAGCACTGAACTGTAATGCTCCCCACTGAGGGTTATGTCTTTTCTCAAACGGTCTATGAAAGGTAACCAGCTCTGGCGTACCTAACCAAACCATTGCCTGGAATGCTACTTCATATCTGGTATATAATGGTAAATACATGTATACTGGCATATCATCTAAAGAAACTCTGAATGCCGTTTAAATAAATCGAATCTACTCTGAGAAGGACTTATTCCAAAGTTTCTTTGATCAATTGTTAATAAACACGGCATCCATGGAACAGAAAGCTTTTTTAAACATTTTGCAAAATGCAGTTGGTCTGGTATATCAAAATGTTTACACTGTCAAGCTCGCGTATCTTAAGTACTTGCATCATTTCAGCGTTCAAACTTGCATTATTTCAGTGTCAGGTCAAGAACTTTTCGAACGAGCCTCATAAGAACCGAATTACTCAGTGAATTTGTTAAATTTAAATGAATTTATATTCTTATAATAAGACATATTATAGACTAGACCAGTCTAAACCTAAACCTGTTAGCGCAAAAAGAAACGTCGTGAACTAAATTCGCCGTATTTACTTTACAAAAGAGAAACCGTATCGTAAATCCATTTCGAATAATCTCTTTTTAGACTCTGCAATATGCAAACATGTGCCAGAGTCAGGTTATTCCTGAAAATAAGCATTATTGCTTGTATATAGGGTTTAACTGTGCTTAAGAAAGCAATATCGCTTGCGGTTCAGTAACAGCCTATCAAGCTAATAGCGTTTTGGATACGTAAATTTTTATGAGGATTTCCATTCTTGAATCTGGAGTGATGATTTTTTTTTCAATTTGAAATGATGAATACTATTAGGGATACTCAAATATCGTTTTATTTTAATAATTTTAAAACCATAGGTCTACAGACAATAATTTAACTTAATATAACAAGACCTTTGAATATAAAACTAACAGGAAGGAGCCTTGCCTATGCCTAGGCGCATATAAATGGAGACGGAAACGGCCATATTGAAACACCACAGACGACTCATTGGTTGGGAATTTTGGTAGTTAGTGTGAACAACTTAGTTAAATAGTTAAATAGTAGATTTGTGCAATTTTAGTGTGTTTTAATCAATAATAAGTATACTGAAATATACTTTGTGTTTGTTGTAGTGTAAATACATATTAATACTTATTTTATCGACAATAAAAGCAATAATATCGGAAAGAAGGCAATCACACAAAATATGGTTAGTTGTGAGTCTTGTGGTTTTTCCCGGACACGAAAAAATTCAGGAGTAACATTACATAGGTAAATGCTTTTAGTTCTAAATTTGTCAATTATTTAGAAATAAAAAACGTATTTTGTTTGAATGAAATTTTAAGGTTATGAAGCCAACATATCGTCTGGTAGGTCTAGGCGTAGCCAAATTGATTTAGATAAAATAATATAATTATAATGTTATTCAAGATAGTGATTATCTTTTTTTAGAACTTAATTTTTTAACGTATGTTCTAAAATATTTAGTTTTCTGAGATACTGGGCCTTAAAATTTCAGATTATTTTTTATTTTTTAGTTTTCGTTTGATTCATAGAAAACATTATTTTATTTATATAATCTATAAAATATAACTAATAATACAGTTATACTAATAATACAGTGTTACCTTTTTTATAATTCTTTTCAGAAATTATTGTACTAATAAATATAAATGTAAATGTTACTTCCATCTTGATTTCGATTTCGTGTTATTAAACCAATTTATCTTTTTTCAAGATTTCTCAAAGATTCCGTATACAAAAACACAGTGGATTAATTTTATTAAAAAGCCAGAGTTCCAAACCGCAGTGGGTTTTTATATTTCCATCATTTTGCTGAGGATTGTTTTGATGGAACATCTAAGGTAAAAGTGAGACTTCTACCAAGTGCTGTTCCAACAATTGAAGTGGACTGTTTAAAATATATAATTTTCTTATTTTATCATTTTGATAAACATAAATATGTTTACTCTTACTTTTTTTTTGGTTGTTGTGAAAAATTACTTTATTCTCGTGTTTATATCTAACATTTTATTTTATTTATTGACTATTTACACTACAAGAATTACTTATATTTGCAAAAACGCTGTAGTGGATGAAAAAAATCATAGTACATATACAATGGTAATTTTGTTTAAGGGACATTAAACACTGAACAACTGAATACAGAAATTATATATGTATTTTAGTAATAAATAATTTACTGAATATTACAGCTTTTTAACAAGTGTCTCCCAGGACCGGTTTTTGGCCTTAAGCTGTCATCCGCTGTGCTCAAGCTGAACGCCCGAAGAGCGGCCCTCGCTCGCGGGCTCTTTGGATGGCGGATGGGGGAACGAAAAGCACCAACGTGGAGCGCGGGTGTATTTTCTTTACTTTTAATATCATTCTCCACGAGCCCACCTCTTATTTTTTGAACAGACCTGGTACATACCCAAGGTTAGACGGGCCACGAATGGTCCAACAGTTTGTCAGTCGCGGACGTTTACCACAGGATGGCAGAGCTGCATGTGATTGCCACCACCATTCGATATGGCCTATTTATATGGTCATAGCTTTAGTCGTTCCCTTCATCCGCTCTCCGGGCGTTCAGCTTGAGCCGGTTAAGGCCAGAAACCGGTCCTGGGAGACACTTGCTGGCGCTTTGGATGGCGGATGGGGAACGACTAAGCACCACCGTGGAGCGCGGATGTATTTTCTTTGTTTTTAATATATATATATATATATATATATATATATATATATATATATATATATATATATATATATATATATATATATATATATACCTAATTTAAATATGGACATTAACTCAAAATGCAACTGATTACCTGACCAATTTTTGAAAATGATATGATTTTATGATATGGAGATTCCAATTTCTTAATAACTTTTTGTCTATTGGCCTCATTAAAGACACTTTACTCTTTAATTTTTTTGTTATTAATATAAATGTTTACATTTCTCTGCCGTATCTAGTAAGTCTTCATTAATTTAACGATTACTATACAATATATTGTTTTAAATAACTGTAAACTTTTATCAGTTTCTTGTTTTTTTTCATACTGCTCTACGCCACTGCCAAACCGGAAACAGTAGGCGGCCATATGCAGCTACCATTCTGGTCCCACTTATAGAATCATATGCTCCTTCTTTTAGTTTTATATTCAAAGAACAAGACCTACATTCTAGCTAAATATATAGGTATTTTGTGCACTTATTGTTAAATTAAAAAAAAAATTACAGGTGAATCAAAATGGAAACGAAAAGTGTGGATAAGTTCCATATGCGACATTTGATACTTTATGAGTTTCGAAGGCATAACGAGGTCATTAATGCTACAAATGCCATTAATGCTGCTTACCCTGGTACTTTGGAGAAAAGAATATTAGTTTAAAAACTGCGAGAATGATGATTTCAATCTTTTCGATGGAATACAATATGAAAAACCTGTTGAGTTTGCTAAGAATCTGTTGAAGACTGAAATTAAAACTGACCTCAAACAAACCATGGAGGAATTAGCCACAAAGCTTAAAATTTCATGGTCCACAGGGCACAATATTCACAATGATGATCAACTTTCAATTAAAAAAAAAATTCACGTGTAACCATCTGCAGTGAACTTTTCTTCTTTAGAGATCTTTTTCTTCAAGAAATTGTTTGTTTATCGGGCCATAGTTTTTCCAAGGTCCAGTTAAAATAAAACTACATGTATGTAGATTGTAATTATTATTTTTAATTAAACTTTAAATGTTATACTACAGGTTAATTCACAAAAATATAATCACTTCAAATAAGATCAACCTTAAAAAAAAATCACAACTCGCAATCTCTCCTGGAGAGATGGCCTTAGTAGTACGGAGACTTGACCAGTACTTAATTCTACTGTTTCTAATTTTTGATGTTTCTAATTTTTGCTACGGTCAGGTTTCGTGGGGCGTTCCTCCGTGTTGTTTTTTTTGTTTTTCTCGGTTTTGTTTTCTTTTTTCTCCGCCTCGTTTTCTCTTTTTACGTTCTTTTTAGGAATACTTTTTAGCATTTTGGCGTTTTCTATAAATGGTGGAGTTGTTGACGTCGACGCAAGCATTGCGGTAACTCCAGAACCACTGCTACTCATTTTTTTACTAGGTTTTTTCTTAACGTAACATTTCTAAAGGCAACATTTTAGGGTTTGTATTTGAGATTCGTTGTTTCTCAGTACAAAAGATTAGCTCAGAGAGTATGGCAGACTCACTTACTGACTGTTTTAAAGTTCCTGAAACTTATTCCAGATTTGTTGATATTGGAGGGATAGAACTGCTGGCGGCCTGTTTTTAAACCGCTATTGTGGCTGGGGAGTCATTTTGAGAGACCGATGTAAGTTCCATTGGTACTTGTATAAAAGCATAATCTTGGATTGCGCTTGGATTAAAAGAACTGAGTCTTGTAGCTTTGTATCCTGCAATAGTATACTCTGCCGAAGCTGCTTTTCCCCACGCTATGTTAAGTAATGTTCCGAATGACATTGTAATACAACGACCAGGATTTTGTTTCAGCCACAGTCGACATTGTTCGTAGAAATGGATTTTCAGTGTAATGAGATGTGTGACTTGGCATTGAAAGCAAAACTATGTCATTTTGTTCAGCGTATTCAAACTATTCAACAGAATTGCAGTGAGTCGAATAACCATCCAACAATAGAAGAACTTCCCCTGCAGGCTTCCTTGGGATGAAGTGTGTTTACAACTATTCCAAAAATATGGTTAAAGTAATGTATGCAGACTTCTGAGACATAAGGAGCTTTGATCCAGGAAGCATTTCGTTCTCAAACTCAGTTTTTCATTTTTACACTTCATGATGCAAGCAGGTGTTAAAAATGTACCAAGGAAGACGCGAAGTCATGTTGATTCAGCAAGGTGTCACGTACAACAAAAGGACTCTGGAAAAGATCACCGGATTGGGTTATAAGATTTCATCGCACCCGGCGAATTTTCCAGACTTGGTACCTTCAAATTTTCATCTCGTCTGATCTTTGCAATATCATCTGCTTAATAGCCGTTTCACATAAATTGATAATGTTGAAAAAAGACTCAATGAGTTCATCGCATCAAAAACCATCGAGTTTTTTTGATAGGCGATTCGAATCTGAATTAATATCTGAATGGTTGTGGGATATTCATATGTTTTTTTTTTCTTTTTTTGGGTTTTTCGCCACGATCTAAAACTCAAAAAATATCAAAAATATCTGTTCTTTTGTAAATAAAGAATCACCGAGTAAAAACCCAAAAACCAAACGGAGACCAATTTCTCAGTGATTTTATTTTGTATTAAATTTGCCTAACGAACAAAATTTTAAAAAATATAAAAATGTTCTAAAATAAATACAAACTTTTGAACGTTAACGTTTCAGGAAGTATTCTCCTCCCGTTTTTAAAACGAATCTAAAAAAAATTATATTAATTTCTATATATAATTCAAAGATAGGAAGTAAATATATTTTTGGTGTATGTCAATGATATTTACATTGGCAATTAGTTTTTAATGACAGGGACATACTACCAAAAAAATATATAGGTGAGGTTTATTGTGTGATTGTTTACTGTACTGATTGTATATTAAAATACTTAAATATTTTTAATTGTATTCTTTAGAATCGGGAACCATACTGAATATAAATCTACTGAAGGCATAGCAATACAGTTATTTTTATTTAAATTAATTATAGCGGTTTCTTTTAATCTTCTGTATTTAGTTACCGATTCTTTTAATACCGTTCCGGAATTATTTATTTTATGACCCGATTTTCATGCGCGTTGACAAATTCTAAATTTATTAAAATCCTAAGAAGGTCTATATGACTCACGTATATAAAATTTGCCACATTCGCAGGGAATTTTATAAACCACATTTTTGGTATTCTGTTGTGTGTTGTTTGGTTTAGTTATTGTTAATATAGATCTAACAGTATTTTTTATTTTAAATGTCGTTCTTATGTTGTATTTATTTCCTACTCTTTTAATTGTGTCAGAAATACCAGGGATGTAAGGAATTGTGAGGTTAATTGTTTGAGTGTTATTATTATTGTTATTAACAACTTGTCTGTTTTGTCTGGTATCAAAAGTTTTAAACGATTTATCTATGAAATGTTTTGGGTATTTTTTTTATTAAAAGGTCTTTGATGTGATTTGTTCACATCACATTGTGTATCATTATCGGTACACACAAGTTTTGTTTTGTCATATAAACTTTTAATTACTCCTATTTTGACTGATTTTGGGTGATTGGAAAAGAAATTAAGATACCTATCTGTGTTTGTCGGTTTTCTGTAAACTGTAGTTTTTAATGTGTTGTTTTGTTTTAATATTAAAGTGTCGAGGAATGGCAATTTATTCTTCCTCTCCATTTCTAAAGTAAACTTAATTTTTGGAAACGGGAGGAGAATACTTCCCGAAACGTTAACGTTCAAAAGTTTGTATTTATTTTAGAACATTTTTATATTTTTTTAAATTTTGTTCGTTAGGAAAATTTATTACAGAAATGAATCACTGAGAAATTTGTCTCCGTTTGGTTTTTGTTTTTTACCCATAGATTTTTTATTTACATAAGAACAGATATTTTTGATATTTTTTGAGTTTTAGATCATGGCAAAAAACCCAAAAAAAAAATTCGAATCTGTATTTTCTGAAAATGGCAAATGTATCTAGAAAGTGATGGAAATTATTTCGAAAATTAAGTTTGTATTACTTTCCTTAAATAAATGTTAAATGTGGTCAGAAAAGGTCGAGAATTAAGTTGAGGACATAAAAGTATGGAAAACACAATACAGCTCGTTATCGAGTTCCAGTTTGTGTATTATCAAGATCCCAAGCAGATTTTCGTTCGTAATCGTTTACATATTGAACTCGGCGAATAAGTTATCGTTATATATCTTTTATTTAATTCCCCTAATCTAATGGCTTAAATTCTTTTTTATTAATAAAATCTTTGTCACCGAAGACTCGTTTCGAAACATTTTACGACAGAAGCCTTAAAAGAAAACCTACAGATGTTTCGTCTTAAGTGTGTGTAACAGTATCATTCCCGAAGTATCATTCTCTCAAAAGATTGAAGAGGTGAAATTTTATGATGTTGGTTGAACGTGCGTCGTACTTTGATGTTTATAGACTAATAGATCTATTTTTGTGCGGATTTCATTATTCCGTGAATTGGCTGACTTTTCTTTATGTGTGTATGTGTTGGAAACGGGGAGTCGAAAATGGCGTCGCCCAAAAATCTATAAGTCGGTGCAAATACGTAAACACGTCGTAAAGTTTAAAGTGCAGTAATGCAAAAGACATTCTAGGTGTGAAAGTTTTCCATTAAAATATCTCTGGGGAAGGTTCTTTGCTAGTTTCTTTTTAATAAGCTGGAAAGAAAGTATAGTATTTCCTCAGATATAATACAGCAAGTTTATTTCTTTAAAACTAAAGGCCTAAAAGATAATTTGGTAACTGGGCCAGTTTAATGTAAGAATCAAATTAGTGATATCGGCTATCGATGCCCTAACTCGATATTTATTTATTCGTAGTTTGTGCCTAACCTTCAGATTATGAAAAGTCCATTCCATAAAAAATTCTATGTCATTGGGTAGAAAACTAAGCGGTCGTACTCTTTTTTTACTTGCTCTTGATGGTTTTATTAAGATTACACTAAATAACAGCAACCAATGCTCATTAAAATAACACAAACTTCGATGCTAGAGATAAATATAAGCAACAGCCTATGGATTGCAAAACAAGATTACTCTCTCTTTGTGATAACCCGACAAGAAGTCAGGTCAGCTGTACAATTAGATGATTTAGAAGTCAAATTATATTTATTATAATTATTATATATACCGGGTTTCTCACGGTAACTGTTCGTTAGAAGTTTTCGTGGTTAGAAAAAACTTTTCAAGGTCATAGCAATTCCGGTTATCCTGCAAGGCGCCAGTAAAAACCTTATTTTAAATGGAACACTCGGTATATTATTTAATTTTTGGATTTCTGAGAAAATTTCATGATGAGTTCCATCAGGTTTTCCTATACCTATTTTGAACTGATTTTTAATCTTCATTCTTTTGATAATCTTGAAAGATGTAACCTTCTTTTCAACACTGCCCTTTTTAACCATTTTCGATTGGTTCTAAGTGCTTCTGAGGTAGACGGAAGCACAATAATGATACTTTAAAAATCCACATTGATAATTAATTTATCGCGTACAGGGTGTCCAAAATTTGATGACCATTTACATTATTTTCATAGTTAAAAAATTTCGTTCTTTCAAATATGACACTCTATATATTATTGGATGGTCAGATGCAGAATTTGAGTCTGTATCGATTTACTATAACTTTCCCTATACCTATTTCCTACGGTTTTCTTGTTAATCCATATGTATTTTTTATCAAAAGCCGATGAAACTCCAAATGAAAATGCCGATGAAACTCCACTTCAAACTCTAGTAAGCCTTGATTTTAGCAGGAATTGAAACAATGTTCATATTATGTTAAAGCAGTATCAGCTCACAAATTCGAGAGGTGTCTACTTACAGTTTTAGTAATTTTTTCAAGTACAGTTTATAATGGAGAATAATGAAGAATATTCCAATACTGATTTGTTAAATTTATTTTATAATACGCATGGTGAATATGGACGAATTGTCAGACGAGCATGCAGATTATTTAACGAATAATATCCGGACCTGCCAACAATGACTCCCGGAAAATTTGCTAGAATTGAAGCTCGGTTTTTGGCAACTGAGAATGTAAGGGCAGCACGAAATCACTTAAAGCCCGTAATAGATAATGAACATAACGAGGTGAATATCTTGGCTTATTTTCAAGCTTATCCACGGATTTCAACTCCAGCACCAGCGCTGGATTTGGGGATTTCAAGAGCATCAATCCACAAAATATTAAGAAAATATAAAATGCATCCCTTTTCTGAGATAATTGTGCACGGATTACATCTTGGTGATGAGGCAAGACGAGTCGACTTTTGCGAGTTCATGTGCATAAAAATGGCCAAAGATCCATATATAGAGAGTCAAATGTCATGAGGGAATATAATCACCAGTACCACTATAGTTTTAATATTTCTTTGTTTAATTATAGACATTAAAGTGACATATCAAGTATACGAAAAACATTTTAATGGCGCTAGATATCTGGAGATACTCAGAGGATTTGTTAGTGATTTCCCAAATGTTCTACTTCGATGGTGCTCCAGCACATTCCACTATAGCTGTATACCAGCAGTTGACCTTGATGTTCGAGGATCGGTGGATTGGACCCACCAAGGACCCTTGAACTGGCCACCCAGATCACTCGATTTGACACCCTTGGATTTTCACCTCTGGGGCCATATAAAAGAATTTATACGGCCCCAGTATACTCTATGGCATACAGAACAATTATTGTAGTTTTACATTCATTTATTACTTCTTCATGTTTATTACAAGACGTTCCCCCATCTGGCGTTCAGCTTGAGCCCAACTGATGACAGCTTAAGGCCAGTCTTGGGAGACGTTTGCTGGCGCTTAGAATGGCGGATGGAGGAACGGCAAAACACAAACGTGGAGCAGGGGTGAACTTCGTTTGATTTTTAATACTTTTTTCCACGGGCCCAGTTCACTATTTCTCGAATATATATATATATATATATATATATATATATATATATATATATATATATATATATATATATATATATATATATATATTGAGTTCTGAGTTTTGGGCATAAGACATCAGCTTGACCATCCAAAACATCGTAAACATTCTGAACAATCCCAAGGACAAAGTCAGACTAGAAAATCATGGTTACAGCATATTTTGCTCTGATTGCAACTGATCATACATAGGACAGACTAATAGACGGATTTCGGCCAGAATGCAGGAACAGCAAAATACCTTGATAAACTTCCATAAAATCAACTTTGAATGATCCAAAGAAATAACTAATATTGACTACAAGGTCCGTACAATCAGAGAAGTTCTTAAAAGACGTGAACTAAATACACGAAAGGACGCTCGCAGTATTCCACAAGTATGAAAATCACTTGTAAAAAACAGAACAAATATTGCGCCGTAGCGACGACGAATAATCAATACGAATCAATATGGAAAAATCGAACGGATGCCCGGAAGCAAAACCAAACGTCGCGAATATCCCCGAACTACTGCTATCCAATCTGCGTAGTCGCCAGCTTATAAAAGCGAGCGCAACAACCCGTGCACCTCAGTTGAACTCTTCATTAGAAACGAATAACACTTGAGAATGCCAAAAGATATTTTGGCGAAAAGTTAAAAAGTAAGGTTGCTCAATTCGTGACTAGAGAATAAATTACACTACAATTTTTATAGTTGTTTTTATATAGTTTTAAATTTATATAGTTGTTTCAAAAATGTTCATTAAAAGCATTTCAGATCCGCTATACTATCAATTTATGTTGCTGAATCGAATAACATTTCATTAATAACTAAAACAAGTGCATTATAGATAATGGGCTCCCTAGTACATGGAAAATAATAAAAATTATATATTTTGTGACAAACTTATGATTGCGAGAAAACGTTTTCGAATCTTGCTCTTATGTAATGTTTATAATGATTGATTAATGAAAAGTAAATTGATATATTTATGGCAGTTTGGGTTTGGTTGTTGTGTAGTGCAGACGTGCAAGTTTTATTGTAGATAAATACGCGCTAAAAGAATGTAGTGGAATTGTTGTATTTTAAAATTAAATAAACAAAAATAATTCAATTATTCCAACTCAAGGTGAATTTAAGCTAAAATGTATTAATGGTTGCGCGACACATAAAACGACAACTTAACGTTTATTCAAGCAATTGCAAAAATTCGGAACAGTTGAGGATAGGCCCCGTATCAGAAGTTCAAAGAGAGTACGAAGCGCTGAAAATACGCAACCTAAACCCAGCATCCGTGCTGAAATCGCTGCATTAATACTAGATATGTTGACAAAAGTTCATTTTCAAAAATTAATTAACAGAAAATTTATATAAAACACGCAGTAGAAAAAATTATGTCTTGTCTATTTTAAAAATTATAAATAATTAAAATAGTAGCGTGATACTTGCCACACCAGTTGTATCGCAGATGGGTTTTCACTGTCTTTACTATACCTTGAAAATTGTACAGCATTTGATATCCTGAATATTTTTCATTCCTCATTTTATATTAGAAAAAATCTTAAAGCATTTAAGTAAATATGGGTTATTAATCCAATATCGAATGGAAATACTAAAACCCAAAAGAAAATAAACACGTTGAATAAAAATAATGATGATTTTTCTAAAATAATTTCCGGCTTACAGGGACAAATGTCGTCATAAATCCTCGAACACAAAAATTCTTTAAAACTATGTGCCCATACCAACAAACAGATCTTGGAGGCGAATTTATTATCCCCGTACACGAACGGAGGAGGAGCCTTCGGAAAAAAGCTCGATATTAAGCAGAAATAAATAACTGGCCACTCCTCCGCCCCCTCGACTCGCCGAACTATTTACCAGTGATTTATCGAGGCCGAGGGAACGTTTAAATAACGTGCCGTATAAATCAGCGGAGAGTGTAATGTGATTATTTGTGTTTAATGTGATTTGTTGACGCGACGGCCATGCACCTCGTCGCTGACAGCGGTCCTGCTCGCATCCGCCGGATCCTGCGACGCTGAACGTCGCGACGCACCGTCAAATCAGCCGAAACCGGCGCTCTATGACAAATGCACTCGTCCGTTCGAGTGCAGGATTATATAAAACGTAATTGAATCAAATGGCCACGATTATACTCATGGATACTCGTGGGCTGAGAGTGATGGATGACGAGGACCCGGTTTCGTTATTTAAGGATCGGAGAACTGAACGGCGTCTCGATTTGATAACGCGCACTGTCACGTGATCGGTGTATTGTTGCGTGCATCGGGCGAAATTAGCAGGGATGCAGTTGACAAGCCGATTCGATAGCGGGGATGAGAGAAAACTGTATAATCAAATCAAAATTTGATATTGTATCGAGAAGACGCACAGCATGAGACTATTATGTCTATTAATGCTAAAAACCCCTAAATAATAGCAGAGTGGTTTTGAATTAACAGAAAATATATTATACGTGGGAAACGGAGGTGATGCAAATTTGAATTATATTTTAATGGCAGTCAGAAGTTAATTCGAAGTTCAATTGTCTATCATCACAGTTTGGACTTCATATAAGATGTATTGATAGCCATAGTTTTAAACCAGTTGTGAATTTTGGTTATCATTTGAAATAAACGATGATTCCATTGGTTATTTTTCGAAAAGTTTCGAAATCGAAATCTTTCAAGTTCTATATATATATATATATATATATATATATATATATATATATATATATATATATATATATATATATATATATATATATATAAGGGTTTCTCAATAAAAAAACCAATAGGATTTGAATTTGAAATAAAATACAAAAAATTCGGCCGAAAATGGTGCTCATTATTTTTATTACATGGTATATTTTATGTCATTTATGATTTAAACAAACCACTCGACTCTTCTTGCACTGGTTGATCCGATTGTCCCTATTTTTGATAACTTGGTTGGTTAGTTGGATTGGTTGCTCGAATGTTAGCTTCAAGTTTATCAAGAGTCTTGAGTTTGTTGCTGTAAATGTGGAATTTAACATAGCCTCAAAGAAAATAGTCTTTAGTAGTCAAAATAGAAAATAGTCTCAAAGAAAAGAGTTCAATCACAAGATTGTGATTGCTAGTTTTTGAAAATATAGTTCGTCCGCATCAATTCAATTTTATCAATTTTCAGAAAGACAAAATCGGATAACATGGCACGATAGCGTTCGCCATTCACATTGTCCTTGAAAATATACGTCCCGATAATGCCACCAAACCAAACAGTGATTTTTTCAGGATGTAATGGGGCCTGATGAATCACTTGTGGGTATGACTCACATCAATAACGACAACTTTGCTCATTGGCGTAGCCGTTTAACCAAAAATGTGCTTGAAGATCATTTTGCCATGAAATCCTAATCGTTTTCCATTGCTTCCACCGCCCAATCTGCGAACTCCCGACGTAATCGATGGCCAGTTGGCTTAAGTTCCTATGCCAATACAATCTTGTATGGGTGTAAACCAAAATGCAAACGCAAAACACGCCAGGTGGTCATCCCGGATAAGCCCAACTCTTAAGAAAGGCGCGGAATAGATATATTATCGTTCTCAGAAACACTTTGACGATCAGCCGCGATATTTTTTTACACTACGGCCACTACGAAGTCGTGATGGTGGCTTTTGGTTGTGAAGACTAAACTCACGTTCAAACTTATCAAATATAAGGCGGATAGCTTCATAAGAAGCAGCAGAATGATGACCGTATTTTGAACGAAATATTCTAAGAGTAGAAGCAAAATTTCTCGAATTTTGATAAAATGTTTGGACAATTTCCAAACGCTGTGGCCACGAAAACTTGTTCATGGTGAAATAGCAAACCTTACCGAAAACAATTGACCTCAAATGTCAAGAATTGGATATCAAATATGGTCGCCATTATTTGTCAAAATTCTGTCGTCCCTATTGGGAAGCACTCTATGCTTAGGAGGTTTTAGAGTAGTGGTTTAGACTAATGTGATGTTAAAACGCTCATCCATTATTTGACATAGTAGGTTTTATGTAAATGCTATTCTTTCTACTAGACATATAAATATTTTGATTATATAAATTGTAAATTTTAAATATTTATGTAAAAAATGTGATAGATAAAGATAGTATGGATCTATCTTTATCTATCATACTTTAAATCGCCAACAGATTTGTAATAGTTTTTTTAGATCTCTTAAGTCTTTTCGTTTCTTAGATTTGAAAGACCTGTAATACCAAGTGTGGCGATTAATAATTTTTATTTTTTTCCTAAAAAATACGTTTAATTTGGGAGAAAGATAATAAATGGTTTATTCAAAGTATGTGTTATGCGTAATTGTTGAAGTGTTTCGTGGAAAGAGCGTGAAACATCGATGAAAATAAGTGGTAGTCGCAAGGGACCAAGTCTGGTGAGTACGGTGGGTGGGACAAGAGAGAGTCAAGCACAGAAATGGTGTCTCTGATCGGTTTCGCTGTGTCTGATGAGGCGTTGGCGTGCTGCAAAATCACTGTTCCGTGGCTTGTAGGCCAATCTGCTCGCTTTTAGATTAATGCATGGCTCAAATCATTTGTTGTTTGTAGAAAACGGTATTAACTCTTTCACCTTGTTTCACAAGCTCATGATACACGACACCTTTCCCAACCCACCAAATGCACTGCATTGTTTTCTTTCCAAAGGGATTCGTTCTTGCGGTCGATGTTGATGGTTGTCCTGGGCCAAGCCATGATTTTCTGCGTTTTGGGTTCTCGAGATATATTCATTTTTCGTCTCCAGTCACGATCCGATGCAAAAATGTCTTTCTTACATGCCGAAAAAGCAAAACTTCACACATCGTTTTTCGCTTTTCCATCTGTTTGTCGTTCAGCTGATGTAGTACCCATTTTCCTGTTTTCTGGATATTTCCCAAGACATGCAAAGGATCACAAATGGTTCGGCGAACAACATTTAAAGTATCTCTCATTTGTTGTTGTGTTTCTACATCGCCTTGTTCCAACACATCTTCATCGGCATCTTCAAATTGTTTCGGTTGACCTGGACTTTCTTTGTCTTTCAACTTGAAATCATCACTACTGAATCGTCTAAACCAACGTCCACAAGCGTTTTGCGTTGAAACATTGTCGCCGTAAGTATACGATGACTTTCACTACCGTTTTTCTTTTGATCGAACAAGAAATGTTCTCTTTATTTGGTTCGAAACTCGACATGTTTATCACTCGAATAAAATATGATGCTAATTCGAAATCGCTAATTAAACATCAATGGCATTTTTAAAGGTTCTGTCGTAGTAACAAAATGATATAAGAGATTAGACAGTGAACCGACCCTTGTTTGCAATGCCAGCTCTTAAAAAAAAATTATTAACCGTCACAGCTGGTAAATTAATAGGGAAGATATTTGCCACTTAACACCAAATCACTTTATTTTCAGACGGTTTCACTTACCATGTTAGCATCAACAGGAGATAATTCAATCTATTGTATAATCTCCGAGTAAAATGCGCATCGAAAAATTAAATAATAAAAAGTGATTTGGTATTTAGTGGTAAATTTCTTCAAGTTTGGTGTTTCATACCAAAGATTCCAATAGAAGAATTCAGAATTCAGCTTTTTTATCCGGGTTAGGCTGAGATACAGAAGTCCAGGTGTTTTAAACCAGGTGTTTTAAACAACTGGTCAAAGTATAAATAAAATTACTGTAGGTCCCACATCAACTTTCTGTTGAAAACAAAATTCAGCGTGTTTAACCTGGTTAGGCAGAGATCTTTTTCTTCAACAAATTGTTACTGGAAATGAAAAGTGGATTGTACACAGCAGTCCATATAAGAAAAAACAATGATTCATTCCAGGACAATCACTTTTATCCACTTCAAAATCAGGTTTTCCTTAAAGACGTGTTGCCGTCATTTTAGTGAGATATTACGGGAATTATTTAACATAAGGTTCTGAATCCTAATGCGAATATTGCAGAATATTACTGCGCTTAGCTTGATAGACTAAACATAAATTTAATTCAAAAACGTTTAAGACTGATTAATCAGAAAAGAAACAGTAAAAAGAATCAGAAAAAAAAAGAAAAAAATAAAGAGTTAGGTTGGGAACTACTTCTCTTCACCTCATTTCCTTGATATTACTCCACCAGATTACTATCCTTTCAGATTTATGGCACATTTTATCCGTTAAAAAAATATCCTACTACGACGATAAATAACAAATATCAAAACAGCACTGGAACTATATTTACATTAAAATCACCCTCATTTTGATTATCAAAGAGATGGGCGAAGATTGTCAATAACGATGGAAATTATATTGTAAATAAATAACTGTATTAACTCTAAAAAAAAAATGTAATATAAAATATTAAAAGTTTTATTTTATTTAAGACCAGTTACCTTCTTTTTGGTCGTCCTTTTGTCTTTTTGCAAGTTATACATTATTTTATTATCTTTTTCGTTGTTCGATCATTAGGAAAGGAAAAGGAAAGGATTTACGGTTAGAGACGCATCAGCAACTATAAGGCTATTTACCAACTGGACTTACAGCTTAACGTGGGTTCCAAACCACGGTCATCAGCCACCGACAACCCAGGCCAGCACCCCCCTCAGGCTACCAACCCTGGGTTATGTGCTACCCATAAATCTATCAGGAAGCCTACCGACTGGCGAGTGATCAACACTTCTCAGAAGACATACGGCCTTACCCAGCCTTTAACTGGCGTGACTAAGGGGTATTTCGTTGTCGGATTTTACACTCTTGCCTAGAAACAATCACAAACATTTAGGAAGTAAACAGACAGAAGAAAGAAAGAAAAACAACCATCCGAGCGCTGGAATCGAACCAAATACCGCTCCAATGCGGTTTCGGCACTGCAGTGGCAGGCCGCTGCTCTTACCGTCCGCACCAACGCGACCGGTTCGATCATTAGATTTGGTCTAGATTTAGTCTTTCAACATGACCCAACTATCTTGCATAGGGGAATTTTTATATGTCATTTAAACCTATAAGAAACAGAAATAATGAAATGGCAAAAAGTCAGAAAACAATATGAGATGCAAGATATTAGTAAATTTATGAAAAAAAACGAAGAAAAACCTGGAATGGACATGTCGAAAAAATGAAAGACTCTCAAAAATAGCAACGGACAAAAAAACCACAAAGAAGAAGAGTTGTAGGAAGACCACCGAAGAGGCGGGTATACAGTCGGCAGTCCTTATCAACAGGAGTCCGGTCTAGATATTAAGTTAAACAGGCTATGCCTAAAAGAAGACAAACAAGGTGATCATTTTTAATATTTAGAGTCTTGGGTCTTTCGAAAATAAACATTCCTTCCTGTGCTAACGTATCGTATACTTTACGGACGGTTTGTAGTATAGTCTAATTTTTCGAATTAGATACAATATATGTTTCATCAAAAGTTCTTTCGAACAACATTATTGATATATTGTTATTTTGGTATGGTCGTTTTCCATTTCCGTTTATTCAGAGTCGATGAATATACAAAAAAAGAAAAACGCGGACAAGTTTTCAGCTAAATTATGGTCAATTGTTAAATAAATGTTAATTATAGATAAACCACAAGGAAGAAGAGTTGTAGGAAGACCACCGAAGAGAAAATGGGGTCTGGGCGGGTCATGAACGCTTTCACACAGTAGTACTGTTGCAAACCACAGCGAGAGCTACATTTGATTACAGCTTATGTCCGACATGGTCAATGTATATAGTCGTATCCTTTGTCATTCCTTCAGTAGCTCTCGAATGTTCAGTTCGAGCTCGACTGATGACAGCTTAATGCGCGAAACCGGTCTCAGGAGACGCTTGTTGACGTTTGATGGCGACTGACGTTTTGAGGCAAATTTTTGCGTGGAGCACGGAAGAAATTTCTTTGTTTTTAGATATTTTTAATATTCTCTACAAGCCCACTATGTAACTTTTAAAAAAATCTAATAGGTAAACTAATCTAATGAGAGCTGGATTGTGTGAATAAAGCTAATTTTACAATTGTCACTTTACTTATTTTACTTTCGTTTTCTGGGTCTTTTTAAGGTAATTAATTTTTCACGTTCGAGGGGATTAGTCCAAAGTGAACTGTTCATATCGCTTTAAGGCAGATTACGGCAGTCGCCCTGCATAAAGGTCTTCTCTTCGCGTTTTATTTTGGACCGGTACACTTTCTTAAACGCAAAGCCGAGGCATAAAGCAAATACCGGCTTTGTTGTAATTAATATAGATTAAAATAATGGCGGAACACGATGCAGGGGAAGTAATTTCATTAGAAATTCCAGAACCCAACGTAAAGCTTTTTAATCATTTTATTTGTTTTTGGATGTTTGCTTGCTTCTGGTTGGAAGTTTTAAATTATTCCAACCAATATTCGGGTGGAATGACAGAAAGTTTTCGACTATATTAATACTGATTATATGTGAGTAATTTCTGTTTCATCTACAAAATGTAATTGTTTTTTAATAGGTGATGAAATTAAATAAGGTGTTTATTAGAAAATTACAAAAATAGTTTATATCGACTGATTGAAACATGAGTGCAGGTGCAGAGTGGAAATGTTTATAATTTGTCGAGAGTTATTTTTTTCTAGTAACATAAATGTATATGTTTTTGTTCTTTTTTGAACTGCAATATCTAGACATCAGTACAAGAGTACCAACTCCTGTTGATAACGACTGCCGACTGTATACCCTTCTCTTCGGTGGTCTTCCTACAACTCTTTTTCCTTGCGGTTTATATATATATATATATATATATATATATATATATATATATATATATATATATATATATATATATATATATCATTATTTATTAGGTGCATATAGACCCGGTTGGATCACGCCAAGCATTCTGACTCATTTTCGAGTTTTCTTTGTGATCCTCCATACCTCTCTCATCCTTTCTCCGTGGATTATCTTTCTCTCCTCCGTTCACTTTATTCCCGATCTCCTTGAAACTTCGCTCTCTGATGCAACGTTCCGCATATATCGGAATCAATCTCTGTCGGACCCATTTGTGCCTTTCCCAGATCAGCTTTGACTTGTGTGATCCACGGAACTGTTGACTTGTCTCCTTGTATGTATGTATGAATTCTGTTGGTGAGTCTTGTCGGTGGGAGTCTACTGATATGTCCATAGAATTTCAACCTTCATTTTCTTATGTCCGCCGCTAAGTTGAACATTCTCTCTGTGGTCTTTCGAGAATGTAGTCTGTATCCTTCCTCTGTCAGTTTTGGGCCAAGAATTTTCCTCATAATTTTGCGTTCTTCTTTTAATGTGTTTTCTATGCCGCTTTTTGTATAAAGTGTAAGTGTCTCGCTTGCGTACAGTACTTCTGGTTTGATTACTGTGTTGTAGTGTCTTATTTTGCGTGTGTGGATAGGCATTTTTTATTATAGATATTGTGTATCTTGCCGTATGCCCTCTTCATCTTCTGTAATCGAGTCTTCTGTACTATCTTCTCTCCTCCTATGGGTTCGAGTATCTCGCCCAGGTATTTGAAGTGAGTGACCCTATTTATTTTGCCGTATTTGGTGTTCAAATTTTGGACATCTAATTTTAAGCAGAAGAATTCAGATTTTTTGAAAGGAGATTGCACATTCCTTGAGGACTTCGATCTGTTTGGTTGCCCTTTTTTCATTGTCTGCGAGTATGGCTAAGTTGTCTGCGAAGGCCAGGCATTATATTTCTATGGTGTTTTTGGATCGTCCGACTCGTACTGGTTACCAGTGTTCTTGATTTTTCAGTTCTTTTTCCCATTCCCTTATGACTTTGTCCAGGACCAGGTTGAAAAGAAGTTTTGATAACCCATCTCCTTGGCGTACTCCGGTTATAATCAGGAAGGGTTCGGAAATTTCTCCCATAAATTTCACTTTAGACGTTGTGTCAGTCAGTGTCTGCTTGATCAATGGTAGTGTTTTGGGGTAGAGTCCTTGTTCTTCTAGGATGTTGAACAAAGATTTTCGGTGGATGCAGTCGTATGCTTTCTTGAAGTCCACGAACCTGCAGATGATTGGGTCGTTCCTGATAGCTTTGTATTTCAGTATTGTTTTTAAGTTAAAGATTTGTTCAGTGCATGAGCGACCAGGGCAAAAGCCTGCCTGGTACTCGCCATTTTTGTATTCTAATTGTTCTTGTGTTCTCTGGAGAAGGCATGCTGAGAGGATTTTGTAAGTGACTTGTAGTAAGGAGTTTCCTATGTAGTTGTTCACATCTGTTCTGTCTCTCTTCTTGTGCAGCGGGTGGATAAGAGCACATTTCCATTCTTCTGGTAATTTTTCTGTTTGCCAAATGTTCGTGATAATTTGCGTAAGTTCCTGCGGTGAATTTGGTCCGAGGTTTTAAAATAGTTCCGCTGTGATACCATCTTCACTGGATGACCTGTTATTCTTTAGTTTGCGTATGTGTCTGCGGATTTCTTTCTGTGTTGGTGGTAGTGATTCTGAGTGTGTATGGATACAATTTTCCTTGGGGAACCTTGTGTCGCGTTCGGAGCAATTGAAGACATCAGAGAAATAGTGTGCCAGCTCCTGACAATTCTCCTGATTGGTTAGCACTAATCTCCCATTCCGCTTTCTGAAGCAAATATTTTGTGATGTGTATCCACTGATTTCTCTTGCAAAAGTCCTATAAAAGTCTCTCGTGTTATAATTGCGGAAATTCTCCTCTATACAGTCTAGTTGTTCCTTCAAGTACTTCCTCTTTTTACCTGATAACCTTTGCGGTCTGTTTTCTAGTCACATCGAAAAGCTATTGACTTTCTAGGGATTGTTTAGTGTTGTATTTCTGAAATGCTCGTTTGCGTCGCTGCAATGTACTTTCGCACTCCGAGTCCCACCAAAGGTGTTTTGTGTTCTTTTTCAATGGGATTAGTTCCTGCTTTTTGTGTAATTTTTTCCATGTATCTGCCTGTTCCTTTTCCCATTCCTCTGTTGTGTTGGATTCCGTGATCTTTTTTGTGCCGAATATCAACAAAATGCTCATATATATACATACATATATATATATATATATATATATATATATATATATATATATATATATATATATATATATATATATATATATATATATATATATATATATATATATAGATATAAACCGTGTTCATCGTGTTCACGCTTTAAGCTGTCATCAGTCGAACTCGAGCTGAATCTTCGAAAGCAACTGAAAGAATGACCAAGAATACGACTATATACATCGACCACGTCGGATATAGGCTGCTATCAAATGCAGCTCTCGCAGTGGTTTGCAACAGTACTACTGTGTGAAAGCATTCATTACCCGCCCAGATCCCATCTAGATACCAGGTATGCATGAAAAGTTGCATAGTGGGATTATGGAGAATATTAAAATACTCAAAAACTGGGTTATTTCTGTAGTGCTTCATGCCAAAATTTACCCATTCCCGATTAATGATGGCTTAAAGTCAGAAACAGGTTTTGCGAGGCACTAAAGACATAATTTGGCATTTTCGCCGCATTATACGTTTTTTTATTTCAAAATAAGCAAGAATGCTGTCCAAACAAAAAACAAGGTTTGTGCCGTTTATCGAGAGGATTCTATTGGGGAGACCATGGTGTAAAAGTAGTTTTGATGCGGAGATGTATCCTTCAATTACTGGGAGGAAAAAAATCAACCACATTTTAAGACTGGTTTCATTCTTTAACTAATAAGTTAACTGATAACCGTTTTTAACTAATGAGTTCTTAAAGGACGAAACCGGTCTTAAGATGTGGATGAAGTTTTTCCTCTAAGTAATTGAACGAGACATAGTTCTTCTAGTTGTACTATCGGTATTTAATAACACATATTATTTTACTATATATTGATAATTAGTATGATCAAGTAGGCAGAATTTTGTTTCTCTTTTATTTAAATATATATTTGTTTCTCATTTATTTATATATATTAATATATATAATTTAAATATATTTCATAATATAATAAATATAATTTCATAAATATATTTTCATTAATAAATATAATATTAAATATCTTTTATTTAAATATATAATTAAATATAGTCCGCAAGGGTGACCACCTGTCGCAAGTTAGAAATCGAAATGTGCTAGAAGCACGATGACCGCTAGATGGGATTACCATATGACGTTCACCTAAATTGTCCGATTTGCGGAATAAAAGTCGACCTGGTCTAGTTCGATTATTTCTCAAGGATCAGCTAGAGACCCCCAGAAACAAAAAAGTGCCCACCTCAGAGTCGAAATTTCATTAGAAATTAGTAGGAGCCTCCGGGCTAACTAAAAAACCTGGCTGAAGAAGTAAATAGAAGAAGTTAAATAGGATATATTTTAAATCGAGAAAACATGTGAAAAACAACCTGTTGACATTTTGGCAACAAAGATGAATTGTCAATCACTCAAGCCAGTGATTAATAATTTCAGTTCCAGGCTAAATGAGTGTGAAGAAGCGGATGGTTGTCTTTCATAAATAAAAATTTAAAAACTACTTTGTAATTTAACGGCAATTAAAGAAGTTCGAATTAATTCTGATGTTTTATTTTTTTAAAATCAAAGACGAAAAACATTCTGAAACACCCTTTATCCTTTATATTGTTAATTATATTTTTCTGGATATGTGTTTGTTGTTCAAGAAGCCTCTGCTAAGTGACTGGAGCAATCTCCCTGATTTCGCCAGTCTGTTGTTCAGTTTGTCGTTCTGGTTTTCCCTATTATTAATAATAGTATCTAAGTAGTTATACTTATTTCTTGGTTATCTTTCAATATCATGATCTATGTTTTATTTACATTGATGTGTAGACTAAATGTTTCAACTGCTTCGTTCCATACTCCTATGTTGAATTTTAATTTTTCCTCAGAGTCTGCCATGAGAACTATATCGTCAGCAAATATACACATTTCTACATTAACTGGTTTCATCTTTGCCCCTCCCAAATAGTATTTATTAAATTTATTCTTACATATTTTGAATATTTTGTCTATTGTATTTATGTTTATTTGTCTATTGTATTATGCGAACTCAGACTATTGTACGATGTAATTTGATTTGTTGTGGTTTGCTACATGCTTTTGGTGGCACCAATAAGATCCTTGTTTATATATTTTTTTCTCCAAGCTGTTCTTAGTAGTGTATTGTCATTTTCCGCTCTCAATATCCTCTCTAGTATAGTTTCGTACATATTTGGTATTATATATAGTAATGATATATCTCTGTAATTCCTACATTCTCTTTTATTTCCTTTCTTGTGTACTGGTATGACCAAGGCATTAGTCCATTCTTTCGTAACTTTTTTGTTTTCCCATGCGAAGTTAAACAGTTTCAAAAGTACATTTCTTGCTTGTGGTCCCATGTACTTCAACATTTTCGGGGTGATTTCGTCATCCCCAGGTGCTTTCACAAGTTTTAGTTTTACTCTAGCTTCTGTTAGTTCTTTTTTAGTTATTAAATTTTCTCTTGATGTTTTTTTATCTGTTTTATATATAATTGTATATTTATTTTATGTAGATTTTTATTATCTGTTACTTCTTAATTGTTTTCTAGCATGTTCATTGTGTCCGGATTTAGTAAGTTTTGGAAGTACTCTCTCCACCTTTCGAGTATGCATTCGTCATTCGTCAATAGTTTACCCTTTTTGTCATTTATCTGCTTCGGAATTATGTATTTGTTGTTTCTTAAATTGTTGAGTAATCTGTAAAACAATTTTATGTTTTCTGTACTATTCTTCCATATTTGTTGTCCGAATTTGTGCCAGCTCATCCTTTTCCCTTCCTTGACTATAACGTTGGCAATATTATTCTGCTTTTTGCATTTTTCTCGGTTTTGCAGTGTTTTACTTACTAGGTACATAATAGACTAAATAAATGTTTATATAAAATTATTTGCGTTTCTTCTTCTTTTAAAAAAAAATCCTATGAACTTTCCGGGCAACTCAAAAGTTTAGACATCATAAAACCATGTAAATTTTAAAGGAAAATCACGGAATTTGCAAATATTTATATCATAATAATATATTGATAAATTCTAAAAATAGCTGAGTACTGTCGTTTCTTAACCAAAGTTAACCAGGAGGATAAGGTGTAAACAAACAATCCAACTACGTAACACGATTTCATATTTAAGTATATATAGATCGAAGAATGAGGAACAGCCGGGCTATATCCTTAACATATGTCTTTTACAAACCGTTTATTATTTCTACCGGTGCAAATCCACAAAAGATACTGGTACTTATATATATTCGAATGCCAAAACAAGGTGAACATTTTTAGTTTTTAGAGTCTTGGGTCTTTCGAAAATAAACATTCCTTCCTGTGCTAATGTATCGTATACTTTACGGTCGGTTTGTAATACACTATGCCTGGTGAATTTTTCGAATAAGACAACATATTTTTCATCAAAAGCCCTTTCAAACAACATTCCTGACATATCATGGTTTTAGTTTGGTCGTTTTCAAGTTCCGTATATTCAAGCAGATGAATAAAAAAGAAAAACGCGAATAAGTTTTCAGCAAAATTATTGTGAAATGATGAATAAATTATTATTATTATTATTATATATAGTTAATATAATATTAGTAATTATTATTATTATTATTATTATATATAGGTCCACAAATAAATTTTGACCCTTTTTACATCAGTCTTGAAAATAATCTCTGTAACTCTCGATTCATCTCTGTCACTTCTCGGCCGCTGGTGAATCCCTGCTCGGGCAACGATTGTGGTTTTGATTCTATAAATTCGATTTTGTTATATCAACAAGATGGTGTTGCAGAGAACGAAAGAGGTGGAAATCTGAAACGGTCATATCTGGAGAATAGGCCGCATGAGGGAGAACTTCCCAGACCAAAGTATCGATAAGTTGTTTGTTGGCTGCCGCCGCATGGGGCCGTGCGTTATCATGCAACAGTATCACCTGCCGAGTTTCCTTGCCAGTATATGGTCGTTTCCGTTCGATTTCATCACTTAAACGCATCAATTGTTCTTGATAATCCTCAGAAGTTCCGTTTTCCCGGATTTTAACAACTCAAACTATAGCACACCTTTCTTATCCTACCAGACACATAACAATACTTTTTTGCGTGAATATTTGGCGTTGCAGTTGACATTGATGGTTTCCCGGGATAAATCCATGCATTCCTCTTTTTAGGGTTATCGTATAGAACCCATTTCTCATCGCCTGTCACGATGTTAAACAGAAAATCCTTCTGTTTAAATTTTAACAGCAGGCAAACTGCTGTGTCGTAACGTTTCGCTTTATTTACCGGGTTAAGCACGTGCGGGACCCAACGATTAGCCTTCTGAATTTTTCGCAGCTTCTGCAACCGATGGAAATGGCTTGCTGAGTGATACCCAATTGTTCAGAAAGCTTCTTTTGTGTTTGACAAGAATTTTCTTGCAAAAGCTGATCCAATTGCTCATCTTCAAATTTTTTTGGTACTCCCGAACGATGTTGATCGGAAAATTACCAGTCCTACTACCTTCACCTACTTTCGGTACTATCTTTTGCACGTACTCTCAGACAGCGCATTTTCCCCCAAAGCAGGGCAAATCGTTTCCTTCGTCTCAAACACACTTTATTTTAATTGAAAAGCGAACACAATACAGTGTCTCACGTAGCTGTCAGACGACATCGTGTTCACTTGTGACATTTGTGAGATTATGTACTGTAGCAAAGTTTTCATATACGGATTTTTTAATGTTAACGATTGGTACTACGAGAATTCGTTAGTTGCTTGACCGGGAGGAACCACCAACCATCCTTTACATTGGAGAGCAAATCTTTCGTTTTCATATAAAGAAGAGTAGTAGGAAGACTACCGTAGAGGGGGGGGGGGGGCGATTAACAGTTGGCAGTCCTTACAAGATGAGTATAGGACTAGATATTGATGTTAAACAGGCTATGCTTATAAAAAAAGAACAAAAATGTATAGATTAATTATTAGAAAGAAAAATTAACTCTCGCCAAATTATAAACATTTCCTTTCATATATGAATATAGTCGTTTTAGGAAAATCAGAAAGCATACTGACTATATTTACATACTTTATTATTTAATAAAGTTAATAATAATAAAATATTATAAAATCAGAATTTTTGCTGGGAACACACTTAGCCCTTTATAGTTTATTTTGGGTCTAAACCCTATCTCTGTTGCACTTCAGCCCTTCAATTTAAGATACACCCTGAGGAACCACAACATTTATTACTGCTTCAGTCACTTATTCTATATAGATGACGTCCAATTGTATGCCGGAAACGAAGAAAAACCGGACCGACTTATTCACTTATCTGGAGGGTTTAGTATAGATATTAAGATGAAATTTAGTATTGATATGAAGTATGCAAAATGAATTGCCACTCGTGCCCAAATACATACATTTGATTTATTGGAAAAACAACAGGCAATAAAATACTTAAATGATGAGTCATATAAATACCTTATCATTAACGGTTATCAATAGATCAAAAAAAAAATACCATGATCAGGAGAGGAGATTTATGGAAGGAATATTATTAAAGCTATTAACATATAGGTAATACCACTATTTGTCGATAGTGGTGATCAGCAACCGATTTAATATCATTAGATAGATCTTTAAGAGTTAAATTAAGAGAACAACTTATCCACCACCTCTGTGCATGCTCAATTAGATTATATCTTCCAAGAAACAATGGTGAAGAGGGTTGCTTTGTCTCAATATATTACAGATTACATAATAGGCTTGTGAACAAAGTACGGGAGTATTTCTACCAAAAAATCACATCACAACTGCACACAATAATGTGCTCATTAGATCGAAGTTCACCTCTCGAATTAAACAATAAATCATGTAAAATTAATCCCGATGTCAATGAGAGAAAGATGTAGTGGATTGAGAGCAGTATTCAGTGAGGTATTCTAATGCTTCAGCAAAAATGAATGTAGATTTTTCCACAGAATAGTTAAAAAGGAGCGATTTATTTGCAGACACACATGCTGTATACCCAAATGGAGATAAATGTAAATTGAAATAAAATATTATATAAAAATAATAAAGTATAGAGTAGATAGAACAGTTTTATTCATACTTTATTATAAAAGGAGATTGATTAAGTTAATAGAAAAAAAAGTTGTCAGTCTTCTTTATTAAATAGCGAATCCTAGTCCTGCTTTAGTATAAATTGTGTCGAACATTTAAGAGGAAATATATTTTATAGGACTGCTTCGCATCGTTTGCTCACACAACTTCAACGATAAAATCCAAAACCCTGGCCAGTTCGTCAGCCACAATTTACACACATTTTAAAACTCCGCCTTGTCCAGGAGAGGAAACAAACAAATTCGTTCGGCGCCACCACCTCAAAAAGTTCTGAAACAAAAGCCGTAAAAATTCGGCCAGGCATCAGGATAGCGTGCAAATAAAGCCGAAATAACATTACAGAAAAATCTATTGTCCAAATAACGCCACCGACTGATGGAAATCACACGTCACTGAATACAGAAGGGAACTGTTCTTCCGCGATTCTTTAATTGTAAAGAAAATGCTACTAATTGCTTTGGTGTTGTTTTGTGCGTTATCCGAGTGGAAACGAGAAGTTTCGGAGGGAATTTTTTTTAATTTTTTTTTATTCATTGGCGTCACATATTTTAAACATTCCTTTTGGGAAACATGGGAAAAAAACCACTGAAATTTTCCAGATTGTCTATAATCCAAAATAGTTGCAATTTGGAATAAGGTATAACACAAGAATTTGCCTTTTTGAGGTCCCTAATTATTCACTGCTTAAACAATTTATACGATTGCTAAGCCTCGTAAATGCCGGTTAAGGTTACTGTGGGATACTACTGATTCTCCCGTTGTTATCGAGAGATCGTGAACGACCTGATCTTCCCCTATCATCAAGACCTCGTCTCCCTGTTTTTAAACCGGCACCTTCCAGATCCACTTCGCAAAACTCATGAGCGCTTTGCAGCCTTTTTTACAATAATGTGTTAAAATTGTCCTGAACTGAACATTTCTCAGTGGAATCACACTAATACTGAACAAGGAATGTTTATTTGTCAGAGGTTGAAAAGTTGAAATTAAATTAAACCTCTGAAGTGAAAAAAACGCAAATAGTTTTGTTATACCTTAGTATTTTCATTTTATTAAACCTGGTTTATGAGAATTTTAAAAATATTCCAGTTAGCTATTAAAAGAATTCAAGTTCGAAAATAAACACCTGGGCAAACTGGACAATATGGAGTCCTGAAAAATTTCATCGCAATCACATTATAAAGCCTTACATAACTGCTACACACTCATTGAAATGTTAGTAAGCAAATCACTCATGAACTCCTTTTTGAGAATCGATTTTAAAACCCAAAGTCGTGTCGGAATATTTTCCTTACTTACCCAGGTTTTGTTTTGGGGTAACCTGAATTCATTGGAAATCAAATTATATGCATCATTTTTAGCCAAGAGATTGCGTACTAACTATTGGTTGCAATTTTAAAAACATGGTATTTTTGTGCGGTGTCTAGTTTCTGACTGACATATTCCATGAATTTTTTACCTTTAGATCCCTTTCTTTTTAGCCCCAGAAATTTTTTATGGTTATGCTCTTAGTTCATGGTCACAGTTTAGGGTTTTTCCACTTTTAATGATATTTTATGCAGAAAATAAAACGTTAGTTCATTATTTACTTATGTCTTTATATATGCTACTTAAGTTATCTGTATCAGTTTTGATATTAATTCGTATTCGTTGTTTATTGTATGTAAATAGTTTCTTTTATATTTCTTTTTTTTATATTGTATTTGAAAATCTAAAATTTGTTTGTTATTAAAATTAAGGCTGTGGTTATTATTTATAGCGTGTTTTATAGAGGAGTTACATTTTGTTCTAAGTTTCTAATCCTTTTTTGTGTTCATTGATTCAGTATTTTATATATTGTTTGGTTGAGCCAATGCACGTACTTGGCCAACTTTCTTTTTAAATTCAAGTTTCAATGTTGACTTTTAGAATTTTTTCAATAAATAATTAAATAATTAACATAAAAAACCTGTGGGCGCAATAATGTTTTATGGAGGCTGAGGAGATAGCAAAAGACCCCTCCTATCGGCCATTTTAATTTGGCAAACGATGCACCAAATACCCTGTATATATATATATATATATATATATATATATATATATATATATATATATATATATATATATATATATATATATATATATATATATATATATATATATATATATATATATATATATATATATATATATATATATATATATATAGTGTCAATTAATTGAAAAAAAAAACAACAAAACAGTTGTATTTCTACTGTTGGACATCTATCTATTTGACATATACACGATTATTTTGCCTGATAAATTTGAGATGACAGTTTAAATAATGGAACGCCACTGTTTTAATCCTTGGCTGAACATGCCTATATTTATGTCTGCCGTCTGCGGAGAAAGAATAATACAACGCGGGATTAGTTCCGATGCAACATTGGAAAAGCTCCTGTCTCTCTAAATGAGCCAACTTTTGCTGCTTTCCGTCCGACCTCCAACAAATGAACTTTTTTCTTGTTCGTTACTGCGGCAGACAAAGTCCCACCTATACATCACCGGAATCGGCTACAGCTTGTTGTTCTTTTCTTTTGCGAAAAGTTTTCAGTTACTCAACCGATACGCGAAATTCTAAACATTTATTTTACCGAAACGAAAACGTCAACAATCCATTCTGCAAAAAAAAGTTTATTAGAACAAATCTGAAAGGTTTGCTTTCGGATCTCGACACATGAAATAGGACTATTAACTTTTTTCAAGCAAATCCTAACGTTGACATTTTTGCCGATTTTCTAGTAGCAAAAGCGTTGTTAGCTTAAACAGCTGTCATAAAGAACGGTGCAATGTCTTTCCAAGCACTGCATGAATAAATAATTTTTGTTGGTTTTGATTCACTTTGGAACATACTATACAAATATAACTGTGTGGGGCCCATACAAATAATGTTACGCTACCATTTTGTATTGGCCCCATTGTTTTGTCATGGTATTTATGATAGTTTGGGTATGGCTATTGTGTAGTGCAGATGAGCAAGTTTTATTATTGCATAAATACACACTAAAACAATGCAGTAAAATTATTCTAATTTAAATTAAAAAACATTAATTCAATTATTGTAAATAAAACGGTAAAGTATAGTTTATTTAGTCAATTTCAAGAATTCGGAACGGTTTGGATATGCTCCAGAGAGGCAGGCTTCTCAGAGGTCCACGAACAGTGTGAAGCGCTGAAAATATTGCAAGTGTGGAGCAAACTGTACAGGAGTCTCCAGAAAAGTCGATTCGATGACATGGTTCACGAGTGGGAAGTTCTCCATGCAGTTTACGCAGAATTTTGAGAAGTGAGTTAAATTTTGAGAAGTACATGTTTAGCTATAAGATTCAAATTGTTCAAAACATGTTGCCTACAGGCTTACAGGTCTTATGGACTTATAGAAAAATGCAGACGTGATCCTTTTACATAAAAAAGGAGCACAGGAAGATTTAAAGAACTACCGTCCAATAAGCCTCCCATCAGTGATGTACAAAGTTTTCACTAAGATAATTTCTAAAAAAATATTAAAAAAACTGAATGACGCACAACCAAGAGAACAAGCAGGATTCAGAAGTGGATTCAGTACAATGGATCACATCCAGGTTGTACAGCAGGTCATAGAAAGGCACAACGAATACACCATGCCACTGTGCTTGGCTTTTATCGACTACGAAAAAGCACTTGATTCCATCTCAAAGCATGCGATAATGGATGCACTGCTTAGCCAAGGTGTAGAGAGAGCCTATGTAAACCTATTAGAATCGATATATGATGGAGCTACAGCCACAATTCACCTTGATGATCTTGAAGTGGGAATTAATATAGAACGAGGTGTACGGCAGGGTGACGCAATATCGCCTATTCTTTTCTCGGCTGGCCTTGAAGAAGTATTCCGTAAACTGGATTCGGAACAGGATGGTGTAAATATCAATGGTGTAAACTTAAACCATCTTAGATTTGCAGATAATATTATTCTCATTTCACAAGACCCAGAGGAGTTGCAAAGACGCATACAAGAACTGCAAAGGGCTGGCGAACCATTTGGCTTGAAAATAAACCTGAAAAAGAGTCAGGTTATGTTCAATAACTTCGCTCAGGACAGAAGAATTTCAGTTTTTGGAAGGATTTAGATATTGTGGACAGCTTTGTATATCTTGGGCAGAGGATTTCAATGGAGGAGAATACCGCCCGAGAGGTGGAACGGCGTGTTAAATGTGGCTGGCATGCATTTGGTAGGCTCAACAGAGTGTTTAAGAGCAGACTCCCACTTTGCCTGAAAATAGAAGTATTCGATCAGTACGTTCTATCCGTTATGACATACGGAAGTGAAACCTGGACACTCACATCGCAATCAATTCAAAAACTTCGGGTGGCACAGAGAGGAATGGAAAGATGTATGCTTGGCATTACAAGACGAGACAGAAAGTCCTGTGCATGGATCAGGGAACAAACAAAAGTCTGTGACATCATTGGAAGAGTAAAACAATTGAAATGGAGATGGGCAGGCCATATAGCGAGGCGATGGGACGACAGATGGACCAAGGCAATCCTGGTCATGTATATATATATATATATATATATATATATATATATATATATATATATATATATATATATATATATATATATATATATATACATATCGATACGATCATTTGACTTTTTTAAGTTGGTAAAATTGATCTTGCCATATGACAGACGTTTCATATAATTTCGTTAGTTAAATTAGAAATTATAGGGTCTTTTGTAATTATTAAAATTTTTATTGGTGATTGTTCAAAAATAGATTAATTTATCGAGAAAATAATTCGCATCAAATTGAGCTTAAAAACGAAATTTCTTATGCTGATGCATGACGAATGTTAAGAAAGCGTTACAGTGATGAAGTCATGTTAAAAAAAACTTTACAAGTGATACAGTGACTTTAGTGATGGTAAAAAAGTAATTGAAGATGAACCTCGTTCAGAAAAACCTCCCAAGATATCTATTGAATAAAAAATTACTAAAATCGAGGATCTAGTACTGAATAACCGCTGAATAAATATTAGATATTACTGGAATATCATTTAGATCAACTCAATTAATTTTAAGGGACAATTTAGGGTTGTCTAGTGAGTATTCTCGTCTTATTCTGAAAACACTAAATTTTGAAAAACATCGTCGAGTTGCTTGCTGACAGGATGCTTTCTTTAAACGATGACACTTTGAAATGCTTAATTACTGGTGATGGAATATGGCTTATGACCCAGAAAGCTGAACAATCTAGCGAGTATTGTGCTAAAGGTGGACCAAGGTCGAACAAAATACGTCAAACGTTATGTTAACTGTTTTCTTCTGTCATAGAATTCGAACTGTATTCGAACTGTACTGTCATGGAATTCGAACAGTTAACACAGGATATTATTTAAGCATTATACGTAATTTTTGTAAGCCCATTCGAGGAAAAGTGGCCATATTTGTAACAAATCAATGCATGGTTTGGTTTGTTTTGGTCATCACGATAACGCCCCATCGCAATAATTATTTGTTAATTTTTTGCTAAAAAATCGAACAAATACCTTTCCACATATGGTACATGTGGAATTCACCAGACATCTCGCTTACCGCTTTGTTGGAAATAGCAAAAGTCAAGTAAAAAAAAAATGCTTTAAAGACTTGAAGAAAAACAGGCTAGAAGAAATTACTTTGAAGAAGGCAAAATAAATTTGAATAAATACATAGATACTTTGTGATTTATTATAAAAGTCACCTTATATTTCGATCGTAGTAGTATTAGTCGTTTTGTTGATCTCAGAAACAACATTGTGGTTTTAGGGTTAAAGGAACATCTAAACCAGAAGAATTGGCCGGTAAAAATAACTTTTACGATGATATACGCAACAAATTTATCAAGAAATATCCATATTTTTTACTTATGCAGCTCATTTAAACTTATAGCAATGTAATGAAAGTGATGTATGGTTATTTTAACATTTCATTATTCAGCAATTCTTGAAGGACTAAAATATCTTGTTTCCCTGTAAATTTTAAATGACTTTGATAATTAATAAAAAGCGTAAGAATGATACATAACTGTCAAATCAACAGATTTGTTGACAGATCAACATTCAATTCAATCTTCAAACACTCCCAGATCATAAAGGGTATTTTTTCCTAACAAAAGCATTCAATCACAAGTAGCGGAAAAAGCTGGTGTCAGGTAAAACCCCGATAAAGTTTCCTGCTGACGATTGAAGTTATTATCAAACAGCCATAAAAAGCACAAGATAAAGTAAACAAAAACCAATCAACACCAAAATAAATTCTTGCATTTCTCTCCTCTTCGGAAACAACGTTCCACGAATCAAACTGATTTTCTTCGAGATATAATAAAAATTGTTCGATAAACGATTTTCACCTACACAGGCTTTTTTTAACAAGAAAAGTCCATTAAATTGAGCACGTAGAAGTAATGAAACCATCCCGCTTCCTGCACAACGTTCGGAATTTCTCGCTCCTTATTGTCACTGAAGTAACGCTAAAGACCCTCTGATTGAAAAACGGTTTTTTTTTCTTAAAACCACCTTGCGCCATCTACGTAATTGATTTTCGCCGAGAAAAAAATACGTTCGATTTGATACTTTTAAGTAAGTTTAAACAAACGGAGAGTGGGTTTTTAATTTTTTAGAAAAAAGGTCGCCTAATTGTCTTTCAAGATTTAAGCAAACAATGTGTTAATTGCTAATCGGCAAATTGGTGAGGGGTCGTCGGACCAGATGGCCTTTTTCTGTTATTGTTTCGTTGTTGTTTCGTCGTAAAACATTACTGTTCAATTAAAGATTGTTTTAAATTAAAAATGCAACTAAGTTAATATTAACTTAAAACAAGCATGTTTATTACAAATTAAAAGTAAAGTTTTGTGGTTAGAGGCGCATCAGCAACTGAGAAGGCTACTTTTTTTAGCGACTGGACCTACAGTTTAACGTGGGTTCGAAACCACGGTCATCAGCTACCGAAAACGCCGGTCAGCACCCTCCTCGGGCTATCAACCCTTGGTTTTGTGCTTAACCGAAATTATCTCGAGAAGCCTACCGAGTGGCGAGTGACCAACGCAGAAAACCTCTCAGAAGGCATCCGGCCTTACCCAGCTTCGAACTGGCGTGACTGAGGGGTGATTCCTTGTCAGATTTTACACTATTGCCTAGAAACATTCACAAGCATTTTTAGAAAAACTTTTTTGCCTAGTACGGGATTCGAACCCGGACCATTTATTACAAATTAATTTGAATTATGAATATATATATATATATATATATTGGATATGGATATGGATTGATGACATCGTTAAGTATATTGGTTCCAGTGGCAGAGGCAGAGTGGCAGAGGAAAGCCCAGGACCGAGAAAGTTGGAAACATGCTGAAGATATATATATATATATATATATATATATATATATATATATATATATATATATATATATATATATATATCTATGCTGAAGATATATATATATATATATATATATATATCATTATCATCATCATCATCATCAGCCCATGTTCTTTCAACTGCAGGATGTGTAATGATTTGAATATGTAATGTTCTATTACTGTTCTGTTACCTACTAATGCACGGTTCTATTAAAATCAAAATTACATGCAAGTGACATCTAGTTTTTTTTTATGGACTTATGGGAAAATTTTTGGAAAAAGTAAAATAAATTTAAAGCCCAACTTTAAATTGCAAAAAAAAAACTAAAAGGTATCATGTTCTTCGAATTCTTTAAAAAAATCTCCGGTTTCTCCTCTTTCTAACGATATGCAACTTCACTAATTCGCTAAATTTCTGTATTGGGGACACATTAGGCTGATATTCGAGATGCAGGAGAAAAACCTGTTTTTGTGTAAACACGTGCAATGCAGGTAAAAACTGTTATTTCCCTCATATACAGTAGAATTGCGTCACCTGTCTCTCTCTTTCATTAGGTAAACGGAAAACCAGCTCAAAAAACGCGCGCCATGGTTTCAGTTTTTTTACTCGAGATTTCACTGTTTTTGCTGATTAACGCATTTGTTGTTCCAACGCAGCGCCGCTAATCTTTTAATTATGTTACTTGTGTTATTTGTTTTTGTTTAGTTTTGTTAGTGTTTTTGTGACATTTTTTTGATTTGATAATGGCTGCATTCTCTAATGAACAAATCGCAGACATTTTGATGACATATGGAAGCGCCAATAGTGTAGCACCAGAAACGCAAAGAATCTACCAAGAACGCTTTCCTCACAGACGCTTACCTTCCCCTCACATGTTCCAAAACACTTACCGACGCTTACGCGAAACTATATGTAAGAAAGAGATGGCAGCCAGATTTCACTGCGCAAAAGTGAAATAGCATTTTCTACCTAGTTAGCATATGTAATTTACGCAAATAAGTCCTATCGAATATCAGCCTAATGCATCCGGATACACAAAGTTAGCAAATTAGTGAAGTTAGTAAAACGTTTTGAACGCATGAAAGCATATCGTTAGAAAGAGGATAAACCAAAGAGTTTTTCTAAAGAATTCGAAGACCATGATCGCTTTTAGTGTTTTTTTAATTTGCTATTCAAAATTGAGCGTTAAATTTATTTTTACTTCTTCCAATAACTTTGCGAGAGCCTATACAAAAATAGATGTCGCTTGCATCTAATTTTGATTTACATAGAATCCTACAACATTACACATTAAAATAAAAGAATAATTTAGAGGCTATACCAATAACTTTTTTTTAAATTAAAGTTTCAATACTGACTTTTGGAATTTTTCGAATAAAGAATGAAATAATTAACATAAAAAAACCTATAATTAATACTTTATGGAGGCGAGGAGATAGCAAAAGACCCCTCCAATCGGCCATTTTAATTTGGCAAACGATGCACCAAACACCCTATATATATTTAATTATTACTTTAAGCAATTGCTTAAATTATATTTATAATAAAAGCACAGTTGAAACATATTAAATGGTTATTATTTAATGAATAAACTACAAATAAATAATTTTAGAAATTATAAATCAGCCATACATCAGCCAAAAAATAGAGGTGGCAATGTAATATCGTAGTTCTAGTAGTATTAACTAATAGAGATCATTACCTCGTGTTTGCCGATAAAATTTATTTTAGTGTGTGTATTTAAATTTCATTATAACCAAAATTGTATTCTATACGCCAATGTAACAATATGCTTCTTATTTACGGAGAAGCAGCAGCCAGAAAAAAATGTACCAAGACTTTTTTTCGACATGTTCAGGAAATTGGGAAATTAAGTTTCGGGCTTGCATAGACTCAAATAATGGACATTTTAAACATGTAATTTTATACAACAATCATGTGTTTTATAAACAATCACAAATCCTGGATGTGACGTGAATCGTTTAAACGCGTTATGGTGTGAAAAAATAGTCATAGTAGTAACACAACTTTGACATTAGACGATATTAATGTGTAACTTTTCCCTTTTTCGGTAAAAAAGACTATGTCGCAACGTATGGAATAAATGGCTATAAAATGATTACATTTTATTTTCAAATAATACTTTAAGAGAACAATGAAACAATAAATAGAATTTTCCTAACAATTTTCGATGTCAATTGTAGAAAAATGAGATTTGTGGAAATGGTTGCATTTTGAACACATGTTTCAACGTAACTTTAAAAACCTATTAAAGATTTTTGGACGTTTGCAGACAAATTAAAAAAGTAACTTGTTTATCTATCACATTTTATATATATAGACACATTACCTTTAAATTAGGAAACAATTTGGTAACAAAAATTTTACTTAGATGTAAAATAAAATTGAATTTATAAAATTACACTTTGGCGGGATCAAGCAATAAAAAACACAGCAATTTTTATTATTTACCTGTATTTATCTGTTAATATTAAGTTTAATTATACGTATACACCTTCTCTTTGGATTACGAAATATTTTAGCATTTAGCAAAATTAAAAACTTTGATAATGAGATAAATGAAACAGTAACAAAAATTTCTATCATCTGCCTTTATTTAATTCTTTATCTTTGGTTTAATTTCCTTCATCATCACTTACTTCATCAAGGTAACATTCATTGCAAAGAAATGTAATGTGGTCCCGGTAAATAATCCTTAGACAAGCTGTACATTGCGTCTTGGATCGTGTTTTTTTTATCAGGACATATTTTGCAGCTTCATCTGCATGTACTGGAACTTGTGCCGGGCTCATTACATGAGTTTCTATCGCTATTATTTAAGTGGTTCCTAATTTTTCTTTCGAATTTTCTCTGATGGTCGGCCATCCAATGCAATGCATGCATGCATGCATGCATGCCCAATTCACATAAATATTTTCTCCTTTTTTCTATAAGTACTTATAGGAATTAGCGTTTATCTCTGCAATATCTAGAAAACGAAAAAAAAAAGTGTCAAAGGCCATTTGTTTTTTTTTTATGCCGAATACTTTTTTGCTTTTTTGTGAATTTCATCAACTCCTGTTTTATTATAAAAAGTTGTGATGCTTGACTTCCGTTTTTCATTTATACATTCATCTATTTCAACTGCACAATGAAGTGATAATAGTAGAACCACAGATCTATTTTTTGGCACATAGACACAAGTGTAGTCCCATCAGAAACTCCGAATTGAATATTCAGGTTTGCCTTTTGCTGTGAAGCGTTGGGGTATTTCTTTTTTATTCTTTCGCAATGTGCCCACAACTGAAATTATATGATTTTTGCCTAAATCTTTTAACAAAGGTGACATGTTGGTGAACCAATTAGCAATGGTCAAATTTCGTCCTGTGCCTCCTATTGGTGTAATCAGTATATTTTTTACGTCCACTACCATGTTGCTCAAAAAATTTAGCCTATCTAGTTGCTTACCACCATAAACTTAAAAACATAAAACGTCGTTGCATCTACGAGTGGACAAAGTTTGATTTCGTATTTATCATGTTTTGATTTCATATATTGTCTGAAAGGACATTTTCCTCGAAAGCTTGTCATCATTTTATCAGTTACGACATTTTGTCCCACACAATAAGGAGATAACCATTTTTTCGTTAATTTCACCAAAATTTTCCTTACAATAACACCCCTACGTTTATTTCACAGAATGTTCTATCAAATAAATCGATTTGTTGCACTGTCTTTGCATAAGATTCACTCAAATCAATAAATGTCCCACAAAAATCTTTCACACAACGCACTAGATACTACTCACCTCGGTAATAGAAAAATCGATCCAATACAATCGGCCTTTATATAAGGCAAATTGTTAGCAATAAGCTAACAAAGGAATTGTAGGTCTACCAACCAGTAGAACAGGTAGCATTTCGGAAGCAATTTGGCACTTCTGATCACCTACTATCAAAATGTAATAAAAAACTCGATCGAATACAATCTGCCTTTTTATATGGCATTTGTCGATTATGTGCCTTTGACTATGAAAGTCTTTAACTCGATTGAACATTAGGTAATAATGAAAGAACTTGATCATGGTCCACTCATAATTTTTCTATATGTCAGTATTTATGAGACAATTCTCAGAAAAAAAGAGATGTGTTTAATTAAATGTACAAATAAATCCAGTAACCATTACAATGGTAGCTTTCTCATATTGAAATATTCATCTAGACAGAACGTGTTCGTCTGACATATTTATATTTTTAACAATTTCTCAAACCTTCACTCATCGTTCAACCAATGACATCATGGATGATTTGTTGACCACTTCTTCAGTAATGACTTCAACAAGGCGTCCTGAGCGTGGAGCGTCACTCGTGCTGGTTCAGAAAACCACTTACGAACCATGAAATGTGAAGAGAACTTTTTCAATTTTTCTTTGATTGATGGTGTTTCCACGTAATCGAATTAATCTGCTTTCAAAGACTGTCAAAACAAAACTAAATGTCAAATAAATTTGAAATTCATGGAGCTTTACTAGAAAGGTAGCTAAATGACATCACCTTTCTGATGTGCCACCTATCGAAAAACACTTTTCACTCTAACCTTTAATATCCACAATTCTACAGTCGAAAACATAGTTAAGTTATTAAAAAAAAATAGAATAAATCAATATTACAACATGTATGTTTATGAGAAATCTCTGCATTTAGCTAATTGCTGATAACCAGATTATACCTTTTGTGCGGAAATGTTTTTGTAAAATCCGAGAAGGTTATAAAGTATCAGTTCGGTATAGGCAAAAACGTCCTTCTGCGACCCAAATTCAATACAGTAAAGTGCTCCTCTACGATGCTGAAAACGCGGGATAACAATAAGCACTGTCTATGAGTGGGGCTCGAAGGTATAAAGCGTCTCGAATAAAGCTCCCCATTCTATATAAAGGTGACAGGTTTTTCTTTTCAACCGCCGAAAAGAGCCTAATTTACACAAAAGATTTCCTTTACCTACTTCAGACATGTATGTGTGCGTGTGCGAGCGTAGAAAACATTATACAACAGAGATTTAATGATGATTACGGTTGACCAATTGAGTAATAGTGTTGGTTTTATGTATGATAAAAAAAACTGCAGATTATAAGAAAGAAAAGGTGCAATGTAAAATAACGACTTTATGAAATAATAATAGTTTTTTTTTCTACAAAATTTAAATTATTTCATGAAAACAATTCGCATATACGGGACTTTTTATTTGGATTAAAAAAGTTCTTTCGTTTATTTCTTACCACGTCGGCTCACCATACGTGTAATCAGAATTTTATAATGAAAACAACGACATGATAGTAATCCTGTTCAATAAAGAAAAACCAGCACTTTCGTCTAATTTCCCAACTTTTCCAAATGTATAAGTCGTTAAATAAAATTATTATCAATAGGCTAACAAAGGAATTGAAGAACTACCAACCAGTAGAAGAGGCAGCATTTCGGAAGGATTTGGCACTTCTGATCACTTACGAATTGTGAAAATGTAATAGAAAAATCGATCGTAAACAATCTGCCTTTATATGTATATGGCTTTTGTCGATTGTGTGCCTTTAACCATGAAAGTTTTTGACTAGATTGAACATTGGGTAATAATGAAAGAACTTGATCATGCTCGAATAGATTTCTAGATTCCTAGATTCCTGAATAGATTCGAACTGATCATGCTTCGAATAGATAAAAGTTGATTAATACATCTACGAATATGCTACAGCAACGGTGAAACTACATGATCCTACCTACCTGAAGTTTTCCAATATGAAGAGGTGTTAGACAGATATAAATAATGTCTCCGAAGTTATTTTCAATCTATCACTCGGGGGGTATTTAAAAACTGAACTCATTAAACAAGGAGATCAACATTAGTGGAGGGAGATTCAACCATCATCTAAAGTACATGACCAGTGCATACTGCTCGTTTCTAATATATGGTGCCCAGACGTGGACCTTAACAAGGCAAATAGTTGCAAAGCTAGAGGTTACCCAAAGAGCGATGGAGCGATCAATGATAGGGATTACACGGAGATATAAGCAAAAAAATTGAATGGATTCGTCAGAAAACTAAAGTTGATGTGATAAATGGGATTGTGCATGCCATATGGCAAACATAACAGATAGTAGATTGAATATTACGATCCTTCAATGGACGCTATGGATGGGAAAACTGAATACAGTTAAACCTCTGTATTGGACGACATGAAGGCAAAAAAAAGAAGATATCTAAAACTATTAAAACAATAAAAAAAGACATTTTTGTTTAACTAGGATATCACCCCAGGTTCAAGCTTTGCGGTTCATTCTCATTTTCGAACAGCATCACTTTTCTTCAGATCTAGCGAACAGAGATTATTTGAAGGAAGATTTTCGGGATATTTTTCTAGCCATCAAGACGCAACTGTTCCTTTGAATGAGTTGACCGGAAAGACAAGTATTTTTTCAAAGACAGCGAAACCCGTCATTCAACCTTTTAGAATATTATGTTGTAAAATAAAATTGTTTTAAGCTATTCAGAGGATTCTATCTATGAAGATAAAGTGAAAAGTCAGATATTTTTCTGATAGATGATGGTGCGATCGCAAAAAAGATCACATTTTGGAAAAATAGCTTCCTCTCTAGTAAAGTACCATACATTTCAAACTGATATGATATTTAGTTGCATTTTGATTGTCTTCGAAAGTCGTCATTTGTACTCTCACTTTGTTCACTACTCTTACGTGAAAAACCATTGCGTAAAGTGAAGAAAAGTTTAAAAAGTATTATGAAGATTTTGCTGCTTCACTTTTCATGGTTCATAAGTGATTTTCTGAGTTTAGATCTCGCTGAACCAGTATGAGTGATTGATGCTCCGGTCGTTTCTAGTATGGAAAATATATGTTCAATAATACAACAATTTCTTGAAGGATCGGTAAGAAAGAGTAAAATGTTTTCTCTAGAGAAATTGTCTTGTTGCTCTCGTATATGTACTGAATTCAACATATACAACATACTATTCAAGAGACCGTTCTGAACATGACGAATAAACTTTATTTTATATTCCAGGGACGTCTAATGACTAAAGGTAGTATTCATAATTGACAGTAATAGGTTACAGTGGATCTCAATTAACTCAAACAATAATAGTTAAAACACCCTTTATTAACTGGACCATATTGTTTGTTAGTTGTTTCATATTAAAATATATTCGTAGATTCATTGATTTATTTCACCTAATATATTTTAGAAGATTAAATAATTTTTTTAATAGAATGTCTATCATGCCAAAAGTAGAAAATTATATATTGTTTATATGTTAGGTAAGCGATTTTCATAGGCTACATGTTTTTAATTTTCATTACGTTATATTAGAATTTTAATAATTTAATTTTATTAATTTTAGAAACTGGCATCGCTTTAGTGTTTATTTACATTAATGCATTAATTGCTGGAGTACGAAGATTTGGACATTTTGCTCAAGTTAATGCACAGAACATCGAAGAAGAATTTTAGAACGTCATGATCGCTTGCGTCTTACGAACGAATAACATAGTTCACCAGACTACATGAATAGCTAGTAATTTTTATTAATGTATTAGTCCACCTCGATTATACATCGTTTGATTTGATACACACACTGATGACATGGTTGATTTAGTATTATTGGTGTATTTCGTTCCCGGTCACTTGTTCCTAAAGACTTAGGGCTTGCAGTGTTTGATAAGGAATGTATAAAAACAGAAGTCGCTTGCCGATAATGTTCCAAATATGATCAATTGATGAGAATTTTAAAGATCTTGATCAAAGTGAAAATGAATTTAGAAGACTTTTAATAATGTTTACATATGGGACTATTTTGTGATATCGACGCATGCCTTGTTAAGAAAATATAGTTCAGAAGCATTCTAAGGCAAGGGAATGAGTGAGGTTCCAGAATTTCCATGTTACCTTGGACGAAAATCAAAAGTGATCTGCTATCGTAGCAGATAGATCCAACCAAACAATAGTATTTGCAGTGTGATATTTAAACTCAGAGATTTACCACTAAACACCAAACTATTTCTGTTAAACATCTCGATGTAGCATCATCGGGAGATGTCCCGATGAGTTAATTGTTTTAGACCAATGGTTCCGATATAAGAATTGAAGTATGTAGTAAAATCTCTTCAATAGAGAAAAATGACAGTTGTTGAACTACTCTAGGAAATAGAGTGGATGCTTAGTTGTGTGAGATAACACGAAGTACTATCAAAACGAAAAAATCTTAAAGTGTCTTGCTCGGCAGTTCATTCGACGTCTTGTTCTATCAGCACATCTTTCTGGGGTACTTCGAAACAGGAGTCGACAACACCATAATATTCTATGAGGGTTTTTATTGGGCTTACTGACAACTCCCTCGTCAGAAAGGATGGCGATCTGTCGCCTACAAAAACACTGTAAGAGGCAAAATTTCGAAATAAACTGACTGTTCAAATTTCTGTGACTCTAAGCTTATATGCATGATCAAACTTTATAAAGTCAGTCATTCATTATCAAAGTCCATACATATTATAATGAATATGAGGTTAGAACCACAACTCTAAAATCCTTTTGAAATGTTGAGTGAATTGAAAAAAATATATAAATAAATAAATTTATTGGAAATATGGTCCACATGTAGCAATCCATTTGATTGTTATTTCTACAGTCCCAAGAACAGAAAAATAGATACAGGAGCAGGACTGAATCATATATGATAAAGGATCAGTTTGGATGATTAGTGATGTATCATTATCATACAATTTTAATTTAACATTTCGGACCAGATACGGATTTTTGCATCAAGATCTGAACGTTCACCCATACAAAATCCAGTTAATGTATATAATAGAATGATCTATAATAGAATGATCAAGAAGATATATAATAGAATGATCAAGAACACGTCAACCGCATCCATATTTGTCGTCAATATGGTGTCTATTTTAAAGAAAAATGAAAACCTTATTCACAATTTGTTAATGTATGTTGAAGAACCTTTTACCTTTCGGGTTTTCAGAATAAATACGATTTTCAAGATTGGTCTGACGAAAATCATCATCAACTGAACGAGAAACCTCTACACCGTACCTAAGTCACAGAGTGTGCAATATCATCGTTAAGCATCTGTACATTAACCTACTAGTTTCACGTGAGGTAACATTGATGCAAATAGGTGTATATGAAGTATTTTGTAGTTCTAAATCCGAAAATGATAAGCTAATTACTGTAACACACGTTTTACAATTTAATTTTTATTTAATATAAACATATAAAACGTGTTAAATCTATTACTGAGACATTGCTGAGAATTGTGTGAATAAAAAATATAGTAAGTGAGATGTTATACAGCGATAAAAACTTTCACTTTCTCCTCTTGTGTACTGTGGCATCATCTCTTTTTAAAAATCCGCAGTAGTCGCCCAACATAAATGGGTTCCAGCGTCCCTGGTATCTTGCTTTCATCGTCCTTATGTCCTGGTGATATCTCTCTCCTAGTTTGATGTTTACTGCACTCAAAAATGGATAGGTTTTCATCTTTCTTATATTTTTTTCCTTTATTTGGGTTTTTCGCCACCAAGTTTTTTTTTGTGGCGAAAAACCCAAATAAAGGAAAAAAAAATATATGAACACGCCACAATCATTCAGACATTACTTTCATCTTTCTTGTTGTCCAGAAATCCTTTCAGTATACTTACAAAACACTTCCAGGCTGCCAATTCCTTTTCATTTAATTTTTCTTGAAAACGGAAATCACCTAGAAGCTCTCTTATTTGAGGTCCAATTTTTAGTTTTGCATCACTTAATTGAGAAAATGTTTCTTTTAGGTACTTGAAACCATTACCTTCTTTGTACACTACTTTGATAAAGTTTTTCATTATTCCAAGCTTAATATGGAGAGGCGGAAAAAGCACATTTTTGAGTTAACAGGGGGCCATATTTTATGTTTGAAGTACCAGGTTCAAAAGAAGTACGATGAGGTTAATTTTCCATACTGTAATGTTTTTTTGTTGCCCTACTCTCCCATAGACACAAAAAACAGCAATACTTTTAAAACCCCCTTGAAGTCCTAGCAATATACCTATCACTTTTAAATCCCCACAAATATCCCACTGACACTGTTCATATTTAACGGGATTTAGTATGGTTTCTAAGCTGTCATAGGTTTCTTTCATTTTTCTATAGTGTTCTATATTAACCTTATTCTTTAAACCATCAATATCACAACAGACACATAGCGATCGTTCCATTTTATAAAAACTTGAAAATGTTACATTTCGTTTTCGGTAAAGTGAAACACTTGCATTTTTATCTAACAGGTTCCACTATTGAAGTCTGAGACTAAGTGAGCTTCACTAGTAATTGTTAAGAACGTTAGGTCAAAACTGGTGTTCTCAGGAAGTTGTGGATAAGATGCTGATGAAGAATTAGAATCACCGGAAAACATGTTGTCCAGGTTTAAAGGTGTAATCGGTACCGGTAGTTCCTGGCTATGAGGAACTAGCTTAAGTGTGGAAGGTAAATTTCAACATTGAATTTTATCTCTTTGCTTTTTTAAAATCCCTTCTGTTTTAATGGTAGAAAAGTAGCAATCACTGACATGGTCAGTAGGTTCTCTCCACACCATAGAAATAGCAAATGGATAGAATTTTTCTTGCGATGCATCCACTGCACTAAATTTACGTGACAATTCACACAGCAAACAAGAGGAACCCAACTTTTATCTCGATTGATATTGATATCTTTGACATTTAAAATATAAAAGTTAGGTTTTTTTGACTTCCTCAGATATAGATCAAGCTTGTGACTTTAAAATAAATCGTCCGCATATACAACAAAAATATCCGCTAAATTTTTACAAAATCGACTGCTAGAACTTGCCATTTTATATAAAATCGACTTAAACACTTAACTGTACTGTAAACGAAGCAGAAACAAAGTAAACTATAGAAAACGATAAGACTGCCCTTAAAGGTTCGTAGAATATTGTGGAAATACCCCCTCAATGGTCTTGTGGTTATTCCTATATTGTCCAGTCCAAAATCAGGTACAAATGGTTTCAATGGCCTCATGATATAAAGGAGAAGCAGATGCTTGAAAATGGGACGTGTTTCGAGGATTTCTGTGAAAAGGTGTTTTTAATAACTATCTAAATGAAACGCAAAAAGAGCATTCTCGTCAATGTTGCCAAAATCATGTCGACCTACGTAATTAATCAGGTTTTCTACGATTCTGTTGTTAATGATGCAAACCGCAAGATATCGAGAAATGTTTCTCAATCTTGTCATCTCTAGATGAGGATACTACCTGACCTGTAAAATCGCCATATATAATGGCATGGGACTTTATGCGACTATTTGAGGTTGTCCGTTGAACCCCCAAAAATATAGTGGAGCTTAAACTCAGAATTACCGGTCGTGTAACGAGTAATGTGCAATTCGAAGTCACTTTCAAAAACTATCTTTATTCAATAAACCGCTTATTTTCTTTTATAACGTTATATATGTCTAATTTTTTCAATAAAATATTTCGACTAATTAGTGAATTTTTATAATCGCTCTTATCTCTGCTGCATCCTGTATTTAATACCTACGTGCTGTAGTTCGAAATGAATAAATTAATAATAACTAATAACAATATAGGTACCACAATAATTATTTTATTGTACACTTAACGAAATTAATAATCTCTTTCGAAATTGTGGTTCCCTTTACGAAATTCGTAAACTTTCTTCAAAACTATCTATAAAACCCTCAAATTATCTCGAAAATTAATACTCCTTCATTAATTTAATATTGAATCTTGCAGTAAACACGGTCGTTACAGCTCGAGTTGATGAATTATCTTTTTATTATCCACTTCTACAAGGAAACAGGCGATAATTCTTTTCTGGACCACTTTGCAGCGCCCTCATGCACAGGATAATTTACTTGTTGTGAGTTTCCTGCGTACTTGTAAACAATTTTGAAAAACATGTAATTTTTTAAAGTTAGGCAGTAAATCTATTTTCATATATAGACGTATAAATTACTTAATATTCTGGTTTGTTTTTAAATGGTATATATTGTTGGATATGAATCATGTTACAACAGGAAAATTGGATTTAAATATAGAGGTTGAGCGATAAGTAACATCCCGGTTGGATTGGCACGTCATTTGTGATTCACCTGTTTCCGAAAATTATACTGGGGTGAGCCTGAACAACTAATGTAGTAACACATCGGTCACTAAGGCATATACATGGCGTCACGAATAAAAATTCCTTACCAGTGGTCCATTGTCCCAACGTTCAAATGTCATGTGTCAAAATTTCATGACACTCAGCTTACTAGTTTGTGACCTGTTGTGCTTTAAGTGACGCTACTTTTGTTATTTTCAAAACAATGGAAAAAATAATTTCATGTGTTGATTAAACATTGCTTTTTGATGAAGAAAAATACCGTTGAACAAAAGCAATAGCTTGATAAACATTACCCGAACTCTGTCCCAGGAAAATCAACCACAATTGATTGATGCTGAATTCAAACGTCGCCATACAAGCACCGATGATGCTGAACGCTCTGGATGTCTAAATGACGTGGTTACACCAGATAATATCAGAAAAATTCACAACATTATTTCGCAAAATAGTAAAATAAAGCCGCAGGAGATGATATCGTAAGGAAGTATTTATACCAATTTGTATGATAGGGAGGTTAGATAAGATTTACGGTTAGAGACGCATCAGCAACTACAGGGCTATTTAGCGACTGGACCTACAGCTTAACGTGGGTTCCGAACCACGCTCATCAGCCACCGACAAACCCAGGCTAGCACACCTCTCAGGCTATCAACGCTTAGTTATGTGCCTACCCATAAGTCTATTATGAAGCCTACCGACTGGTAAATGATGCAGAACGCAGAACACTTCTCAGAAAGCGTCCGGCCTTACTCAGCCCATTGTCGGATTTTACACTGTTGCCTAGAAACAATTACATATATTTAGGAAGGAAATACAGACAGAAGAAAGAAAGAAAAACGAACAAACTACCACGCCAACAGCGGTTTCGGCACAACAGCGGCAGGCTTCCGCTCTACCGTCCGCGCCAACGCGACCGGCTATTTTGTATGAACATTTGGGAATGCGCAAATTGCTATCGAAATGGATACCGCGTTGGCTCACAGCGGATAAAAAACAACAACGTATTGATGATTCTGAGCAATGTTTAGAACTGTTTGAGCGAAATGAAAAGAACATAGACCTCGGAGTCAATCGACAGTCAGATAAGCGGACAGCAGCCGGTGAAAGCGCTCCAAAGCGATCAAAAATGCAATCATCGATAGAAAAGGTTATGGCCTCTCTATCTTGTTATATGGATTATATGGCGTTGTTGGTGCGTTTAAATGCCGAGATCGCAAAAAGGCTTCAAATGAACAAAAAATAGTCCTGTTTCACCAAGACAATGCACCGTGTCACAAATTTATTTACGCTATTGTATAGAGCAGACGTGCAAGTTTCATTATGAATAAATACAAGCTAAAAGAACGCAGTGGAATTGTTGTAAATTACGTTTAAAAAAGGAATTAAATTATTGTAACTCAGCAAGAATTTAGGCGAAAATATCCTGATGGTCTGGCGTCTCATAAAAAGACAATTTTCTTTATTCAAGTAGTTTCAAGAATTCGGAACATAAGAGGTATATAAACAGTTCGAAGCGCATGTACGAAAATGTTGCACGTATAATCCAAAGTATGAGTGAGTCTTCAGCAAATAACAACAACGTGGTGCATAATTGAAAATTTCTCCACGCAATTTTCGCCGAATTTTGAGAACTAACTTGCACATGTATTCCTAAGATTCAAATTGTTGTTGTGTTGCCTACAGACTCATTGTCTATTGTTTGTTGCGTGCAGACAATAATAAGCGATTATAATACAGTATCTTCATGATGTCATCAGATCTCAAGATTTGACCCCTTCAGATTATTTCTTGCTAAGATTTTTGAAAAACAAGACTTACATATATAAGCTTCAAACCATATAGTAACTCAATAACAACATCCATGCTGAAATAGCTGGATTAACACCAGATATGTTGACACTAATTATCAAGAATATTTTAAAACGGGCACAAAGTTACATTGCTGTTAATGGATCACATTTGATTAACATAACCTTCACAAATTAATTAACACAACATTTAAAGACATGTAGAAAAAAATTCGGTCTTGTTTCTTTCAAAAGTTATATATAATTAAAATGGTAACACTTGCCCACCAGTTATTATGCAGCTCAATTTCTCAATGATCAGCGAAAATCATAATAAGGGATGAAGCTTACTTTGACATTAATGGTTTTGTAAATAAATAATAGTCTCCAAGTCGGGCATTATAGAATCATCAAAAAAATACTTAACCAACATTAGTTTATAGGTTGAAAAAGTACAAACTGATTAGAACAGTACAAATAAAATGTCATATAAATCGGAGCGGGCAACCTGTCATAGATCTCAAAACACGGATGATATTCAGCCTGGCGTGTTTCAAGCTAAATTTCTTAATGTAATGACAACGATCAGCTAACAACAAAAATGAGCCAAATTCTTGCTGTGTTAACTCAGTGACAATATATGATTACAAATAAAGAACGATTAAATAATTAAAACTTAACATTCGACAAGTCCAAGAGGAAAAGAACAAGATGTTTTAAATGTTCCGGTGTTCTTAACAAATAAACTGAGTTAATGTCAATAATGACGGAAAATTAGAACCACACAAAAATTAGCACAATTCTAAGCGAGCGTTTTGCGGAGATCTGTAAAAGGAAGCAACTAATAAGGATGATAAGCAGTTTGTCGTGTCATTTAGTACTTATTGGATGACCAAAGCACATTACTCGTGTATAACTCTGAATCATGAAGTCATGTCATCTATATCCTTATACGAAAGCTTAAAACGTTCTTCTTTCATACCAATAGATCCACCTTGTTGGAGTTCAAATAATTGATTGAAACGAACATGAACTCTGATCCTGAAGCCATCTCATCCATATCCTTATATGAAAACATAAACTTTCTTCTTTCATACCAATAGGTCCTCGTTATTGAAATTCAGATAATTGATTTAAACGAACATGAACTTTTGACATTTTAGCACTTTTAATAAAATCACAAGAATACAGCTTAGTTTAAGAGTACCCAGTCTGTAACAGAGTCAGTTCATTACCACACTTCAAAAGTTGAGACAAAAACAGTAACGATAAAAACCAAACCCTACTAAAAATAATTCAATCCATTCAATAACCAAGTACCGGAGAACAAAATCTTCTTATTACTAGCAAAGTAAAAAGCTCATCGAGAATTTCTGATAAAATTTATCCGCAATACCTAAATGGTTGAAAATATAAAAAAGCGCACAACTTAAAAGCATACTAGTGCAACATCTCATCTAATGATATTATGACAGATAATTCATGTCACAGGATCAAATGGTGAATAGTGTGAAAAGTGTTTTACATGGTTGGGTTCTCAGAAAGTACGGTGCTTTTCAGAAAATATTATGAAAAATGAACGTAGACTGTATGATGCTTTTCTATTGCAATTCTATAGTTAGGATGAAATGTTTTGTCTTTTTCATTATTTTTTCTATACGAGGTGTGTCAATAAAGTAATGAGACTGGCGGCGTAGCGTTCGATCTGGTAACACTGTTGGTTTTCCTTTTGGAGGGGATGCAGGGCAATATCTGATGAGTCTTCAGTACGAATTTAGACTTCCTAGAGTCACCTGGTTGTCCATAACAATTATTTTCCTGAACCGGACTTTCTAGTGCGATCTGAAAATAACTGACATTTTCGAGCAACGGTGTGCTATCAAATTTTGTTTCAGACTTGGGTACAGTGAGACGGGAACTTTTGCAAAACTTCAACAGGCCTATGGAAACAGTGTTTTATCAAAGGCTCAGGTTTTCGGGCGGTTTAAGGTATTCTCGAAAGGCCGACACTCGATTGAAGATGAAACTTGCACGGCAACTGCAAGAAGTGACAAAAATGTTCGCGGAATCCGGAATCTTGAGCGTTCTAATTACTGATTGATGGTGAGATTATTGGGGACGAGCTGAATTTAACTCATTCCGTTCATCAAATTATGACCAATGAATTGGTGATAAAGAAAACCAGGTAAAAACCTGGGCCTTTGACAAAACACTGTTTCTATAACCCTGTTGAAGTTTAGCAAACGTTACGTCACACTGCGCCCAAATCTGAAATAAAACTTGAAAGCGTACCGTTGGTCGAAATTGTTGTCACTGACTTTCAGAACGCACTAGAAAAATCCAGTTCTCAAAAAAATATAGAATACCAAGTGACACTAAGGAGTTGTAACTCGTACTGAAGACACGTCAAATGGGCCTCTCCTCTAAAGGGGAAGCCAACAGTATTTCCTAATCGAGTGCTATGGTTTCAGCCTCATCACATTATTTATTCCCCTGAAAGATCAACAAAATTTAAATTAATGTTACCATGTGTGGATATATGCAGCCCCTTAGACCTTCCCTGCAGATAATAATTTAAGAAACATAGTGATATTGAATAACATTAGTAATTACGTTTAGCTTTATGTTAGTTTAAGTTAGCTCATAAAGTTAATTTGTTATAAACCATTTTAAAAGCAGTCTGTTGTTGGGCGATTACTCTGAGTATATTTCTATCAAACAACCTAAACACTTGGCGTTTTTTGTTATTACACAGATTGCAGATAATATAATCAAAAAAACTATGTGCGTTGCTATTAGCAAACAAACTAGTTATATTTTTTATTTAGTAAGTACTAAGTAAAAAATCAACCTAAAGAATTATCATTTAGATTTAGTTTTTTTTGTTATATTAAATATAACATTATATAAATATTAAACCAATTCCAACATTATAATGAAACAAAAATATATCTTAGCAATCTTGAATTTGATTTTATTGAGCGATATAATTTTCGTCCCTTATATATCCGGGAAGGAAACGGTATATTGAAATTTCTGTCAAGACGAAGAAAAAATACCTTTGGCTTCAAGGCAATAATAACAAATTCGTCTTCTACATATACTTTCACTGACCCTCTTCGCCCTGCGGCTCCTAAAGGGACCCGGCTATACGCCTTACCTAATAAAAATACTGATATGTTGGTGGACACAGGATACAGGTCACGCATACAAAGGGTATGTAGATATTGGGAACAGAAGCAGATTTGAATAAAATTCCCAAAAGAACTGAAAAAGCAGCCAATCTATTTCATTCAGTTTTCATTTTTCATTTTGATTTTCTAAACTGAAAAAACAATGTTTTTTTATATTGTCTCTAATAAAACATTATTATAGTGATGGAATGACTAATCTTTTCCAATAAGGGAGTGAGGGCTTTAAGAAACAGTAATTGAACAGTAAATAATGATATTACGTTTTTAAAATAATGTCGTTCAAATGTCCCTCTCGGCTTCGTCTGGTGGAATGCATCATGGAGACCCAATTTTGGACTACCGTTTCGCACATATCGCGTGCGTAGTATATTTTCAATGGTGGCTTGAATACTTCGCTTTAAGTCAAGACTTATTGGGGGTTTATTTTTGTAAACTCGAGATTTAAAATAACCCCACGAAGTATAATCCAAGGGTGTGAAATCGCATAATGTTGATGGTCAATTGACATTACCATTTTGCGAAATAACGCATTCAAAAAAGTTTTCTTATAATAAATCAAGCACAAGCTTTCAAGCACCGTATTGTCGAAGGAAAACATTGTTTTTAACCACATTTATCAATTCAAGTCAAATACACAGTACGTCCATTAAGAATTAATGAATTATTATTCGAAGTTTTCACCTCTCGCTACGATACATTTGTTACATCGATTTAAAAGTGATTCAAATGCGTGCTTCAGCTCATTTTGTGGAATACCCTCCAAAGCGAGGAATACCCTCCAAAACGCGTCGAAGCTGTTTGGATAATCTGAATGTCTTCAAAAAAACACGCTTTCAACTTTGGGAACAAGGAGATGTCACAAGGGGCTAAATCTGTGCAACAAATTCCAGCTGTCTGGATCGCGGTATTCTGGCCGAATGCAACAAATTCTGTGCATCAATCGTTTCAGGACTTCGAAATAGTACTGCCCAGTGATAGTGGAATTAACTTTTTGTGGATGATGTCTTCGCTTTGAAGGAGTTTTTCGTGTTTTTTCTTCTGCCTGTGGTGTGTTTTTCGTACCATGTTTCGTCCCCCGTAATAATTAATTTCAGGAAGTTTTGTGGTTTTTTGTGTTTTGATCATTTCTGGTTGCTGCGACGACCTCTCTGGAATGATTGACACTAAGTGATTTCTGCTCCTCCGTCAACGTGTGTGGAACAAACTTTGCACACACCTTTGGTTTACTTAGATCCTTATGAAGAATGAGTCAAATCGTTTCATTGCCGATATTCAAAGCCTATTCCATCGATTTTAGTGAAGCATTGCAGTCATCTGCTACAAAATCGATCGAACTTTTGCGATCATTTCGGGAGTGCGAGCCAAAATTGGTCTCCCGTCACGTTTCTCATCCTTTAGCGACAACCTGCCATCCAAAAAACGTTTATGCCACAGCAAAACATTTGTTCTGCTTAAACAATCATTGCCATACACTTGCTGCATCAACGGGACTATTTCTGATGCAGTTTTACCGATTTGTTAGGTCCAGGAATGTTCACACTTTGAAGCGATGTCGCTCGTCAATAGAGGGCATGACTGCTGCGTCCATTAAGTACTGATACTTAATGGACACACTATATATATCCTTTTAGCATATTCTTATAGCGCTCATCATTTACAGTAACATGATTTCCATCATCGTCTTCAAAAAAATAAGTTCCTATCAGTCCAAAAACCACATCAACCAGTGACTTTCTGGAATGAAGAGGTAACTCCTAAATCATGCAGTTATGTTTGCTCACAAACACATTTTTGCACAGCCAGAAGTGCGCTTCGTCAGAAAATATTATTTTTTCCGACTGTCATAGATTCCAATTCATGTACCGTGTATCTTTTCCATGGTGAATTAACACAATGTACTAAACTGATTCTATGATGGAAATTTACATTTCAAACAGTGTTGCTGCTATTATGGTTCAAAGTTCTGACATTCCACAAAACTCTTTACTAAGAGGCACAAAATAAGTTGATTAGATAATAAATAAAGGGACTTCCAAATTGTGTGGTTTTTGAATTCTTGAATAAAACACAGAATTTGCGTTGGTATCAAAAAACTTTTTATTGATAATTGAAACATAGTGTACGACATTTAAACAGGAAAGACAATATCTGCCAAATGACCACCTCTTGAAATTCCACGGAAATCCACTCTTTTGTCAAAATTTTGGATGACTTTTTGGCATAATCGTTGCTCTATCACCAATGACTCGAATAATTTCATTCTTTAGTTCAGGAATCAATTGTGGGTTGTTCTTATAGACCTAACTTTTCACGTAACCCCAAAGAAAATAGTCCAACGATGTCAAATTACATGATCTGGGTGACCAATTAACATCACTGTTTCTTATAACAACACGTCCAGGAAATGTTTGTGTCTTTAAATCAAGTATTTCATTAGCAGAGAGAAGTGTAGCGCCTCTCAGAACAATATATCCTCCAGATCAATATTATTCAATTCATTCCACAAAAATCCAGTTATCATCTCATGATATCGAACACCATTCACAGTCATAGCTTCATCAGCAGCATTCTGAAACAAATACGACCCATTTACACCTCTTGACCATAATGCACACCAAAAAGTGACTCGTTAAGATGTAAAGATTTCTCATGAATCGATCGTGGATTTCACTACCCCAAATGCGGCAATTTTCTTTATTAACATACCTACCAATTTCAAAATGTGTCAAAAATCATCTATTTGTTCTTTGATTCAATTGACAAATACACAACGTTTTGAATGATCTAGTGGTTTTAGTTCCTGCGTTTTTTGAACCTTATATGCCTTCAAAGCCAAATATTTCCATAAAATACGCCATGTTGTGGATTTACTGAGTCCAAATTGTTGTGAACGTCGACTAATAGAAATTTCTGAGACTTCAGCAACACTTTCACGTACCCAATCAATATGCTCTTGTGAACCACCATTAAGACTATATATTGCTCTTTTTTTATCTTCTACCGAACTAGTTTCTTGAAATTTTAGAACAATTCGATTTATAGTGCCTGCAAATGAGCGATTGTGCAAACCATAAATATCAAGTAATTTTCTAAAAATATTTTTCACAAAACGCCCATTTTCATAAAATATTTCAACAATTTTAACACATTGTTGTATTATGTACGACTCCATTTTTATAAATGTCATACATTACACTTCTGAAATGAGACTAGACTTAAGCAAATTCACACGCCATCTCTGTCTTATTCAAGAATTAAAAAACCAATCAATAAAAGACCAGTTAAATGATAATCAGGTATTTCTATAAGCCTATTATTGAATTATCAAAATTTGTGGGATCTGATCCCACAATAATACGCAAAACTATTATTATTTTGACGATAAATCTATATAAAAAAATATAAGTGGAATAAGAACTTCAGTGGTATTAGAGAAGCAGTGGAAGAACATCGTTAAAGAAGATTTATCATATCAACCAATGAAGAAAACAATACCAAAATCAAAAAGGCTTTACGGAGTAATTGTTAATTAAGTATTAGAAACAGTGTGGACTTTACAAGAATATCATTTAGATCAATTCAATCAATTTTGAAGATTATTTAGGTTTGTCTCGTCTTAGTAATGTCTGAATCATTGTGGCGTGTTCATATATTTTTTCTCCTTTATTTGGGTTTTTCGCCACTGTCTAAAACTCAAAAAATATCAAAAATACCTGTTCTTATTTAAAGAAAGAATCACTGGGTAAAAACAAAAAACCAAACGGAGACAAATTTCTCAGTGATTCTTTTTTGTAATAAATTTGCCTAACGAACAAAATTTTAAAGATATAAAAATGTTATAAAAAAATTTACAAACTTTTAACGTTAACGTTAACGTTTCGGAGGGTAATCTCCCCCCGTTTTCAAAACTGAACTAAAAAATAAATTATATTAATTCGTAATATATAAAGTAACGAGTGAAAGTAAATATATTTTTTTGTATGTCAACGATACTTACTTTGTCAACAATGGATTTTCATGACAGTGACATACTACCAAAAAATATATATAGGTAATGTTTACTGTGTGATTGTTTATTGTACTGATTGTTTATTCAAATATTTAAATGTCTTTAATTGTATTCTTTAGAATCGGGAACCATATTGAATTTAAATCTACCGAAGGCATAGCAATACAGTTATTTTTATTTAAATTAATTATAGCGGTTTCTTTTAATCTTCTGTATTTTGTTACCGATTCTTTTAATACCGTTTTGGAATTATTCCAATTGATTTTATGACCTGATTTCCATGCGTATTGACAAATTCTAGATTTAGTAAAATCGCCCTTTCTAAGAAGATTTTTATGCTCTTTTACTCTAACATCTAACGGTCTAGATGTCTCACCTATATAGAATTTGCCACATTCTCAGGGAATTTTATAAACCACATTTTTGGTATTTTGTTGTATATTGTTTGTCTCGTCTTGTTTGGAAAGCCTGAATTTTTGAAAATCGTCGTCTTAATGAAAAAAGATGATCGAATAAATCATCACATAAAGAAATTCCCCACTATTTAAAATATTGTAAAAAATTAACTCCAATAAAGTGTAAAATTAGATACATAGGATAGGATACAGCGGTAATACCTTAGTTTTAAAGTAGTGTTTAAGAATGTAAAATCGTTTTACGAAACTATAGTCACACAAATTTAAAAATAAAAGTGATAGATGACAAAGTAAGAAATTGTTTTATGCGATTTAAATATAAACTGTCACAAAGTAACGGACAGATCAATCAATCATTTAAAAGAGATGATGACAATTCTGAACGAATATCGTGCAACGGATGAACCAAATCGTTAATAAAGAATGTTGTTTAAAAGTTTCACGTCATTTGGACGAATGTATTCGACAAAACGTCCACATTTGTTGCAAAACCCCATAGCTTTTGCATATATAACGCCCCACCCCATACCGAAGAAATTATTCGTCAGTTTTCGCTTAAAATCAAACCATAAAAATCATACCATTCCACAAGCACCATATTCACCAGATATGGTACCATGTAACTTTTTTTATTCCCTCGATTGAAAAAACCCACTTCGTGGATGCTGTTTTGAGGTCACTCTCTTGAGGTTATTCAAGAGAGCCAAGAGAGCCATTTTGAAGGAAATACCAGAAGTCGAGTATACAAACTAGAAGAAACGTTGGAATAAGTGTATAATAAAGGATTACTAAAAGCAACATAATTTCCATTATTCTAACCACTTAACGATAGAAACCCTTTAACCCCTAAATCACCCCTTTAACGATAATTTTAAAATGTAGCATAGTGAAAATACATCTAAAAAACTAAATCCCTTGCAGGGCTTAGAAATTAATTAAAAAAAAATGGGTAAAATTAAATGACATGAATAAATTTAATGTTTGGTTTATTTGGTTAAATTTAATTTAATATTTCACTTTTGTTAAATTTATAGTGGACATCTAGACATTGAAAAAATGAAATTCTCCGCCATCTTCATTTATGGTATTATGCCGATGGATAGTTTAGGTTGTAACCACTTTTTCTACTGCTAGTTTAATATAGTATTAATATAAACAATTGTAATACATACAAATTTAATTATCGGGGAAATTTAGATATAAATCTTAGTTTGTTTATTTTTTATAAGAAATATCTATAAATAAGATTTAAATAAAGATTTTCATAAGATATAAATGTTTGTTAAATTGGATTAGGTGTTCCTATTAATGTTGTTGATTTTGCTAAGAGATGGCGTTACTAATATATTTGTTCATATAGACTAATGACGTATACGACGGTTTGGAGCGTAAACATACGCCATCAAAAGCCAGTTCGTTATTAAATGTCATTGTGCAAAAAACATAGTTTTTCATAGATTTAAATATGTCGAACGTTTTGCGGTGAAGTTTAATAACCTTCGTTAATTTGAAGAAATCAATTACTGAAAGTTATCGACTATTGGTTGAAGATTATGGTGAACATACTCCAACCCAAAAAAACTTGTAAACGATGGTTTAAACGCTTTAAAAGTGGTGACTTTATAACATATAAAGAACGTCCAGAACAGCCGAAAAAATTTGAAGGTGCAGATTTGCAAGCATCATTGGATGAAGGCTCAACTCATACATTGAAACAATTTTCAGAAATATTGAATGTTATGCAATCCAGCAGTTTCCGAACGTCTACACGCATTAGGAATGACCCAGAAGAAAGAAAAAGGGGTTGCATATGAATTGAAGGAAAGAGGCATTGAAAGACGAAAAACCACTTCTGAAATGTTGCTTGCCAGACAGAAAATAAAAGTTTTTTTGCATCAAGTTGTCACAGATAGTGAAAAGTGGATCTATTTTGAAAACCCAAGGAGCATAACCATGGATAGATGCAGGCCAGCCTTCAACATCACAACCAATGTGCAATATATCTGGAAATAAGGTGTTGCTGTGTGTTTGGTGGTATAGTAGTGAAGCTGTGTATTATGAACTGCTGAAACTTGGCAAAACGATGACTGGCTATCGATACCGAAAACAATTGATATAATTAAACCGAGCATTGAAGGAAAAATTACTAGAATACGTCGAAAGATGATTCGATAAAGTTATTTTTCATTTTTACACGCTTCATTAAGTAGGGTTATCATATAAATAGAACATGGTTTAGTTTTAAAATTAGATTAAATCATCTCCTGATGATGCTAACATGGTTAGCGAAACGTGCATCGAGAAGTTTCAAAAAGTGATTTGTTGTTTAGTAGTAAATATCTTCTTCGAGTTTCTCTTGTTTCTATTCGAGTTTATTGTTTCACACGGAAGATTACAATAGAAGAATTGAACTCGGCCCCATGTTGAAAAACGTGTAAAAAACTATTTGGAAATCGTTAAATGGGACGTCCTACCCCATCCGCCGTATTCACCGGATTTAGCCTCTTCGGACTATCACACATTTCGATCGATGCAGCGCGGACTTTCATAATAACAGTTACATTCTTACGAAAAAGTGAAAATTTTTCTTGATGAGCGATTGGCATCGAAAAACCTAAACTTCTTTTGGCACGGAATCCATTTTTTCAACGAAAGATGGGAAAAGGGATTGCTAACGATGGCTAGTCCTTGAACTATTAAGATAATTTTATTATTTATTTATTAACCGAAACACCTATTATATCACAGGATCTACGATGTATTACCTTCGAGAAAAGTCATCCATATCAACTCAAAGATATCGAACGTTAATACAATTAATATGTTACATATTCCTAATTCTGGAGTTCATAGATAAGACAAAATTATATTTAAACCGTATCTATAAATTTAAAATCCTCCCCTGTCAGTACCCTCCGTTTGAACGTCTTTAGACAACTAATAAAATCTCACACATACACACGTTTGGGACGCATAAAAAAATTTATTATGTGCAATTTAAATTCAACGAACGGAATTAAACGAATTGAATAGGTGGAATGCGACCGGTCCCATCCGGAAAACTAATTTTCCCCTTACCGTGTCACATATATCACGTATTGGAAGGCGTCGTGCGCTATCTGTCGATTGTTATTGGTTTTACAAAACGACACAAAGAAGACTTTACTGTGACACATTTAGAAGCCGATTACTTTTATTATTTTCATTCGGTCACGCCGGGTACCTTTGGCGAAGACGACGACGACGACAACGGCAGGACGTTATTGGGTGCGAAATTCCTGCAACCGTTCTCCCTTGTGTTAGCGCCATCAGAATTTAATCAAACGACCAAATGTGTTACGAAAACAACGTCGACTCTGAATCGTGCACATTCAATTTACAGAATCGTCGGATTGGACCAATACGGTCTCTTTGATTTGGCAACGATAGTCTTCGTCAAACATATACATATATTTATTAAGCATATAAAAAAGTCCAGCTATCAATTTACTGATCTATAATATTTTAATTACATTGGTAGTTTGTTGTTTTGCTAAACTTCCATGTTCGCAAAATTATTCACATTAAAAAAATAATAAAAGCTATTTATACATTCTAGTTGAATTCGTTATATTATAGGAGTAGAATATATGTATATATATATATATATATATATATATATATATATATATATATATATATATATATATATATATATATATATATATATATATAGTTCATTCAGGGAAATAATGGTTGCACGTCAACAATATATATATGCATATTTATGCATTATGCATATGCATTTTCAATGCCATAGAATTGATAATGCTTGATGGGGGGTGGATAAAAATTCTTCATCATATAGGTCTAGATGGAAGAATGATTGATAACTGTTCGGATATGTGGAAAGATGTTTTATCAACAGTTACTTCACAGATCTGGATGAATAGCATCAGACATACAGAAGAAGAGATTGAAAGATGGTGGAATCACGAAAGAGTATTTCATAGACTAGAAATTAATCCCCTAATAATTAACATGAACAGCGATTCAGATACTGAAAATTGTTTTAGTGATAGTGCATGATTAAACTCTGTGTGAACTAAATGACAAGCCGCTATGTCCACAAGCAGAAGTTTCGAAACAGATTTTTGATTAAAACATAAAAAAAACTTTTTGCATTACTTTCTCATTTACAGTTTTATCGATCATACAGAAGCCAAAGTCAGGGAATTTTGGTCTTGATGTGGCAACATTGTAATGAGAGTATGTCATAGATTTTGATAACGAACAACCATGATTTCCCTGAATAAGCTGTATATATATATATATATATATATATATATATATATATATATATATATATATATATATATATATATATATATACACGATGGATTGATGACATCGTTAAGTATATTGGACCCGAGTGGCAGAGGAAAGCCCAGGACCATGAAGGTTGGAAGCATGCTGAAGAGGCCTTCATCCTGCAGTGGATCGATACGGGCTGATAATGATGATGATGATATATATATATATATATATATATATATATATATATATATATATATATATATATATATATATATATATATATATATCCATCCGACGAGAGGTCGGCGAAGATATGAGTTGTTTGATTGTGGAGAGGGACTCCCTATTCTTGGCGAGAGAGCATATATCGGTACTCTGATGAGTCTAACCACCAACAGACGAAACATGTGCCCTCCAATGTAAGGGATGGGTGGGGCTTCCTCCCGGTCAAGCAACTAACCATTGCTCATTATGGGGGAGACGCAGGTTGTTGTGCGTTCCACATGTTCAAAATATAAGAGGTGGGCTCGTGGAGAGTGGAGTGGAACTTCTTTATTTTTAATATATATATATATATATATATATATATATATATATATATATATATATATATATATATATACTCTCACCAGATTATTAAATTGAATGTTACATTAAAAATTCCCAGTACGAATAACACTAAAAATAAAATTAAGATACATGTGTCAGTTATACATAATACACGTAGCATTATTGGACGCTTTAAAGATATTATCTGCTGCGATAGCTTTATGTGATTTTAATCTAATATCGTAAAAGAATTTCATTTTCGATTAATTTAAATCGTTCCTGGACTCGGTCTGTTCAAAGTCCCCCGTCTTCTCATCGGGTCAGAGGGATAAAGAAGGTATTTATAACTTAAAGGCAACAATGCACTCAAATGGACCGATCCGGCTTTATAATATGGTTGTTTTTCCGCTCCATAGAAATTCGCCGTGCCACGATTGGTCTCCTTTATTGGATACAGGAAGATGACCCGCTGAAGGTTTCTTTGAACTTAAGTAGGTTCGTTTTATATACAAAATATACATCACTATATTATAAATTAAAATAATTTATATCTTTTGTAAACAGTAAAATATACTAAAATATACCGATAAAAACGAGAAAACAAGAAAAAATTGTATATTATGTAAAATATGTTTTAACAATAATAAACAAATTGTACTTAAATTTGATATTCTGAAGAGGCAACAAATAAACTCCAAATAACAGTGAACCAAATAAACAATTGGACTAAAAGATGGCGTATCAAACTGAAGAAGACTAAGTCTGTACACATCAATATCACAAAGAAAAGAGAACAACGGATTCCAATTAATATAAATAATGCCTAGAAACCCAGCAAAATATGTAGGCATCACATTGGGTGCGAAACTTCGCTGGAAAGTTTGTGTCAAAAAGAAAAGAGGAGAGTTTGATATAGTGCACAAGAAAATATATTGGCTCCTTGGTAGGCACTCCAGTCTATCTACCTGTTACAAAATACTATTATATAAACAAATCATCAAACCAGTGTGGACCTATGGTATGCAGCTCTGGGACTGTGCTGTGGATTCTAAATATCCAGAGATTCCATTCGGATGGACACTATTGACCAGACTATCATCAAATTCACCCAGTCATGAACAACGGTTCCATCAACACCTGAACGCTGAGTCAATCCTACTCGACTCAACAATACCAATCTAACAAGACGACTCAAAGTGAAGCCTTTCGAGTAAGCTAAGCGATTGTGCTAGTGCAAAGCAGGGAATAGTGCAGTTGTGCATTACACATTAGTGTTATGTAAATAAGTTATTAGACTCTAAGGTATTCTAGTGAGTAAGACCTTGGATTTAAGTTTTCGAAGTAACAATTTAAGTTAGAACAGAATTACTTACTGATCTATATTAGATCAGATTGGAATATGAGTAAATGTCCTATGGGGTGTTGATTTAAGGAAAAAATATATTAAAAAATAATCATGAGTAGATCCGCTATGGTTATCATAACATTTTGTAACCCTACGAGCAATGGGCCGAATTATATGAACTATCTTCTTGTGACGAGGTTTCTCGGATGAGTTATGCACTATTTCAAGTTTAAACTAATTTATCTTTTATCTATCTGGAAGAAATTTAGAGTGCCCCATACCTCAGTAACCGAAGAAAACTGTCAGCATGATGTTTATTTTCGAACAACTTTGACGCGGTTTTTTGGATTCCGTCCGAAGACTGTTGGCTTATTTGCATATCATACTTGTAAATCCATGTCCTATCGTCCGTTACGATACGTTTCATGAAGGGGGCATCCGTAGAAACTCGAGAAATCATATATTCAATGAGTCGTTTGTAGATGTTGAAGGTCGACCAAAAAGAGGCAAATCAATTGCCACTTCTCGACTCTCTTTGAACTGCAACATTTTCTGTGATTCAGCACACGAAATTTCGATTGATACACAAAATATAAGGCAAACTCTGTACTCAACATTTTTATTTATAGTTAAATCGGAACACACACTTGACGTAAACTAACAAAACCAGCTGAAGTAAATAAACTAGTTGACCTATCGCGCTCAATGTGGACATCGTAACTAGGTACAGTGCTGACACCTTACAACAGAAAAGAAAATTAAAGAATATTTTGCGCAGGCTTTATAAATGAAAAATTCCGGGTACTTTTTACACACAATGTATGGTACACCCTGCATGGTACAAGGGTTTTTGATAATAATAATAATAATATTTTATAATCTAGCTGAAGAAATTAAAAAAAATAAATAAATAAATAAATCGAATACGTCTCTGTGTTAGAGCAACCCTGCGACCATCATCCCCGCAGCGACCTGCAATCACTCTCAAAGCCACATTGTTACACCTACAAAAGCCAGGAGCGCATAATAATGTGCTTTATTTTCCTGATTCGACCGAGAGATAGGATAACGCTTTTCGCTTTGCTATTTATAATGTGTTCTTTTCAGTCGGTAAAAGCATTTTCTTTTCGGAGAAAAGGCAGACTTAATTTAACTGAGTGTATTTGTATTTGCTTTTAGTCGAAAGTGGAAACAGGTATGGGACACCTCGGGAATTTTCTCTATGAGAAATATGTTTCAGCCACAGATCTAATTAAGTAAGATGGAGTGTACATATTTATGGATAACGTTCCTAAAATAGACCTGCGAAGCCATATAGACCAAGAAGGAAAACCCAAATTTTATTGTCAATTCTTTAGTATTTATTTATGTTTTATATTGTATGTATTATATAAGATGTTACGAATTGTACGGACTAAACTATACCAGCGAATTCTGCTGCAAAAAATAATGGTATTTTGTCATATAAATCTTAGTCAAATAATGCGTTCTAAGGGACCCCAAAATCAGGTATCTCCTGCGTTCCCCAAATGAATCATCCTGAAGACGGTTTTTCACATTTCCGAAACCGTTTACAATTAAATTTAAAAATTTGGTGATTGTTGTAAACTTTGGCCGCCTGGTATTTAAAATTTTAAAACGAACTGGTATCTAAAATTTTAAAAATTCGTTCATGGACGTACCATAATGAGAGGTCCAAGGTGATAATTGCCCATTTGTTTTTGCACGTATTCTTTTTTAATGTTCTTTCAATAGTATGAAATCCCTGACTTTTTTACGTAAAAGGGATACTCTTTGTACGCCTCAATAGCATGCACCGTTTTCGAATAAATCGCTCATAAACTTTTTGTGAGCAACACTATAAAGGGCATCCAAATAAAAAAAAGAAGAAGTTTTAAGAAAATGTTACAACTTAAAATCATATTTATTTATATTAGACACAAATATTGAAAATTATGAAATTTTAAAATTTGAAATGTTGATTTCAAAACTTTACAATACTCACCAAATTTCATAATTTTATTGCAAACGGTTTCGTAAATGTTTGGGATAATCAATCTTCACGATGCCCCATTTGGGGGGCGTAGATCCCTTATTCGCATTATTCGTCTAAGAATTACAGTGTGTCCAGGGTACGGACTTACCACCCCCTTAAAAGTTTGATTTCTGGACCGATTTTCATAAACTTTCTTCTGAATAGATCTCGGAAAACGGCATTAAGAAAGTGTAGCACATGTTTTTTTTGCTTATATCATGGCTAACTTCGTCAACTTTCATTCGTCAACTCCCATTTTCGAGAAGTACTATTAGGGTTTTTTTAGAGAAAAATTAACAACAGATTCTTGACCAGCACCACCTTAAACCAAAAGGTACCGATTTTTATGGTTCTAAATTTCTGGGTGTCCTTGATAATATGTTATGATATTTTTACAATAATAATTAATAATTAATAATTTTTCTAATAATTACAGACAATTTTTTAACAATAAACTTCCATTATTTACAGGTCGATCTAAATTGGCTATATTAAAAATTATAAATACTAGATATTTCTATCATTCCGCCTATCATTTCTATCATTTTCTATCAAGCACTTTTCAATACGTCGTCGGGTATTGTTTACTACTTTTGTCAATTGTTGTTTGGTAATGCTACGGCAAGCCTGCCTAATACCATCACACACATACATCGCCCAATCCAAATATTTGGAAAATTATTATTTAACTAGTTTCTTACGTTAACTACATGATGAATGGGTGCCCCGTTAAATTGTAAGTGTAAATTGTACCGATAATTAAAAGGCAACGCATCAATTTCAGAACCAAACTTATTTTGTAAAAATCTAAGAAATCTAGCTACATCCAAATTTCCATAAAAAAAATGGTCCAATAATAATGTCATTTAAAATACCGCACCAAACGTTCAACTTAGTAGAATATTGTCTCTTACATTGTATCACCCATTGTATAACCCCATGTGGGTTATCTTGAGCCCATAATCTAATACTTTGTGATGATACGATATCATTTGTCGTAAGTGTGGCTTCATCTGTGTATAAAATATTTTTTAGAAATTTAGGATCTTGTATGCACATGCATTGTAATCATAAACAGTATTCAATTCTTCTTTCAGTGTCACCAACTTCAAGAAATTTTGGTTTAAAAGGTTTCCTATTATTTTTCTTCAAGGCATAACCAGATAGTGCTTTTCGCGAAATTTAAAATTCTGCTAACGCCTCTAACGCTTGAGTGTGGATTCTCATTAAAATAATCAAGGACTAATTGAGTTGCTCGAAATTCACGAGAACGATGCTGGTTAGGAACTTTATCAACAGTTCCGTTTTGATCAATATATTGGTTTATGCAAGAAACTGTAATATGATTGATGTTCTGGATATCTTCTATTAAATTTTTTTGCTGCTTCACGAAAAGTTCGCATGCCATCACCAACTAATTTTATAATTTCTACATTTTCTTCTAAAGAATAAATCATTATTGCCATTTGAAACCATTATTGCCTTTTGAAACCATTATTGCCACTTATAACACAAATCAATCAGTCACAGGGACATTTGTTAATTAGTTTACAATTTTTGATTTCGATGGCATAGGTTTAATAACAGAAAATATATGTAATTATTAGAAAAATTATAATATAAATATCACAAATATTTATATTATAATTTTCTAATAGTACTTCTCGAAAATGGGAGCCATAAAAGTTGACGCAGTTGGCCATGATATTAGCAAAAAAAAACATGTGATACACTTTTTTAATGCCGTTTTCCGATATCTATCCAACAAAAAAAAGTTTATCAAAATGACAAAGTGTTTTTAGCTGCAGAAGACGCTGATAAAGTTTGTTAAATACAATGCCGAACACAACATTTCTAATTAATAGTATCTACAACATTTCTAATTAATGTTGCAGCACTTGCACTTACAGTCGGATAAATGTTTTCTGCTCTAACATTGGATTTTACCTGATGCCACATATGCTAATTAATTCTTTCTCACTTGTTTGCTTTGCTTTTTGGTTTAGCATTTTCTTGATGTATCTACCCATCCTTTTGCTGGCGTCTCATGTGTATCGAACCATGTTTCATCAAAGTAGATAACGGGACGTATTTTTTATCTAATTTGTATTTTTTTATAGAGTTTAAGTAGTCAAAGTGTCATCGTAAAAATCGTTGTGATTCCATTAATATTTGTCTTTCATTAATAGTCCGATATGCAAAACCCATTAGGCCCGGCCCTGTTTACGTTTTTTGCAACTTTACCGGGTTTCGTTACAACTGGGGTTGTTAACAGTTTATTGCAGCCATTCGGTAAACGATATATCTTGAACCGCACTATACCTATATGCATAAGAGTAAATCCTATTAAAGCAATTTCTTTTTTTGAAACCCGACAAGATACAATTTTGATCACTTAATTTTTTGTTATTATTATTTCTACATAGTCGTCTTCTGTATTAATTCGTCTCCTTCTGTTTTCAGTAACGGCTTCCTAATAGTCTTGAAATGTCTCATATTGATGATTTAGCTCCATACATGCCTACAATTTACCCCCTTTCAGGGTTAATTAGCGGTAATAGCATCGTATACGGGACAATTATACAATTTAAATTGAAACATGACACAGCTAAATGATCTAACGAAATATTTTAAATATTTAATATCAACAAATTGCCTAAGAAATTTTGTTTTGTCCTCTATATGAAAACCACTAACTAATAGACATAAACTTAAAATGAAAATCTGAAAAATATCCTTTTCATTTCAAACATATATTATTCATCTCCGTTTTATCTCAGCCCCTTCTCAATTTAGACCAACTATGTCATCTCGAACTTTTATATTTTTTTTAAATTTCCAAATCTTCCCTTTTCCTCAAATTGTACAAATATCCCTGAGGTGACCTGGGCACACTTTTATGTTATTCCATTTGGGCGAGAATACAAGGTGGCGTGTGTCTGCGGATATTGGCCAGTTTTATTATATGGCCAGTGGCCGATGAACGTACAGCGTCCCCTACATGTTTTCCTTGATATTATCTAATATCGCTGAGGTATATGACCAGGACGAAATCGCCTCGAGTTACCAGCAGGACTGGAATAAGGAAATCGCTTTTTTTTTAAGTCAGGAGAAGTTGCTTAAAAAAAACAAAAAAAAATTAGATTAGATTAAAAGTTCAAACAAAGAACTTTATTAAAATGGATTTTGAAAGGCTTTTTGTTAAGTAACTTTTGTTTTAAAAATTCGCGTGCTTTAAACATCGATGCAACGGTTTCTTTTTTCGGTTGGCATGATTGTCCTTGACACCTGACAGAAGATTCATTTCGCCACTTAATTTTGAAATTATAGCTTTCTTTATTAATTGTAAAAAAAAATTGTAGATGATTTTTTAAAATAAATAAATTTATCGAGCAAAAAGTTGCATAAAATCTTACCTAAAAAAAAGGATAGTTATTGTGCTAATGCACTAAGAATGCTAAGAAAGTGTTGGGGATATGAAGCTGTATTAAAAAATATTTGCAAGTAGTATAAATTACGTCAGCCATTCAGCTGATTTATCATGAAAAACTACTACTGTTTTACCAATAAGCATTTTTAATGCAAGATCAATATTTTTTATTGTATAAATACTGTCAGGACCAAAAATATGTATCTTTCTCTTAAATATTCTAGCGTAGTTTACACCGCTCTGTAATTTTAAAATAAAGTTTTTAAAACAGAACTTCTAAGACTTTCAGTTGAACTGGCGCAGTCGTACGGATTTCGGAACACGTATTTATCTTAGATAGTGCCAATTTAAGGCGAAGAGATGTGGTTTCTTTCAAAAGGTTATCCAGGAGAAACCCTACAACTCAAGGTTTGAAGAAACCATACAGTTCTAAGGATCAACGAAGTTAAAGAAGAGGTGCTTTACTACCTACGAGTACAGAAAAGATCACCACAACAGGGCCATCCAAGCGAACATTGGAGGGACCCACAACAAAGGATCATCCAAGCGAATATTGAAATCTACAGCACAGGATTAACCAAGCAAAAATTGGAAGAATCCTCAAAAACCACAACAGGATCGTCCAGAACGAATTCGCGGCAAAGGATCATCAACAAACAATATTGATTCTTCAATTGAAAATATCGCAAATAAACTTTCAAATTTAACAATTACTAAAAAAGAAACGAAAATGCCAGAAATTATTAACTTATTAAGATATCAATCAGATAATATACCCAAATTTGACGGAAATCCTAAACTACTGAATATATTTTTAAACTCCTGCAAAAACCTGATAAAAGCATTTGGAGACCCCATCAACCTAACTTCACCAACAATATATGCTACTTACTCGGTACCACCTTTGGAAAACTAGTCGGAGAAACAGCGGAAGAAAGAGTTAAATCGAAAGTCTCAGAAGTTTTGTTTTTAAAAACTTTATTTTAAAATTAGAGAGAGGTAAAATTACAAACCACGCTACAATATTTAAGAGAGAGATACATATTTTTGGTTCTGACGGTATTTATTCAATCAAAAATACTGATGATGCATTAAAAATGCTGATTGACAAAATAGTAGTAGTTTTCCATGTTAAATTAGCTGAATGGCTCACGTAACTTCAGTGCCGGTTGGTCCATAAGGGCACGTGGGCACGTGCCTTACTTAAAAATTAAAAAATGAAGTGGAAAAAATAATTTCAGCTTTGATGTTAATTTATTCTCTGTTCTGGCTATGATCATGCTTCTTGTGACTTCTACAGTCCAACATCCTAATAATGTCATTCGCGGTAACGAAATAGGTCATGAGTTATCGAAGCGCACCGATTAAAGAACACGTGCTTTGAGCACAAACAAGTTTGTGCCGCTACTGTTTCCTTTACTATCGCGTGTGAAAAGCAAAGACGGCAATGCATCGCTTCGCTAGTAACCCGGAGATTAATCGCATTTATAACGTCATATCTTGGGCGCTGTCCCATTCTTAATAGTCAGGTGTTTTTGGCCATCGCGTTTTTCGACTTTTCAAGTTGTTGCAAAGTGAATGTTTTAAACGATTACAAATAGTGAAGATGAATTCAGTGCAATATATGAATAGAAATAATGCCACATTAACATTTAAGGACCAAATTGTCTTCAAAAATCTTGGACGGTCGACACTGATTCTGCAAATCGACCAAGTTAATATTACTCAAAAACGAACATACAAACGCACATTCAATAAAACCGTATATGAGAAGTATTCGTGGTTATGTGGATGTGAGACAATCAATACATTTTATTGTTTTCCATGCATTTTGGCACAAGTTGAAAAACGAGGGGGTGCGGACAATCTTGATCTTGGCTAAATTAAACACGGTGTTAATGACTTGAAACATTTGGACGCAAAGGTAAAATTGCATTCTATTTCACAAAGACATTCGAAAAATGAGCTAGATATTAGTATGTAGGGGAAGACAGACATTTGTTACCAACTCAGTAGTGCACATCGGGACTCTATTAAGAAGCACAATAAAACTGTTGATAGCAATCGTTACATATTGTCTAAGTTAGTTGACGGTATAGAATTATGTGGGGTATTTGAGCTTGCCTTAAACGTAGCGAGAGTTTATAGAAATTGAGAGAGATTACGTCGAAAGTTAAGTTTGCATTACTTTTTTTTCATAAATAAATATCGAAGGTAGTCAAAAAAGACCAAGAATGATGTTGAAGACCTAATATTCAATAAATATACTTTAGAGGATTTCCGATAAAACAAAAGACATGTAAAAAGATTTTTCGTAATTTTTAAAGTTTGACCAACAAGCATTTAAAATATTTATTCGCCTTGTCCGGATTTTGGTGACGCACTCTGTAAAAATAAACTAATATCGAGTTATCAACTGTATTACAAATAAAAAAAAGTTTGGGTATTGACCCAATAAAAAATAAACTTCTAAATATATTATTTTTAAAAATTGTCATAGTAATGTTTGTAGTTTTAAACTATAAAAGTCATAATGAATTAACTGACAGATCAACTGAAAAAGTTGCAATTTTACTTTACATCCATCCGTTATATAAACTTATATTTAACGCTAATTAGTTCTGAAAAAAATCTATTGTATACTTTTAAAATCCGTTGAAAGTATCCTCTTAAAATCTAGTAGAAAATAACAATCATGCTGTTCAAATAAGCGTCTTCTATAGGTACCATATTTCATTAAGTTCGTCAAGTTGGCGGACCCTCCCTTGCCGTTTTGTTTGTGTACAATAAAGTTTAATATTAAGCAATTGTGTTTCTGCGGGTATTCAATTTATAAAACAACCCACCGGTGTTTATTACTTTTAGTCTTCGTTGTCAGATAGCAATAAAGACCTACCGTTTTAATTGTCCGTAAGTGAAGGTAATGGACCACACCTGCTGTCCCGCATGTGACGAGATGAAACAATGCTATAGGCTGTATCACCGGGGGAAGTCAATGTCTGATACGAAAAATGATGTAGAATATACTTTTTTATATAACAATATAACATTTTTAAATGTCAAGGAATATTGCAACTTTTTTATATCCGGAAATATTGGCGGACCAAATATCTGCACGGAAATTCTACTCCGACATCCTACTAATAGGATATATCCCAGTGGAGCTCAAAAAATCCAAAATAATCGCAGTCCCGAAACCAAACAAACCCAAGAACTTGCCTACGAGCTACCGCCTGATAGCTCTATTAAGTTTATGCTACAAACTTTCTAGAGAGATTGTTACTAAACCGACTAACCGACTAGTCGCTTACCGCACCTAGCTGTTTGTTAACATATTATCAGAAGACCTGTCTGTAGTGGCAAAATATTTCGATGATTGGAGATGACTGGAAATCCTAAACATGAATATGATGAAACATGAATAAAAATGAAGTGTCGTGCTTCCGCCTGAATAACAGACAAGCACTCCTGGAGCCCCAAGTATACTTCAATAACAACCCACTACGATACGTCCCTATGCAAAATACCTAGGAGTTATAATGGATCAAATACTTTCGAATAAAAAACATATGTAGAATACCGCAGCTATAATAAACACCAGAAATAATATAATTCATAAACTTTGTGATACCACGTGGGGCGCAAACGCATATACCCTTAAAACATCGGCTCTCAGCCTGGTCTACTTGGTTGCTGAATACTGCACCCTAGTCTGACTAAACAACTGCCACGTAAAGATGATAGACACCAAACTAAATGAGACAATAAGAATAATCAATGGCTGTTTAAGAAGCACACCTCTAGCTTGGCTTCTCACTCTGAGTAATATTGCTTCTCCCACTATTCGCAGGCAGGAAAGGCTAGCCAGAGAATACAATAAAATATTGTCAAATCCTTACCTCCCAATACACAATGACTTACCTGCTGTCGGCCTGCGGAGACTGAAGTTTAGATTCCCCCTACTGCTGTTAGCATGTTAGCTGAATGCTAAATGGTGGGAATTATCCGTCAAGCCCTTAATCACATCGTAGCTGAGTGCCCTCTTACAGTATTTGGTGGTGAAATAAATAATTTCTTTGAAGCCACACACTCCGTGTTGGAATGAATCAATGTCCTCGATTTTAAAATTTGATGTGCTTATTGTGATGTATCTTTGGTTTTCTATATGTATTTTTTTTTGTCTTTTACAACGATTGTACACATTATTTGAGAGGAAACATTTCCTTACAACAAGGGTCAAAAACCTAAGGGTAAAAAATGCAAAATTATTAAATCACCAATCGAAAAGTTGTAATAAGAATTACAGCGTATTTGGCAAATAATAATTGGTTATTATTTAAAGAATAAACGACAAATAAACTAACCAACATTGTAAAAACATTTTTGTTTTTAAATTAACAATAACATCAGCCAATCGTCGCATTGACTAACTGAGATGATCCCCACGACAAAGGGTTTTGGGGACAAACAATATTTCAGTGAGCGAATATATATTCTATTTAAAATTAAAATTGTATTTTGTGCGCGCTTATTTACGGCGAAGTTGCTGCCAACTAGTTTAGAAATATACCAGGACTTTTTCAACGTATTTGGTAAAATAGGTTAAACCAATGCCAGCCTTGTATAGACTGAAATGGTGGACATTCGCTGAAAAAGTTTTGGTGTGAAAAATTAGTGTTAGTAATTTTAACTTTGATATTAAACGACAATAATGAGTAAGTTTCCGTTTTTTGTAATAAAACGAACCAAATTTATACTGAAACGTATATAATAAATGTCTATACAAATATTACACTTTATTTTAGGTCAATGAAACAAAAAATCAATTCTTTCGATTGAAATAAACACAACAATCGAAATAATAATTGGCTATGTTGCCAATTGTTAAGAAAATTTCTGACCTTTTTTCAAAAGTTCTAACCTTTTCCGGGGATGTGGTTGCATTTTTATTTAAAATGGTGTAAAGAAAGTTGGTTAAATTTAAGAAAGTTATTTCCCTTACAAACATGTATAAAAACTGCAAAACATGTAATGATCTTCAGTCACACAAACCTGTTTAACAGTTTTATTATAAAATAATTCTAAATGATAGATTAAGGTTAGATTAAAATCAATGTTTTTTGAAGTATTTCGATAATTCATTCTAGAAATTAATGGCTATATTCAAAAACCTATTACATGAAAAAGCAACTATAAAACATGGCATATACAAGACTAATATATTATTTTAAATAACTATCCATAAGTTATCCAAACGTCAAACTAATTATTCGGAAAGAATCCGAAACTATTTCGCTTCAAGACATTCCTATCCAAACAAATTTTTCATTTAAATATAGATGCAAAGAAAGTTCTTTGTCTGTTAACCAGTTTGCTTTGTCGTTCCCTTCGAATATCCACGTCACGATCTAAATTTCTCGATTAATACTTGACAAACCGTCCTTTTGAACTACGCTACGACGCAAGGCGCCATATTTCATGACGTCCATGCGTGCCGTACCCCCCCCCCCCCCCCCCCGAATCCTTCACGGGTCCGACAACCGAACCGAAATACTTTTAAATCGAAGAATAAAAGTTCGGAAAGTTTAGTGAGGTGTTCCGAAACTTTAAACCATAAGTTATTTCTCGTAAATTAGTTTTTTCCGTAACGTGCCGTGACGAATCCTTATAGGTGAACAACCATAAATTTGTCGAACGCTTCGTTAACTTGTCGAAACCTAATTAATTTCGAGGTTATAGCTAAGAATGTATTCTACTAATTAATTGATTAATATTTCGGTTAATTAAGCTTTCAGTTTATCTTCAGATGGAAAACGCTATGTTGGAAATGATTTAAAAGGAACTATACTTTAATAAACACCAAATGTTAATCCTTTTAATAAACACCAAAAGTTCGTCCCGCTTTTGGTACTAAACGGCATTACATCACAAAGCCGAAGAGTTATGGGAAAATAATTGTGTTATTTGATTCTAAAGTCGAAGAGATTTACCACTAAACGCCAAATCACTTTTTTAAACCTTCTCGACGCACGTTCTGCTATGCACGTTACGCATCATCAGGAGATGATACAATCTATTGGATTCAATTATTTGGTTGTATTCTTTATTTTTTTAAGCGGGTCAAATGGCAGTATTTTGAAAAAGGAAAGAGTGTTTCGCAGACGTAAAAGAAGATACACGGAAAAAATTATACGAAAAATTACGATAGTCACATCGTTATCCAGGACCAGACGTTCAATATATTTACTTTCATAATTTTACATTTTAAAATTTACTATTTACATACGAATTTTCACGATATAAACATCGTAATTACAATTACAGATTTCTGTAGTAAATAACAAAAAAATATTACGATATTGCATCGTAAAAATGAACCTTTTACATAATAAAATGTAAGTTATAGTAAAGTACGATGCTATGTTGGATATTTTTCCCTGTGAGTGCAAGTGAATATATACTATATGTAAGTAAAAGAGATAGAATTCTAGTCTTTGTTCCACCAACCAACACATATAGTAAAACACATAGCCTGCAATAATAAAACAAAAGTTTTGGAATAAATAATAGCTGAAATAAAACCAAATGTAATATTTATTAACCGTTCTTACATTATTGAAAATAATTATAAAAATTAAAATGAACCAGTTTACCAAATTATGCTCTGAGGTAACTATTATAACTTAAAAATTAAAATAAAGCCCGGTTGATGTAATTAAACTCAATAATATTATACACTCAAATTATAACAATTTTAGTATTTTCCGTATTCTGGTTAAGAGGGGTTCTGTGCAAGCGGCGAAACATTGAAAGTTGACAACCTCGATTTAAATAAAGAAAACTGACCAACTGAAAACAATAATAATAATAATAGCCCCGCATTATTCTGGGTTAGCTATTATTACATATAAAGTTAAGTTCAATAATAAATATTATTATATTCCCAAACGATACATTTAAAAAAATATGTCGTACAAGTAACATTATTTTATAAAAAAAAATTGTGTTGAATAAATGAAATTAATTTATAGTAAATACTTTGTCTATTATTTCTTAATTTATTATTATAAGTATTTTCTAGATTTAACAATAAATATAAGATATGAGATGGAATTTTACAATATCAACTCTTTTACATTACTATAGTAACATCGTAATTTCTCTTACAGTGAATAAGACTGTGTGTTATTTTCAACCGTGATGATGGCAACGAAATATTGGGACTAATTAAAAGTGATCGCCATAGAATAACTCGAGAGATTGGAGAAATTGTTGGAATCAACCAGTCAACACTGTCACAATGATTACGTCAACTTAGAATGGTTAGCAAAGTCAATGTATGGGTGCTGCATGAGTTAACAGAGAAAAATTTGATAGACCGAAAGTTTACTTGTAATTATCTGTTGAAGCGCAACGAAGTTGATACATTTTAAAAGCGGGTTAAAATATTTTATGCACGGAGATGCCGCTTCAACAAGCGCAAAAGCTAATTTAAATCCCAGTGCTGTGCATTTAATGGGATCGTTTATTATAAGCTGTTACCTGAAACCCAGACTATTAATTCGGAAAAATACTGTTCACAGCTAGGTGAATTAAAGTGAACAATCGATCAGAAGCGCCTTGAATTAGCCAATAGAAAGGACATTGCGTTGTACACAATAAAAAAAGTTAACTTGAATCAAGAAAAATATCTTTTTTCTAATTTTTTTCTTGAACAAAAATATCGTTTAATTGGTTCAAGAAAATTATTTTGAAACAAAACTATTAATTAAATATACTGAACAAAGTAATGAATCGTTTTGATTGAAGGAAACATATTTTTTCTAACTAAAAATTGTGCTTGAAGAACGAAAAATCTCTTGGTTTATGAACATTTAGTTTCTAAATTCAACAAACTGACTTCTTGTTTAAAACAATAATTATTTTTAATTCTAAATAACAAAATTTTTTGAACAAGAAAACAAGCTGCTTAATAACAATAATAAATATTTTGTATCGAGATAATAACATTTTTAATGTGAAAAAGTTTTGTTTTTGATAGAAGATATATTATATATAATATAATCATTAAATGGATAATAATGTATTCATACTATTTCATTTCACACTGAAAGCAGAACTTAATATAAAAAAAACAATCAAATTGCAAAAAACAAGTTTTATGTGAATTTCGGTAAAGAACAACTTTTCATGGAGCAAATACCCGTGTACTGTCAAACCAAGAAAAACATTTTTTTTGGATCAAATATCCCTGTTCTTAGTTCAAGTTGGTAGCCCTGTTTCTTATAAGAAAATATATTTCTTAAGACAAAATATATTTTTTTACAATGAATAGTTTTTCATTGGTTAAAATCTTTTTTTTTTCAATTAAGAAAAAATTAACTTGTTTCGAAATATTTTGCTGTCTTCATGTTTACATAAGAACAGATATTTTTTTGAGTTTTAGATCCGTTAAAATTCTTCATGTGAAAATATAAGTTTTCTTCTATAAATATCATTATTGTTAAAAACTTCTTATCTAACTCAGTTAACATTTATTATCATCAAATTGTTTCTATTCATACCAACACATAACTAATATCAATCAATTTTAAACGATTAAAGAGAATCGAAACACATTTTGAATGAACGAAAGAAAAGCAATAAAACTGTTTCGGATAGTGTCCGCGAACAGGGTCTGTACACGTCCTACTCAACGGGCCTCTCGGCTAGCATTAATGCAGGAATCCAGAAAGCCGATCCGAAAAGAGAGAAGTTGCGACATCTATCGCTATTTTCGTTAGTTGGATGGCCGAAGGGTGTCGCCACTATTGGAATTTCTCTGTTTCGATATCGCGCGTCTATCATAGGCGTCTCGATGACTATTTTTTGTGATTTTTGAGAATTTATATTATTGTAAGTTTGATTTTGCTTGCAAAATAAATACAGTTGTGAAAACCTACGGGTAAAATGAAATTCGGTTGTTTTATATGCTAATTTTATTCAGAACTCTTCGATCAGGCTAATCTTCACCGTTTTCAAGTGTATAATTTTTCAATGACACTTAAACACACTTAACTCTTGGCCTGATATTTTAAAAGCACATTAGTTTGCAAAAAAGCTTTTAAAATGACAAATTAAGATTTGATGAACTATATAACCTCTTCAATACATTTCCAGCATTTGTGGTGTCTGTTTTCAACAGTTCTTAATATTGACACTTCTTAATATTGTAAGTGTATCTTCATTCAAGTTCATTTTATTCGACTTTTATTTCGACTTCCTTCATAAAACCTCAAACTTTTAGTTGTTTTTTGATTTACGTATATATTTTTATATCATTGTTTGACATATTAAACAAACATTAATGCATCTTTCTTAGCACCATATTTGAGTTAAGTTCAGGCATAATGAAACGTTTTCTTTAAAAATTATTGTAAGCTTGTTAAAAGCGCGCCAATCTCTCAGGTTTTTTATAATGTTACTGTAGATAGTGATCAACAACGTTTTCTAGTATGGGGTGGGGCATAAATATATCTATGTATGTAGTGGCTGTAGTGGTGATAGAGACGTGGAGTGGGTCTCATTCGGTAGATTAGGCTCTAGTATTTTCAGTATCATGAATAGTATAGGTAATTATCGGGCTTCTATTATTCAAACGTATTATAAGTACAAACGTTTTTTGAAAGCGACGCAGAGAACGTTTTGTAAACCTTTTCGTATGTAACCTTTAGCTAACCGAAAAGAAAATTAGTTGGCCGCTGGCAAACTTAGAATTCAACAAGAAATAATCCGAATTTTAGTAGAAATATTACACCGTGTAATGAATAATGCGCGATAGAAGAGTGTTTATGAAGAAACCGAGGTCACCTTGCAGAAATAATTCGATTAATTATTAAATTTTTACCATCGCCCGTTTCGCTATCACGCCCTGTATTATTAAAGAAATTACACTGTTAGAAAATGACTAACATTTTTATTTTACAAATCAGCACATTGCCTGTGATAAAATGTCACATATTTATATTCAAAACAGAAAAACATAAATAGGCGAAAAAATTAATTATTTCGAATTTAAAACCAAATCTTCCACAGGCTCGGAAACAACCGACTCCACAAATTGAATTACGGGCCCGTATTCGCAATTATGTGAAAGTAATAAGCCGACTTGCTATTCATAACAGGTTCGTTTCACCTCAAGCGATTAATTGTTTACTTCCGCGCCAGAGCGCGTTCGAAGCAAACAAATGTGAGAATATTAGATATTATTTCGGATGAGACGAGACTCGACTGAAAGGGAAGAAGAGGTATATTAAACCGTCGTTTTTGTGTATTTTCCAAAGGTAAATGTTTAATTTCGTAAGGTACATTGGATCAGTTTGTTTGTACAGTAGGTTAATTAAATTTGTTTTCTAAAAACAAAGTTTCGTAAAGTCAAACTTCGTCGTTTTAAAAATGTTTATTCAACTGATACTAGGCTGCGATTTTTTTATTACCGGATATATAGTATCTGCACAATGGTTGAATTTTTGCCTAACCAGAAGTGAATAAATTCATCATATAATTTAACCTTTAACCAAAAGAAATTTCAAAGTTTTAACATCTCATGTTTATTCGAAATAACTTGAAATATACCACATCTTTTGGGCGTTGATCGGGATATCAAGTTTGATTTTATTTTAAAGAGTAGCGGCTCATGAGGGAGGGTGTTGGGGCGCAGTCCCTCCAGCATTTATCACAGTAAACAATTTTTCAGACCTAAACACCATATCTTATTTCCGTCCAGTTTCTTTCATTTAACTAATTTTCCTGGTTCACCTCCTGTATAGGGTTTCAATAGTACGAAAAGTAAAAGGGAGGAAGGGGAAAGCAAAAAAAAATCTTCAGCAGCACTATTTTCTTCTACGCCCTCCCACTTTAAAAACCAACGAGCCACCACTTATTTTAAGTTGAACAAAAGTGTCCCATAAACTGTCGACATTATTTAAATGATTTTTGGCGGAGAATACAAATGGTAATAACATTCTAAAGTAGGATACAATATTTCGTTATGTCAGAATGAACGTTGAAAATGGTTCATAACATTTCGAACTGTAGAAATCATCCAAAAAGCAACTGAGATTTTTCGAGATCATTCATTCACATCACATTCAAAATTTTAGAACCTAATCGAAATGGAAATTGAAAATCTTTAACAAAACAAATATATTTATTTATTAATTCGCAAGCATCCAGTACGAGAAAGAAAAAAAATGCCATCCACATATCTTAACCATTTGCAATTTTCGATTAAAAAAATGAAAACTTAGATGACTTTATTAAGAACTTAAACAGTAAATCCCAAAATATGGTACCCACGCATGAACTCGAAAATAACGATAGTTTACCATTTCTGGATGTTTTAGTCAGTAGAAACATTAAAAATTGGTTAGATTTTGATATTTTTAGAAAAAACACCACCACTTCGAGACACATTCCCAACAATTCGAATCATACCTTCCAAAATAAAATGATGATTAATCAATTTAGCTAGATTAATCAATTTTCCTTTAAGCAAAGATAATTGTAATAAAGAATTAACATTAATTAGGGAGATATCCGAAGTAAACTAGACAAAATTTTGAAAAACGTGGACATTAAGGTTGTGTACAAACCATATAATAATTTAAGAGACGTCCTGGGTAATCTAAAGGATAAAGTAGATCAACATGAAAAGTCGGAGATTTACGAAATTATTTGTCAATAATGTGATCGAAGGTATATTGGGCAAACAATAAGATCCATATTAATCGAACATGACCACAATATAGATATCAGTAATTTAATACTGGTTGAAAGTGTAAATAAGAATATGGCTTTGGATGCATATGAAACCATTCAAATATAAAAATGTAAGAATATACTGAACCGGGATAAAGGACCTATTCCGTTCAGTCAACTTCAATTATTAATGTAAGGCTCAGTAAACTTCACGGTTCATGATGTTTACACGTTTCACTAGGTACGGTTATCATATAAATAGAACATAGTTCAGTTTTAGAATTAGATCAAATCATCTCCTGATGATCTTAACATGGTTAGCGAAACGTGCGTCGAGAAGTTTATAAAGTGATTTGGTGTTTAGTGCTAAATTTTGTTCGAGCTTAAGAATAAACTGATTCAAAATTAACAATAGAACGGACATACGATAATTTACTTCCAATACAGTATTATATTGTCTTCCGGTATTGTTTTGGAGACACGATCCATTGGTCATTAATCCGTACGTCTAATCTCTCTTGCTATTACTAAAGCTGTCACTTCCTATTACTAAAACTCATGTAACTTGTAAAAATGTAGGAAAAAGACTGCTCAAAGTTACTTGATACTTCAATGCGATACCCACTCAAATAGCGCAGTACTTCGTAACAGTAGCAACTACCACAACGATAGCAAGATATTTTGTCGTTAAGTAGTCTTGCGATTTGTTGGAGGTGGTGCGCATGTTCCTAGAATTTATTATCATCATCTTCTCATTTAGTCTTGCCAGTATCGAAAAAGAAGCTCATTGTTGACGAGTAAACCTGTTCAGTTGCAGACGTGTCAGTAACTTAGGTTGTTTAGTAACTGTACCTACTTAACATTGGTTCCGAACTACGATCTTCAGCCATCAATTAAAATCGATCAGCATACACTCAGAGCTATTAACTCTTTGTTGGTGCTTAACTTTTAGTATTTCGAGAAGTCCACCAACTGGCGAATGGCCAATATAGGAGACCACTCCAAAACATCCGACCTTAAACAGTCTAGTTACTGGCACGAATAAGGAGCAGTTTCTTGTCACTCCTACCTAGAAACATTTATAAACCTTTAAATAAAATATACATACCGTGAGCGAAATTCGAACCCGCACACTTTTAGTTGTACCACTGGACCATGTACCACTGGATTATGAACCACTGGACCATGTTCCACTGGACCATTGCCAGAGATACCGCGCCAATGCGGCAGGCCAGTTCTTGTTGTATTTTCTTTCTTCAAAATTCGATATTTATCTCTCTCTCACTGTCTTTAGGTGACGGTTTGCTGTTATGTGTTAGAGTGTTGATTTTATAACCTATACAACGCTCCGGATGCTTGAAAAGTTTGTTGAAAAAACCCAGATCGGTGCTAAGTTAGAGGATTTTTTAAATCAGCTTCGATATATTTTAACTTATATATAAGATTTATAGTATAAATAATATAGATATAGAAAACGATTGAAAATGGGAATAAAGGATGATTTTTTAGTGTGGCAATCATGGCAATCATCATGGCACATCAAATTTCCGACAAATCATCATGGAACCTTTAAGATCAGAGCTAGGCTTATAAATTGTCGAAATTATCAAAATCAGTGCTATGTGCGCCAAACTTATAGTCTCTTATGGTGCATATAATCGCCCAACCCAAATGTCTACAAAATCCGGCCGGCCAGTGTCATCAATTCAGCCAGGGATTAGCGAATTTAGCAAGCGTATGCTCGTTTAGGGCGCGTACTCGGCGACTAGTTTAAAAATTATAGATAATGGCAGGAAAATTAAAACGGTTTTGGCCCTTGGAACTCACTGGAGTAATCAGTATGGCGCTAATGCTGGAAAGTTTGAGGACCTGCAACCTTGGTGCAACCGAACGATATATTCGCCGAAATATCGATAAATTCCGAACGCATTTCACTATAAACCATCAACTATTGACGCCTTGGAAAATAACATAACTCGGACAATTGTGGATATCAGACTCCAACTGCTGATGGTGTATCACCTTCTTTTAGAGAACTTAAGATACTTGTTTATGTGTACAATTTTACTTCTGAAAGAAAACTTTGAACGTTTTCTGTAAAAAAATATACTGACAACAATTTACAAAAGTAAAAAAAAAAGTGATTGGGAGACAAATGATTTACACGACGTTAAAATTAAATTACAAAAAAAGTATTGTTCTTAATATAAAATATTTATACAGATTGTAGATTCTCGCTTAAAAAAGAGCTGTTCAAGCTAAACGTAAACACCCAGCCAAAAGGAAAGTACTATTTCATCAAAATAATGCTTCTGCACATAAATCTCGGCTTCTTACTACAAAACGCCATGGGTTGTGGTTCCAAATGTTTCCACATGCGCTGTATTCATTCGCACTCATTTCGCACGCATTTCGCACTCAGCGGGTCCTTTAATAGAATTTCTTTTCCAAAACTGAAGAAATGGCTCACTGGATTAAGATTAATTTTAAATAATGACGACAAATCAATTCTTCTATTGGAACCTTCGGTGTGAAACACTAAACTCGAAGAGATTTATCATTAAACACCAAATCACCTTTTTAAACTTCTCAACGCACGTCTCACCACGTTAGCATCATCAGGAGATGATATAATCTCTAGACGATTAAAGATGATTTAATGACAAAATTGCATAACTAACAGTAATACGTACTATTTAAAAGATTAATAATGTTCCACGTACAACTTAAGTATAAGAATTACTACTACCGAAACATCCCTTATTATATCATCGAAAAACAAAGAGCATAAAAAGTATTTATCTTGAGCAAAATACCGAAAGAGTCCTGATACCTACGATGAAAAAAGGAGAATCTGGCGGCGCAAAAAACAAAAGCCGCCGTCCGAAAACGAAATTAAATTCGTAACAGCCCAGAGCAAAAGAGAACGGAATCGGATAAATTAGGAATTTAAATTCCAAATTAACTCGTAATGTAAACAATTGTATAAATCTAGAAAACAAAGCTAAGAGAAATCTAAATGAAGAGGAAGGTATCTCCCGTCTGAATTATGTCCGGATTATACATCACCGCGACAGGCTCTGGTTCTCTTCATCTACCTTGCTTTCTAAAGATAACCATAATAATTAAATTTCCCCTTTAAGCAGCAGTCGAGCAATTCAGAATCTACGAAACTCAGTTACCTATATATGACAATGACAGGGCCAGATTACTACTGAAACACGCAGATTCTGTTCACATACGCATTAAATGGGAATTCAGGGTCGTACTTTATAACAGTAAACAACAAAATAAAAATATAGTACAAATAACAGTATTCTCTTAGAATGAGTTATTTTCACCTATTAGTTGCGACAGTTACTATTTATGTATCCGAAATAATAAATAAAAACAAATATTTATCACCGAATCTGGTTTTATTGGTTTTCAAAATATTCCCCGCGATGATGATACATTTTTGTATACGTTTGAACCACTTTTTCATTCCGATTGAGGTATCTTTAAAACATGCATTTTGAATGCATTAACCGCTTCTTCTAACGTCGAAAATCGTTAACCACATAGATTATTCTTTACGGGCGGGAACAAAAAGAAATGACTGGGTGCTAAATCAGGACTATACGGCCGATAACCTATCAAGTCGATGTTTTGACCGGTCAAATATGGGCTTGTTCGGTCCGATGTGTGTCGTCGTTGGTTGTTTTTTCTTATTTTTTCAAAGACTTCTGGCAAACAAATGGTTGTGTACTATTCAGAATTGACCATTCTACGATTATATAGTGGCACTGTAGCACATGCTGATTTATCCAAAAAAAGTCGACCACTTGCTTCGAAATGCTTTTTGCGCGAACAATTTTGCTTGAGTTTGACTCATTTTGAAAGACCCATTCAGTCGACTGCTGTTTACTTTCAGATTCATACGCATAGATGCAAGATTGGTCACCACTGTGTTATACACGGCTTTTGACGCACCACGATTATATTTTCGGGAATTTATTTGAATCAATCGACACGAGCCTTTTATTTGAGCGATTGTCAAATGATGTGAAACCCAACGCCCACAATTCTTTTCACGGCTAAATGTTCATGTACAATCTTGTGTATGTTTTTCATACTAATGCCCAGGAATGCCTCAATCTCGCGTTATGTGACTTAACGATCTTGCTTTATCAGTTCGCGTACACTATCGATGTTTTCTGGCAGGGCAGCCGATTTTGGACGATCTTCTTTAAATTCGATTGAATTTAATTGAATTTGATTGAATTCACTAAGCCAGTGATATACAATGGCTTTAGATGGTGCTTCATCGCCAAAAATCGAAATGAGTTGATCGATGCGCTGTTGTTGAGATATTCCACGTCGATAGTCGTAGTAAATCATCGTACGAAAATTTTCACTAGTTATTTCACTTTTTTGACTGAGATGAAATTTTCAAGTCACTAAAGAACACAAATAGTAAACTTGAAGAGATTTACCACGAAACACCAAAACACTTTTTTGAACTGCTCGACGCACGTTTCGCTAACCATGTTAGCATCATCAGGATATTTTAGATTAAATCATCTCCTGTTCCTTCTTCAAGTTTAGTGTTCCACACCAAAGGTTCCAATAGAAGAATTGAACACAAATAGTGTCCGCATGACGAAACGTTCTGAGTACGTATACAGTCAACAATGTCAAACTTTACAATGTATATGTCAAATACCAACACTCGCATTACCAAATTAATGAAATATGTACAGACTATTTATGCCTAAGATATATTTTATCTCAGGGTGATCATTTATACATTTCGAAATTCCCTTTTTTTTAAAGTCATTATGAAAACATAAATTACAGATAAGCGATAATTATAATAAGTTTAAATAATCTCCTGATGATGCTAACTTGGTTTGCGACAAGCGCGTTGGGTAATTTCAATGCTTTTTGGTGTAAGTGAAAAACTCATTGTAAATATTTTATTTAACACCAAAAGTTGGATTTGAATGATATATATAAATTTGTTCGAGCTATTTAACATTCTTAGAACATTAGACTAATTAAGAGGGATTAATAGATTTCTGTTAATCAGAATTAACTAGAAGTGACAAATCGTGATAATATTTGTCACCATGAAGAAATGTACTGCTAGACACCAACAATTAAATGTTTCGACGCACGTTTCGCTAACCATGTTAGCATCATCAGGAGATGATTCAATCTAGATTGAATTAGATTGAAGTATCTCCTGATGATGCTAACGTGGTTAGCGAAACGTGCGTCTAGAAGATTAAAAAATTGATTTGGTGTTTAGTGGAAAATCTACTCGAGTTTAGTGTTTCATACTGAATGTTTCAATAGAAGAATTGTGCAGTCATTAATTTAAACTAAATATGACATCATCAGGAAGTGTAGCTCTTGACTGCATATTCATCTGACCTCTTGCCATCAGATTATTCTTTCTATTCAATTACTTTTCGATGATTTTCTGGGGAGGTTAAATAACTCTTTTAGTTCTAGGGCTATTAAATTGCTCAAAAAAATGTATATACCCTTAAAACCCACCATAAAAATTTGATTTGAATTATAATTTTGGAATTTATTGTGTTAAAATTTTTATAATGCGTTTTCGAAGAGGCCACATACACACACATTGTCTGTTGCCAATCGCCAATATAGATGGGTATTGATACTTGTGTTTTACGATAGAAGACTAGTACAAAAGAACTATTTAATATCTCCATAACATCAACAGTCATATTTTTCGCTGTACCTTACCGTTTGAACTAATCTTGAACAGTTGAGCGACGTGTATCCACGTACTTTTTCTCTTTCTCTTCGTTAACTATCTAAAGGAAAATTGACTGCATATAAATGGATAGGAGAAGATCAAATGTTTGAAACGCATCATGGAACGTTTAACAACACAGCAATGCTTGCAAATTGTCAAAATTAATGATCAAAGTCAGTGTTCTGTGCACCAAACTTATGGAGTTATTTATGGTGTACATAATCTCCCAACCGAGCTATGTATTCTTCCAATTATCGACAGATTCCGAACGAATTTCACGCTGCTCGATGTAAAAACAAAAACAAGACAAAACATTGTGCGTTCAGAAAAAAACAGCGCCACTGTTGCTGGTAGTGTTGATGAAGATCCAAATATTCATTAATGGGAATCGTTCCATAGAGATTATCAATGAGTATTTAATTCCGAATTTGAATTGTATTGATCTAGAGAAAATGCGGTTCCAACAGGAATGCACCACAATATCATACAACCAATGCAACAATTCATTTATCACGTATTCAGACATGTAAAACTCTCTACTTAAGATAATTCTAAAGAAGGCAGTCGGAGACATCTTGAGGCTATATTAGATCACCCAAAATGGTGATGGTGATAACTGATTATGGAAATGTTCCTTCAAAAGCGCCATTATAGTATGGGATGTAATATCACCATCCTGCGGAAATCAATAGACCTCAGCGTCTCATATTTGAGACAAGCAAAAGTTTTCTAGCATATGCTTATGGTACTAACGCATTTACGGCTTCTAGTCATCCTTCTTCATTTACAAAAAAGAAAGATTCAATAATTCTTTGAGCAGAAACTATACATTATACTGTGAGTTTCTCACAACGAAAAGGCCCTTCATAAAATAGTAATAGATTGTCTGTGTCTCAGTAATAAATCCAATTAGACGAAAAAATTGTGGACCTCACTCAGACCCATAATTTATTAAAAAAATGTTCAAGTGCATCTGCAAGGCTTAAAAAGGTACCACTGAATTCTAATCGTAACTAGAATGAGGGTTATGCCCTTTTATGTTGGATTAGCCTATATTATGTACTGGATGCATGGATCTTTTTAAATACACTGTAAGGACCGTCATTTTATTCCTAGAGGGACAAAGCATCACCTGGTTGATGTTTCTAAAGCTTCACAAACACCTTCCCTTACATGTTATATGGTTTCACCTGATTTTGCGGTTCATGGTCTACCTTGGCTTCTAGCGTCACTCACAGACACAGTCTCTAAAAATTTGGCTTCCTATATGTGCAATGTATATTTGGAAGGAGAATCTCTAACATTATAAAAAATTTATTAAAATTAACGCTGTGTGCTTCAAAAATCCTACTTAGTAACTTATTGTATAACCAAGAAACGAGAAAAAAAGTTTAACTAAAAATTAGACATATTAATTTAAAATGGGGAACCTTCTTTGGCACCACCCTGTGTAATATAAAGGAAAAGTTTCCAACCTGCATTAAATGAATCTGTCTCATTACATTTATAATATGTACCATGTATCAGAAATGATGATATATTGTGTATAAAATAAATAATTTTGATATGAAATTATAATTAAGACATTAATATTATACATGTTCCGCCTCTGGAACTTAACTCGCGAAGAGAATTGTTATATGAAACTGAGCCTCTGCTTTTGCAGATGTAAGTAACTACAGAGAATAAACCTTCATCTGAAATGAAACTGCTGTCACTTTTGTTCTGACGTTCTTAAGTAAATATTTAATATATCGCACACGTAGAAAGTGCCCGATCTTGATGAATGATAAGGTACGAAATTCCGTAAAATATTTTGGAGAATTTAGATGGAGAGCTAAGCCTCCGACAATCTCTATTATAAGGAAAACAATTTGCTTTAGCTTATTGGTGTATGTGATGTTTTGAGACATAATATAGACATATTATATTGAGACATAAACATAGTATATGTTTGATTTGCTGTCAGAAGGTAATATTCTAACTAGAACAGATATCTGAAAATGGTTTGAAATTTAGCAGTTAAAAAGAAAATTATTTAAAAGGAAACTATATTTAAATTATTTAAAAGAAATTATTTAAAGATATTAAATGTACGCAATGCAAAGCTCAATGCAATAAGAATATATAGGGTGATGTTTTTAGTGCGTCGGAACTTTAAATTTAAATAAAACAAGATCCAAATTAGAAGCCTTGAAACAATTTCTTTTATGTTAAATAACATTCAATGCCATTAATGCTTGAAAACTATTTCGGACAAATATCCGCCGTGGCTACTTCTGACAAAGCGCATTCGGTCAATCCAATTTCCGACTACTTTTTCAAGCAATTGTGGTCTTATGTCCGCAATTTTGTTAAAAGTTATGTTGGCTTATAAGGCATCAATAATTACTGGTTTATCAGCATAGATCAAAGAAAATAATCTAAATGTTCAATGACATGACTGGTAGCCACTAATAGGTCCGCTTCTCGAGATAATTTACTCACCGAATGAATTCTGAATTCAAAAATCATTGATCATCGCACTCCAATGATAAATTTGGATCATTATCAACATTGCTAGCAACAGCGATGATATTTTCTTAGGAACGCACCGTTTCTTGTCTTGTTTTTGTTCTAATATCGAGCAGCGTGAAATGCGTTCCGAATTTGTTGCACCATAAAATACTCTATAAGTTTGGTGCACAGAACATTGATTTTGATAGTAAATTTCGACAATTTGCAAGCGTTGCTCTCATGTTAAACGTACTATGATGATTTGTCAGACATTTAATGTACCATGATGATTGCCATAATGCCATTTACCATGATAGTTTGACGGGAACCCCTATCGGAAACTCGAACACACTAAAAAATCACCCTTTTGAAGCGAAATACTTAAGCATCACGTAGGCCAGTTATGGAGATGTATAAATTGATATCAAAGATCAAATACAGAAAGCTAATAATGTGGTAGGGCATTTAAATACAGTGTACATCGTATGAAACATCCTATAAAAACATATTAGCATGAAGGCCACGCTCCCATGGGTACCGGGCCTGCTTAATACAGACCAAGATTATATTTCGGACAAAGACATTTCGGACAAATATCCGCCGTGGATACTTCTGACAAAGCGCAGTCTGTCAATCCAATTTGCGACCACTTTTTCAAGCAATTGAGGTCTTATGTCCGCAATTGTTAAAAGTTATGTTGGCTTATAAGGCGTCAATTGTTACTAGTTTATCAGCATAGATCAAAGAAAATAATCTAAATGTATTCAATCACATGACTGGTGGCCATTAACAGGTCCGCTAAATCATTGATCATCGTAATCATTGATTATCGCACTCCAATGATAAATTTGGATCATTATCAACATTGCTAGTAACAGCGACGATATTTTCTTAGGAACGCACCACTTTTTGTCTTGTTTTTGTTTTAATATCGAGCAGCGTGAAATGTGTTCCAAATTTATTGATAATTCGGCGAATACATCGTTGGTTGTGCGATTGTGTGCACCATAAAAGACTCTATAAGTTTGGTGCACAGAACACCACACCGGTGGTGATTTTGATAATAAATTTCGACAATTTGCAAGCGTTGCTGTCATATTAAACGTACTATGATGATTTGTCAGACATTTGATGTACCATGATGATTGCCAAAATGACATTTACGATGATAATTTGATGGAAACCCATACCGGAAGTTCAAACCAACTAAAAAATCACCTTTAAAGCGAAATACTTAGGTATCACGTAAGCCAGTTATGGAGATGTAGAAATTGACCGGGCCTGCTTAATACAGACCAAGATCGCAATTGAATGACAACTTTACAGCGGTGTTTAGACATGAACAACTTCAATCCGACGAATTTTAGATTTATCACTACATAACAAAAGTGTAGAAACGGCCAAATTATTATGTTTTATCGCGGAGGCATCATCTTGTGATTCGCGGAGGCATTATCTTAATTGACTAGTCGGAAAAAGGAAAGACTATGATAGGAAATGTATTATCGGTTAAATGTTACGAAGAATTGAAAAAGAAAACGCCCTATTTGGCAAAGAAAAAGTACTGTTTGACCACCACAATGTATGCAGCTCTTCGTCCACCGTTGTAACAGCGAACTTAGTCAATTTGCGCTACGAATTGATGCATTCACCCTACTCTCCGGACTTGGCTCCCTCCAACTTCCTTCTCTTTCTAAACATGAAGAAATGGCTGGCTGGAAAGAAATGCACACTAAATGAAGAGATCATCGCCAAAACAAAGGCCTATTTTGCAGTTCAACGAGTCGTACTTTTTGGATGACATAAGAAAGTTGAAAAATCGTTGGGCAAAATGTATTAAGCCAAAAGGAAACTACATTGCAAAATTATTCAATTTTCTATTAAAAACATAATATTTCACATTTAAAAAGTATCTGACTTTTCACTCTACCCTCGGATATATATTTCTCCATTTCCTTATATAGAATATTTATCTTAAGGATATTATTCGGGCACGAAGTAAATGAAAACATAATAATAGTTTCTCAAAGACCATGGAGAATAAAACTAAGGGGGTTATTAACATTTGTACCACCTGATAAAAGTGGGAAATCATAGTTAAGTATTTTGGAGATTATTATTTATGTCTTTCTAACCAAATCTTTAACACGCAATCATGAAATATTCGTATTTAAAAGCCATCTCTTTTAGGTTTCTTTTAGTACAAGTTTAAAAAATTAGAGAATTCTGTGAAATTAACTACAATGGTTCGTTTGGCAGATATTATAATCTCGCTTCAATTACTCAAATCTGAACACCCAGTACACGGTAATCGCTCCCAATTTCGCCCAATCAATTATGCAAAAATATGAAAAACTAATTAGGATTTCCACGTGGAAAATTGAAATCGAAAGACAAAAAAAATGATTAAATTCTGCACCGGGTATGACGAAAACTTTAGTATGCATCTTCATCTTGGAAATTTAAACAAAGCCCGGAATATTTATAAAGCAGCCACTGCTCCCTCAGCACTAATTGGAATAATCCACTTCCAATTAATTCTGCCGAAAGCTCAATGTTACCTTCTGCTTCGAGTTTATAAGTTTGATCTTATTTCCAACTTTCCGAACTGAGCGTAGTTGTTGCATACCATTTTTTTAATACCGTTAACGTTATATTTACTGTTCACCAATATAAATTTCTATTTCTCAGTGAATCAATTTCGATCAATTGCTTGATAGCCAGTTTAAAGCATAAATAAATTGAACATTATTGTTAATATTTTTGGCTAAACATTTTTTTTCTTGAATGTTATTGGGCTTCTACTTCAAATACTTTCTCCTCTTACGAGTTCTTGGTGAAATTAGAATTGAAGATTCGAGAAAACTGAAGAAACGTGTTAAAATAAATACAAATAAGAACGCAGGTCATAGCTACTATACGTGTTATGGTCCAGATGAGGATTTGAAGAAAGCATCAACAGTAACACAGGTAATCAAATTTAAACTTTTTTGAGGTAACATTGATGGAAATAGGTGTACATACAGTATTTTGTAGTCCTAAATCCGAAAATGATAAGCTATTTACTGTAACACATACAGTTCTTTTGTTACAGGGGTCGGTTAGGAAAAAAAAGGAGGCGACATATTTTTACAATTTATTTAATATAAACATCAGTGGTGGCTCGTGGGGTTTTAAAGTGGAAGGGCGTAGAAGGAAATAGTGCTGCTGAAGATTTTTTTTTGCAATTTTTGTATTATTTTTGAACTTGACTCAAATTCAACACTGACATGGAACGACCGTTATTTTTAATTGAACTTTCTCCTCCAAACTTAAATTAGTCATTATTAACTGTTTTAAATCAGACACCTTAAAACTTTCACTTTTTCCTATGTTCTGGACCATTATTTTTTTTTAAACCAGCAGAAGGCACGCAGTATAGATAGGTTCTAGCATCCCTGGTATCTTGCTTCCATCATCCTGATATCGTGGTGAAACCTCTCTCCTTGGTCATTCTTTACTGCACTCAAATTTTCCGGAAAAAATCCACATGGGAGTGTAAAAAATGCATTTTTAAGGATATGCGACACTCTAGTATTTCATAGGCTTTCAAGTGTTCATCTATGAAGTTTTTATAGTTTTAATCTTTCTTGTTGTTTTCACTACACTTACTACACTACACTTACAAAATACTTCCAAACTGCCAATTCCTTTTCATTTAATTTTTCTTGAAAACGGAAGTCACATAGAAGCTTTCTTATTTGAGGTCCAATAAATATGCATTGTTTTAAGTACTTGAAACCATTACTTTCCTTTTCCACGGCTTTGGCAAATTCCAAGCTTAATATGGAGAAGCAAAAGAAACACCTTTTTTGGGTTAAAAAGGGGGGCATGTTTTATATTTGATCTATCAGGTTCAAAAGAAGTTCTATGAGGCCAATCTTTCTTACTGTAATATTATTTTGTTGTCCTACTATTCCATAGACACAAAAAGTATCAATACTCTGTACCAAAGTACTCCTTACCTTTATACTCCACAGCTAGGTACAAATAATTTCAATATAAACCTTATTATATAAAGGAGAAGCAGGTACTTGAAAATGAAATGTGCTGGGCCATTTCTGAGAAGAGGTATTGTAATAACTACATAAATAAAACGCAAAAAGAGCGGTCTCATTAATATTACAAAAATCATGACGACCTGTGTATCTTTCTTCCTACCTTTACTTTCGTTCTTTTTTTTTAGGATGTTATAAAATATAAATTATTTAGTATAAAAATTTATGAATAGGACATAGACACTCACCACCTATTCATAGATTTTAAAAGTGCACATGACAACATAGATCGTACGAAAGAGTTTAAAATCCCAACGCACTTGATTAGACTGATTAAAAGAAACTATGTCGATTGTTCAATCCAAAGTTAATATTCAGAGCAACCGATTACGGTTTACGTCAGGTTGATAATCTATCATGCCTTCTGTCCAATATAGCCCTTAAAAAAGCAGGAGGAGACCCCAACATCAACACATGTGGCACGTTATAAATAAAAACATTCAGATGGTGGCATATGCGGATCTGAATCTAGATCAATAGTTATGATCTGATAAGTAGATCAAAGCGTATAAAGTCTCGCTTTAAGAAATAGGCATAGAAAACACTTAAAGAAACTTCTGAAAAAGCGGGGCTATAGATTAATATAGAAAAATTTAGATATATGGCAATCAGAAACAAAATTCCTAATCGGCCTCTAGAAGAACTTGTAATACGGACAGACAGAAAAGAACATATAAAGGAATTCACATATGTTGGTGGGCACGTAAACTATACCAACTACATCAACTCAGAAATTAGACGAAGAATATTTTTGGAAAATGAAATCTACTACGGACCAATTAAACATTTAATATCTGATGTTATGATATTAAATTATAAAATACTTATTAGGCCAGTGTTACTCATCAGGATCCTGGACATCGACGAAGTATTGTGAGCACCTCTTAGGGTGCTTCAAGAGAAATATACTGAGAGATATAACATATACAGGGGAGTTTTAGAAAACGAAGTTTGGCATAGACGCTACAACTTTGAACTGTTTAATTTACACGATTAGCCTGATATTATAAAAAGTAAAAAATAACAGGTTCAGATGGATAGGATATCTAGAGTTTACAAAACATATATATTAGAGATAATCGGTAGGCAAAAATGCCTAAAAACCTAAAAGAACTGAACGTGAGAAACTTGAAAGAACAGGTAAGAGATAGGAACCAATGGTGGCGACTTTTTGAACAGAACCCATTGGGGTTGTTGACCAAATAACGATAATGATGATGAATATATAAAATTAATAAAAATGAAACATAATATAAATAGTAAATAATATAATTAAAAACAATACAAAAAATGTAGAAAATAAAAATTAAATAGAGGAAAAGTAAATCATCAGGTCAACGAAGTAAATTGAATAGCACAATGCGTAAAGGAAATCATATTCAGAAATAATTTTTTCTGCTTAGAAACAAGGCTATAAAAAGTATACATATCAGTAATGACGTATATATCTGAAATAAGACCCGAAATAAGCGTCATACAGATAATGATGGAATGAAAATATTAACAAGAGTGATGAATAAGATACAAAGAGATAGAGAAAGGAATATATCTAGTTCTGCAACAAATTCTGTCCTTTGTACGTAAGTGTGTAGTTTATAGAAAAACAAACAATGGATGAATTAAGTTTACGATATTTTATTCCTTGCTTAGGCTATAATCCAAAAATTTTCAACTTAATCGATATGTCCCTCCTTTGCTTTCACATACTTCTTCAAATGGTCAGGCCACTCATCTACTATTGCACGTATACCTTCCTAGAGCATTGAAGCTACTACTTTCACCGAATCAAGATTTAGAGCCTTGATATTGCACTGAACCAGGCCTTCGCCTCTAAAACGTTCTCGAGCAGATAGTCCAGCGGATTGAGGTCCGAATTTTCTGAGGGCAGATCTTCGGTAGCGATTAATTCAGGCAAATTGGCCTATAACCAAAGCTGTATGGATCTCGCCTTGTACACTGACTCGCGTTGTACGCTGACTCGCCTTGTAGGCTGACTCGCCTTGTTTGCGAACAAGGAGTTGTTCTTGTCCAAAATATCGCCTTAGTACTTTGTTGCACGCGTTTTGAGTCTTTGCTCGCAGAAACGCAGTTGAGCGACGTCGTCGTTCGACACTCCCCACCACTTTTACTCCCCCATTCCACATTCCCATTTTTTAAGCTGCTTCTCGAGAACTATAAACGTAAATTCTGTCATTTTGCCAGTTAAGTTTCTCTTCAAAAGTGAAAATCTTTTCATTTGTGAAAAGGATTATCCTGTTCCTTCCGTTCGTATGCCGCTCAAGAAGTGTCTTGTCTCTCATGGCTCTTAAGTTACGAAAAGCTGCTGTCAATCCCAGACCGCTAGATCTTCGGTAAGTTCCAAGCCCTAGGTCATGTATACAGATGCGCGACATGGTTCTCGGTCTAATTTTCATCTTTCGAACGATGATTTTCAGTTTTAGAAGCGGCTTTCTCCAAATTCTTCCAGCGACTGCTTTGACTACTGCTGGGATCCTGGTCTCGCGAGATCGGCTACTTCTTGCTCTGTCGTCGACATAGGAGATCTTTTTGTATTGTTTTACAGTACGATAAATATCTTTTTTTAATGTGTTTAACAATTTTAGTAAGTTGAAAATCTCCGTTGCAGATTTATTACACATGCATCGCGACATATTCTGGTTTTTTCCCCATTACCCCACTTCCACACAGATTTACTGATGGCAAATTGGGACTAATTGATTTGTTAACATTAGTATAAAAATCTAGTTAACCTTATTAGAAAATAAATGTATGAGTGGCACATAGAACATTCTAACATAGCACATAGAGCTTCAAAGTTAAGGAAAGTTCAAAACATTAACCGATGTATAAAAGGAAGTGGCAATCAATATATTGGAAGGATGGCAAAAAAACATGATGGTGAGGATCGCAAGAGTTAACTTCCCTAATGCGAGAAGAAAGAAAAATTAATTCGATGATAAACTGGAAGCAGACTAAAAAAAGTAAAACAGACAATTTGCGTAATAATATATCAGCTGAAAGAAGAAGAAGAATAAGAAGAAGAAGAAAATAAATGTCAATCAAAATTTAATAATTTCCTCTGTATGATTTTGATGTGTGGCACTGTTTGGATATATTGGGAGTGTTGCTTAACCCAACCGCATACGATAAAACTAATCATATTACGTGCCGGTAAACCACTTTTGAATATTAGTAAGTACAGATTGGATAACTTTCTTAAAAAATAAGCTAACTATGAGGATAAAGTAAGTTAGTTTTTTTTTTGTTTTCAATCCAGTGCTTGGAAAATTGAACAATAATAGTTGTCCCACATTATTGAACAAGTCTACTGCTACTTAAATAAAAATATTTAATTTAACCTCAAAATCAGTCAATCAAAAAAATTTAAAGGAACAGTAGTATCTGGCAATACACGCAAAAACTCTTTTCAAATTTGCATAGACGCTACATCTTGTAAAGGTAATTCGAATTCCAGTTTTAATTAACTTATAACGTCATGTTTTCGACAAAATCGAACAACGATGGTGACAAGGCCTAATCACGGACCATTGTTTGAGTTTTCAATCATACTGGATTGTCAATTAAGTTCGTTCGGATTTTTAAAGTGTAGTTAAAAAGTAACTTCCATATATAAAATAACTTATGAACCGATAAAGGTTCAAAACCGATTAAGGTAATTGTTAATATATTCTCCATCAGTAAAGAAGGCTTTGTTTAGAAAATAGATTAACCGCCGAATTAAGCGAAAAATGGAGGGCTTAGATCCAGTTAGTATGGAGGACAATTAAAACGTTAGTAAAGACTTCCACTTTAAAGGGTCATTCACTTTCGTTTTCGACGGTAAAAAGCAAAGCTACTTAATTTAAACATGGTTTGTACAGCCACTGAAGATGATGTACGCTGAGGACATAAAAGAATCACAATGACCATCAAAATTGCATTGCTGACATTTTACAGCATATTTTGAGTATGAAAAAGTAACTAAAGATGCATTGCAATGAATTCTTCTCAAAGATAAACTCAAGGAGAGTTACCACAAAATATGAAATCACCTCAATTCTTCTATTGAAACCTTTGGTGTGAAACTGTTACTGTTAATGGCAAACACATAGAAATGTGCTAACAGAATATCTTTGGCCTGAACTGATAAATGTGAATATAAAAAATGTTTTCTTCCAACAAGACGATGCGTCAAACATCTCGCCAGGGCCCTCACGTGGGTGCCGCACCTAAAGAAGGCAACCGGGAAAGCAAGAGCCATGGCTCGTCTGCTTTACCCCCTAATGAACGGCAAAAGTAAGCTCTCGCTGAACATCCGAATAACCCTGTATAAAATCATGGTCCGATCCGTCCTCACCTACGGATCTCAGGCCTGGTTCCCGTACCTCCCCCCAACGTCGATTGCAATTCTGCAATCGTTCCAGTCACGTGCTCTTCGCACAATAGTAGGTGCCCCATGGTTTGTAAGGAATGCGCAAATCCATCGGGAAACTGACACACCAGAGCTTCAGACATTCCTGTCCAGACTTCTGGACAAATTCCTAGCGACGGCGTCCCTTTCGGACAATCCGCTAATCAGAGCCACGGCAGCTTCATTGCCGGCCGTTGCCCCAGTATGACCATCCTCTTCGGTCATCACCTCCATGCCTAAAGGACGGCAGCTAAAACCCTTCGAATAAGCGACATTGTCGTGACGTTCGAAAAAATCAGTGAATACAAGTCAGGGCCTTCGGGTCAACTTAACCTCCAGGACAAGTAGAGAGAGAGACATCTCGCCAGATGCGTTCGTCTAGATGCGTTATTTTGTGAAATGGTAACCACATGGTCAACTGATCCCAAAATCATACGATCTCACACCATTAGAGTATTTTTTCTACAGTTATACTAAATCTCTGATTTACAAAAATTAACCTCGAACAACTCTAAACCTTAAACGAAACATTCAGGCCACGATTGAAAATATACCACGCGAAATAAGTGAAAAAGTGAACAAAAACTGGGTCTTCTGATAGTTTTCCACCTAACAAAGTCGAGAGGGACATTTAAACGACATTATTTTCAGAACAGACAGATTATTTGTTCGTGAAGATATAATAATAATTATGCCATGATATGTATATATAATATACACAATGACAACTTGTAGTTATCAGTGTGTCTCATTTTAAAGTTCTAACACTATTATTTAACAATCCTATACAATACAAAGAATATAAAGGTGTAACTAATTGAGAATTCTAAATTATAAGTTCTATTTTTATACGGTTAACGCTATAGTTATGGTTGTCACGAAAATATCATTTGAAGATTCCAAGAATTTTCAAAACTTTGATGATCAGAATCGCATTTAAAGTAAACCTGACGAAAGGCAATTAAAAAATATAATTGCACTATAAAAGTATATTGAAAAAAGTTGAAGCTTAAAAGTCAAATGTAGTTTTAACAAATTAACCTCGCTTAATAATCCTTCTTCATAATTTCTCAACTGAAAACACAAACATCAAGCAAATATTTACGCCATCTTTAATTAATAAGCACCAACAAATACAACTAGCGGAAAGTTTACTGAAGAAAAGCTTAAAACCAAAACCGAGAACTCTATGGGGTTATTCTCAGAAAATATAATTCATCCAATGGCATATTTTCCAAAAACAGCTAGAGCTTATATATATTTAATTCACTATATATTTTATAATATTCAATCAAATATATAGTTATATTAATAACATACGATTTTTGTTCTATTGTGAACTAAATAAATAAATAAATCAATAAATATATATTCAGAAAGGCTTCCGCGGTGATTAAAATTAGAATTACTAGGTTCTCGGGTAGAACCGCGTTTTAGATTGGTAAAATCTCGACGTTTCGGCTTCCACTTTGAAGCCATTATCAAGAGAATCTAGTAGATTTACTCCGAGATCTCAATCTGATTACTCCCCAGAGTTAACAACTAGAAAAGTTGTTGAACCCCTTTTCTAGTTATGAACTCTAGGGAGTAGGCAGATTGAGGCCTCGGAGTAAATCAACTAGATTCTCTTGATAATGACTTCAAAGTGGAAGACGATATATATATATATATATATATATATATATATATATATATATATATATATATATATATATATATATATATATATTAGAATTACTAGGTCCTCGGGTAGAACCGCATTTAAATCTGTAAAATCTCGACGTTTCGGCTTCCACTTTAAAGCCATTATCAAGAGAATCTAGTTGATTTGTCCCGACGCCTCAATCTACCTACTCCACAGGGTTTTATATATATATATATATATATATATATATATATATATATATATATATATATATATATATATATATATCCAAAAGAGATAAAAATACAGGTATATCAGAAAGTAATGAGACCATGAATGATATACAGCAACGAATCTTGGACCTTAACAAAGACATACAACAGTAGAATTACAACTACAAAAATGATATTCCTACATAAAATGGAGACAATTACAAGAAGAGCTAGAGTGAGAAATACAACAGTAATGGAACAACTCGAAAGAAAGCAATAGAAAGAGCTATAGAAAAGAGATTACTGAGCTGGCTAGGACTCAAGAGATTAGCAAAATTAATCTATAAAAATACGAGGAACAAATATAGTTGCACGTACAAAACTGAGATGGGAATAACAAGTTCGACAAACGGTAGAAAAACGAGGAATTCATTGGAATGACGCTAGAAGATTAATACAGCACCTGCTTCTCCTTTTATCATGGGTTGATTTCTATCTAACTTTGGACTGGACAAAGTAGAAATTACCACAAGACTAGTATTTCCACAGTATTCTACGAACCTTGAAAGGCAGTTTTATTGCTTTGTATGTTTCTGTGTCGTTTACAGTACAGTCAAGTGTTTAAGTTGATCTTATATACAATGGCAAGTTCTAGTCATCGATTTTGCAAAAATCCAGTGGATTAATTTTGTTATATATGCGGACGATTTATATTAGTAACAAGCTAGATCTATATCCGAGGAAGTCAACAAAGCGTATCTTTTATATTTCAAGTGCCAAATTGAAGATCAAGATAAAAGTTGGGCTCCTCATATTTGCTGTGTGAGTTGTCACGTAAATTTAATGCACTGGGTACATCGCAAGGTCTATGCCGTTTGCTGTTCCTATGATGTGGAGAGAACCTACTGATGTAAGTGAATGTAACTTTTGTATCACTAAAACAGAAGGGATCTTAAAAAAGCAAAGGGACAAAATTCAGTATCCAAATTTGCCTTCTGCACTTAGGCCAGTTCCTCATAGCCAGGAATTACCGGTACCGATAGCGCCTTTAAACCTGGGCAACATGTTTCCCGGTTATTCTAATTCTTCATTCGGATCTGATCCACAAGTTCCTGAGAACATCAGTTGTGACCCAACATTTTTAACAATTACCAGTCAACCTCACTTAATAACTCAGAATGAATTTAGTGATTTGATACGTTACCTGGGATTTTCAAAACAAAAATCGGAACTTCTTGGTCCCAGACTTCAATAATGGAACCTGTTAGATGAAAATGCAAATGTTTCACTTTACCGAAAACGGAATGTAACATTTTCAAGTTTTTATAAAATGAAATGATCTTAATATGGAACATGTACCTTCCAAGTGGCATATTTTCAAAGATTCGTCGAAATACAGCCTAAAAGTAGTCTTGCTTCATAATGGAAATAAAAACCCATCTATTTCTTTAGCCCTGTCGCGTTAAATATAAAGAGTATCAGGAGGATATTTGCGAGGATTTAAAAGTGATAGATATATAGCTAGAACTTCAAGTAGCTTTTACAAAATATTGCTGTTTTTATGTCTATGGGATAGCAGGGCAACAAAATAACATTACAGTAAGAAAGGTTGGCCTCATCGAACTTCTTGTGAACCTGGTACTTCAAACATAAAATATGCCCCTCTTGTTAGCCCAAAAAAGAACTTCTTCCGCCTCTCCGTATTAAGCTTGGACTGATCCAAGCCATTGACAAGGAAGGTAATGGATCAAGTACCTAAAATAAATATTTCCTCACTTCAGTTATGTAAAACTAAAAGAAGTCGTATTTATTGGACCTCAAATAAGGAAGCTTCTAGATGATTTCTGTTTACAAGAAAAATTAAATGAAAAGGAATTAGCAGCTTGAATATGTTTTGTACGTGTAGTGAAATAATTTCTTGACAACAAAAAAAAATGGAAACTATAAAAACCTCATAGATGAACTCTTGAAACCCTATGAAATACTAGGGTGTCGCATGTCCTTAAAGATGTAACCTTTACACACTCATTTGGATTTTTTCCGGAAAATTTGAGTGCAGTAAGCGACGGACAAGGAGAGCGGTTTCACCAGAACATCAGGATGATAGAAGTAAGATACCAGCGACGCCGGAACCCATTTATGTTGAGCGACTTCTGCTGGTTTTTAAAAAGAGATGCTGCTACAGAACACAAGAGGAAAAAGTGAAAGTTTTTGTCGCTGTATAACATCTCATGTAATATATCTTTTATTCACATAATCCTCAGTAATGTGTTTGTGTAGATTTAGCACGTTTTCAAGTCATCTCCTTATTTTTTCCCACCAATTTAAAGTAATTAGCTTATCATTTTATTACTGATTATGTTACCTCAAAAAGGTTTAAATGTGTTACCCTGCATTAGTGCGGCATGCAAGGCGCATTATCGTGATCGTAAAAGACTATTAAATATTTTGCCACAAATCTGCATGAATTTATTTCGATTGAACCAAACCAAACCTAATCGAGTAATATGCTTGACTTAAAATTGACTTAAAATTGATCATTTTTTGACCGGCTTTGATATGGTTTATTCGACTTTGGGCTTTTTTTCTTTAGCACGATATTCGCAAGAATGTTGAGCTATTTCTGGGTCATAGGCATAGATCCATGCTTCATTACCCAGTAATTATGTATTTCAGAATGTCATCATCCAAAGCAACTTCAGTAACTTCACGACTTCCCGCAACTTCCGCAACTTCATAACTTCACGTATACTTCAGCAACACGGCGATGTTTTTCAAAATAAAATCAAATTAAGGCGAGAAGATACATGAAACAAGCCTAAACTGTTATTCAAAATTGATCGAATTGATCTAAATGAAATTTATATTTACAATGCCTCGAATATTTATCGGCGAATATTCAGTTTCAGATCCTTGATTTTGTTAATGGTTTCTTAACTGGTTGATGTGGAATATCTTCCTCAACGAGGTTCATCTTATACAGCTTCTCTACCATCACTAAAGTCGTTTTATCACTTAAAAACATTATTTTGTCATAACTTCGCCGCCGAGACACTTTCTTCAGCACATGTTTAGTGCATCAGCAGCAGAAGTTTAATGTTTTAGTCAAGATTTAATGGAACTTCTTTGCTCGATACATTTATCCATTTTAAAAAATCGCCGACAAATGTTGTTAAGAATTTCAAAAGACTAGAACTCTTTACGAATTTCTAACTTAACAGGCGAAACGATATGAAACCTCTATCAAATGTCAAGGAGGGTCACACTACTGGAAAAAAAATCAAATCATTGTATCGATACGTAAAGGGTGCGCTTTTTAAAATAAAAGTCATCTTATTTTTTCATCTTATTAGTTTGTCATATCAATTAAATATATCAATATTTTTAATATAATAATGCTTTAATAAAATCTGGAGAATAACCCCTGCATCCTCGCCACCACACTCAACCCCGTTTCACCGGTTAAACAACGAAACGAACAAGACAAATTAACATAAATTTCCAGGGATTTCCTCTGCCTTTTCAGGAGTTTATTCCAAACACACGGATTCAAAACAAATACTAACACACCTACAACATGTAAATGCCGTAGTTACTCCAATCTGCATCTTAATTGGTTGTCATGTTTATTTCCGAGTTTAAACTGAGGGGTTTACGGAAGGAGAACTTTTCATTTTATGTTGGTTTTATGTCGCTGTATATCCGTCTTCGCCCCGGCCCCTCCTCGCCAAGGTAGAATCCACCGGGAGAATAAAAAGCTCGCAATAAAAACGACGGGGTTAATTCCTAATCCGACTATAAAGCTAAGCTGATTTAGACTATCCTCTCTATTTAGTATTCATTGCAAAGGTGCAACAGAACCAGCGAGTATATTTTTCGTCGACTTCTGAACTTTAAAAATTTAGAATTTAGAATGTTTCTAAAATTTCAATCCCGTCAAATTCAGCAAAACAGTAGAATGTTTAAATTACAAATTAAATAGTATATTATATAGAGAAATTGTACTTAAAACATTGATGTACTGAAGTGCTTTCTATTGAATTATGCGTTATAATAAATATTTTGTAGCAGAAAAAACCAAAAACAGTTTGGTTACCAAAACTTCCCAGACTCTATCATTAACGTTATATTCCTACAAGGGTAGTTCATTATTATTTCGATTTCTGTTGTACATCTTATTCTCTCAATGGGCGGTATTTATCCCTGTTTGAAAACATTTTTTTGAACACAAACATTATTGTAAGTTTATAGTAAGGTTAAAAAACTAATAGTTTATTTATCTCTTATTACTTTGAAATATAATGAGCTAATGAACTAAAATCAATAATTTGTAAAATTTACGACGCGGCGTTCGAAATATAACCATACAAAATAAATATTTGCTTCCAAATTCAACAGGCCTTAGATTACGACTAAATACGAAGATACTAGGCAGGTGTGGCTATTACGATTTACGAAACAACCCGAAAACAACCGAAATAGTGCGAGCGTCGTAATATCTACGATGCCTTAGTGTTCTAGGGTTAAAAAGTAATATCACTCATAGATCCAATTCAAATTGCTAGAAATAATCAATCTTTTGTTTTAATTATTTCACGTCAACTACATTATTAACCTGTTGCCATTCCAATCTTCCAAGAAGTACTTCTAGATCGCAAACCAGTAATAAACAGTGATAATTTAGAAGATATAATGGTAAACGGTTCTCAAATGGAAGTCCTTCAAAATACTCATCTACGGCTGCTATAACTTCTTCATTTGATGAAAAACGTTTGCCACGTAGGAATTTCTTAAGGTTTGGGAAGAACAGATGAAAATCAGAGGGCAGATCTGGTGAATATGGTGGATGCTCCAACAATTCGTAGTTTAACTCCTTCAATTTGGCCATTGCAAGAACACCTCTGTGAACCGGTACATTGTCTTGATAAAATATTATTTTTTTCTTCGCTAAACCAGGTTTTTTCTCACGAATTTTTAAATCCAATTGATCGAAAAAGTTTGAGTAATACTGTCCTGTTATTGTTTTACCGGTTTGAAGGTAATCAATTAACAAAATGTCTTTTGCATCCCAAAAAATTGATGCCATAACCTTGTTGATCACTTTGGCTGCTTTGGTTATTCATTTGAAAAAGATCCAAATGTTGGTTAGAAAACTTTACTCGAGGTCGTTTTTGATCAGAATTTAACAAATTTGACACCCAAATTCCTTTTTCAAAATATGAAACACAGTTTCAGTTGAGATGTGTATGGCTTTAGCAATTTCACTCAAAGTTAATTGTCTGTCATTCATAACCATATCATATATAGAACTAGTTATTTGTTCAGCAGTTGCACTTATTGGACATCCAAAACGAGGATCATCATCCAGTTTTGTACGACCACGTTGAAACTTACCTGCACACTTACAAACCATTATTTTTGAAGAAGCAGACTCCCCTAATACATTTACCATTTCAATATGAATTTCCATTGCCTTTAAACCTTTTTTACAAAGAATTTAATCACTGCATGATTTTCAATATTTTCCATTTTAAAAAATAACAATGATACGTTTAGTTTAAGCTGATGTTTTTGTAGGAATTAATTGACATATCGACTTGAAACTTCACATATGTTCATATGAAGGATGCAACTTCAAAATGTAGTAGATTATATTGTTTGTTTACTGCTCTATAATTTTCAGTTAGCCTAGTATATTTTTGTAAAACGTCATAACAGCCATTTTTTCTTATTCTTGCCAAATTTGCATTTGTTTTTACTATTGTTTGGCGAATCGTCATCAAAGTATATACAGTTGCACAGCGCATACAAATTGTTTAAATTCTAGGCTACGTTTCGCGCCTTACATGAAATTTATGGTCAATGGAATCGACCTACAGAGCTTACTATTTTCACGTGCTTACTATTTTCACGTCACGTGATGATCATCAGTCAGTGGTCTTTGCTGAAACCAACTATTAAGTTTAAATCTGCAGCCATTTCTGTAATTTTACTGTAAAAATGATTGTTCTCTGATTTTTTTGTGTATATCGATTTGAGTTTAAAGTTGTAACTGAAGTCTAGAAAATATTATTTTAAAAATTCTGTTAATTTATTTTGATTCCTATATTCAGTATAACTGAATAAAGCATGAAATACCCTCACACATAGTTTAGGAAATACATTTCTACGCCTAACTATAATCGTATATCTCACGCGTCCACCGTACAATACCAACAAATGACAAATAAGTCGGCGTGGCGGGCAAATTCCAGGAAATTTCTGAAATTGCGCAATTAGCTTTGAATAATTTGGTCACAGGTTAGTTGAAAAGGTGTTTGCAATAAATGATGGGACGTTGCTAGTTTAATTCCGTCGTTTGCCGGAAAGTTAGCCCGAAGTTCACATCCTGCGCGTCTGCCAAGATCATTTGTCAATGCTTGTAGGATGGTGCAAATAGTGCGCGTCTCGGCGCCTATGAGGTTGTGGTCTAGGTAATTCTGTAGCCATAGCTAAATACTACCGATTTATATTCACAAATTCTAATTAAAAGTAAACCGTTAGTTCGATATACTCGTCGGTGTTAATTAAAGAACGTGCAGTATTATTTAAGCTAAGAATAGCTCGCATAGGGTATTTTTGTTTCGTCTCTTTATGTCCTGTAACTTATTCCTATCAATGTTCGTGTTCAAAAATATTGTACAAAACAATTTGGGAACTTTCCAATGTAGCTTCTTGTGGTTAAATTACATTTTAGGAAGATGATTTATAATATATTTTCTATTTTACGTCTACCCATAAGTAATGTCGGATTTTCTATTATTAAAAACACTACTCTCGATAATTTAAACACCTACATACGTTAAATATCTTGATATTTAGTGTAGTTGTTATTAAAATTTGAGAAATGAAACCCATAAAAATGGAAGAGCAAAGTGTGGATAAGTCCGATATAAAACAGGTCATGCTTTATGTGTTTCGAAAGCATAACAATGCTACTAATGCTAATAATGTCATTAATGCTGTTTATCCAGATGCGTTGGGTAGCAGAACATATCACCCTTGATTAAAAAAAAATAACAACGGCGATGTCAATCTTTTCGACTGTATGAAATCTGTTGAGTTTGACAACAATCTTGTTTGTGGCTGAATTTAAAGAATTAATTTGTAGTGCACTTTGCTCCGGCGCAGGATCCCTACTAGGTTAGGTAGACATTCTTTATTCACCAAATTATTACTGGAGATGAAAACTGGACTCTATACAGCAATCCACATAAGAAAAATAATGGTTAATACCATGACAGCCACCTTTGAAAAAGTGTTACTGCCAGTATGGTGGAATTTTACAGTAATTATACCCTATGAGGTTCTCAATCGTAATGTAACCAGAAGTGCTGAATATCATTGTGCTCAGTTTGATAAACTAAACATGGTTTTGATTCAAAAACGTTCACGAATGATAAATCGAAAATGTATTAATCTGTACTTGAAAATACTTTAACAAGATCGCCAACTTTGTGACCATCATTTTCATTTCTATGAAAATATCTATTATGCCGGTGATGCCATTGGAACTTATTTCTTTAAGAATCAAGCTGGAAAGCACGTTATTACCTTTAATGGGGACACTTACAGAGCAATATTGCAATATTTCTTAAATTTTTATGAAGACAACTGCCGGAAAGAGCGATTCTTCATGCTTTTACGACTACATGGACAGCAAAAAGTCCACTGACATAAGTTTATCTCATAAAAAAAGACCCTTTCCATAAGGTCGCCATTCATTTAATCGGGCATGCATTTTGCACAAGGTTTGTTTATTCTCTACCGGGCCGATATTCTGAGATACTGTGACGCTAAATTTGTTAAAAGAAATTAGAGACCGAACTTGTTAAAAAATATAATCGAATAAATCGTTTCATGTAATGGCGTACGCCATCACTTCAATTCATTCCGATAGGGGTCGCTGTCAAACGAACTATGAGTTTGCGCACCTCTAATGTCAAAATTATTCGGTACAACATGGTAAATCATCAAGGAACGTTTAACATCAGAGCAAAGCTTGCAAATTGGCGAAATTTCTTATCAAAATCAGTGTAGATAATCACCCAACCAAGTAATGTATTCGCTGTATTATGGACACATTTTGAACGCATTTCACGCTGCCCGATATTAAAACGAAAACAAGACAAAAAGCTCTGCTGATGAAGATCCAAATTTATCAATTCGTTCCCGTGATCAGGAAGGCTTTGTTAATTGACTATGTGAAAAATTTTGCGTAAAGATCCTGGTCTGGTGTCTAATAAGATCCAGCTTGTCCAATGGTGCGGGTTGTAAGCCGGTAGTGCCATTGGGACGCATTTCTTTAAATCTTTACGGAGCCGTGTTGCATATCTCCAACATACCATTTAAGTTTACGTAAAAATATATCAAAGGTAGATCGATCGTTTTTACACAGCGTTGTACATCGGCAACGAATCATTCTAACTATTTAGTAACAGATCAACCAACTAGATAGGCAGCACTTGTATTTGTTTGAGTCATTGAAGTGATGAACACGTACAAACCGGTTTGTGTCGTTTGAGTTACGGAGAGTGATTTATTGTGGAAATCCTTATAATTGGCTATTGGAATTGATGTGGAAAAAAGGTAAGAGTTTAATTTTCAGTAATCAAGTAAAGTTTTGTTGCAAAATCGAGTTTTTATTGATTTATGGATTGATTTTAGTTTGTTGCATAATTACAATAACTGATTTTTACTACTGCATATTTGAATCTGATATTTCTTTTTACAGAATCAAAATAAGTCGTAGATTGCGTAATTTGACTGCTCAGGACCTGCAAACTATACTTGGAGTAGGAAGACAGTGAAGATGGCCTAGACTTTTCAGAAGACGACAATATCGCCGATCCAACATTTGTCTTACAGCGAAATGAGCGCGAAAGTTCTAAGTTCTTATGAGGACCCAGAGGCTAGACCACCTAGCTCTAATAACCACCTAAATTAATTCCAAGGTGCCAGCGCCTCGACAATCAATTTTCAGTCCAGTGCCACTTTAGAGGATTCCAGTAGCATTATTCCGATCGTGCGTACCTTAGTATTAGTTCTACAACTGCTCCAAGTGTGCAATTGTGTACCTAAGGCCAATATCACATGGACAACGAACAACCTAAACCTGAATGGCGACCAACAACGTTTTCGTGGATCTGTACCTTTACCACCAGAAATATTACGTTTGGATATTCCTTTCCAGGCATTTTCGTATTTGTTTACTGACGACATTGTCGGCCTTATACGAGATCAGACAATGTCTACTTTGTACAAAAAGATGTTACTAAACCTGTAAATGTAACAAGCCAGGAAATCCTCCAATTTATTGGTATCGTATATTACATGTCAATAGTTCACATACCTTTTTCTTTTGATGCACTACGTACATTAGCCAAGTGTTGGCGTTCTTTCGTGTATTAACTACCACGGTAAATTAAATTGACTGAAGTAATTATTATTCAAGTAAAATGAAAGCAAACTCGCTGCATGTGGTATGTCTTCAAATGTAATTAGTAACTGAGCAGAAAAAAGAAATGTTAGGTTTTAGTGTTAAATTAGTTCCTACTACTCAGCGTGACACTGAGTGAAGCAGACAGGTTGAATATACAGTTGACCTTTACGATTCGTTAATATAGTTTCACTATACGTTATGACACATATTTTTAGGTATCTTAGGTAGAGTAATTTCGGACTAGCGGAAACAAGTTATCATTTTGTTACTGCATTTTCATATTTACAGCAATTACATTTTGTATTATCAAATATCAATTTGATTGTCGATTAACGAGTCGAAGAGTTAAATCTCAACGTAAATATAAATGCTATGATCTTATTCACTAATGTATGTGTATGACTGAGGCCTATACATGATTTTGCACCCACAATATTCTAATGATGGAATGTTTTGAAAACGTTACCTATCACATAGATCTACAGGGTGTCCCCCCAAAAAATGTATGCACCTTAGACTGGTTCTAAAATCAGTATTTATTTTCATACTGTTTATTTTAGGGTTTCAAGAATTTTTTTTTAAACCCTGGCCCGCATTATCTTTCAATCGCTATTCCTAATTCATTGACTGTCGGTTTTGTCTTATAAACCTTAGTTTTAATGTATCCCCATAAACATTAGTCGACCGGCGTAAGGCCAGGTGAACGTGCGGGGTATTCAACCTAACCTCTTCGTCCAATTCATCTGTTCAGTAGAGTATCGTCAAGATAAGCCCTAACGTCATGATGATAATGTGGAGGTGCACCATCTTGTTGAAAATAAAAGTTCTCACCCTCAAAAGCTTCCCAAATGCGTGGAATCACTGCTTCCTGTAGCAAATTAAGGTAAACAGCACCAGTAACAGCACCGTAAAAAGATGGTCCAATTAATCCTATTGCAGTTAAGCCACACCACACTGTGACTCCTGGCAAGTTAACATGATGTTCTTCAGTAACGTGTGGATTCTCAAGTGTCCATTAAGTGCAGTTCTGGCGATTAATTGGACTTAAAATTCTGAAATTCTCGCCTGAACTATCTTTGGACTTCTATCGTATTTCCAGTAATACTTCAGGATACATTTCCGTTGCTCAAAGGTAAGTCCGGTAGCAAACATTTTTTTTTTAATTAAATTAATCTGAAAAAGAATGCAGTATGAGTAAGTTATCAGAAAATAAAGTGTGTATAAATTTTCGGGACACCCTGTATTAATCAGACTTCAAAACACAGATCATATTAATCTGATTTCTTCTTCTTCTTTCTTTGCAAATCCATTAATGGACTTTGTGATGTTTGCGACCACATTTTCCATTCTCCCTCTATCTCTGGCGGTATGAATTAGCGATTGTATATTGTTTATGCCCATCCATTGCCTCACGTTCCGCAGCCATGACATCTTTTTACGTCCTAATTCTCTTCTACCTTCTATTTTGCCTTCGATGATTAGTTGTAGGAATTGATATTTCTGGCCTTGCATGATGTGACCGAGGTAGGCAGTTTTCCTTTTCTTTATGATGCTGAGGAGTTCGCGGTTTCCACAGCCATGACATCTTTTTACGTCCTAATTCTCTTCTACCTTCTATTTTGACTTCGATGATTAGTTGTAGGAATTGGAATTTTTGGCCTTGCATGATGTGACCGAGGTAGGCAGTTTTCCTTTTCTTTATGATGCTGAGGAGTTCGCGGTTTCCACAGCCATGACATCTGTTTACGTCCTAATTCTCTTCTACCTTCTATTTTGCCTTCGATGATTAGTTGTAGGAATTGATATTTCTGGCCTTGCATGATGTGACCGAGGTAGGCAGTTTTCCTTTTCTTGATGATGCTGAGAAGTTCGCGGTTTTTATTGATGCATTTAAGAACGTCTTCGTTTGTTACCCTAGCAGTCCATGGTATCTTAAGAATTCTGCGGTAAATCCACATCTCAAAAGCCTCCAGTTTGTTCATAGCATTTGCCTATAAGGTTCAACCCTCTACGCCGTAGAGAAGCACCGACCAAATGTAGCACCCTATCAATCTTAATCGAAGATCAAGGTCGAAGTCTCTACAGATGAACAGTTTTTTGAATTCCAGGAAAGTACTTCGGGCTTGTTCGATACGGCATTTAGTTTCATTGTGTGAGGACCATTCTTCATCCAGCCATGTTCGCAGATATTTAAATGTTGATACCCGTTTTATCGGTTTCCCGGTGTAGGTTAGGCTGAAATCTCTGAATATGTTTGTTTCCCTTGTGATTACCATAAATTTAGTCTTCTTTGTATTTATGGTTCATCCCATGTTTGGACTGTTTTTCCTATTATATTGATCACTTATTGTAAATCTTCCATGTTCTCTGCAATCAAAACTGTATCATAATCATAACGTATGTTGTTTATCCAGACTCCATTGACATTAATCCCAATTTCTTTGTTTTCAAGTATCTCCTGGAAGATAGCTTCAGAGTATAGATTAAACAAGAGCGGCGACAGTATACATCCTGCCCGTATATATCTAAGAACTCTAATCTGTCCAGTCAGGGCATTGTCCACTCTGACCTGTGCCGACTGGTGCCAATATAGGTTCTCTATGCACCGAATGCCTTTTTGGTCCAAGTCAAGCAGACGGAGAAGCTATATAAGTTTACGATGTTGAACCTTGTCAAAAGCCTTTTCGTAGTCTATAAAACACAGACATACATTCTTCCGCTGGTCGTAGCAGTTCTGTACTAAAACCTGCGTTGCGACCAGTGCTTCTCTCGTGCCCAACCCTTGTCTGAATCCAAACTGTGTGTCGCTTATGGCATTATCACACTTTTCATATAGCCTCTGATGTATTATTCTTAGAAATATTTTCATAGAGTGGCTCCTAAGACTAATAAGTATGTGATCCTCGCACTTCCTTTCGCTGGTTTTCTGATTCTGATTATGATTTAGCATCATCTGAAAAGTATCTATTTCTGACACTTAAATTAATCATTTTTTATTATGAAAATTTATGATAAACAAGTTGGTTCATTATTCATCATTTTTTATTATGAAAATTTATGATAAACAAATTGGTTCATTATTCATGCTATAAGAAATTTTTAAACTTTCAAACACCGTTACAAAACTAGTGGAGGGTCCAGATTTTCAGGTGGTTTAAGATATTCTCAGAAGGCTGAGATTCCATTGAAGATGAACCTCGCAGCGGAAGGCCGTCAACTACAAGAAATAACGAAAATGTCCACAGAATCCAAGATCTGGTGCGCTCTGATCGCCAACTGACGTTCATCGAATTTTGATCAATGAATTGAGAATGAAGAAAATCTGCGGGAAAATGGTTCCAAAAGGCCTTTTACAGGATCGAAAAGACACCAGGAACATGTCTTGACTTTTTGTGGCGGATTGAAGATGATTCTCGTTTTCTTGAAATGGTTATTAGTAGAGATATGTCTTGGATTTTTGAATACGACACCGAAACGAAACGCCACAGCCCAGAATGACACACTCCAGCTTCATCCGTTGCACTGTAGCGAAATCTGAAACAAAACTAACACTATTGATCATTTTCGGAACGCACTAGAAAAATCTGGTTCACGAAAAGAATTGCTACGAACTCGAAAGTGACTCTAAGGAGTTGTAAAATTGTTGTAAAACTATTGCCAGATCGAACGTAGAAGAAGTTTGATTAACTTATTTACAAACCTCGTATACTCATTTTTTGTTTCGCGGTATATAAATAGTGTTACAATAAAAACGCAAGATTTGAATTGCACGCCAATTTGGCTGTCATGATTCGATAGGTCAAGAATTGTGACAGGTCGATAAGAGGAGAGATTGGAGGACATATAGGAGGACGGATATTACCCGATACACCAACGCGTTCTTATTACTATCAAAATGGAAATTTGGTTGCGACGATTCGTAAAGTGCGTCCGATTTTTGGTAGAAATAATGTTCCAAATTTATCAGCTGTGAAAAGAATAATCTAAAAATTCGAAAGTACTGGTTCAGTTATTGATGTGAAACATACGACACGAGCTTGTAGTGGTTGTTCAGAACAAAACATCACAGTAGTTCGTGAGAGTGTGGCCGAGAGTCCAGGGTCGTTGATTCGTCATCGTGCACAAGAATTGAACAATTCAACAGCCACTCTTACTGTATTCTCACTAAAGATTTGCATCTCCATGATTTCAAAGTCCAACTGAGCGGACAACTTCTACCAGCAGACAATGCCCAGCGAAGAGAGTGTCATCTCCCCTTTTGGACCACTGGCTGCCACGATCTTGCGATTTGACACCCTATTGACTTTTTTTTGTGGGGTTTTATGAAATCTGAGGTTTACACTCACAAGCCCATGACCATCCAAGCACTGAAGGCCGAAATTGAACACTGTATCAACGAAATACCGCCACATTTATGCAAAACCGTTAGTGAAAACTTCGTCAGAAGAGTACCCGTGTGCCACCAAAGCAGTGTTGTCCCATACATAATTTCCAAATGTCTATATTATAAATCAATCAATATTTCAATACTTTGCTGCAGAAAACCATGCTTATTTAAAATTCACATCTTGCGCTCTTATTGTAACACCCTTTATAAAGATACAGATGATTTTTTGAACAAAATAGTTTAATTTCGAAAAAAATTATGATTTTTGGGAATATGCCGATTATTTATTATTATCGTACATGAAAGTGAAGGACGTTTACACAAAATTGATATCTATTTTCAAAAATTTAAAAAATAAACGTATGAACACACAGAGTGAGTGATATTTTAATAATTAAGCGTTCTGAATTATTTTTTGATAACGTTAATGGAATTAATGAAACAAACATCAAGTGTGGTATTTTTGGTGTGTAGTATCATTTTAAAGTTTTAACAGTCGTCAGGTCTGTCAAATAATAAACCTGGATTAAAGTCATCAACTTTTCGTCTGGTGCTTTTAAACAAAACACCGCCCAATTTAAATATGATCATTATTGATCCCGATACACCATATTTATAAGCCCTTTCCAGTATAAATTGGTTTTGGAATTAAAAGAGGGGTGTCCAGAGCGTTAACTGTTTGATTGGCGTAGTTGCAGTATCTGGTGGTGAATCCTCATGGTCAGGTCCGTTTTTAGCAGCCGGTACGGTTTATAATAACAAACGACGTGAATTCACTCGGCGAGACAATTCGACTATTGTTCGAAGGCACTTACTAAAGGTACATCCACTATCTAAATTACGATAAAGGGGATAATGCTCTTGGTATCCTCGATATTATGTGCACAAACACAACTATCCATTTTCGTTTCGAAGCGGATTTCGTTTGGTTTGTAAATCGGACGTTTTGATATGGGTTGACGGAGAAAGTTTTCCAACATTGATTTTCACTGAACGAAATTTAATAATGTGAATTATTAAATATTGAATTTGCTAGTCAAAGAGAATATACTCACGTGACAAGAATAAGAATTTAGATGAATAACATGTAATGTACGAGAGTAGATTAAAAAGTTTCCACCGTCAACATGAAGCTGGCGTTACTCGTCAAAAATATTCTGGTAATATAATTGGTGCTGTTTACGGGGACTCTGCATCATCATTTGCCACCGTGAAATTTTGTGCAGCTGAACTTAAACGCGGCCGTACCAGCTTGATTGACGATGAACTTTCGGGACGACTTAAGACGGGGCTACACATTTGCCTTACGATATGACAAGCGTCACTTGGCGAATGTGTGGATGGTAAAGTTGGCGATTGTAAAGACGCTGGCGGAGATTGGCGTTACGTTAGCCGGTTGGTGCCGATGGGTTGTCCGTTTTGTCACCCACATCAAAGGAACTGGCGCACGCTGGTGTATAAGGCCAATGGCTACACGGTTTGCTATCTTTTCAACGCGTCGAAGCGTTTTTTGCGACAAGCGACTAATGATGTGTCAATGTGAAGATGCCCACTTGTGATGGATGTGTGAAAGAACAGCCTACGTACGATCAAACATTAACCTGAAAATGTGGGCCAATCTGGGCCAATAAACATACAATACAGATAAATAATATATTATTATGTTGTATTATTTGCTTTGTTCAATGTTATTGGTAGTGGTTGCAGTTTTTGGTCAGGAGGAATGCCTTTGTAATATATGAAACAATATTTTAAAAGACTAATTAAAAATTATTTAAGGGTATTATTATATCTTCATTGGCTTTTAATTTCTTCCTGGATATTATGCGGATATATTACTGTTTAAAGACTGAAATATACCAAATTTCATCATCGAAGAGCCTCAAAATAAAATACAAGATTGTTTTAATCTTTTTACAGCCGCAGAAAAGCGATAATAACCCAGAAAACTACAGACCAGTAGCACTCCTGTGCGTCCATCTCAAGATCTTACAGAGAATTATATACTCGCCACTACTACCTATAGTAAGCTACTGAAAACCTGTTTAACAAGCTGGATTTTCGTCCGTAAGGAGCTATTGTGACCAAGTCCTTGCACTCACACACTACATCGAAAATGAATTCCAGAAACGACTTAAAACTTCCGCCGTGTTCATTGATCTAACCTCAGCTTACGACACGGTGTGGAGGGAAGGCTTACTTCTCAAGCTATATCAACTTGTCGCCTGTAAAGATTTCTTACAACTGATGAACGAAATACTGAACGACAGGCTTATCCAAGTACATCTCAATGGAAAGGCGAGCACTGTCTCCAGCCTAAAAAATGGCCCACCTCAAGGCATTGTACTAGCACCCTTGCTATTTAACATCTATGGATAGATGTACCAACAACTGCAGCTGAAATTCAGGTACATAGATGACATGGCAGCCGCTACTCAAGGCCTGAAACTAGCCCAAACTTAGGTCATGCTGACACAAGATCTTCACACACTTAACACTTACTTTAAAAAATGCGGTCTTCAGTCGAACCTGAATATAACTGATGTCGCGGTCTTTCACCTAAATAATCGTGATGCCCACCAACGTCTCATAATCATGTCAGAAGGGATCAAACTGAAGCACAACCCCCACCCCAAGTATCTGGGTGTCATCCTGGATCGGGAACTTACCTTTAAGGAACACCGGGAGAATCTATCTGCGAAGATTAAAATTGGAACTAACCTAATCCAAAAGCTTGCTAACACGTCGTGGAAAGCTAATGCTGAGACCCTTAGAACTAGCATATTGACTCTAATACACTACACAGCAGAATAATGTGCCCCTGTTTGGACTAATAGTTGCCACACCAGACTCATTGACACGCAGCTGAACCGATTCGATTCGATTCACATGCGAACTATATCTGGAACCATACGAACCACCCCCCTTCAATGGCTGCTCGTTCTGAGGAACATTGCACCGCCTCAAACCAGATGCCTGGCTGCTCTAAAGTTACAGTTTGATAAATGTAACACACCTACGCTGCTTCTCTTAAACACCAACAACAGATATTGTCCAGACACCTGTCCGCGGCAAACGCCAAACAGCTGATAGACTTCTACTACAACTAACATTAAGTATGCAATGGAGAGATCGAGACAGCACAAACTCCCATCTGATACAGAACCCAATAACCAAACTACCAGGGTTTATATTTCCTAGAAGACTGTGATGTAACCTAAACAGGATCCGAGCAGGTCACCGAATCTACAACCAGAACTTGACTCAATGGGGAGCCGCGGACAGCCCGAGTACGACAAATGTGGCGCTGAATAAAAGAGCGAACGATTGCTCACCATGACTTGGAATGCCCCGACATATGCTTCAGAGGCCCCCTGCAAGATATCTACGACCTCAGCAATGAACCACTGGAATGGCTATAAAACTGCGAACTTCGCCTGTGATATAAACTTTTAATATTATATTATTACGTTTATATTTGTTTTGGTTTTCTTGTAGTATTAATTATTAGGGCTAGTAATACCCAATATTTATTGTAAAACTGCAATGTCTAAAGTTCATTCATATATATATATATATATATATATATATATATATATATATATATATATATATATATATATATATGTTTCTAACCGTTTTCGACCGGGCAGATCCTGCCCTGAACAGATCCTGAATCTAAAGTTGATTCTAAGATATCAAAAAGTGTACAATAAAAATCTCGTCTGTACATTTGTGGATTTCAAAAAAGCATATGATTCTATTGACCGCGAATCTTTATTCCGAATCTTGAAATAACAAGGACTAGATCTGAAAACGCTGGCAATTATTAAAGCAACGTTAACTAACACGAGGTCAAAAGTTAAATTCATGGGTGACATCTCAGAGCCCTTCGAAATTAAAACTGGTGTGAGACAAGGGGATGGACTCTCGCCACTCTTATTTAACTGTGTTCTAGAAAAAGTAATACACGAGTGGCGTGAAAAAAAGTCGGCACTGAATATTGACCAGCCCATTAAACTGGGGAGAACCAACATCAAAATTGATTGTCTGGCATTTGCTGATGATCTAGCAATTTTAGCTCAAGATGTATTAACGGCCCAGAGACAGATTGAAATCCTAAAAGAAACAGCAGAAAGGGTAGGACTCCAAATTTCCTTTGAAAAGACACAATACATGACCTGCAACAGACTAAGAACACCATTTCTAAAAACAAAATATGGTAACATCAGACGAGTCTCTCAATTCAAATATTTGGGTGAAATAATCATGGAAAATGGGTTGGAAAAAGCGGCCAATAAGGGTAGATGTCAAAAAATGGAAACGGCATTGAGACTTACACAAAATATTTACAACAAAAAATGCTTATCTAAAAACACAAAACTGAGACATTACAACACGGTTATTAAGCCAGAATGTCTATATGCTGCAGAAACGCTCATTTTGAATAGAAAGAGGGACATCGAGGACATTGAAAAGAAGGAAAGAAAAATCACAAGAAAAATCCTAGGCCCCAAACAAATAAATAGCACAACATACCGACTTCGAGAAAACCAAGAAATCAAACAATACACAGATATACATAGCGATATGAGAAAAAGAAGACTTAAGTTTTACGGACACATCAAACGGATGAATCCGAGTAGGCTAACTAGACAAATAGTCGAATTTTATGAAAATAGGAGTAGAGCTAAAGCAGAAATAATTAAATGGATTGCGGCAATTAAAGAGGACCTAAGATCAGCAAATATTACACAAAGTGAAATTCAGGATAGAGGCTGTTTCAGACACAAGGTTAACGTTTGGAAGGTTGACCAGAGAGAAAAATGTAGGAAGACTGGAACAACTTGGTCTGACGAAAGGAAAAAAGCTCATAGCGAAAGAATGAAATTAGTATGGGCGCAAAGGAAGGCTAACAACAACAAACGCCTCTAATTGTACTTCGCGTGGTCCACCAGGGCCCATACGTAAATAATAATAATAATATGTTTCTAAATCATTCCGGTTGTCGATCCGTTGATTCTGTGAAGAGTCACGACTTCGTCGCCAAAATCTCATTTGGCATTTTCAAGTGTTGTCCGCTTCGACTGAAGAGTCCTGTATATATATATATATATATATATATATATATATATATATATATATATATATATATATATATATATATATATATATATATATATATATATATATATATATATATAGTTATGCAACTTATTCACTAACATTCCAATGTCAGATATCCACAATTCGTCATCAAATATTGTAATGAATATAATAAACTGCAATAATTTTCATATCTCGAACGATAACAGGTGTAACGAACTGATATTATAACCGTCAGGTTCAGTTAAATAACCTTACACTCAAATTTTCCTTGCACATCTACAAAATACGGACCAGATTGAAACCATATGTACTCCTATTTTTCTTTGTTCCTCTCCCAATGGAATAACTTCTCGTTTCGTTCGCTAGGAATTTGTTTTCCAGGCCAGATCATCACCTCTCTCTTTCTAACGTTATTAGAAAACGAAAGAGAGCTTTAAAGTGAGTCAAACGTATTTTCGAACGCACACCTGCAGGTGGAAAATTGGTAATGGAGAAAAAGCAATTTTACTAATGTATTCATACCTATAGCAATAAAAGCTCCCCTTGGAACAGATGCCGCGAAAAAATTGGAGGCAAATTTTATCGGCAAGGTACGGTAGATTTATTGTTATGACAATTTTGGATTATATCAAGATGTAAATTACAAGCAGCGTCTGGTGTTAAAGAAAATATATATACATAGGGCCAGCGGAATTTTTTTTTGGGGTCCTCGGTAATATTTATTTATATACCTTGCAAAATTATCAAGTGCTATATATTTTCATGGTGAAAAATAAATTTTATAAAAAATGTCCTACTTTTAAATAAGAAATAATTATGGTAAAATAAGGTGGAAGACTGAAAATTTTTAATGCTTCAAACCAAGTGCACGCGTTAAGGTTTGACAGATTGTAAATACATTAATAATAGTTGCACTCCGCTGGAAATTATATACAACTGTGAAATGTAATTTTATGTTATGTGTTATGAAATTAGAAAGAAAACACGACTGCTTTGCTACTACTTTTTTATACGCCGGTGTATGACGGCTATATATTGGAGAATAAAAGAGGTACAATACTTAGAATAAATACAGTACACAAAAAAAGTATTTGCATGTACCAACAGTAATTTTTATAAAAATCAGTTCCCATTGGCACCTAATTTATTTAATATTTTGTATTCATTCCATTAGCATGAATGGCAGCTTCCAAACGTATAGGCATTGATTCCATCAATTTTTTTTGTAATATCAATGGTAAACTGTATGGTAAACATCCAAAAAAAAACCTCCTTGCTTAAGCACCGGTGACTAGGGTGGTGTGAGCAACCTTTCAGGTACAATATAGAGAAGCCGTCCTAGGTTATATTAGTTGAATGAAGAAAGTCCCTTCCACACCGAATTTAGGTTATCTCGCAACACTTCCATATAGGACCGAGTTATCAGTTTACCGTTTATAATAACGTAAATTTTTCATATTCCATCGTAAGACATGCACCTCCAAACCATAATATAAGACGAAGAAGAAGAAGCAAAGGGGTCCCACCATAACCCTCTCAACCGTCTGGCCCTGAAGGAGACAGACGGTGCCCCTCTTGGTCTATGCTTATTAATTAATTATTTAATTATTAATTGAACAGTATTAAGGCAAAAAGTTTATCGAAGAGATCGGACCTTGAACGAGGTAATCTTAAAAAGAAAAATTTGCTTCTTCTTGTTCTGCTAGTTTCTTTATTTATTAAAGACAAATAATAATGCTATCCGATTCTTCGATTGGTACTGCTAACAAAAAGGTTGAGGGCGGATCCCACAAGATGGACCGTGGTCCGGGAAGTACCAATAACCTTCCCTTATTGCCCCCTGAAAATTAAAGCTTTATTCAAGTTTAATGTGTTCTAAGAAAAATTTTGAACTCTAAAAGAGAACAAGTTAACATATAATGATTAAGAAAAATTCGTAATTTAAAACAAAGAGTATATAAATTAACTAGTATCTTTCTAGCTTAAAAGACAAAAAGTATATAAACTAACTGACCTGAACTGAAAAATTTTCTAGAATGAAAAACAAAAATCCCTCTAACAGCCGGATTACTCCAGTCTTTCCGCCACGAAGCTTCCCAGCAGACTGATCTCATCCAGTTGTGCAAGCTTCGCCAATAATTGGTCCCTCCGGGGTGGCCATCCTGGTCCCACACGGTTCCTGAGTTCTTCCCGTTGCTGAATGAAAGTTCAACATCTGAATATTCTGTGTTCCGGGTCGTCTGTTTCGTTATATGCCAAGCATCTTGCATCGTCCAATCTACCGATTCTGACATAATGCGACCTGAACTGCCCATGTCCAGTCAACAGTTGAACGCTCTTCCTATTAAAGTTCATGTGCACTCCCTGAAACGCAATGATGTCCGGAACAAAGCCGAAGGTCGTTCTTCCAGTCGAGCCAGAAACCCAATTTTCTTGCCACCTATTTAAAGTTCTGTTATGAAGTTCTTCCTTGATTCTTTTCTTGGACAAACTCGGTATTCCAGGGATGACCCTTTCATACTTGTTGACCTGTGCACCTCTTCTGTGGGTTCTCAGATCTGAAATCTCAAACAATAAATCCTCGATCGGAGGAATATTTGCCAGAACAGAAGCCGCCGCGGTTGACGTAGTAGTGTAAGCCTCTAGTATGGTGCGAGAGATGGCCCCCCTCAAGGATTCAAGCTGGTGTAAGTTCCTGGCGTGGGAAATTCTATCCTCGAATAGTTGTAGCCCATATGATAATATCGGAATCACCGCCCCATAGAAAATAGTCCGCAATGAATCTGCGGGAACCGCATAAACTCGGCTCAGCGATCTTTTCAGTCCACCAGAATGCCTAAGTATTTGACTTGATTCGATCTTTTAATATTTTTGAGGCCAATCTTAACCCTGGGATTCCTCGTTAGCTTCCTTCCGAACGTGAGATAGCAGGACTTTTCAGTTGAAATCTCGAGCTTGTTCTTTCTCGCCCATAAGTCCACCACCGCTAATGCTTAAACCATAATATAAACACTACCGTGCTTAATTGTATTCAGTATGTTCCCTCTATTAAACCCGGTATTCTTTCTCCACCATAATGTATGTTAAAATGTTAGCAGGCTTAAAAGCATCAAATTTGCTTTTGTCGGAAAAAAATAAATTGCGTCCAAAAATCTAGAGGTTTATCTTTATATCTTTGTGCGAAGTACACTCTTTGTCGTCTGTTAATTAAATTTAGAAACGGTTTTTACACGTCGTCTACCTCGAACCCTATCATCATGAAGAACATTCCTCATTGTCTGTGATGTGATCTTCTTCCCCCAGCATGTCCTAAAGTCATTAGCAAGAAGTTGGGCGCTCTGTGTAGCTTCTTCCGTCACTCGCTTACAGTGAGGATTCGAGGACGACCTGATCGAGATTTGTCTTCAAATGTGACCGTCATTTTGTTTTTCTACAATATACCTCACTGCAGAAAATGATAAATTAAGTTGTTTGCCACTTTCTCCATCTATAACTTTCTACGTCACGGTACAATGGGGGTCGAATATTTTTTGTGGGGGTGAATTATTTTTCCCCTCACTCCTACAGAAATCTCTTTTCGCTTCGAAGCCATTTCCAACAGACAAATTAAAATCAACTCCTAAACTGAAATCTGGCTGTAAACTGAAAGGATTGTCAGGATTAGTAAGTATATTAGGCCACACTAATCCTCACAGTGCCCGTGTTTATATTGAAGCAGTCTCTATGCCAGGTGTTGTGCAAATACTTTCTTTGCAGTCCAAAATAATATTGTCTGGCATGTTATTTGTGTGATTGATATTTATTAAAACAACCTTGTATTCATGTCAAATACCTTCCTGTTATATTTCGAGTCAATTACTTAGGATGATTTTTGTAAGATTGATGAATATTCAATTTGTATTTCATTTAGGTAGTTATTAAAACACCTTTTCACAGAAATGACCTAACACGTCCCATTTTTAAGTACATGCTTCTTCTTATATCACGGGATTATTGAAATTATTTCTACCTTACTTTGGACTGAACAATGTAGCAATTGCCACAAGACCGTGAAGGGGGTATTTCCACAGTATTCTACGAACCTTTAAGTTTTATTATTTTCTAAAGTTTAGTTTGTATCTGTCTCGTTTATAGTCAAGTGTTTATGTCGATTTTATATAAAAAGCCAAGCTCTAGTTGTCAAAAATCCAGCGGATAAATGTTGTTTTATATGCGGACGATTGATTTTAAAGTCGCAAGCTAGATCTATATCCGAGGAAGACAAAAAAACCTATCTTTTATATTTTAAGTGTCAAATTGGAGATCAAAATAAAACTTGGTTTCCTCATGTTTGCTGTGTGAATTGTCATGTAAATTTAGTGCAGTGGATAAAAAAAAATAATAAATAATAAATATAAAAAAAATTATACGCCGTTTGCTGTTCCTGTGGTTTGGAGAGAACTTACTGACCATGTAAGTGATTGTTACTTTTGTATCACTAAAACAGAAGGGATTTCAAAAAACAAAGGAACAAAATTGGTATATGGGTATTTTGTACTTGACCTGGGATTGTCAAAACAAAAATCGGAACTTCTTGGTTCCAGACTTCAACAGTGGAACCTATTAGATAAAAATGCAAGTGTTTAACTTTACCGAAAACGAAATGCAACATTTTCAAGTTTTTATAAAATGGAAGGATCGCTATGTCTGTTGTGATATTGATGGTTTAATGAATGAGCTTAATATGGAGCATGTACCTTTCGAGTGGTGTATTTTCATAGATTCGTCGAAATACAACCTAAAAACAGTTTTGCTTCATAAGGAAAACAAGAACCCATCTATCTCTTTAGCCCATTCAGTCACAATAAAAAAACCTATGACAACTTAGCAACCATACTAAATCACGTTAAATATGAACAGTATCAGTGTGATATTTGTGGGGACTTACAAGTGATCGGTATATTGCTAGGACTTCAAGGAGGTTTTACACATTATTGCTGTTTTTTGTCTGTGAGACAGTAGGACAACAAAAGAACATTATAGCAAGAAATATTGTTCAAATATTTATCAATTCAAACGTAAAATATGCCCCCTTTTTTAACCCAAAAAAGGTGCTTCTTCGGCCATTAAGCTTGGACCAAATGAAAAATGTTGTCAAAGGAATGGACAAAGAAGGTAAATGTTTCAAGTATCTAAAATAAATATTTCCTCAATTAAGTGATGCAAAACTAAAAGAAGGCATATTCTAGGTGATTTCCGTTTTCAAGAAAAATTAAATGAAAAGGAATTGGCAGCTTGGAAGTATTCTATAAGTGTAGTGAAAGGATTTCTGGGCAACAAGAAAGATGAAAATTATAAAAAACCTCATAGACGAAGTCTTGAAAGCCTATGAAATAGTAGGGTGTCGCATGTCCTTAAAAAGCATTTTTTCCGGAAAGTTTAGGTGCAGTAAGCGAAGAACAAGGAGAGGGGTTCCAGAAAGACATCAGGACGATGGAACAAGATACTAGGGATGCTGGAACCCATCTATGTTGGGCGACTACTGCTGTTTTAAAAAGAGATCATGCTACGGAATACAAGAGGAAAAAGTGAATGAAAAGTTATCGTCGCTGTATGACATCTCATGTAGTATATTTTTATTCACATAATCCTCAGTAGAGTCTTTACATATATTTAACGCGCTTTATATGTTTATATTAAATAAGTATTAGATTGTAAAAATATATCGTCTCCTATTTTTTCCCCACCACCGACCTCCTGTAACAAAAAAACTATACTTATTACAGTAATTAGCTCATCATTTTCAGATTTAGGATTACACAATACCTCATAAACATCTATTTTCATCAGTATTACCTCAAAAAAAATTAAATTTGTTTACCGGTGTTATTTGAGTTTGAAATGATACTGGTATGAAAGAACCAAATTTAAATTTTCATGAAATAAAACGATAAGACATTGCTGATTTTTCCGTTATAAGAACATGAATAAAAATGGAAATCATGATGGATATAGCAAAATCAGACGGTTTTGAGGTCAAACTTGAAATTTATTTTTCGATATAGAGCCATCATCCCAAGAATTTTGGTATGGAAAGCTATACGAAGTGTGTATATAAAGTAATGAGAATGGCGGCGTAGCGTTCGATCTAGCAACATTGTTGGTTTCTCCTTTGGAGGGGGGGGGGGGGCAGTGTGATGGAAACTTTTGTAAAACTTTAACAGACCTTCAACAGTGTTTTTTCAATAGTCAAGATTTTGAGGGTAATTAAAGGCATTTTCGATCGAGATCTAGTCTAATGAACGGTTATGTGATTCGAATTAAACTCTTTTCGATCATTCGGACCATTAACCTACGATCAGAATGCACAACATCCCTAATTCTGTGGATATTTTTATCACTTTTTGTAATCGTAGGCCTTCCGCTGCTAGGTTCAACTTCAACCGAGTTATGTTAATGGGTGGGTCAGCTATATAAATCAGGTATAGCAATGGCACCACACACTTCCATGTGGAACACTCGATTTGATCGGCAACAGTGTTGTTTGTTCGTCTCGGACTGTTCCCATTAAATATCTCTTTTGTAGATACGATAAAACCAAGAATAGAGTGTCTGGAAATGGTTTATTGATTTTATGCGAAAACTATTGAATGCTTGTCCAATATATCAAGAAATCCAGCTGAGCAGGAGTTAATACCTTACTAATGCTTTCAATTTATCAAGGAAAGTTTTTTAGTTTCGAATGAAATAGAAATAAACTTTTTTACCTACATGGTTTTAAGTTTTTTAGTGCTTTTCCCGGTTTTGAAATAATTGTGACCTAAACTAATTTCCATTAGTTTAAAATGTGTCCAATTCTGAGAATGGCATTAAATATCTGCGAGATATATTTAATTTCTTTCTCTAGTAATTCCTACATTAGCTTGCCTGTTAGTAGACCTACCTAGATTTCAATTAAATTTAGTCATTTGCGAATAGTAACTTTTATAAGCTTTATTATAAATGATTCCATTGATAAATGGAATTCTGGTTAGTGATGTTGAAATACACCTGTCAAATATTCGGCGAATAATGTTGGCCTTTTCTTATTATTTTTGTGCCAGGTACGATATGTCTTTCTCAAAGGTGGTGATGTCTGATAAGATTGCTTTAATTTCCTAGTTGTCCTTTAAAGTGAATGTTCGGTATTTTCTGTGAGAGGCAATCTCTCTAAAGGGATCTGTAGTGTTTTATGCCTCCTCTCATTCGGTAGTTGTTTCAACTCCTTTGCAGATTTATTAAATTTAATTTTGTGTTCAAATGATCTTGTATCTCTTCTTTAGAAAGTTTCTAAGGAACTTTATTACATGTCATTCTATAATAAAATCAAATATAACAAATACACTGAAACGCCTTAATTAAGTTTGTACTGGTTTAAAAACCCATACAGAAAAAGCGCGAACTTATGTCCAACTGTTTTTAAAAAACATATATTATCATTTCCATTATACAGGGTGCGGCGCCAAAATCCGGACAGAACTCAATTAGAATTCTGCCGTTCTATATAACTTGTAGAGGTCGCAATTGGCCTCCAAATAGCTTGACGCATGTACTAAACAGTCATATTCTCGTAACAATCGCAATGTTGAAACCAAGTGCGGAGTATAACTGAAGGGCCGCCATTATCGAAAGTGTTCGCGCTGGGCGCTGTGCGACAGAAATCATTCGGTTCTTCCGGTATTCGAGAATCACTATGTATGATGTCATCGAGAAGTATAATGAGTCGGAGAAGTCCAACGAAGGTTCTGCAACACCGACAAGGAAAACTTACTCGAAGGAGCGAGTTGTCAGGATGCCCGACACCATTCAGGGGACTCAGGAGCTGATCTTTGAGGATCAAGGAGAGTCGATCCGAAAATTCTCATCGGTTGTCGGTGGGAGTGAAAAAACAATGCGTTGAATCGTCGAGGAAGACCTCCGCTACAAGTTTTACACAATTCAGAGACAAGTGCATTCCGAAGCTGCCAGGACAAAGCGAGTTGAACGCTGCAACCTGCTTTTGTGTTCTTTGAGAAACAATGCGGCCGGACGGCTCAGGTTTTTTCTGAAGAAAACATTTTTACTGTCGATGAGAAAATCAATCGAAGGAATGATCACTAGCTCACACATGACCCTAAAAATGTTCCCATTGTTTCCAGAACAAAATTTCCGATGAATATTCACGTACTAAGTGTCGTGTTCAGTAAGGGTGATATGATGCGACGGCATTTCTTTAACAAAGCGGAATATGTCACAAAAGAAGCGCGTTCTGACAAATGTAGTGAAGCCGTGGATGGAAACTGTGTAGTCTGGAAAGTCGTTTGTTTTCCAGCAGGACGGTGCTCCTGCCCACATAAGTAATTTCAAAATTGGTTGTCGAACAACGTCGATATGTTTTGGTCCAAAGAATCGTGGCCTTCCAATAGCTCAGATTTAAATCCTTTGGACTTCTATCCCCAATTCTTCACCACCCAAAACTAGCCTGCGAGCGCTTTAGGCCGAGAATGTAGGGGGTCATTCAATCGGATATGTTGAGTAACGATTATAGAGAACTATGGCCTTACAAACAATTTAGTAAAAAAAATTGTAAACTTTTCCGTTTTTACAATAAAAATTATGTTTGAAAAAGATGTTTAATTTGTAAACTGTATATATAAAAATATTTGTTTGCATACTAACATTTTCTTAATAATACCATAAAGCATACATTGTTATTCGACATAATTGAATGGATCCATTGAAGGTATCGTCGGCAATAAACGAAACGCGCACATAAATCCAGCTTTATCTCCTCGCATAATGCTAATTAACAAAATTTATTAATTGATAAATTTCAACTTCGATGATTACTATCTGCAAATTTTAGTTGGTTTGTTTTATCGTTGAAATCAAGAGCACGCCGTTTAATGACGTCTATAAATTTATTGTGTTATTGTGCGAGATCCAATTTGATTGTTTTTGGCTGTGCATTACGTGGAAGTCATAAACGGATTTTATATACGGATTTAACGGACGCCGGATACCTATGCGTCGCCACTGCAATAAAACCTACTCATATGTCCGGCGGATTGCTTCGAATTTGCCAATTTCGTATTTTATATCGCCCTATTGCGAACCACCTATGCAATAAATTTATCGAATTGAAAGATATCCGAGAAGAAAAAACTTAATTGCCAATAATAATCCACTTGGTTACTAATTATGGTAAATGAAAAATCCATTGCAATTCCCAAACAAATAAAATTGAGGTTCAGTTGATTTAAGTTATTTGTTATTCAATTCTTCTATTTAAACCTTCAGCTTGAAACACTAAACTCGAAGAGACTTACCACTAATCACTGTTTTAAACTACTCGCCGCACGTTTCATTAACCGTGTTAGCAGCATAAGGAGATGATTTACTCTAATGCTAAAACTAAACTATGTTCTATTTAAATGACAATCTTACCTAATGAAGCCTATAAAAATCATGAACCGTGGAGTGAACTATGCGTTATATTGATAATTGAACAAGTTGACTAAATGGATATAGGTCCTTTATCCCGGTTCATTATTATATACAGTTTAAGTTTTAAATTACTAATATCTATATTATGGTCAAGTTCGAGTGCATATTCGACAACACAAGATTTTTTTATTTCTCCCATGTCTAATGTGGGTAATATGTTCTATATATCGGGTTAATAGGAATCTTTTAGTTTGTCCAATATACCTTTGATCACAATCTTAGCAACTAATTTCATAAATCTCCAACCTTTCATGTTAATTTACTTTATCCTTTGGATTGTCTAGAGCTTCTTTTAATTTATTATATGGTTCGAAAAATACGTTATTATCCAGTTTTTTCAAAATATTGTCTAACCATCATGTAAATTGGACATTAAACGATATTACCATGATTTTATTTTTATTCTGTTTCTTTTGATTTTTTTTTCAATAATTGCCTACACTTATGTTTTCTAATTAATCGTTCTACAATATTCTTATTATAACCATGCACTTCGGACATCTCTCTAATTGATTTTATTTTTTTGTTATAATTATCTTTGTTTAAAGGAAAATTGATCAATCTATCTACCATAAAATTCAAACTGGCTATCTTATTATGGAAATTTTGATTCGAATCGTTAAGAATGTATCTCGAAGTGGTGGTGTTTTTTTCTAAAAATACCAAAACCTAACCTATTTTTATTGTTTCTTTTATTGTCCCTTTTATTGTTCCTTACCTTATTTTAAAAGTGATTTGGTGTCTATTGCTAAATCTCTTAGAATGTATTTATTATTTTTTTACAAGATCCAGGTAAACAATAAGAATTACGCAGGTTACAGTAAACAGTTTCTATAAACAAAAAGTTGAAGGACAAATAGTTTAATTATTTATCAAAGTATCCTCATTTTTCATCAACACTATTGTGGTTTAGCATAGTTTGTATTTGAAAAAGGCACTGTGTGTCGAAACAATTATTATACATACAATTTTAAATATAGTGGAAATTTTTAGATATTAATCTTTGCTTATTTATTTAAAATGAATTTCCATCAAGTATCAGTTACCTCAGTTAAATTTACTTTTGTATTCGATTAATACATTTTTCAAAACATTTATGCCACTAAGAAATATCAATCTCAGACAGTTGAGATGCATATAAAAGTAAAGTCAAGTGCTTTTTACATAAAATTTGTACTTACTTTTGATCGAAAATCAATATACTCTTCAAAGAAGTCTTCTTTTAGAACAGTACACTTTGTCTGAAAATTTTAAAAAAATATGACGAATATTGAATTCTACCAAAGAATCCTTATTTAATTTATTCATGTTTGGAAAGATGAAGAACTCGAAAGGGACCAAGTCTGGAAAATAGAGTAGATGCGACATTAATTTGTAGCGCAAATTGATCAATTCCGCTATTGTAATGGCGAACGTAGTGGAGTAGTGAAACAACAATTTTTTGGTTTGATGATGTTGGTTTATCAACTCTTGAAAATTGATCAATAATGTAGCATAATACTTTCCTGTGATCATCTTTACTTTGTAACATAATGCCTTACGAATCTCAGAAAAGAGTGACCAAGACGAAATTCTACATTGCAACAAAATCCTTGCTTCCGCGAATCCTAACTGCTACACTAGAAAGCAATCTTATGCCGAAAACACACAAAATAACAGAAGTTATATGTAAGAGGGCTATACTTAAAGCTAAATTAAATGGGGATTTTAAAACTGATAAATTTTGAATAGGGCGAGGAATTTGACAAGGGAATTGTATGAGGATAAGGTGAAAAGTCAGATACTTTTTCGATAGATGGCGGTGCGAATACAAATGTCTGAATTTTAGAATAGCAATGAGATAATGCATTTTCTGAAAAGTAGCTTTTTCTAGTAAAGCTTCGCAAATTTCAACCCGACAAGACATTTAGGTATTTAGAAGATGCGGAAATTGAAGATTTTAATCATAGTCGACATCATTAACAAATAATTCGCTCTGGATTTCAATTTTAGTGACTTCACTGACTGCACCAAAAATGCTATTTTTCTGGCCTATGACAATATTTTTATTGTGGCCCCCGACTACAAAATTACGATTGGTCAGGTTTAGTAACTGGAGCCTAAACTGCGCGAAAAGTGCTATTTGTGTGGCGTACGACAATATTTGTATTGTTACTAGATTTAGTCTGAGACGAGATGCGTGTTTTAAAAAGTTTATACCTCGATAGAAAAAAAAATAGCCCTCGACTACAAAATTTCGATTGGTCAATTTTAGTGACTGGAGCTTAAACTACGCGAAAATGCTATTTTTTTAGCTTATGACAATATTTTTATAGTTGTTAGATTTAGTCCGAGCCGAGATGCGCGAGTTCAAGATTTAATTCATACTTGACATCGTTAACAAATAATTCGCCCTAGACTTAAATATTACGACTGGTCAGGTAGAGTGACTGGAGCTTAAACTGCGCCAAAATGGTATTTTTCTGGCCTATGACAATATTTTTATAGTTGCTAGATTTAACCTGAGACGAGATGCGCATTTTCAAAATTTTATACATCAAATAAAAAAAAAATTGCCCTTGACTATAAAATTCCGATTGGTCAGGTTTAGTAACGAGTTTAAACTGCGCGAAAAATGCTATTTTGTGGTCTATAATAATATTTTATAGTTACTAGGTTTAGTCTGAGAAGAGATGCGAGATTTCAAGATTTAACACATCGATAAAAATAATTTGTCATGGACTAAAAAATTACGATTGATCAATATTGGTGACTAGAGCTTAAACTCCGCGAAAAATGCTAATTGTGTGACCCATGACAATATTTTTATAGTTTCTAGATTTAATCCGAGAAGAAATGCGCGATTTCAAGATTTTACACATCGATAAAAAAAAATCGCACTGGACTAAAAAATTACGATTGGTCAATTTTAGTGACTGGAGCTTAAACTGCGCGAAAAGTGCTATTTTTATGGCCTATAACAATATTTTATAGTTGCTAGATTTAGTCTGGTCTAAAAAATTAAGATTCGTCAAGCTAGGTTTCTAGCCTATTACAATATTTTTATAGTTGCTAGATTTAGCCTGAGACGAGATGCGCATTTTCAAGGTTTTATATATAAAATTTAAAAAAATCGCCTTCGGCTAAAAAATTACGATTAGTTAGGTTTGGTAACTGGAGCTTAAACTATGTGAAAAGTGCCATTTTTGTTGCCTATAACAATTATAGTTGCTAGATTTGATCTGAGAAGAGATGCGCGATTTGAAGATTTTACTCATAATCGACATCGTTAACAAATAATTCGCCCTAGGCTTAAAAATTACTATTGGTCAGGTATGGAGCTTAAACTGTGCCAAAAATGCTATTTTTCTTGCTTATGACAATATTTTAATATGTACTAGATTTAGCCTGAGACGAGATTACGATGAAATTAAAAAAAAATCACCCTCGACTACAAAATTAAGATTGGTCAGGTTTAGTAACTGGAGCGAAAGTGGAGTAACTGGAATAACTGCGAGAAAAGTGCTATTTTTCTGGCCTGACAATATTTTTATAGTCGCTAGATTTAGTCTGAGACGAGATGCGTCTTTTTAAAATTGTATGTCTTGGATGAATCAAAAAAATCGCCCTCGGCTACAAAATTACGATTGGTCAATTTTAGTAATTGGAGCTTAAACTTCCCAAAAAATGCTATTTTTCTAGTCTATGACAATATTTTTATAGTCGCTAGATTTAGTACGAGACGAGATGCGCGATTTCAAGATTTTACTCATAGTCGACATCGTTAACAAATAATTCACCGTGGACTTAAAAATTACGATTGGTAACTTTAATGACTGGATCTTAAACTGCGCGAAAAATGCTATTTTTTTCTGGCCCATTATAATATTTTTATAGTTGCTAGATTTAGTCTGAGAAGAGATTTCAAGATTTTACACATCGATAAAAAACATCGCCCTGAACTAAAAAATTACGATTGGTCAATTTTAGTGACCGAAAAAGTCGGTGTCGACGACTGTCTGTATCACAATTCTTGACTATTAATGAAACTTGGATGCAACACTACACACCAGAAATAACAGGACAGTAAAAAAAGTAGGTTTTACACAGCGAACGTGCGCCGAAGAAGGTGAAGATGCTTCCATCTTCCGAAAATCTCATGGTAGTTACTTTCTACTCTTCGCAAGGCATTCTCTTCCTCGACTATTTGGAAATGAAACAGAAGATCGCAGGAGAATATGTGCTGCATTTAAGTTAAAAAGTTAGTTAAAGTTCACGGAGAGTCGATAAAAAAAACTCCCTCGTTTGGCGAAGAAAAATGTGCTGGTTTACCACGACAATGCACCCTCCCATTCGTCCACAGTAGCAAAATCGAAATTGGTCAATTTGCTCTACACATTGATGTCGTATCTCTCCTTTACTCCAAAATTGACCTCTTCCAACTTTTTTCTCTTTCAAACTATCAAAAAATGCCTGGTTTGAAAGAAATTCGCAGCAAATGAACAGATCATCGCTTAAACACAGGACTATTTTGCAGAATTCGTACTTTTTGGCATTAAAAAGTTGGAAAATCGTAGGACGAAGTGTATCGAGTTAATAGAAGACTATGTTAAAAAAAACATTAAGATTCTCCGGACCTTCTTTTTCAAAACATGAAGTAATGTCTGGCTGGAAAGAAATGCACACCAAATGAAGAGCTAATCCCCGAAACAGAACATTATCATAAATGGTGATTTTTTAGTGTGTCTGAACTTCCGCCTCTAGAGTCAAAATTATTCAGTATAGTCTGGCAAATCATCTTTGTAGGTTTAACACCAGAGCAAGGCTTACAAATTGTCGAAATTAATTATCAAAGCCAGTGTTCTGTGAGGCAAACTTATAGGGCACTTCGTGAATTTTATGGTGCACATAATCGCCCAAGCGAGCGAAGTATTCGCCGAGTTATCCACAAATTCCGAACACATTTCATGCTTCTCGATAAAATAAAAACAAGACAAAAAACTGTTCGTTCCGACAAATATATCGCCGCTGTTACTGGCAGTATTGATAAAAATCCAAATTAATCAATTCGTAGCCATTCGCAACAAGTTGGGCTTTGTTATTCGAACATTTTTCGTAAATATCTTGGGCAAGATCCAACTTGTCCAAGAACTCAAACCGCAAGACCATCGTTTGCGTCGTACGTTCAGTGAATGGGGTCAAAATCAATTGCAACTTGACCGGGAATATAACTGCAAAATTTTGTACAGCGACGCAACTCATTTTTGGCTAAATGGTTACGTTAATAAGCAAAATAACCGAGTGAAACCGGAGTGAAAATAGGCCGCAAATGATCCAACAATTACTATTGTGAAACCAAAAAATGCACAGTATGGTCCGGATTGTACACCGGTGACGTGATTGGGTTGGTTTTCAAACGTTAATGCCATTGAATGGTATTTCACATAAAATAAATAGTTTCAAGGCATCTAATTTGGTTGTTGTTTTATTTGAAAACCTAAAAAAGTTGAAAAATCATTGGGCCAAGTGTGTAGAGTTAAAAGTTGAAAAATACATCGATTTGCTAACAAAAAAGTATTTCTATTATAAATATTTGATATTTCGCTCTACCCTCATATATATTCATCTCTTTATAACAGAAATGCAGGCTAAAATAATATAATAGGATAATGAATGAATATCTTTTTAATACATTCGCTCACTATATTTTTCATAGATTAATTTCTAGCGTATTTTATAGTTCCCCCTAGTAATTTATATTCATCTGATTTCAAACTTGGATTAAATTCGACCAAATATGTCAGTTAAATTGATGTTGATGGAACGTTTAAAATTCTGAAGAAACTAGTTAAGACAAAGTATGCAAAGAACGAGGCAGAAAATTAATTGAAATCTAGAGATTCACCTTGTTTGCCCGACGCTGAATATAAGACCTAAGATATTATCCAAAGTAGCAACGCGTTTACCTAATAAGTCAAACATTTTGCCCGAGAGCCCGTCTTGAAATATGCAGCCACGGGTGCCAGCAGCCACTTTTAAGGGTTAATATAACAAACGCTTCCTTTTAATCGGATTTCCATGTCGGCTAATTAAAATACATCAGCGCCGAACCAGTGAAGAAGCCGCGAAATCTTTCTAATTACTAATTATAACTCTGTGTATTTTATAAATTGAGATTCTAATCGGCAATCATGATAATGAATTAATCGAGGACTTGGCTGGAAGTAAACCGGTTTTAATTACTTTTCCGTTTTCCGAACTTCTTTAACCGATTATTGTCTTTTCTCGAGCAAAGGTACGTTTTTATCTCGGCCCTCGAAATACGCTCGCAAATTGCTCGCCTTTATTAACTTTTTATCTGATCTCTAGTCATTGTCATATTTTTCAGATTTGAATATTCCGAAAATGTAGGTGTAATACTCTCGTTAACATAGGATTTGAGAGGATCGAAAATGGAAGTCTATCGTGAATCTATTTGAGCCAACGGTTTACGACTGAAATATAAATATCTGTTATCAATTATTAGATATCTATTATACCACCTTGAAAGATCCCGGAATGACCACCGTGAGCCGCTCTCAGTAACCCGATTAGAGTTTTTTTGCTAGGTTGCCACATCTGTCATTGACATTCCCACCCAATTTCAGCATCACAGCCTGACATGTGTAAAAGTAACGTCGTATTGAGTTCATCTGACTCTGTGCGTGTTTTCGATTTTTGCAATTTTAAAAATGGAATTGCGTTTGTAAAGAATTTGTATTAAATTTTGCGTTAAAAACGGATTTAATGGTGCGAGGACCTTGGAAATGTTGGAAAAGTGTTTCGGCAACGATACTCTAACTAAAAAGGTGGTTTATCAGTGGTACGAACGCTTTAGAAGTGGTCGTGAGTTCGTCGATGATGACAAATGCAGTGGCAAGCCGTCAACATTGAAAAGCGACGAAAACATCGATACAGTGAAAGAAATGGTGGTCAATAACGGCAAATTAACCATCAGAGAGCCAGCAGAGGACTTGAACATTGCTTATGGATCCGTTCAAGACATTTTAGTTAATAATTTGGGTTTCCGCCGTGTTGCGGTAAAGGTGATGCCGAAAGACCTGAATTTTATGCAAAAAAGGGACAGCATTGACATCGCAAAATACATGATTTCCAAGGCTGAATCCGACTCAATATTTATCAAACGCATTATTACTGAAGACGGAACGTGGGTTATTAGTACGACACGCAATCCGGACATGAGGCGAATAAATGGCGTTCACTCAATGAGCCAAGACCGAAAAAATCACGTCGTTTTCAATCAAAAAGAAGGCGATGCTCTCGGTTTTCAATGGACTACAACGGTGTTGTGCATCATGAATTCCTTCCGGAAGGTCAAACGGTCCACAAGGAGTATTATTTGGGCATTATGAGACGTTTGCCTCAAGCAATTCGCCAAAAAAGAAAGGACTTGTGGGCAACTAACTCGTGGATTTTTGCACCATAATAAGGCACCGTCGCACCATGTCATCATTATCCGCGACTTTTTAACAAAGAACGGAACGAATACCATTCAACAGCCACCGAATTAACCTAATTTGGCTCCTTGTGACTTCTTTCTGTTCAATCGAGTCAAAAAAACAGTATGGGGAACACCTTTTTGCAGCCCAGAGGAGGATATGGAAAAATCAAAGATGGCTCTGATGGCCATATCCAACACCGAATATAAAAAATGTTTGGTCGATTGGATCAAGAGCTGGCATAAGTTTACAGTTTATGGGGAGTACTTTGACGCGGACAATATTAATTTTGATCAAGGTGGTATATTATCAACTCTAGTGCTTATTAAACTTGGAGGAGATGATTTGATCTGTAATCAATCAGATTAAAATGATCTCCTGATGATGCTAACATGGTTAGCGAAACGTACGTCGAGCAGTTCAAAAAGATTAAATCATCTCCTGATGATGCTAACATGGTTAGCGAAACGTGCGTCGAGCAGTTCAAAAAAGCGTTTTGGTGTTTAGTGGTAAATCTCGTCAAGTTTAGTGTTTCACACCAAAGGTTCCAACAGAAGAATTGATCTAGTACTTATTTTTATACATTACGAGAAAGTATTCGACACAGTTACAATGCACTAATCAAAACATATTTATGAGACCCCACTTCAAAATTTCGACTCCACAACACAAACAAATTTGTTACAGGAAGAGATGTTCGCCAAAGCGACCCCATTTTACCAAAATCTTTCAATACATGTGCAAACTCACACGATGGGCGACTAAGGAGTGAACATAAACGCTGAAAAACTTAACCCTTGAGATTCGTCGACGACCTGGTCCTAGTCCTAATGTGACGTCAAAAGATCTCAACGAAGACTCCAAGAAACTCAAAATCAACTTCACAAAAACCTAAATTAAGACAAACCTAGTTCTCGGCGGAGGTGTCTACATTGATAACATCAGAATAGAGGAAACTAAACTTTTTAAGTACTTGGGATACGAGATTAGCATCACCAGAGACAATCAGGCTAATATCTTTAGAAGAATCGGACTTGCGTAGGCTATTTCGAAAATCTGAGATATATGCTAAAGTCAGATTTGCCGGTTTGTTTGAGAAGAAAAAAATTCAACCAGTGTGTCCTCCCAGTTCTCACATATGACGCAGAGACTTCAACAATGACAAAACAGACAATTAGAAAGATATGGTTGATACAACTATCAATGAAACGGACAATGCTGGAATTTTCTCTCAGAGATCAAATACCAAACACAGAAATACGCAAATGAATGAAAGTGGTTGATGCAGAAGAAAAAATAGCGATGTTGAAGTGAAACTGGGCTGGTTATATTACGAGAGCGGTTGATGACAGGTGTATAAAATGAATCCTCGAATGAAGACAACGGGAGCTTTCAGAAACAGAGGACGTCCCCATCATCAGATGGACTGATGACCTAAAACACATCAAAACAAAGTGGATGCAGGCGGCGCAGGACTGAACACACTGGAAGCTTTTAAGGGAGGTCTACATCCAGCAGTGGACTTCATAGGGTAATGATGGATGGGTGGATGAATTATCAATTACTGTAAAGAATTTTCCAATAAGTGTTTCAGAAATCTGAAACATAACAGCGGTAACACTGTGAAATTATGTTTGAACACTGTGTTTGAAATCTAAATGTCATAGACTGCTGTGATAGGTATATTGCGCCAATTCACTATGCACGATTCAACAGCATGTAAAAATTATTCGTATCTATCATCAAAAGACCTTTCGACCGTTCTGCAAAATTTATAGCCAACATAATCAATCAACCGGACGATCTATTTATAGTCTCGTCGAAAAATTTGATCGAACTGGCTCGGTTGCAGGTGAATCAGTAAGCGTGAATCGTCGGACCGTGCGATCAATGGAGTCCACGTCGTCCTTAGGAACTCAACCCTTCGCAGATGACTAAGTGGAGAACTTTGCATCATGATCTTCATTGTAGGACTTATACGGATTAATTCCCTCAACAACTAAAGCCAGCTAATCATCTTCTGCTTCGAACATTCGCGAACTGAGCTCTAAAGCAGTTTAAAGGCGCCCACCACGTTAGGGAAGAAATAATCTTTTCTGAAGAAGCGAACTTCTATCTTAATGGATTTTGCGAACAAACATAATTGTGAGATTTGGACCGACGAAAATCTTCAAGTAATTTAGGAATTACCTTTTCATCCTCAGAAAGTTAGTTTGGTGCAGTTTTTGGGGTGAAGGAATGATAGGACCTTATTTTCTTGTATATGATGATGAAAATCGTGTTATTGTTAATGATGAGCGCTATAAAAATATGCTAACAGAATATCCTTTGCCTGAACTGAGAAAAGGAAAGGTCATCATAACTACACTAGTTAAGGTTTTAATATCTTCCATTCATCTCAAATATTTTCAAAAAATTGCACATCGTATTGGAGTTTGCAATTTACAATTTGTAGCAGTTAATTAGAAACAATAACACATTTCTGAAAGAGGTAAAATTTGCAGCCAGCAGATTATGTTTTGAAATTCTGGGCAACACTAGAGAAGGTAATGACAAAGGTCCTAAAGGATGACGTTAAAATTTTATTGGGCGACTTTAACGCACAAATCGCTAGAGAAAAAAATTCATCAAAAAACAGTAGGCAAATTCCCCAGTCATAAATTGACCAATAAGAACGACACAAGACTCATCGAACTATGCCAACAGAATAACCTTAAGATCATGTCAACATCTCTAAGAAAATCTCCACGAAAACAGAAGACATGGAGATCGCCTATACAACAGATTGGAGAATTCCAGATAGACCACGTTGTGATTTCATACCCACAACAAAGAGAGATCCAAGATGTCCAAGTTTGCAGGGGCGTGAACATTGACTCAGACCACTACCTAACACGAATCAAAGTCAAGTTCACCCCAAGGAGACTTCATCACAAGAAAGCACATCTACAGAAATTCGACACAAAAAAGATAAAGGAATCCAACATAACAGAGGAATGGGAAAAGGAATAGGCAGATACATGGAAAAAATTCCACAAAAAGCCCAGGAACTGATCCCATTAAAAAAGAACACAAAACACCCTTGGTGGGACTCGGACTACCAAAGTGCATTGCAGCGACGCAAACGAGCATTTCAGGAGTACAACACTAAAAAATCCCCAGAACATCAACAGCTTTTTGACAACAGACCGCAAAGGTTATCAGACAAACTAAGGGGAAGTACATGGAGGAACAACTAGACTCTATAGAGGAGAATTTCCGCAATTATAACACGAGAGATTTTTATAGGACTTTTGCAAGAGAAATCCGTGGATGCACACCACAAAATATTTGCTTCAGAAAGCGGAATGGAAGTTTAGCGCTAACCAATCACGAGAATTGTCAGGAGCTAGCACACTATTTCTCTGATCTCAATTGCCCCGAATGCAACACAACATGCTCCAAGGAAAATTGTATCCATACCCACTCAGAATCACCACCACCAACATAGGAAGAGGTGAAGATGGTATCACCGCGGAACTATTAAAAAACCTCCGACAAAATTCACAGCAGGAACTTACGCAAATTATCACGAATATTTGGCAAACAGAAAAATTGCCAGATGAATGAAAATGTGCTCTTATCCACCCGCTGTACAAGAAGGTAGACAGAGCAGATGTGAACAACTACAGAGGAATATCCTTACTACTTACAAAATCCTCTCAGCATACCTTCACCAAAGAACACAAGAACAATTAGAACACAAAATTGGCGAGTACCAGGCAGCCTTTCACCCTGGTCGCTCATGCACTGTACAAATATTTAACTTAAAAACAATACTGAAATACAAAACTGTCAGGAACGTCCCAATCATCTGTACGTTCGTGGACTTCAAGAAAGCATACGACTGCATCGACCGAAAATCTCTGTTCAACATCCTAGAAGAACAAGAACTCGACTCCAAAATACTACGATTGATCAAGCAGACACTGGCTGATACAACCTCTAAAGTGAAATTTATTGCAGAAATTCCCGAACCCTTCCTAATTAAAACTGGAGGACGCCAATAACCTGGTCCTGGACAAAGTCATAAGGGAATGGGAAAAATAACTGAAAAATCAAGGACACTGAAAACCAATACGACTCGGACGATCCAAAAACAACATAGAAATATCATACCTGGCCTGCGGAGACGACCTACCCATACTCGCAGACAATGAAACAAGGGCAACCAGCCTACAAATCTTTCAAAAAACTGAATTTTTCTGCTCAAAATTAGATGTCCAAAATTTGAACAGCAAATACGGCAAAATAAATAGGGTCACTCACTTCAAATACCTGGACGAGATCCTCGAACCCACAGGAGGAGAGAAGATATCACAGAAGACTCGATTACAGAAGATGAAGAGAGCATACTGCAAGGCACACAATATCTGCAATAAGAAATGCCTATCCACATGCAAAAATAAGACACTACAACACAGTAATCAAACCAGAGGTACTTTAAGCAAGCGAGACATTTACAATTCATACAAAAAGCGGCATAGAAAACATACTAAAAAAAGAACGCAAAATTATGAGGAAAATTCTAGGACCCAAAACTGACAGAGGAAGGATACAGACTACATTCTCAAAAGACCACAGAATGTCCAACGTAGCGGCGGACATAAGAAAACATAGGTTGAAATTCTATGGACATATCAGTAGACTCCCATCGACAAAACTCACCAACAGAATTCTTACATACATACAAGAAGTCAAGTTAACAATACCATGAATCACACAAGTCAGAGCTGATCTGAGAAAGGCACTAATGGGTCCGACAGAGATTGAGGATAGAAGAACGTACAGAAACAAAATACATATGTGGAACGTTGCATCAGAGAGCGGATTTTCGAGGAGATCGGGAACAAAGTGGACGGAGGAGAGAAAGAGAGTCCACGGAGAAAGGATAACAGTGGTGTGGAGTATCAGACAGAACACTCGAAAATGAGTCAGAATGCTTTGCGTGATCCAACCGGGTCAATACACACATAATAATAATATGTATATATATATATATATATATATATATATATATATATATATATATATATATATATATATATATATATATATATATATATATATATATATATATATTACTAGAAAATATCCAAAGGTAAATAAAAACTAGTTTAAAGTGTTCAAAGAGTTACCTAACTCAAAAAAAACACTGATAAAACTGTTTTTTTTACCCCCATATACCTAAAACATTTTTTTTAACAAGGGTTTTTTAAAAAAAAATTTATTAATTTTAAGGATATAGAACATAAAAAAATTACACAGACACTAGAGCACTATGGGACCTGGAAGGGCCAGGCCTACATATAGGGCGTTAGAAACATAACATATTGTACTTATATAACTAATAATGATTTTACATGAAATGATTATGTTTGGTATGCAACACAACATTCGACATGAACACCAACATCTCACTTACGACACCTGGCCCCTTATCAAAAACAAACATAACCTAATATCACAAGTGAGTAGTTTTAATCTCCAACATCCCAAAACACTTGTAATAATATTTGTGAAACCATATTTAGAAACTAATTACTTACCCAACAAAATTCACGTCACAGTGGTCTATTTGTCGAAATTTAAACAATTAAACTTCAACAACAAAACGATGCACTATCATAAAGCTACATTTACTACCGACGCACGGGCTCCCTCCCAGCTGATTTTTATATTGTGGCGCCACATATGCATAGTAGAAAATTTTTAGCGGGTTGTTTAAACTTTCGACCTACATGTAGGACTAGAGGCATATCTGGGTTAAATATGCATTTCAATGCATCTAATGTTATAGACTGCAGTGAGAACTAATGTTATCACTACAAAATATCAAGCTGTACCTACTAACAATGACCTCTCCTGTTCAATGAAAAAATTATCTAAACTATAATAGAGCACAGTACACTATTTAACAGTAGTTGACTACACCAAAGGTTCATGAATTACAACTGTTTTATAATGTTTTGATAATTTAAATTTTTTGCATTTTACACTATTATAAAGAATCTATATTCATCTTTAGTAAAAATCTCAATGACTATTGGGATAAATTCAATAATTTTTATTTGCGAACATTTGGAGTATATATAGGAAATCTAAAACCATGAAATACATTCTGTATAGCAGTTAAACAATGAGCTGTAAAAAAGTCTTCATGTGGTTTGCAAGATGAAGATGATCCAGTAGTCTTATTTTAACGAAAAACTTGGAAAAATGAAAGGTAAAAAAAGGAGACGCAAGAAAGTAAGACTGGTTGCAATTTTTTGTTAAAAAGGCAGCTTGGTTTTTCGACCACTGCTCATATTTGTCTGATATGGTTCCATGTGAATTTAACCTATTCCCAAAACGGTAACTGACAGTGAAAGCAAAGTGTCTTGACAACATGCATGAGGATTTCATCATGACTTTGAGGGCCGTTGGCAAAAATTTGTAGCTAATCTATTTCACATAAGACATCATATGTTAAACATTTTCATTAGTCAAAATCTAAACAATCCTATTATGTAATTAGAATAGAATCAAATCTAATTTGATTAATGGGACTAAAAATGACCCCCGCATTTTAAGAGGGAGGCGAAAACTCGTTCAGCTCCGAGCCGAATTTAAAAGGATTTAACGGAAATAAAACCTGTAGATTAGATGGTCGCATTCCACTTGGAGATTAAGCCGCAAATGGAATGAGACGAGGAAATAACAAAGGAGACGTGCAAATTCAATTTGCCAGAATCTAGGTGGGATAAAAACCCGAACGAATAAACAAAACCTGGGGAAAGTCCCGAATTCGACTTCAAAGCTTTGCGGCTTTGATTCACCTTTTTTTTTTAATTGGAGGATTCTTTTAATATCCGATATTAAAAAGTTTGAATTAAACATCAGAACAACAATGGATTGAAAGTTTTAGCCGAACATACATTGAGTTGTCCAGAAAGCAGAATCGGTTTTTACAAACTGATGATATTAGTCGAATTCTTATGTAATAAAAAGAAACGCAATATTTTGGTAAAAATAAAAGAGGTTCACTAAAATAGGTGAATATAAAACCACAAACCTCTTAAACACACTGATTATTTAAAAGACAGAATTACACAGATCTACAGTGGATTTGGTGCAGGAAAACTGTTTTTGAATATGCTCGTTATGCTGATTCTAACAGTACACATATTTTTAACACGCTTTTATAGGCTTCACCTGTATCTGTCTATGTAACGGAACCTTTAAACGTCCTTTTCACCCATTTCAAAACGTCAGATTAAATTGAAACTTTGCACACTTATCAAGGACCGATGACAATAAAATAATTTAATAAATTCATCCCATTTTCCTGAACAGGATGGTCAGGATCAAGGATTTGCTTTCGAAGAGGTACCCTGAGACACGGTTACAATACCCAAGCAAGGCAGTAGACGCGCAAATTACTCACTCCTGCCACGGGTAGGTAGTGACGAAAAATAAATAATAGTTTAAAAAATTTAAAAAAAAACACGCTTTTATAGCAGATCGAACAAAAAATGAAAATACACCCTTTAATGGTAAACCGAACTAAAAAGTAAAAAAATAATTTTTAGTATAAGAATAAAGTGATGAACGAGAAAATGAATGTGTCATTGTGAAAGAAACGAGGGGTGCTCAATGTCAGTTGTTATAAATATTTCATCAGTACCGTTTCTATAAGTAGAGTTAGTATGAAAATATGATACAAAACACCCCACGCTTTTTTACAATGACACTTAGTTAATTAGCAAGTAACTAACTAACTTACTTTTTAGTTCGGTTTACCATCAAAGAGTTTTTATTAGTTTTCTTAAACTATAATGTATTTGAACTATACGTATAGTTCTCGAAATATGATAGTTATTTCATATTTTTTTAGCTTTTGTTACATCACTGAACATTCACAATTTTTACACTTTTGTTACATCACTCAACATGGATAAAGATTCATTTTCGTGATTTTTTCGAGTGAGTTCCTTCCAGACACTCACTCATGATAATCCAGCAGTAATCAGTCATCATGTTTTCATCCCATCGACCCTGGTACCTTGCTTTCATATTTTTTTGGTTTTGATGAAATAGATCTTCTTGTTCTTCACTGTAAGAGCCAAGGTTGTCCGGAAATTTATCCAAATCATTATGAAGGTAGTGAACTTTGATGTTCATATTACATCCAAGCTTTCTGAAATTTTCGGGGAGGTTTTGCACCAATTCGCGATAATTTTCGGACTTATAATTCCCTAGGAAATTGTTTACAACATTAATGAAAGAAAACTAGGCTAATGCTTATATATCATACACGAAATTGTTATCTTTCATCAAAAGCCTAATTTGCGATCTTTCGAAAATTCCAGCCTTAATTTTCTCTTTCCTTAAACCAGGTAATTTACTTGACATATAATTAAAACAGGAACCATTTCTATCCAATGCTTTGACATACTATTTCGTTAGTCCCAATTTTATATGCAATGAAAATAAAATTATTTTCTCTCTGGTAACTAACAGCGTATTTATGACATTGTTTCCCAACTATCAAGACTTTTCTTTCAGGCCAGTTTGTTTTAATCAAATGATCGTGGCTTTCGAAGTGGATTATCTCAACAACAGTGCATCGATGAACTCACTTCGGCTTTTGGCAATGAAGCACCATCTAAAAGCACTGTATATCACTGATCTAGTGATTTGAATCATATCCGTCGTTCGCTCACGGACGAATTTAAAGAAGATCTTCCAAAATCGGTTGTTGTGCCAGAAAACATCCATATTAAGCGCGAACTGATAAGGCGAACTGATCATGAGACATACCGTGAGATTGAGGCATCCCTGGGCATTAGTATGACAAATACACAAGATTTTACATGAACATTTAGCTGTGAAAAAGATTTGTATGCGTTGGATTCTGCATAATTTGACAATCCCCAAAAAAAATCATGTGGACTGGTACAAAGAAATACTCAAAAAATACAATCGAGGTGTATCAAAAGCCATGTATAACACCTACACGGGTGATGAATCTTGGATCTATGCATATGAGCCCGAAAGTAAACAGCAGTGGACTGTATAGTTTTTTCAAAATGAGCCAAACCCAACAAAAGTTGTTCGCACAAGAAACACTTCGAAGTAAATAGTCGCCTGTTTTTTGGGATATATGGGCATGTGGCTACAATGTCACTTGATACACAACCATTTGTTTGACAGAAGTCTTTGAAGAAATAAGAAAAACAACCAGAAACGCAGAAACATTCTTCACCATGACAACGCGAGCTCTCACACATCGGACCGAACAACTCAATATTTGACCCGTTCATGAAGATTAAACTACGTGGTCAACGATTTTCGACGCCAGAAGCAGTTGATGCATTCAAAATGCATGTTTTGGAGATACATCAATCGGAATGGAAAAGATGCTTTGAAAATTGGTACAAATGTATGCAAAAGTGTATCGATCATAGCGGAGAATATTTTGAAAAACAATAAAACTATTTTCAATGATAAATATTTATTTTTATTTATTATTCTGGATGGGATGAAAACATGATGGCTGTATGTCATTATGTTTTCATCCCATCGACCCTGGTACCTTTTTCCATATTTTTTTGGTTTTGATGAAATCGATCTTCTTGTTCCTCACTGTAAGAGCCAAAGTTGTCTGGAAATGTATACAAATGATTGTGGAGGTAGTGAACTTTGATGTTTTGATGTTTGAACCCAATTTGCGGTCTATCGAAATGCCAAATGCCTTAATTTTCTCTTTCCGCAAACCAGAAAATCTTAAAACGTGAAAATTTCGTGTAGTCGCTTTGATGCTTTGATGCACCCAATAAAAAGTTTACCATTTTTAAAACAACACATATAACCAACCCACTTATGATCAAGGTACTTAAGTTTTGCCAATACAAGATGTCAATATCGTTTTATACTCCTCCTTTAATTTAATGGAATAAGCAATGGCAATCGCACCATGCTTATTGCCATTTTATATCAAAACACATTTCAAGCTCCGCTTGGAAGTGTCTATAAAAAGTATCCATTCATTCGGCTGGTAGTTCAAGAAATCAATTTTTGTTAAAATATCACCGATATCATTACAAAAAACGACATCATTTAATAAGCAAAAAAACGGTTCTTTTTCTCGAGTACAATAACATGAAATTTTAGTTCCTGGAGAAAGTAAATTCCTCTCTAAAGTCTGGATGCCAACAGTTCTGATCTTATTTTTTAAGTTTGAGGTCTCTGATAAGGTCACTTAAAACGTTTGTAGTAAAAAGTAGGGATTTTGACGACGTAGTTTCAAAATTATCACTTTCTTCGCTAGTACAAACTTACCTATCTTCGGATGTACTACATTCTGTATCTGAAAGATCAGATAGGCCACGAAAAGTTGGAACAAGGAGGTCTTCTGAATAAGAAACAGTCTTTTACCAAATACCAAACCGGGATATGTATTTTTTTTTCGGTTAATGCCATGTATCCTGGCTAAACAAAAATAACAGTCATCATAGTAATTTTTTGGTTCCCTCCATCATAGGCACACCAAACTTCAATTGACTTATTTTACCATTCATCCATTGCCTTAAATATTCACTACACATTTTGCAAGGATTGTTTGGAATCCATGGTTTATCAACGTCTTTGATTTTCAAGTTAAAGTCAGCGCAATACGCATTTTGCACAAATCTAGATATAGGTTTTCGAAACCTTTTCACCGTATACTCGCCATAAACGTGATAAAACGTGTTCCGGTCATTTAAACACGATCGTTTTGACGATGACATCGTTCAAGTTGTATAAACACAAACAAACTGGTTAATAAGCAAGTTAAATGGCTATTGAGAAGAAAATGTTATCAATGTGAGTAGATTAATAACTGTACCTACTTTCTATAATTTAACTCTCAAGAGAAGCACTTCTGTGCTTCCCGATTCAGGAGCAAATGGCTATATCATATTTCTTTGATTATTATCTTTTGATTAAATTATCCAATTTAATATTTTTTTATATAAACCTCAATCAGTATAGAAAAAGACTAGAATAGAAAAATAGTATTCCTAATACCATCGAAAATATCAGTAAAAATAAAAAAAAATGTTAAAATGAGGTGTTCTAGTCAAACTATCATATCTAGGCGAAATTAACAGATAAAAACTTTCTTCCAACGGCATTTAAAGGGAACTTAATGTACTTTCAGATACTTATAGATAATTTAACTTTATTTTAAAAAATATATTTATTTAGTTAGATAAACTTCACTGGTATGAAGCTTTTCAAAAACTGATTCGGTCTCGCTTTCACTCTCTTTGTCGTGGAAAATATCAGCCGCCTCATATAACGCTTCTACTTCAGACGCACAGCGAGTAGGAGAACGCGTGTTCATTTTAAGCTAAATAGAAAATGAAAGAAACCGATAAATAAATGTTAAAAAATTAAAAATCAAAGTTTTCAATAAAAAATACTATAGAAAATATAATATTTATGATCACAAACTGTGTCAAGATCGAAAAAAACACACTATACACACTACAAACAAAACACTGACACAGCAACAGCACTGGGTGGCGTATACCATAGACTGCATAGTCATAGACTGACTACGGTTGCTATTTTTTTTGTTAGTATTAACATCTTAAGATTGCTATGGATGGGTATCTACAGTGGGGACAGTAAAAAATTTCCCCCAAAGCTTATCCAATGCTTCTCTTGAGGGTTAATGTTATTGAGAGTATTGCTAGACACTAAACTTTAAAATTACGTTTAAGCCTCAGCGACACCAACTTTTTTATTTTGTATAGACATGCGTTATTGTTGTTTGCAGATCATCAACAATATTTCGCATAAAAAATCTACGACCTGCCCTTCTCTTCTTTTTTCCTTCCATGGCCCCTGCTTCGATGAAGTTATTTTAACTTTTATTTTCAATTTAGCTTTAAATTAATGTAAAATTGGTCAAATATTATGTATGGCAAAAGAGTTCTACGTTCAGCGTTTAAAGAAGAGCCCGTACATGATGCCTCTGTAGATGTTTTAATTTTACAACTCAGTCATAAAGATTTCAATAGTTTTTCTGCACAGTTACGCAAAAATTTCACATCAGATCTTACTCAAAAAAATTAACTTTCGTTTTTATATATATATATATATATATATATATATATATATATATATATATATATATATATATATATATATATATATATGTGTATATATATATATATATATATATATATATATATATATATATATATATATATATATATATATATAGATATAGATTAATAACATTAATAACATATTAAAAATTCAGCTCGTTACCTTAACTTTGGTTTAATGATCGTACCATAAATTAGAAAAAATTAAATTATATAATAAAAAACAAATATGTATTTGAAAAATTATTTCAAAATTAAATGCATTGTCATTATATGTCAAAGACGAAAACATGAAACGGGATTTGACGTTTAAAAATTCATGATATAATTAGTTATACCCCGAAACCCGTGAAACTAGCAGATTATTTCAAAAAAACGAGTCTAATTTTTTTTCACTATATCTTATATAACGTTATAACGCAAAATCTGATAAGCAAAAATGTAGTGGTTCTAGCGCCAGACAACGTCAACTCTGCATCCTGCCAACCTATTTTTATCTATGTGCACCTGCAAAAGCCTATCGGACAATTTCCTGTTGTCAGTGTGACGAAATCAGTTTTCATTAGAAAAAATAAATATATTTATATATTTCATTTTCTTTTCGGCTTGTTGCAAAGTTTGTGCAAAAAGGAGCTCGAACTTTTAGAAGCTGTAATTTTCTTACAAAGCGGAATCTTCAAAATATTATGTGTTCAAAAGTAAGGTGACTTTCAAAAATTTACGCGCTTTACGTATCGATACAGCAACAGCATACGGCAGTTTTTCAAGCAAATATGACTGTCCTTGACATATGTCAGAAGTTTTACATAATTTCGCTTGTTAAGTAAGGAATCTTCTTCATCTTTCACAAATGTAAAAAAATATTACATACATCTATCAAAGGATATATTTATCGAGCAAATAATTATCATTAAATTTTGTCTGAACTATATTTCTTGTGCTGCTCTTTTGAAATTTGAAATTATATAAGTGTTACGGTTATGAAGCTATGTCAATAAATTAAATGATTACAGGCGGTACAAAGACTTTTGTTATGATTGAGAAGTAGTTGAAGATGAACCTCGTTCAGGAAGAAAAAAAAGGATAAGGGCAGATACTCATCAGCAACTAGGGCTCTTTAGCGACTGGACCCACAGCTTAACGTAGATTCCGAATAACGGTTATCAGGCACAGATAAACCCAGTTAGTTTTGTGCTTAACCATAAATGTCTTGAGAAGTCTACCGACTGGCAAGCGACCGACATAGTATACTTCTTACAAGGAATCCGGCCTTACTCAGCTTCGAACTGGCGCGACTGAGGGGAAATTCGTTCTCGGATTTTACACTCTTGTCTGTTGCAGTACATAAGCTCGACGTCTTCTCGGATGGTCACCCATCCTAGTACTAACCGCAACAAGCAACGCTGCACTTCGAGTCGCTGGATTACAGAAGATGCCAACTTTCCTCTCGATTCAGGAAGACCTGCCACGTAAATATCGTGAACTTCGTGATCACCAAATAATCACCAAAATAAAGAATCCTGTACTGAGTAATCCTCAATTAAGTATTAGAGAGGGAGGATTTGTTAAAAGGGAATATATTACCCATGTTTCAAAACTATGTTGATATGATCTTTAGACAACTGTTCCCAACATAATAAGATAGATTTTACCAACAACCATAACTATTCCAAAAGATTGTATTAAATCCATGGAATAATGCTGCAGTAGAAAAACCAGAAAAGTATACAAAACAAATCCATGTCAGCAAAAATTAGTAAGAAAAGATATCAGTTACTAATTTACCTTACCTAAGGTTACAGAATTATTTTAATGTCAAAAATATATCGAAAATAAGTAACATCTAAAGTTTATAGATAAACTTACACTCCATTAGTAGGAGCTCATTGACCAAACGAAACTTTCCAGGTATGAAATCACGACGACAGCCAAAATATTTTCCGATTGTTTTTGTTTTGCCTCCAGTGAGGTGTTACTGTCAACTTTATTAATGTACGCCGAAACGAGACGACTTAACGATTTTCTGAAATCATTACAACTGATGAATGCATTTGAAAAATGTGTCGGAAAAAAATGGAACGTCTCTGATGAAATACTCACTTGTTTAACTGACTAGACCTATTAGTTTTCTGTTACCTGTAACAAAAGTAGATATTCATCAGAAAAATTTTAATTTATACTTAATTTATGATATAGTCTTCATTTATTTCTATTATTCTACTGGGAACCTAGGGACTAATGTGTTTACATATAAATATTATTACAGATTCACGGCAGTTTGTCTAAATTCTACTTTTAATTCGAATACTCGTAATATTGTTTTCTATTCTGTTCTATTTATGTCTCTCGTTCTAGCCTTTGATCTTTTTTCTTTGATTTCTAGCCTAGTGATCATTGGTGTTCTATGAATTCTTCTATTTTAACCATTACATTTAGTCACTAGTTGCACTTTGTGTAAAGGACTTCTCATTTGTGAACTGTATAATCTTTCGGTGAAATTTAACCTACCGTATTCGTATCTTAAAACACCTATATATATATATATATATATATATATATATATATATATATATATATATATATATATATATATATATATATACATATATATATATATTTATATATATATATATATATATATATATATATATATATATATATATATATATATATGTATATATATATATATATGTACATATATATATATATATATATATATATATATATATATATATATATATATATATATATATATATATATATATACATATATATATATATTTATATATATATATATATATATATATATATATATATATATATATATATATATATATATATATATATATGTATATATACATATATATATATATATATATATATATATATATATATATATATATATATATATATATGTATATATAATAATAAAATCTGAAATACCTTATACATAGTTTTAAATATTTTTACATGGCGGACAAAAACAGCGGACAAAAAAGTGAATTCAGTAGTCATGAGAGTGATTCTGAAATAGAAGAGACGGATACTGAGGAAGAGGAATCAAGACAATATTGAAGAGGGCCATAACTAAACTGAAATCGATACAGGTGAAGGGAATATAGATAAAATTAAGCCATACTTCTTTAAGAAGAATAAATACAAGTAGTCCAAAATACCCCCCGCTAGTAGCAAAACTCGAGTTGAAAACACAATTAGGTCTAAGATTCCAAATGAAATTGGTGAGACATATAGGGACAAACCCGTAGATGCATGGAATTTATTGTTTGATGATCATACGTTGACAGCTTCTTATAGCGATCAAGCTCTATCATGTCAATTTACGAATCATATTGAAAAAACTGAGCTGAAAGCTTTTGGCTATGGGACCAATTTAACGGGGCGTGATATATTTCGTGTTTCTATGACTTTAAAACGTTTTTGTTTTTTGTGTTCAGAATTGAGATTTGATGACAGTAGCACAAGAAAAGAAATAATAAGAAATGGTGATAAACTTGCTCCTATATCAGAATTGTTCAACCTCATGATTATCAATTCCCAGTCAAATTATGCTTGTGGTGAGCACATGACCGTTGATGAGATGCTTGTTGGATTTAAGGGAAAATGTAGAAACAAGATGTATATGCCCAATAAACCCAACAAATATGGATTAAAAATAATGTGTCTCCGTGATGCAAAGACACATTATTTATTGAATGCATTTATATATTCCGGTAAAGAAACATCTCCTAATCCAAGAATATTGGAAATTCCACCTTTGAATGTCTTACGACGTCTTCAACGTAACATTACTGGCGATAAGTGGTTTTCGTCAATAGAACTTGCAACAGAACTAAAATAAATCGGTTTGACATATACAGCAACGCTGCGTAAAAATAAAAGAGAAATACCATATGAATTTTTATCTGATAAAGATTGTCCAGTTTCATCAACAATATTTGGCTTTACAAAAGATTTCACCATTTTGTCTTACGTGTCTAAGAACAGAAAGCTGTTATAATGTTATATTCATTGCATCATACAGATACAATAATTCAAAATAAAAATTAATCAATTTCTATAATGCAACAAAAGGTGGGGTAAATAGTGTGGACCAAAAATGTGCCTGTTATAATGTGGGTCCTAGAAGTAGACGCTTGACTTTATTTTATGCGATGGTCAATATAATGGGCGTTAATGCAAGTGTTATATATAAGATCGCAAATAATGCATTTGCAGAACTTTATTATATTTATATATCCGTTGGAAGGGATCTCATAATGGACTATTTAAAAAACAGGGTCAAAATACAAACAATTCCAACAGATCTTTGGACATTGATCAAACGTCATAATGGCATATCTACGGAAGCTTCAGTGGGCATTATTCCTATGGACAAAAAAAGATGGCGTTTTTAAACGTGTCACAATGATAATAAATACCCACAGAAATTATGAGTGTGCCAGAAAGGTATTTGTAAATCCCATAGTATCAATACTGCCAAATGCTTGAATTGCAGAGACTAAAAGTTTAATAAGAACAGAAGACTTTTAAATTTATATTTATTTATTGTATTTTCTTTTCATGTCATTTTTCATGTTTTTAATTTCTTTTTACGTTCATAATATTTATTACGGGCGTTATTAAAATGTCACTTCCTGTCAATATTTCATATATTTGTATATTTATATTTGTCAACCATTTTCTGTATGTCAACACTGGAGCGTAAAATATTTTAATTTTTGTATTTTTATAGTTTTTTTTAATATAAATATATATCTAAACAATTCGACAAACATATAAAACACAAACACTTTTGAATATATTTTTTTTATAAATATATAATATTCGTGGGTCATCCATGACCCATCATACCTTAAGAAGCTAAAGAAGTCATCATACCAGTTGAGAGTTAATGTCATATTTTAATATCATGTAATATTAATAATAATTAATATCAGTAAATAAGAAAATTGTTATACTTCCATATCTATAACTTCTTTACAGTTTTATTTTATTATTATTCCTGGAAATGTAAAGTTATTAATCTTTTGAAACATATTATTTCCCTTTGTATGTTAGGAATTGTAAACATTATAGTTGTCCCACTGACCAATACATTTCCCTTTACGCTACCGTTTATTCGTTTATAAAGAGTTATCAAATAAAAGCTATATATTTTTAATTTGGAATAAAAACAAAACGGTATGATATCAACGTATTTTTTTTATTTTGAATACTGGTTCATGGCATCTATATTTAAAAATAATTTGTAATGCCTCCTCGGGATTTTTTTTTTAATTCTATTCTGGAATATCAATTTTTGACGACTTTGCCCGATAAATCGGCATTTATTTCACCAATGACACGAATAATGTTGGTTTTAAGGTCATTCAGTGTTTGTCATTTACTGATGTAAACCAATTATTTCACATAACCCCAAAGAACAAAAGTGTTATATCGCATATCTTGGTAACCAAGTAACTTCGGCATCTCTTAGATTACACGGTTATTGAACTTTTTTCTCAATAAATTGATTGTGTCATGAAATGTATGGCATGCTATACCATCTTGTTGAAACCACATGTCCAGATCAAAATCATCCAATTCATGCCAGAAAAAAAAGTAATCATATTCATGTAGCATTTTTCTTGACAGTAACTGCATTTCCATTTTCCTTTCAAATAAATACGGTCCGGTTAAGCCCCCAGTCCATAAACCTCAAGAGATTGTTAATTTTTGTGGATGTAAATGTATTTCAAGAACAGCATGTGAGTTTTCTTCACTCCAAATGTGACAATTTTGCTTATTAACCAAAAATGTGTGTTGATGATTTTTTTTATGAAATATTGGATTTGTTTCAAGCTGCTCTAAAGCCCAATCTGCAAACTTTCTACGCAACAAATGGTCATTTGTTTTGAATTCTTTCCCTAACTAAATTTAAAACGCCTTGAAATGTAAATCTTCATGAAGAATATTCCATGAAGTGCCATAAGAATGTCTAAGTTCTTGAGAACGAGGTGTATTTGATTGTTCTGGATTTTCATTCACACTTTGGTTCGCAGCATCGATGTTTTCAGCGTAATTAACGTATTCATTTTTTGACAGGTCTGATTCTTAGTATCACAAACAGTACCATTTGATTCAAATTTTTGAATTAAATTACGAATAGTAAGCTGTGTAGGTCGATTATGTTGATGATAAATTTCGCATAAGGCGCGAAACGTAGTCCGAATAAATTCATTATGTTTGTAATAAATTTGAACAATTTGTATACGCTGTGCAACTGTATCATTTCATGGTGATTTGCCAAACAATACTAAACACAAATGTCAATTTGGGTGGAAATAAAAATAAGTCTTATGTGACGTTTCACAAAAATATATAGTACTAGTTTGACAACGTTTTACTTTCGTTATACTATTATCTTAGAACTATGTTAATGTTATGACTAAAAACCCAAACCTTCATTTTACTTTCGTTTGATAATTATTTTTAATTTGGAGGCTGCAAAACAAATTTAAAAAACGAAAAGAAATACGAACCAAAATGATAATAATAACACTATTTAAATTATTGATTGATTTTTCCGTTACTTTGTGATAGTTCATTTTTTAAAAAAGGAATAAAACAATTTTTGATTTTGTTATCTATCACTTTTATAATAACATATACAGAATATATGTAGATGTTATCGATCACTTTTATAATAACATATATAGAATATATATATATATATATATATATATATATATATATATATATATATATATATATATATATATATATATATAGATAGAATTGTTTTAATAACACTATTTGTTGAAATATCCTATATATGAAAACAGAAAATTACAAACGTTAAGTATATAAAATTTTCGAGTATCTTCAGAGTGTAATTCTTTATTATCTCACAAATTAAATTTTTAAAATAGCTTCGGGTCCCTAGGTTAAAACAAATTAAACTATATGGAAAAATATTTTGATTGCATTAATTACTGAATATGGTTATTACGCTGATAAAGTAACCTACAATATGACTATTCCTATTATGAAATTTTTGAAATTGTTTTTAATAAATTGTGTTATCAATTTAAAATGATATGAAGCATGATCCTAGTGCTTTAATGGAGGACTTTCACAATGATATAAAACAAAAACGAAATTATTGGAAAATTTGCTTACTTCAACTTCATATATATATATATATATATATATATATATATATATATATATATATATATATATATATATATATATATATATTTATATATATATATATATATATATATATATATTTATATATATATATATATATATATATATATATATATATATATATTATATATATATATATATATATATATATATATATATATATATATATATATATATATATATATATATATATATATATATATATAGGGATATATATTAAGGGACTTGAATAAGTTCCCACTATTTTTTCGTGAAAATTAATGTTTTATTTACAAAAATTAGCAAAGAGCATATAATTGAAAATATTGCTCATCGCTAGCCACTACTTTCTCCCATCTTTCTGGCACCATTCGAATAGGATGTCGGAAGAACGCCTCACGCCTCATCTTTTGAGGTTATCCGCGAATCGACCAATTTTTTGGCATCTTCATAGAAATGGAAGTGCTTCTCCGCCAGGGCATGAGTCATCGATCGGAAGTAATGGAAATTGGAAGGAACAACGTTCGGTGATTACGGCAGGTAGGATAGAACTTCCCATTTAAGCTTTTCGAAGTAGGTTTTGACCGGTTTTGCAACATGTGGCCGAGCGTTGTAATGCTGCAAAATTACATTGTTGTGTCTCTCCTCGTATTGCAGTCGTTTTTCCTTCAATGCTCAGCTCAAACGCACCAATTATAGTCGATGGTGATCTCTCGTGATGGTTTCATTGGGTTTGAGGAGCTCATAATATACTACACCCAACTGATTCCACCAAATACAGAGCATGAATTTGGAACCATGGATATTCGGCTCAGCCGTCGATGTTGATGCATAGCCGGACTTACCCTACGATTTTCTACACTTCGGGTTATCGTAGTCTATTCACTTTTCATCACCAGTCACGATACGGTGCAAAAATCTTTTCCTTTTCTGCCACTGGAGCAGTTGTTAACTCGTGAGAAAAAAAAACGCCGTTCGACGTCCCTCGGCTTCAGTTCGTACGCCAGCTAATTTCCTTGCTTTTGAATAATTCCTAATGCTTTTAAACTTTTGACAACTGTCGTGTGATCAACTCCTAATGATTCTGCAAGTTCACTTTGCATCTGACATGAGGCTTCATCGAGCAATGCTTCAAATTCCTCGTCTTAGAACTTTTTCGATGCATTGCCACCAGAGCCATGTTGATCGACACCAAAATCATTATTTTTAAAACGTCTAAATCAATGTCTGCATGTATTTCCAACAGAGCATGGTCGCCGTAAGTCTCCACAAATGTATATGTGCTTCATCTGTAGTTTTTGTTTTGAAAAAAGTAATGCAATAAAAATCCTCCACAAAAACTCGTTTTTGGCACGAAATTCAACATGTTTAACGCTATTAAAAAGTATGTTGTTTACATTTCGACAGAATAACATATACTGTCATATACTATAGCTTCGCGATGAAGTTGGCTGTAGTATTGCCCCATGCATTATTGGTTTTTTTTGGGAGTTTCGGTTAATTGTAATAATGAAAATTATTTTTTTTGTTTTGTTAACGTTTGGGTTACTTTTATTAAACCAACCTCAGAACAGTTACAATTCTTCTCCTTATAATATCTTAATATACTATATTTACATTATAGTACCAATCATAAATTAATGGTTGAGATTTTTTTTCCAATTTGTTATTTTTTTATTTAGTTTTCAATTAACTTATTTTTTTGTATAAAATATGTCAACTGATATGAAAATTATGAAGTACACAAATAAAATATGTATAAGGTCCTCAGGCTATTCGAATCAACACTTTTTCTCACCCCATAGTTATTTTAAAATACCATCTTTTAGTTTTAAAACGAACCACATGTCGTATGTCAGAAAAATAACGGAACTGTTTAATAAAAAAAATACATATTTTGCCAAAATTATTTCTTTTTGTTCAAAACAAGTTCAATCAATGGGCATGTTCAAGCAATGCTACCATAGAATTTTTATTGTCTTCAACTTGTTCTTCAATTTTTATCACCTCAATGGCCCTTGTGTAACACTACTAATCGTATTACGTTCATTTCAAAGCAGCAAAACGTTCCTGTCATATTAGTTTGAGTCTCGGAAACAGGAAATAGTCACAGAGATAAATCAGGCATATACGAAGGATGCTGAACTAATAAACTTATTTTTTTGCGAAAAATTCACGACCCTCGACGGTCCTGTGAAATTGGGTATTATAATGGTGATACCACCTCATAATGGTGCAACTTCCCGGTTTTCGATTTTTGTTCCTAACTCGATTCTCCTCCACAAACGCTCCATAACACTGAGATAATATTTATCAGTGTCATTTTGACTCTGTGGAACAAATTGCCGAAGGATAATACTTTTAGGGTCATAAAAACAAACCTGGCTTTGACCACCATAAACTGTTTCCGTCAATTCAAATGTTTCTGTAAAAGTTTTGCCGAGCTTAAAACAAAATTTAATACGAAGGTTGTTTTTTAAGTATCCGAAATTGACAACAATGCTGTTGCTAGACGCCATCTGATATATTCGTACTATATTCATTACGTACTCAGAACGTTTCGTCATACGGGCGCTATTTGTGTTGTTTGGTGATTTGAAAATTTCATCTTAGTCAAAAAGTGGAATTAACTCGTAAGTATTTTCGTGCGAAGATTTACTACGACTTTCGACGTGGATTATCTCGACAACAGAGACTTATGGTCCTAAAGTACCATATAAAACCACTGTATATATATATATATATATATATATATATATATATATATATATATATATATATATATATATATATATATATATATATATATATATATATATATATATATCACTGGTTTACTGAATTCCATCGCGGCCGTCGTACGCTCACGGACGAATTTAAAGAAAGTCGTCAAAATCGGTTGTTGTGCCAGAAAACATCGATACTGTGGGCAAACTGATAAAGCAAGATCGTCATGTGAAATACCGTGAGATTGAAGCATCCCTGGGCATTAGTGTGATAAGCATAAACAAGATTTTATGAACATTTATCTGTGAAAAAGATTTGTCCTCGTTGGATTCCGCATAATTTGCCAATCGCTCAAAAAAAGGTTCGTATCGACTGATGCAAAGAAATGTTCATGTATAACATCTATAACATAAAATATAACACATCATATATAACAAGCCATGTATAACATCTACACAGGTAACCAATTTTGGATCTATGCGTATCGGCAACAATAAAACCATTTTCAATGATAAATATTTGTTTTTATTTATTATTCCGGATACATAAATAGTAACCTTCGTATGTTCCATCGTGTTCTTTGTTCGCTCTTTGTTCCATCGTGTATTTATGACGGGGTGACACAATCTGTTGATGGATTCTAATGATAGCGGTCTCGTTTAATAGAGGATATATACAGCTTGTGGATTATATTTTGATTCAGTAGATGGCGCTAGTAGCTTACTTTAAATTTAAAAAGTTGCATTATTTTTCCTACATACTGCATGCAATCCTGAAAAATCAATTGACGTTATGTTGTTTGAAAAGTAACATTTCAGGGATCACATTCTTTTCACCACGTGTGTACAAAATTTTAATTTCGGAACTAAGGCAGGCTCAATAGCTAAATTATTTACAGTTTTCCCTGACATTATGTCTACGGCCTACCTTAAAATCTTGAAACCTGTGTTTTTTTTTCTATCAAATTTTCTAATTTTGCCACTACTGTTTTCCCTACCTCACCTCGTATATTTTTGCAATTTTGTACACATGTCTCTATTATATCCATCGACTCTGGTAAACTTGTACACGATTCCTCTAGTTGCAAAATACTGTCTGCTATAAATACATAGTTACACTTAATATGCATTAAGTGTTGTTCCACTAACGTGCTTTGAAATATTTCTTTCGATTTTTGGATGCACTGTGAATCATCACCAGACATTTGTGAGATTAAGTCCTTCAATTTTTGAAAATTATCTGCATAAAATAATGCCGCACGAATCCAGGTGCCGCATCTGGTCACGACAGGCTCAGGTGGTAATGGTACTCCGGGCAAATTCTCTTTGTAAAACTGCACTCTCAATGGGGCCTTTATGAATATCTTTTTGACATTTGCTATTAGGTCATTGACCAACGGAAAAGAAACTCTAATAGTTTCCGTAACCCTATTTAATCCGTGAGCTAGACAAGTTACATCAATCAAATTGTCATAAAATATTTTTAAATTCTTTCCTGCCTTTATCATATACGGCGCAGCATCGGACAACAGGACAAGAATTTTATCTGCAGGAACTAAGTTCGGCAAAAAGAAATGTGTTAAGGTTTCTTGAATAAAACGTGTAACTGTAAGATTGTTTGTTTTTTCCACTTCTTTTACGGCTATAAGGTAAGCTTTTCCAGGTTTTTCTTCTGTGAGTTTTCCGATCATTAAATTAACTATGTAACGACCACACGAATCAGTTGTTTCGTCGATAACAATATACATATAATTACCTCCAATTTCTTTTTTTATTTCATCTATCACGGTACCAAATACCTTTCCAACGACGTTTTTTCTTAATGTTGATTCATCTGGAGCATTACATTTTGTATATTTTTGCAGAAAGGCCTTAACTTGCGGGTTGGTTAACTTGTTTAAAGGAATATTAGCAGCCAAGAACGTTTTACATAGATCTACGTTAAATTCTGACTGGTCATGGTTTCCGTTTTTAAAAATCTCAAATGACTGCTTCAGCGTTGACTGTATGGGCCCAGACTTCTTCATGTTTCTAACCTTAGCTACGTGAGACGGATTTCTTTAACTACGTGATTTCTTTGAGCAGGAAATAATTGAACAAGATTTGCAAAAAAACTGGTCGCCGTCCAAAGCAAGTTCTGGGTAAAGCTTAATCCAAGAAGTACATAGTATTTTCGACATAATCACTGCTTTCACTTTCACTTTGTTTGCACTTACTAACTGCACAATAATAACTGCGACTACAACAAATGACAACCTGAATAATATTGACAAACAGCAAAGTTTACAGAATAAATATAAGTTGAGTCACTAGGCGTCGGTACTTCGAGCACCGAATTTAGACTGGCACCAGTCTGTAAACTTTGCAAACAGTAACAAATATGAGAAAATAGAAGTTTTTGTACTTATTTTATTTCATTGCCCCATTAGGGAAAACCCAATCTGCAGACCGGTACCGCCCAGACACGGCGCCGTGCGACCATAAAACGTAAGAAAAGAATACAGAAATCCCAAAATACGCTTAGATATGCAATAGTTCCTAAAATATGCATTTTTCCTTTAAAATCACAAAATATGCAGAATTTGCATATATATGTAAAATGCATAAAATCCGATCTTTATTGATCAGTGTTAGTGACGGTCTGAAGGATAAACAGCTTTATTATTATTATTATCATTATAATTCCTTAATATTGCCTTCTTATAAGGTTATTTTGCTTCAGGACATTGCACCGCCACAAACAGAAAAAACTACCACCGAGTTGGGCTGGGAGATTTTATCGCACCCGGCATCACCTGGTTGATAGCCGTTACATATCTCTTGACAAAGCCGAAAAAAGCGACAGTTGCCTAAAAGATGGCGAAAATGTATAGAAAGTGATGGAGATTATTTCGATTCACATGTCTAGAAAAAATTGAAAAAAGCCTCAATGATTTTATCACATTAAAACCACCAAGTTTTTTTCGATTTGGAATTCGACAGTTGCCTGAAAGATGGTGACAGTGTATAGAAAGTGATGGAGAGTGCTTCGACAGATACTTTATATAGATAATATATACTATATAGATAATATATACTATATAGATACTTTATATAGATAATTTATATTACTTTATATAAATAATGTCCAAACGTAGTTAAAAACGGTCAAGAATTAAGTTGAGGACCTAACATATAAAAGAATTATATCATAACTTTTAATACGGATTTTTCGACTTGATTTTCTGTATCATCTAAATATCATTTGAATAGAATATAACATACAAATGAATGTATACAACAATTTATGGTGCATTTAAAAATAATTATAGGCTTTTTTGTATTCAATTCGTAGATCTTGGCTAATTTAATAACGTGCATTTTTCAATGATTACGAACGTATTGCGCCAGTTTTTGAAATGGGAAATTGCAAACACATGTAGGTGAACATTTCCATAGTAAATTTAAAATCAAAACACGAATCCAAACGGATTGTTAAAATAACCTATTTATAACAATTTTCCAACATATTTACAGAAACATCACGTATATTTCAGCGTCATGTACGAATAGTAATAACGGTTCGCAAAAAGGTATTTGCCCTAATAAATGTATGTACGTCCATAATTATTTCACTGTAATAAATAAATTGATATAATTACCGCAAACTCATTTTACGACCAAATGTGGTTTTAGTTATTTATATTAACAATTTTTTTTTTCATTTGAATAGTACCCAACTAATTATTGTACGAGAATGGTCCTAGAAGTTCATAGCAAAATTTGGACATCGCCCAAGAAAGAGGAGCTGTTGCTCAGATTGGAAAAAAATATTAATAATTTTTGGCCCAATTCGTGAGAAAGATGGATGGAGAAGCAAACACAATCACGTGACTAAGGAGATGTATAGAGATACGGACATAGTAAAACATATTAAATTCCCAAGGATAAAGTGGGCAAGTCATATCGTGCGAATGATCGAGTAAAGGGTTCAGAAGCGAATTTGTAAAGGAGACATAAGAGGGGAATGAAAGAACGGCAGACTGAAACAAAAGTAGTCTGACAACGTACAAAAGGATTCAATACACAGTTCTGACGTGGCAGATTGGACTAACGTGGCAGATTACGGTCCATGCCTTCAACGCTTAGATTCGCAGATGATATAGTTCTCCGTTCACAAGACCCACAAGAACTGCAAAGACGCATACAAGAGCTGTAAAGAGCTGGAGCTGGCTTAAAAATAAATCTGAAATAGAGCCAGGTTATATTCAATAAATTTGCAGAGGACAGAAGAATTTCACATTTAGGAGGGGATTTGAAGATTGTGGACCACTTTATATATCTTAGGCAGAGAATTTCAACGGAGGGGGATACCGTTCGGGAGGTGGAAAGCATGTTAACTGTAGCAGGCAGGCTTTTGACAGGCTCAGCATGGTTTTTAAAAGCAAACTCCCACTTTGCCTGAAAAGAAAAGCCTTGCATGGATATAGGAAAGTGAAATCTGGACACTCACATCGCAATCAATTCAAAAACTTCGGGCAGCACAGGGGGGAATGGAAGAATTAAATTTGCTTGGCATTACAAGACTGGACAGAAAGGCCTGTACACGAATCAGGGAATAAACAAAAAAAAACAAAACTGTTTAGTATTCTTATATTTACGTCCAATAACAAACAAAACGTTCGTAAAATTGAATTTGGCTCATTATGACTAAATGAACTGCACTATTTCTGGATCAAATTTGCAATGCTTTCTACATCACCTGTGTAAGCGAACTAATTTAAGATTCCAGTATCTACAATTATAATCTATTTTTGAATAGTGTACAAATGATGAAACTTAATTATAATGATTTTCTGAACCTATTTCCAGATTCACCAGTCTAAACAAATACTATATTTTAAAATTGTGAGTTCTAGAAAAACTTGAAGGCGCTGGCAACGACGAAAAATATATATCGAAACCTATCAATATATATTTCGGTTACCTATAAATATTTCCATTAGCCGGCCGTATTTGAAACCAATTTGGCAGCGCACCTTATTTTCAAAATATTTATTCTTTATGTTCAAAACTAAAAAGCAGGAAGAAATAAAATTATAAATTACCACTAAACATTAAAAGAAACCAGGAGATCGGAAAACGCCCAACTCACATAAAACTTTATGTTTATTTACGTAAAAATAAAAATAAAATTTTGGGAGACGTAACTCCATTCATATACTAACAAATAGAGCTTTGGCAGAATCAACGTATAGCAGCAATTTGGTTTTGAAATTTCGACGAAACATTTTTATTTTAATTATTGATAAATTGTCTAACGTTAAAATTTGCAGTAGGTAGAATTATTTTATGTGAGATGTGTGATGATTTTTTAAATATAATCACAACATAGTTTAGAGAGGTAAATCAATAACATTAAACACTATGACCATTGTGATTTCTGGTTTATGTATTGAATTATGATGCATTGTGATTTCAGGTTATGTACTAATTGTTACCCGCCTGCTTCGCTGGGCGTAAATTAAACTTAAGTAATGATTTCTTTATGATTAAAATTACTTTTAGAATCTCAATTCCAGGGCTTTTACCTGCTATTTGACCTTGGTAGTACATATTGTGGATTGGAAAAAATCTCAAGATTTTCTTTGTATTTTTAAAATTAATTCAGCCAAATAGGCTCTTTATTATATTTTATAGTTGTTAGAATTATATATTATATATTTTTATAAATATTTTATATTTTCTTAGTAATATTTTTATTTTTTAAGTGAAAGTATATAATTGGGGTTATATGTATTAATTGATTTGTTTTGTTTATATAAAATGAAGTTAGTTTATTACCATGTGTGATTTGTTATTTTATTTCTAACTTGGATCTTAAAAAACGGGAGTATCCCGTTTTTAAGATCCCCCCCTTCTTTGGGAGTTGATGCTGATGAACCTTCCTCCTTAGCGAACATCTGCGATGTCTGAAGAACATTCCGGATAAATGTCACGTCTGTAGGGACTACTTCAAAAACGGGAGTATATATTTATCTTTTATTCACCAACAACCCCCCTTAGTTGATTTTTAGGAATCCTCCTCCTTAGCGAAGATCTACGACCAATGACGATTTCAAGTCTGTAGAATTTAAAGTTCAAGAACGGGAGCATATTTATCTTTTATAACCTCCCAAGCCCCCTTAAGAGATGATTTTTATAAACCCTCCTCCTTAGCGAACATCTACGTATAGTTTTCAGTTGACATGTTTTTTCACTTTGACCCATTTCATAATTTTTTTACCTTTAGATGTAAACCCTCGCCGGAACTTCATAGCGTTTTAAAAGTATCCTATATCCTATTCCACGACATAATCGACTTCTGTGCCAAATTTCATTAGAATCCTTTCATCCGCTCGAGCGTGATTGAAGGATTTATAATCACATCACATTCATAATATTAGTAAGATATGTGTTAGTATATATATTTTCCTAAACGTTTAATTTTTTTTATTAAACCATCATTAGAACCGCAACAATTTTATAATAATTGGAATTTTAAACCTAGCGGTCGAACTTTACATAAAATCTGACAAAATTGTACTCAAATAATTGCCTGAAAGAACAAAAAATATCCAACTTATGAAAAAGTGCTGAAGTGATTCTTCTTCATAAGAAAGGAGGGCAGGAAGATTGTAAAAACTACCGTCCAATAAGCCTCCTATCAGTATTGTACAAAGTTTTTACCAATATAGTATCTAAAAGAATATTAAGAACAATGAAAGACGCAAAACCAAGATAGCAAGCAGGATTCAGAAGTAGATTCAGTAAAATGTATCATATCCAGTTTGTCCAACAGGCCATTGAAAGACACAATGAATATACCATGCCACTGTGCTTAGTTTTTATTAACTATGAAAAGTCAATTGACTCAATATCAAAACAAGCCATAATGGATGCATTGCTTAACTAAGGGATAGGCAGAGCCTATGTGAAGCTACTGAGATCCATGTATGATGAAGCTATAGCGACAATTGTGATCATGTTAAAATCAATATAGAACGGGGTGTATGACAGGGTGACTCAATATCGCCTGTTCTTTTCTCAGCTGCCTTGAAGAGGTATTCCGTAATCTGGATTGGGAACAGGATGGAATAAAAATAAATGGTGCATATTTAAGCCACCTAAGATTTGTAGATGACATCGTTCCCCTGTCACAAGACCCATACGAACTACAACAATACATACAAAAGCTGCAAAAAAGAGCAAGGTTATGTTCAACAAATTTGCTGAAAACAGGAGAATATCTATTTTGGGTAACCAAATATATTTGCTGCCCGAATGGCAGAGGAAAGCTCAGGACCGCGCGAGTTTGAAGCCTGCTGGGGAGGCCTTCATCCTGCAGTCTATTGACAATACATATATATATATATATATATATATATATATATATATATATATATATATATATATATATATCTTTCAAACATACCATGGTCGTTTCTAATTAAGTTACACCCAGCAATTATCCGATTTCGCACATCCTCCAAATTCTTCAATGGAGTAGCGTAAACTAATGACTTCAGATATCCCCAGAAGAAATAATCCAGGTGGTTTAAGTCCGGGGATCGAGCAGGGCATGCGTGTGGCCCACTTCGACCAATCCAGCGATATCCGTATGTTGCTGTTAAAAAATCACGAGCAACCAAACTGAAATGTGGTGGTGCACCATCGTGTATAAACCACATTTCATGCCTTGTTGCCAATGGTACATCTTCCAGAAACTCAGGCAGCGTTGCTTCCAAAAAGTTGCGATACACCTCGTCAGTAAGTCTTTGTGATAGAAATATCGGTCCAATTAGATAGTCACCTACAATTCCAACCCAAACATTCAACGAGAACTGATGTTGAAAACTATCTTCGCATACCTCATGCGGATTTTCATCTGTCCACATATAGTTATTATGAAAATTCCTTATTGCGTTTCTTGCGAAAATGGCTTCATCGGTGAAAAGAATTTGTGTCAGAAATAGAGGGATGCGAAGTATAGTTTGCAATATCCATTGAAATAATGCAATACGTGGAGGAAAATCAACAGCTAGTAGTGCCTGAACGCGTTAAATGTGGTATGGAGACAATAAATTGTCCTTAAGAATTTTCCAAACTGTCCAGTGACTCACATTCAAAGTATTTGCAATTTTTCGCGTAGGCGCTTATCACCAGGCTCTTCCGCTATCATGTTCAGCACATTCTGTTCCAGTTGTACGGTTCTTACAGTCAGTGATCTTCCTGACCCTTCAGTTCGTTTCAATGTGCCTGTTTCACAAAGACGTCGATGAATGTTTTCGAAGATTTTTCGGTCAGGGACATTACGGGCTGGAAATCGTTCACTGTACAATCGCCTAGCTTATAATGCATTGAGTCATCTCGGCGTTTGTATACATTATGATAGAGGACTTCAGTCACTATTTAAGACACGTCAAACAGCCAAATGTCACTCAATCTATGTAAACAAATGCGACCGATGAAATCCACTTATTAGATAAAACAGCCGTTCCAAGAGAACGCGATCGAAAAAAACATGTTTTGTACTTGATAAACTCATTGACGTACACCCTATTTTTATTTACATTCATGATTTCAACAAATATCGAATATGGTTGTCGCAATTTTGTTCGCCCTGTATCTTCGAAACAATGGGGTTTTTCAAAAATCATCATAGGACAAAATATTCTTAGAATAGGACAAGGAATAACCCCTTGCATTTTTGCCCCATGTTTACCTAACACCCATATATATATATATATATATATATATATATATATATATATATATATATATATATATATATATATATATATATATATATATATATATATATATATATATATACATAGGATAAATTAATATTTTGACACATACCTTTTTATAATACCTTAATATACTATATTTACTAAATAGTATAAATATAAATTATTAGTTGAGTTTTTTTTTTAATATTTAAAAGTAAAGTAAAGTTTGCGCATCAGTAGCTCGTGCGCAAAGAAGCGCATCAGTAACTGAGAAGGCTATTTACTAACTGGACCTACAGCTTAACGTGGATTATGAACCAAGGTCATCGTCTACCAAAAACACTATTTCAAAATATGGCTTATGTCGTTCTAGTATACGTTCCAGGTTTGTTAGTATACTTTCCAGGTTGTTTGTGTACTCCTATGATTTATTTATTCATTCAAATTATTTTGTCTCCTTCAAAGTAATCTTCTCTCCTACGTTTATTCCAACGAATTTTCCAGTTTTCGAAACAGTTTTTACATTAGACTGCTAGTATTTCCTTCAAAGCGGCCAGCAAATTTCCTTGGTTAGCTTCTTTGGACTCAAAAAGGTCTGCACGAAGCGGTTTCTTCAGCCGAGAGAACAGAAAAAAGTCACACTGTCCCAGGCCTGGTGCATGTGAATTTATGGATCGATTTATCAACCAAATTTTTTTATCAATTACAAAAAAACGCTATTATTTCTAACTTAACAAGCGAGATAATAGAAAAGTTCGATCATATGTTAATAACAGTCATACCAATTTAAAAAAACAAATGTTTGTATCGATACACCAAGCATGCGAATATTTAAAACAAAACTCAACATACTTTTTGATTATAATAATATATGAACGACAAAAACAAAATTTGGAACTTAACAGCTTTCGAAAGCACAAACGATCTACATTCTAGACGAAATTAAATATTTAGCATAATACATAAACAACAAATAACAAATTAAATTTACGAAACTCTTTTCGTGTTAAACGTTGATTTATATCGACGAATATAAATTCCCCACTTATAAATTTACATCGATTTTATATGTCAAAGCTCTCAAAATAGATATTAATAAACTTGGCGTTCGTTTGGTTATCCATCGAAAACTATCGGAAGTGAACTCGCAAACTTGATATTAATTTCATAAATCCCTTTAAACACCGTTACTTGTAAATTAGCGTTGTAACTATAAACTTGGCAAGGTACAAGAATAAATCGTTAGGTGTTAAAATATTGCAGATCCCTACTGTTTTATGCTGGAGCGAAGCGAATGATGTTAAACACACACACACAAAAACGTAGAGATGAAAATAACCTCAAGGTATGTAGAGGTACCTGAAACGAAACGTCTAAATTTACATCTAACATCAACTCGATCAACTTTATTTTTGGACAAATGATTTGTTGGCCGTTGGATTTTTTCTCTGTTTTTCTTTTATTGCTTCATATTTATTTCGATTCATACATGACCGACCATGGGCAAAATAAAAGTTATTTCAAGCATAAAATGACTGTACTCTAATAAGTTAACTTTTAACTTTTAAATAATTAAATTATTTATAATTAATTAAATGTTATATTACAATACTAATAAGTTACAAATGTTCACATATTATTTTTTAATTATAGTTTAATATTATAATATTTTGTTTTATTTCGGACTTTTATTTTCGGCATAAAGCACTATTTGATCTAACTTTTATTTCAACCATTCTATTCAGTTGTGGTTTGATAATTATGGAATCCAAAGAAAACAAACTTCTAATTGTCGTTTAATGTTTGAAGATTAGGTAACAAAAAGTCGTTCCAAAATCAAATCAATCTGTAGAACCCAACATATTTTTCAAACTTGGTGCCATTGCATATTTTTGTAATTGGGAAGAAAATCAGAAATGGGTCAATTAATGAAATTATTTTGCCTTAAACCAAACCTGTACAAGTAATCCTGTAATTATTATCAATAGGGACATTTTAAACATGATGACAGGAAAAAAAGGCCATAGACAAGCATACATATGAGAAAATAATTCCTTTGTCAGCTCAAAATATAACGATATTCATTTCTGTTAGGTTGTTAAAAAAAGTCCTTGTGGTTTTTAATCATAAATTGAAATGCAAATATCTCGGCTTAAACAAAACTTTATTATAAACAAATTTGTTTATACCGCTTGCGCAAAATTCCGGAATCCTGGAGGCGACCAAGTTGTTGAAGGCAGTTTTTGCATCCTTTTTTCTCGCCCAGGAAGTTATCGAAATGCTTGAAAAAGTGGTAGTCGGCGAGAAGTCAGGAGAGAATGCTGCATAGTCGAGAGTTTCATAGCCCAACTCATGCAGTTTTTGTCGCGGGATCATTGGAACGTGTGGTCGAGCGTTGTCATGTATGAGAATTGGTCCTTTTCTGTTAACCAAGGCTGGGCACACGCGCCGCCGTTTTTGGTGTATTTCATCGATCTGCTGGCAGTACTTCTCCATTGTAATAATTTCGCCTGGGTTTAGAAAGCTGTGATGAATCAGACCGGCCGCAGTCGACGAAACCGTCACTATGACCTTATTTTGGTGCATTTTCGACTTTAGGGAGTGTTATGGAGCTTCGTCGCAATCCAACCAATGAGTCGATTGTCGTAAATAATCCACTTTTTGTCACACGTCACAATCCGTTCGAGAAACCAGTCATTTTCATTGCCCAAAAAAGATCCGACGACACTTCAAAACGACTATTTTCCAATCTCCTGCATATGGTTAGAAATCATCACATGCGTTACGTCTAATTCGGAGGCAAGTCCCCAAACAGTTGTAAGCGGATTGGGTTCGATTAAGGCCCTCAACTGGTCGTTCCCAACATCCGCTGGCCAACCACTACGCTAATCGTCTTCAAGGCTCTCATCACGGCTACGAAATGTTTTAAGCCTCCATTGCACAGTACGTTCATTAATGGTTTTTGGGCCAAATGCATCATTGCTATCGCGAGCTGTTTCGGCAAGTTTTCGGTCCAGTTTGAACTGGAATGCTCTGAAAAAATTGGGCAAAATTATTTTAGAACCAATTGGATTGGATTGGAACCAAGATACCAATTGGATAGAACGAAAAATGCGCTTTGAAAAAATATATAAAGTCGCGTTTTTCAACAACCAATTTAACACAAATTTATTTAAAAATACAGTATTAAAAAATAAAATAACAAAAACCATGATAACTTTCTTAACAACCTAATATTAACCAAATTTCTGTCAAAGGATTGTGGAAATACAGTGAGGGAATCCTTCCAAAGCCATCATAACACCCCGTCCACCAAATAACAATTATGATTATAGACGCATCGGCTATTATGGCCATTTGTCGTCTGTCTTTCCCAGTATTTCCTAATGCCCCATTACAGAAGAGTAGACTATATAAAAATGCCATACCCGAACGAGGATTTAAACCCGGGACCATTAGGTTGCCAGACATGTGACTAGCCCGCATGACCATCGCGGCCAATCACTTCAAAATTATCAACCAACCATTATTTATTCCTCAAACGAACAAAATATGGACTACAACAGTTAATCAAAATAATGTCTAGTTTTAATTAATTAATATACTACTATGATCAAAAAGTTAGGCCACTTTTGTATTAAAAATGCGCGCTCTTTAGGTATCGATACAATTTTTTTTTCAAGTTGGTATGATTCTCCTTTACATCTGATAGAAGTTTCATATCATTTCGCTCGTTAAGTTAGAAATTTTAGCATCTTTTGTACTTATTATAAATATTTGTCGGTAATTTTTCCAGTTTTGCTCAGTTGTGGCTAAACAATTAATAGTTTTTGCATTACTAGAACGCACCATCACACACTGCAATAATTATTCGTCAACTTTTCACTAAAACAAACAAATACGATTCCACAAGTACCATATTCACCAAATATGATACCGTGAGACGTTTTCCCTTTCCCTCAATTGAAGAAACCATTTCATGGTCGTCGTTTGGAGTTCATAGAAGTCATTCAAGCCAGTTTGCTGGATAGTTTGAAGGAAATACCAGAAAATATCGAGTATAAAAATTGTATTGAAGGCTAGAAAAAACATTGGAATAAGTTGCCAGTTAATAATACGTTGTTACTGCAGTGAGAGGAGACTAATTTCAAGGAGACAAAATAAATTTGGATGAATAAATAAATACCTTTCGTATTATTTAAAGTCACCTTACTTTTTGATTATATTAGTATATTTCAGAAACCTAAAAAAATATTATGAGTTCTGCATAATTTATGTTCTTATTTTACTTGATTCTGATTGATTTTAAATATAATGCTCAGGTAGTGCGTAAACAGTTCCAACAGTTTTTGTTATGTGTGCGGAGAGTTCACTTTTATATTGGAAAAAGTAAATTTCACCACGCTTGTGCAAAAGGATTATATTTATTTTATTTTGGAATTAAAATTGGGGACCAAGACAAGGCATGGACTCCTCATATATGTTGTCAAATATCTCTAACATTATTAAAATGTTCAGAAATTGATGCAATGCTAATGATTTGAAAAAAACCGAAAGACCATGTCACAGATTAGAGCAATCTTTGATTCAGTAGGTATTGGGTCAAAGTCTAAGCATACTAATTTACCATCAACTTCATGACCCGCCGAACATAGTGATGAGCCTCCTGTTTCAAAATCAGTAGAATCTTGGATTCTAAATGGAGAAGAACCTGAATCCGTTGATTCTTCAAGTGATCATTCAGATTTTCTACTTTGATATTTGATGTTCCACATGGTCATATCTGATTTCACAGCATGAACTTAATCCCTTAGTTTAAAACTGCCTATTGCTGGAGATTAATAACGGAATTAACAGAAACAAAATCTCATCGTAAACCATCAACAAAAAGAGATTCACCCCGCTAGAATCTCGATAAACACTAACTGACATTTGTTTCCCAATCATGTCATCTCTAGGTATAAGAACTTTCCTTCACCAACAAGACTACCAAATTTAATGGTGTGTGAGTTTAATTTATTCGGTTATTTGAAGCACTACGTTAACCTGCAGAGCTAAAACTCATAATTTTGCGAGAGATAGCCCGAATTTCAGTAAAAACGTTGTGCCGTGTAATGAGAAATGTGCGGTTGAGATTGGAAGAGTGTTTACGAAGAGACGGAGGTCACCTTTCAAACAACACCCAAAAAAATTTAATGTATTTTTTTTTCTGTATCGCGTTATATTTCTAATGTTTTTAATAAAGTATTTTAATTAGTTACTGCGGCATAATTTATTTCGCATTTTCGGGTTATTAATAGAAAATAGGGGAAATTTACACAAACATTTATTTAATTAAAGATATAATGTCTATTGCTGTCGATAACATCTTTCTGGCACAAAAAGTCAGACACTTCACTATTTACATCTTCATCTCCAAATTTTTTCCATTTAACATTTTTTATAGACGACAACGTCTTTCAACGACTTTCGCCTTTAAAGCACTATATGGCCGAGGAATGACATGTTAAATTACAACACCTTTTCAATTATGCAGTAAAGATTGTTTTTTATTAATGTTTGAAAGTAGTCACGACAATTACTGACAATACTATCCAGCAGTGATGCTTTGACCGGCCTTTCAACAACTCATCTTGCAGAGGGACTTGTTAACGCAACCAAATGCCCAGCATTCTCTTTTAATAGATACTGAGCTTAGAAATAGCTAGATTCATTTTATTGGATAAACATTTAGCTTCGTCTCTTCCTTTCTTCGTAGATGATGAAAACCATATTAGCACAGTCCGAACATCAACAACATCTTGTAATGTTTTTATAGCATAACTAATAACATATTCCCAACATAGCAAATATAAAATGAATATATATATATATATATATATATATATATATATATATATATATATATATATATATATAATATGTATATATATATATATATATATATATATATATATATATATATATATATATATATATATATATATATATATATATATATATATATGGACATTTTTGTTGTTTGCTTCACCAGGAACGCAGTCCAAGAAAATCTAACACTACATATATATAAATAATATATATATATATATATATATATATATATATATATATATATATATATATATATATATATATATATATATATATATATATATATATATATATATGTAGTATGTAGTATGTAGTAAATATATATATATATATATATATATATATATATATATATATATATATATATATATATATATATATATATATATATATGTAGTATGTAGTATGTAGTAATATATATATATATATATATATATATATATATATATATATATATATATTACATTCATGTATAACTATAATATACATAAATCTTCAATAAACTACACAAAACTGTAGGAAAATTATAGACACAGACATAATAGAAGTTTTGAGAATAGCAGACGAAACAATCCCAATCAGACATATTAGAAAGTTCACTATATAAACCCAGACGTTTTTATTCTGTCTGCTTATGATTGGCAATGTACTATTTATATAACAGAGCGAGCATCAAATAAAACAGGTTAATAACATACACGAGTCTGGGACCCGAAAATCCAGCACTAAAAGGAAACCGACTATCCAACATGACAGCTAATTGGACTGATACCAATACACAGGAAAGAAAAAAAACACATTCGATACATATATATATCTTCGTTTGAATATTAAAAAGGCTGGGATTATTTTTCAGGTTAATATTTGAATACGAGGGTAATACGTAATGTTCTAGGGAGAGGTTTACTATTGGTGAGTTCTCAATAATATATGCGTTTTGTCCTTTACGTTTGATTCAGCACCGGTGCCCTATTCATGCAGTGTTTTTTAGAAAGAAAAATTATTTCTCACACCTTTTTTTTCTTGGCGTGGGGGGGATGGATATATATATATATATATATATATATATATATATATATATATATATATATATATATATATAGTTACTATTAAAAAAATTTAGGCGTTTCTCTCACAATCAAATATTTTTCAAATGTATGTTCACTCTTTATGGAAAAAAGAACTATTGTTGGGTGCTGATTTTGTTCCAGAAATAAAATAAATATAAACCAAACTGTGTTTGAAATCAACCATACATATAGAGAATAAATTGAATGATTTGTTATTAGTGGGGCTCTCCACAACTGTTAATATACAGTTTGTCTCTAACACAAATTTGATCCTTAGTGTATAAAGTTTTACCTATAGTGTCAGGTACTGTTTTATCTGCAGTTTCATTACAAAGCAACTTATCTGTAATTGTGGTATGTTGTAGTGGCTGTATATATATTATCTGTAATGTCACTACAATTACTAACAGAAATAATCAGACTATTTTTCAATTTTAATGAAGTAAAATAGATAAGCGCTCAATAATATTTTATTTATTAATAAAAGTTCAAGTTATATATTAAAGACAATACACGTATATAACACTAATTCAGTCAATCTAGTTTTCTTATTGAAATTTAGATAACGGCCTAAGGCCCAGTCTTAAAATATTACAAATAAGCAATATATATATATATATATAATAATAATAATAATAATAATAATAAGTTTATTTGCTGTATCAATGTTTGAATACAATAACTAAATTATACAATAATACAATTATAATTACAACAAAATACAAATCCGTCTTTATTATGCACTAACACCTACTAATGATACGCAAAATGGAACTGGAAGCAATTAAAAAAGATCTAGTCCAGTTCCAGATTTCTTTTTAATTCGACATATTAGAAATAACCGGGTATACACAATTTGCCTATAATTTTTACAATATATTGATCAATGTAGCACCAATAAATGATTAAACAATAACAGTAACAGAGATAAAAGAAAAAAAAAACACCATCTGCTCACAATCAATAAAAAAAAAAACATATATATATATACATATAAATATATATATAAATATAAAATAATATATATATTTATATATATTAATAAAAATATATAAAAAATATAAATATATATATATATATATATATATATATATATATATATATATATATATATATATATATATATATGATGACAATGTGCATTGATCTGTCTAAAGCTTTTGATAGTGTCAACCATGAAGTACTGTATACCAAATTGAGTAATTATGGCATACGGCAATACTTTAAAACTAATTAAATCTTATTTGAAAAATCGTACACAACAAGTATTAATAAGGGATACTGATGGTAGGGCCTTTCGCTCAGAGATGGTACATGCGACCAAATGTGTTCCTCAGGGTTCGGTCTTGGGTCCATTGTTGTTTGTACTATATATTAATGATATCACGAATGTGTTGAATGAACAACCAGTTATGTATGCAGATGATGTTCTTCTTGAATCGCTCCTCTTGAATGTATCAAAAACACAATGCATTCTTTTTGAAAATCGCAAAAGTAATGACCTCAATTTTGTTTACAAGAATACTGTATTTAAAACGACAGAATGTGCCTCAGTACTTGGATTAGTAATCGATCTGAGATTGAATTGGAGGGCCATATTGAAAAACTTGTGTTGGATCTTGATATCAAGATATTCGTATGCCTTGAGAGTTACTTCCAAAAATGTAGGGATAGATGCAGCAATTTCGGCGTATCACGCATTCGTTCGGTTTAGGATAGGATACGGATTGTTTTTTTGGGGAAACTTACCTGATATGTATAGAATATTTCTGCTTCAAAAAAGATGTATTCGAGCAATTTTCAAACTGAATTAAAATGATAGTTATAGGCATATTTTTGCATGTACATTCATGATTCTTTTATGTTTGTATATACAACAATGGGACAACAACAATGGACTTTTTGAGTCATTCCAAAATGAATATGAGTGCAACACGACATAAGTCCAGACATAAGTAAAAGAATATTAACTTTTAATTATAAAAATATACAACAGTTTTCCTCTAAACGTCTGGTTAAAGTCCAAAATTGCAGAAATAAAAGCCTAAAGGAATACTTGTTTAAAAAAGCGTATTATTCATTACATTTTTTTACTGATAAGGACAGATTCGATATAGCTAAATAAAAGATTTGAATATTTTATATTAGAATCGTATTCATTATTAGTGGTACAATATTATTGATTAATTGATTGTTTGAGTTTATTTTCCTTTTTGTTATCTTTTGTAAGTATAATTAATATTCTAAAATAATTCTGGACGAACCATACCTTGTCTAGTGCCACGGGTTTCAAGGAGCCTACTCGTTTTAGGCAGAAATAAGCAGAAAGACAGCTATTTTCGAATTATCTATTGAATTCAATTGAATTACCAATACAACAGGATTGTTATTCATGATAGGTATTCGATGTTTATGAATTTTGGGAAATAGAATAAATCTTAACACCTTCGGAATCCTTTACCTTCGAGATATGTAAGTAGCCGTGCCATAAATTCCACGATGGCTCGCTAGAATATTTTCAAGTAACAGTCGTGCATTTATTTTACTTTTCACATTACTAATGCAAACAAAGTGGTGTAACTAAGAGAATCATATAGCTGTTATAGCGGTACAAGTGCAATAAATATGTAACAAAGATTTTCAATTTACAGATTGATGACAATTCTACGTAACCTAAAAGCCATGTGAGCGAGTGCGCTACTTGGGCGGCATGCGAACGGAAGACCAAGATAAATCCTTTTTACAGATAAAAAGATTTTTACTGTTGAAGAGGAATTGAACTGGTAAAATGACAGAGTTTAAGCTCATCGACCGAAAAAATGAGAAAGTGGAAAGAGGTCCTGGTAGAAGGGGAACAAAACGCGTGCAATAAACTACCAAACCGATGTTTTGGAGAAGGTAGTAAAACCGCTTAATTACATGACGTTTGCAGGAACACATTGAATCTTCCAGTAAGATTCTGTGTCAGCCTATAATGCGAGATTTACATAGAGTTACGTGGCCCCAACTCTCAATCAACTCAACTAAGAGTTGAGTTCATTCAACTAATAAACTATTGAATTAATAGCTGTTAAAAATTGAACTTCAGGCGCGTGAATTCACTGAAAAAACAGCTGTAGAATGTTTCAGAGAAGGTCTGCACTGGACCTTACCGCAATATTGAGGTCTTAAAAGCTGATTTGATGAAAATAGCAACTTGCATACCCTTGCAAGTGATGCGTGGTGCAGTAAACGAGTAGCAGAACTGTTTGAAGAAGTGTGTGAAAGTAAAAAAAGTAGACATTTCGAAAAACAAAAAAAAAATTGATTTATATTCTACGTTATATAAAATATAATAAACTTAATTCCTCTTTGTGCGTATTTCTACGGACTACACACTTATTTATGTACAAAGCACATAACTTATGGGATCAAGAACCTTTTATACTACTCGAGTATATAATATAACATCTTTTAAATGTCGAAAAAACCGCGATTTCTTTCTGGTTTGAGTTTGATATATTTACTGTTTGCCAGACTCCTTAATTCCATTCGGACATTAATGTGAATAACCTAAATTCAAGGTAACTAATGGGTAGAGCTATTGGCTCACGTACACCTACATTATATTTTCGGATAAAATTATAGTTACAGTTGTCGTTTGGTCTAATGGAAGTCGATATTAATATTATCATTACACTTATCTGTGACAACATACATGATCTGGCTTTATAATATTGCTTGGGAATGTCAAAACACACAAGATTAGTAGTGTTTTATTATGCTGAGAAAAGAATGTCACCGATGAATGATTGGTTTATATTTTTTTTTCAAAATAAATGCACGTGTTTATGAAAGCGTTTTTAATTCGACGCTTTAACATTTCGACACATCGTATATTCATAATATATTCGAGTATATTTTTTATATAGGCTAAAAATTATTTATTGCCGTTCTAATTTAAGAGGAAAAGAAAAAATATTATGATACTTTAACAGATTTAAGAAATAGTTACCTAAAATCAATCAAAATGTGTTTTGATTTTTCTGATATAAAAAACTTGTCCTACAAATTCTATAGAATGGTTAAACATTCATAAAATCTTCTGCGAATGTTCCTTTATTCAGTACCAGATGTATATTCTAGACGTACTTCCTTTCTTTGATATATTATTTCAATCTTATATAAGCACACCTGAACAAATAACACAAACATATGAAATAAAGAAAATCTGTTAATTTCTGTAAAATATGAATCATTATTGAATATCCTTAGATATTTGCATTTCTGACGTCTAAAAATGGACTCAAAAAAACCGTGCAGTAATCTTCAAAAAACTGGTACAAGGCGTTATACTACACAACTTATGTACATCGAACTATCCTTCTTCCAATTATATCTTCTTAACAGATCCAGATATGCTAAAATCAAATCTTAGGTGTGGTTCTTATGGCACTTTAGTTACTTCAAAACACCGAGATATATTGAAGCTGGAGGAGCCTCAGGTTTCTCAGTATTTCGAAATATCATCCACAACATTTCATCTGAATAGTTTGTTGGTTCCCTTATGTAGAAACTTCCAGACTTTCTAACCCAACCAAAGAGTAAAATACTGAGAACATCCTGTATTGCATTATAGATAAAACAAAAATTCTGTTAGAAAAGGTACAAATACCCTGATTGCTAAAAAATGAATTTGCATTGTTCATTTCTGGTTATATTCCAACCTCAAAAAAATCTACATTATCACTTTCCAAAATAATTTTCCAAACAAAGTGAAATACTAGCATTCTTATTAGATCATCGACTTAATTTTTGAAAAGTACGTTTCATCCACGAGTTTCATTGTCTGTCAATATAACCAATAAAATCAGTTATAGACGCGATATCGTTTGAAAAGCAAATTTGAGACACTGCTCCTCAACTAAAAAAAAAAGCTGCAAAAGCTCTGGATATAATTTGTTCGGCTTTGGAAGATAATACTGCCTTCCCATACAGTACTTTTAGAAAGTGGTTCCAGCAATTCCGAACTAGAAATCTGGCCTTAAACTATGCAGAACGTCCAGGACATATGTCCAGAAAAGTGGGCAATGAAAAACTGGAAGCACTGCTGGAAGGAAATCCTTGTCCTACACTACTACAGTTCCGACTGAAACTCAGAGTAACATCGCAAGTCATTTTTAAACGGTTACACAAGCTTGGGAAAATTCAACAGGAGAGTCGTATGAACTAACACCGTAAGAGTAGGCACTCTGATGTTTTTTGTGTCAATATTCTCCAGGTTCAAGATAAGGAATTTCCTGTATAACATTGTAACCCTTGGCAAAAATTGAATCATCTGCGATACTTTAAAGAGGCGAATATCGTGGGTTAATCCTGGAGAGGAATCAACTGGTACAGCAAAACCAAATATCCACGCCAAAAAGGTATTGGTGTGTATAACATGGGAACAGCTAGGCATTATACATTATGAGTTACTCCAAACTATTGAAACTGTCACTGCTGATCGTTATAAACAGCAGCTGATTCGTGAAGTGATACTCTGGAGGAAAACGGACCTTATATTGGCAAAGAAAGAAAAAAAGTGCAGCGCAGCGGAAATAATAAACCAGTTTATAGTTGAAAAAATTACTTTATTCTTCCGTATATTCTCCCTTAAGCCCAATGCATTTTTTCCAAAGGTTCTCCAATTCATTTATTCCATTTCTGAAGTGATTTCCCGGAAGTCCTTCAAAATACTCATCTGCACCTGCTATAACTTCTGTATTTGATGAAAAACCCTTGCCACGTAGAAATTTTTTGAGGTTTGGGAACAGGTGAAAGTCAGAGGGGGTCAGATCAGATAAAGATGATAGATGTTCCAACAATTCGTAATGTAATTCCTTCAATTTGGCCTGCTTGGCCACTCTGCGGTTTTATGTTGCAGTTCACGATCATAGTGGTAAACCCAAGTCTCATCCATAGTTACAAAACGACGTTTAAAATCTATTTTATTCTTTCGAAAAAGATCCAAATGTCGGTTAGAAAATTTTACTCAAAGTTGTTTTTGATCAGAATTTAACAAATGCGGCACCCATCTTGCACATAGATTTCTCAAGCCCAATGCCTTTTTCAAAATATGAAACACCCATTAAGTTAAGATGTCCATAGTCATAGCCAATTTCATTCAAAGTCAATTCTCTGTCATTTATAACAATATCATGGATAGAATGAATTATTTATTCAGTAGTTGCACTTATTGGACGTCCAGAACAAGGATCATCATCCAGGCTTGTACGACCATGTTGAAACTCACTTGCCCGCTTAAAAACCATCGTTTTTGAAGAAACAGGCTCCCCTGATATATTTACCATTTCGCTATGAATATTCATTGCCTTTAAACCTTTATTTACAAAGAATTTAATCACTGCATGATTTTCAATATTTTGCATTTAAAAAATAAAACACTGACTTGAAATGAAACACTTTAAGCTGCTGTTTTTGTCCGAATGAATTGACAGATCGACTTGAAACTTCACATATGTTCATATGAAGGATGAGACTTCAAAATATAGTAGACTATATAGTTCTTTTACTGTTCTATAGGTGTCAGTAGGCGGACTTTTCAATTAGCCTAGGATAGCAAAAAGGACTCTCTGGAGAAAGCTGAAAAAAGCCTCGATAACTGTATCACATCAAAATCATCATTTTTTTTCCATCTGGATTCAACAGTTGCCTGAAAGATGACGAAAATGTATAGAAAGTGAGTGAGATTACTTCGAAGATTAAGTTTGTATTAATAATTTCATAAATGAATGTCAAAGATGGTCCAAAGGCCGGGAATTAAGTTGAGAACCTAATATATAGATACAAAAAGGGATTTTTGTGGGAAGTTTTGTGTATCTTGTTCTTATATGGATGATGGTGGTAATCCAATGAATGGTAATACCAAGGCGGATTTTAAATTTTTTGAAATAGTCGTGGAGAAAAAACGTTGCAGATTTGACGATTTCCTAAGATGTGTTTGCATTGAATAAAAATTGATTCACTGAAGGAGTGATAAATAAGATAAATGTGAAATCCATCAGCCACGTTAATATCATTGACCCGGCCAAGATGTAGATCTTTCAAAAGGATTAACGTAACAGCTTAAATAAAGATAGCTCATTGATCACTGGTGCCTAGTTTTATAATAATGCTTTATTAGCCCAACAGGATAATCCAATTACAGAGTTAATTACTAATATCTAATGTAATATCTAATTATTAAATTCTATCTAATTGTAAATTATAATAATAACTACACTAATCTATACAATATTAAACAAAATAATATTCTATAATAGAAAGTAAAACTAAATTCAAAGAGAAAAACAAGTAAACCAATAAATTAATTACGTTGAAAGTAATTGTCTATACTGAAAATAAAGTTACATAAAAAACGGTATTACCTTTAATAAATATAACAAAAACTAATTCAATCATTGACACATAAAGTAATCACGCACTCACGTCAATAAGTGGCACAATGAACTATTATTTATATCACAATCCGCTGAAATACTATTAAAAATAGAGCACATAGAGTATAATGGTGATTTATACACAGAATAGTAGCCGATGTTCACAATTATTGCCTAAGCTAATATAGCAATAGCAATAGTTCAATATAGCAATAGTTCAATGAAGGGAATAAATAAAAAATTTGAATTAGTAATATAAATATTTTAGGTGATGCTAAAAACATTTCAAAATTCTATTATACAATTCACGAAATAAACGAAATTAAAATGCAAATGAACTTTATTTAACTACAACGCAACACAATTTAAATCTTCAGGTACCTCCCTAAGGAAACATAAAAGTTGTGTTATTGTGAGTTTGGAGAAAAGACAATGATGACGTAGGGGATTTGGGGTTTTGAGCTTTCACCTTGTTTGTAAAACGACAAAGACAAATGTCTAATTTAAACGGTGGTATTTACATAATCCGTTGGATTAACTAATCTTTTACGTAAACGTTCGTTAGATCTCTAAAAAGCTTAATAACAGATATTTATAAAAATTATGTTTAGGATATTTCTAATTGCCCCAAAAAAATTTAATGAAAATGATAACATAATGGTTCCAAGTAAATGACAATAATTATCAACAATATAAGAAAAATAAGCTATAAAAATTATTTTGATTCACCAGCCTCCATGCAGGAGTAATAACTGGGTAAGTCGTTCATTATATATATATATATATAAATATATATATATATATATATATATATATATATATATATATATATATATATATATATATATATATATATATATATACAGATCCGTATATAATGGATCACTAACTAATTATTTAAGGATTTAAGGAAGAAGGCGACATAACCTCAAAAAATAAAGGGTGTTACAATAAGACCGCAAGATTTTAATTGCGCGCCATTATAGCTGCCATGATTCGATAGGTTAAGAATTGTGACAGATCAATAAGAGACAGATAGAAGTTAATAAACAAGGAGCGCTACACTATACAGCAACGCGTTCTCATTGTTAAACATCACTATGTTCCCAATTTATCAGCTGTGAAAAGAATAATCGAAAAATTCGAAAGTACTGGTTCAGTTATTGATGCGAAACACACGACACGAGCTCGTAGTGCTTGTTCAGAACAAAATATCACAGCAGTTCGTGATAGTGTGGCCGTGAATCCAGGGTCCTCAATTCGTCATAGTGCACAAGAATTGGACATTTCAACAGCCACCCTTCATCTTATTCTCACTAAAGATTTGCTTCTTCATGCATGCAAAGTCAAATTCGCTCAACAATGATGGATTGATGGCTTCGTTAATAGGTACAATTGCCGCATTTGGGGCTCAGAAAATCCATGAACGATTCATGAAAAAAAATGCATTCCCAACATTTCACCGTTTGGTGTGCATTGTGGTCTGGAGGAATTAATGAACCACTTTTCTTTCAAAACGAGGCAGGTAATTCATTAACAGTAAATGGCGAAAGTTACCGTGACATGGTAACCCAGTTCTTTGTCCCTCAATTGGAAGATATCACGCTTGAAGTCATGCGGTTTCAGCAGGACTGTGCCATTTGCCATACCGCCTGTGAAACATTGACGGTTTTGCACGAGTCTTTTCATGATGACCTCAATTGGCCGCCATGATCCTGCGATTTAACACCTATGGACTTTTTTGTGGGGTTTTCTGAAGTCTCAGGTTTACGCCAACATGCCCATGACCACCCAAGCACTGAAGGCCAAAACGCTGTCTCAACGATATACCGCCACATTTATTCAAAACCGTTATAGAAAATTTCGCCAGAAGAGTGAGTGTGTGCTGTGGCGGTTATTTAGTCGATGTGTTGATCCATACATAATTTCCAAATGTCTGTGTTATAAATCAATAAATATTTCAATAGCCGACCGCGGTGGTCGGGTGGGTTAATAGCTCGCCTGGCAATCCAATGGTCCCGGGTTCGAATCCTGGTGGAGGCATGGATGTTTAGTGGTGTAGGGTGTGTTTGTCTGCCCATTTGGTGCATTTCATAATTTATAAAAATAAATGAGCTGGTTAATTGCCTTAGCAGTAGAGCCAAAAAATAAAAAAAAAAAATTCAGTACTTTGCTACAGAAAAGCATGTTTTATTTAAAATTTACATCTTGCGCTCTTATTTTAACACACTCTAGTTATAGGCACGATTGAAATCGATAAGTGCCATTTGAAACACTTCATTCTCTTTATAAATAGTGGGGCATATGTCATAGTACCATTTTTTTTTCGTGGCATTTATAACAGTTTGAATTTAGCTATTGTATAGTGCAAGTTTTATTATGGGAAAATTTACGACATAAAGACGCAGTGAAATTGTAATTTACACAAAAAAAAATCAATTATTGAATGTGAATTTAGACGAAAGTATCCCAGTAGTCCACGCGCTCTAAAACGACGATTTATCGTTTATTCAAAATATTTCAAAAAATCGGAATAGACAGGCCCCTTATGAGAAGTCCCAGACGAGTGCGAAGCGTTGGAGATATTGCACGCTGTATATATGGTTAGAGATATTGCACGCCGTCTCGAGAAACGTCGATTCGATGATATGGTGCACAAGTAAAAATTTCTCCACGCAATTTACGTCGAATTTTGAGAAAATATTTGCACATGGTTCCCTATAAGATTCAAATAGTTCAAAACCTTTTGTATGCAAACAATAATAAGCGATAAGAATACTGTAATGCCATCATAGATGGAGACCTTGCACAAAGCAAAGAAGCATGAGAAGATCACTACAACGCTGTTATGATAAATTAAAAAGGGTAGCAGGTTTGAATTGGGTTCAAGTAGCGCAGAATAGAGAAGGATGGAAGAATATGAAAGAGACTTATATCGTCGCTAGTGTAGAAAAAAGACTAAAAGGAGAGTGTTATCAAAACTTCCATCAAATTGACAATTTTTAAGTAAAATTGGTTTGACGGCTCCAAATTAATTAGTATGGGGCTTTTTGAAGAAAAATGTTTACATAAAAAAACCCTTAACCTTATAACCTAATAGCTCACATATGATTGACATAATTTTCAATGACGAAAATTAAAAGACGAAATAAATATATTGAAATAATAATATTCTCTCTTATTTCCTTTAGAAGTTACAAATAATTACAATTGTAGAGTGACACTTGCCCGACCCTTTACAATAAATTAGTTATTTAGTTATACTAAACAGCGGCAAGTATGTATTAAGCAAAAAAAATCAAACGTAAAAATGAGCAAGTCAATAGCTATTACTAATTTTCTATATTGAGTCGAATCGTTGAATTTGATAGATAGACAAAAAGGTATGCAGATATGGAAAATAAAATTTCGTAGTCAAATATCAGAAACTATAAGATCAGACAAAGTATAGGAAACGTTGATATTACAGAAACCGTGGAACTGGTTTCTACAGAGAAGACCAATTAGAACAAACACTAGTATTGTAGGACACTTAGTAAAGATGCAAGACAAGTTTAACAAAGAATATATGGGAAACAAGTTGTGTAATCGAAATGTCTCCAAAACTAAGCAACCTAGAACAAAATTGTATATAGCGAAAAGAAGGGGTTATGGGAGGGGAATACATAGTGCGACTTTCAATTGCTTTCCCGTGCTCCGATAAAATAAGAGAATGCTTTGTTGTTTTCGGCATAAAAAAATATAAAAACACCTAATAAGGACCAGGTAAGTATTTAAAGATTACTTCATGATTACTTCAACTCATGATTATTTTTATAACCTAATTTTTATTTTGTTGCCTCAACTGAGGCTAGTTGAGCAACGCGCGTACAATGTTTGCTCAACTAACCCCACTAGATGTTCATTGTACAAAAATCAATTTTTTCTTTAATAAATTAATAACCATCAATGAATTTCTGCATGTGATGATTCTACACAAAGTTTACTAATTAAAATTACTTATATTGATAATTATATTAATGATTATTATTACATTTTAGGATGCGTACATATAAAAGAAAGCAAACAAAAATCATTGATATAAAAGTTTCAGAATAATAAAAACAAAAACGTTATATTTTACAAAAAATTTTCTAAATTGTCACCATTTGTTCGGTTAGCACAAAATCTGGCTCCGTGTACCCATGCGTCACTACACGCGTCAAAAATAAAATTACGGTGTGTTTTCAATGCGTTGTTGTAGTTCTTTCACACTATTTACTTCTCCATTGTAATAAACTAACATTTTTAAATAGCCCCACCGAAAAAAATCGCAGGGTGTTAAATCCGGGGGGCATGCCGGCCAAGAAATGAGTCTATCCATCTGTAGGAAATTCATTATTTAAATGTTCGTGAACTTCTCGTCTAAAATGTGGCGGAGCTCCATCATGTAGAAACTATATATTCTGTCTAACATTTAAATGAACATCTTGTAATAATTGTGGCAGATTGTTTTGAAGAAAGTCTAAATAATTTTTACCTGTCAGTCGACCTGACCGAAAGAAAGACCCAGTAAGCATGCCATTTACTACGCCAGCCCAAATATTTACTGACAATCTGTGTTAAAAATGGGTCCTTTTCACCGCATACGGATCTTCTAATGCCTAAAAATGGTTGTTGTGGAAATTATTTAATCCATTTCTTGTAAATGTGACCTCGTCAGTAGCCAAAATGAATTTGGTAAAATTTTCATTTCTATTGTACTGATATAAAAGCCACTGACAAAAATTAGGATAATCTTCGGGTTGTAACGCTTATGCCCGTTGATAACGATAGGAATAGAAGGGTTCTTGTCATGTAGTCTTCCACACTTTACTATGACCAACTTCAGCTTGACCTGCCGTAGATTCAGTGCTCGTTGTTGGCTCGTTTTCGACAATTTCTAAAATGTCTTCCTCAATTAATACCACTTCGCGTGGAGGAGGTCTTGCAGCGTGACTTCCTCGTTGTGCCTTTAAGTACCCTGTGTCGCGAAGTCTTGTAACTAAATTCCTTGTAATAAATATCCGCGAAGCCGGATGATTTCTTAAAGGAAACCTTTCCGCGTACAAACGACATGCTGCGCCTGCATTTTGTTGGTACTACCCGTAAGTTAATATTATGTCCACTAGTTCATTGTTTTCATAAACGTGTGGGATTTGAATCGCAGAAAGTACCCAACAATTAAACACGCACTATTAAAGAATTATTACCACTGGTCAAATCGAACATCGCACTCAAAAGAAATATCGTACAAGAATACAAAAAACTAGTCATACCCAGTATCAGCAGTAAACAAATACTTTATGTGTTTACTACGCAGTGGTCGAGAATATCAAAAAGTCAGATTTGTTTTCAAATTTTGTGACTGTTAATAACTTCTTTATTTTGCAACTTTTATATAAATGATTTTTGGTAAGATGATTTATTTTTGCGAATTCTATAACCTGTTAAAATAAATGATTAAACTTTGGAAACAGCCTATATAAACAAAAACGCAAATACTTTTGTTACACCCCAGTAAATAATTCATATTTCATTGTACTCTAAAAAACGAACGAACTTATTTGCCGACTCAATACATGGTTATAAAATGAAATTTAAAGATTAACTAATGCTAATGATTAACAATAACACAAACATATTGCATTTGTTTTGTGACGTAGACAATTCCATGCAATCAATTATTTTATAATATCATTGGCACCGCCTTTTGTATAAATATCAGTACTAGAAATTGCGTAGTGCTAACTTTTCTATAAAATATAAAGTGTGTTAAAATTTAAAGAAAACTATTAGCGCCATTTATTAAAGCAATATATAATCTGAAAGCAGTACATCTCCTCGGTAAAACGAAACAGCTGCCATACGAATCGAACAACGGATTGTCAAGTTAAAGCGTTTAAAATGACAATACGTTTTTTCACTTCGTCACAAAAGTACGATGGAACAAAGAGCTAATATAAAATTTTGTTTCAAGGTCGGTGCTACTTTAACAGAAACATTTCGATTGATGAGAACAGTTTATGTTGATGATTGTTTATCCCGTACACATGTGTTCGGGTGGTATAAGCGATTGTAGGATGGTCTTGATGCTTTAGAAGACGACCCAAAGCCAGGCCGGCCAAAAAACAAAAATTGCGATGCGTTGTTAGAAAAAGTGCGTGAAATAATCGCTTACGATGCAAATTCGATTATCAGATGGATAGCGGAGGAATTAAATATGACCAAAGACATGATTCACAAAATTTTGATAACAGATTTAAAGAAACAGAAACGAGAAATCGAACATATAATTTCTCGAAAGTCTCTGTTGATGTATGTGTAGATGTATTTCCACGAAACCAAGAATTTAAATTATTTGGATCATCATTATTATTCTTTATTACCTGCTGATACGATGCGACGTGTGTTCTGTTGCTTGTACCTCATGTTGCATAAAAACTCACAAATTCACAAACAAACACAACAAAACAAATCAATGTTATCAAATCAATTCGCGACGTATATCACACAAACAAACGTTCGTTATAAAACGATATCACTAAAGCAACGCATTGTTAATAAAACAAGTCTCAAGTTCGTTCGACGAAAAAAATCCCTCTGTATTACAGACGTGTTAGTGCACAATATCAACCCAGGTCAACAACACGAAGGAAACTGAGAGCAACACTATCTCCTTCAACTAAACGACGACATTACACTGTAAAACACTGATAAATAAAGTTATTTCTTTAAAATCTCTTATCGAGTACATTAATTAATGTTTTTTCTTTTTCGAGATACTATTTCTAACCTATTTTCGTTTACGGGACGATGCGCGTTTGTCTTCGGCGATAACTCGTTTATCACTAGTGATTTAAAATTATTTACGAATTTGGTTTTGCAATCAACCCGTGTGTGCTACTTATAATTTTCGAAAAATGATAAGACCCACAAGACATTCCGCTCATTTTTTTTTCAATTCCTTCATAATAAAATTTAAATAAAGATAAACTCAGACCTACTTTGGAAATGAAACAGAATTTAACACGAATTTACTTCTTGAAAGTGAATTAGTCCGTGAATGTAAAGGATTTCCTTATGCTAAAGTTCGAAAGATAATCTTTCGAGGGGTCATTCACTTAACAGCGAATTTTTTGAGATTGTTTTCATCTCATGAATCAAATCTATCCTCACAATATTAAATTAATAATAATTACATTTAGGATATAACGGAAAATATATTTGTTATAGGGGTGATTGCAAAATGTTATAATTTATCCAGCGTTGGTATAATCATCATTGACCTAAATGTGTTGTAAAGATCGTTCTCCGCATTAGAAATGATAGTTTTAGGTAAAATGTCTGAATCATTCAGCACGTGTCGACAAACAAAAACAATCATATATAAGCTATAGTTTAGATTTAGGACTGTTTTAGTACTTCTATTCCAATTGACCCATTATAACCTCTTTCCAGGAAATTTAATTTCTACACGCTGATAAAATTTCTTTTTCATATAATAAAAAATGGCTATCGAAAACCTTCATTAGAATAATAATATTTTCGTAAGTAAGGCCAGATAAGATAGTCAGCAGTCAGTTAAGGCTGCAAGACGTAGACCCTCACAAAGAAAACAGAAGAGATGATTGCAGTATTTGCAAGAAGAGTAATCAGACGAATTTTTTGGTACTGTAAGTGTTAAGTGAATTTGGAGGACCAGGTATAATTACGAACTCGAGCAACTGCACACGGATCTGGATATTGTAGGTTATGTGAGTCAGATGGGTGGGACACGTGTCAAGAATGTCAGAAAATCGAATACTAAGTAAAATCATGAACGGGAGAATAGTAAGCAACAGAAAGAGAGGTAGCCCAAATATACGATGGCAGGATAATGTAAGAAGAGATGCTGAAAAATTACTGCATATCAAAAACTGGCAACGGGCTGTTACAGATCAATCCGGTTGGAGGCAAAGGTTGAAGGAGGTCAAAGCTCACTAATGGGATGTAGCATCATAGGAAGTAAATTAAGGGCATACTGATGATATCTAGGGGTTTGGCAGTAGATTCGAATGTCTATTTACGAAATCTTACCAAAATTGATTTTTAAGCCCACTGAATAAAAAAATATTATTTTTTGATTGGTATTGCATTTCAATATGTTACAAATAGGCATTGTGTCAACGTATTTGCTATAAGAATGTCTCGTTTCTTTTTTTATAAATTTTCATTTCTGATGAAAAAAAAATAGGTAATTCTGATGAGAAAGAATTGACAAAAAGATAGGTCAAAGCAAATTATTGATGAAATAGCTACACAAGGTGCGTATCACGGAAACGGGACTTTTAAAAACAACCAAAATCTTCGTTGCGATACATGGAAATGGAATTGAACATGTCCAAAGATTCAATTCATCGCATTTTGGCAGATCATTGGGACATCGGAAGGTTTGTGCACGCTTTGTTCAACATAAAGTCAATTTATGTGGATCGAAGACGACCAAAAATTGCTTCGAATCCTATATTACAAGGACTTAATTAAAGAGTCGAAAAAGAATGAAAACTTCAACTACAGCATTGTTACTGGTGATGAGACGTGGTGTTTTCAATATGATCCAGAAAACAAGCTTCAAAGTGCCGAATGGAAGCAAACGATCGAGTCAAATCCGACAAAAAAACATCTCGGGAAGTCAAAAATCAAAACAATGTTGATTTGTTTCTACGATTCGAAGGGAATTGTGCAGTTCGTTTCACCTGAAGCGCCTGTTGTCGCGTATTCGTCGTGTCGGCCATAATACCGTCAACAAGGTCGCTGGTTCTTGTCACATTATAATGCGCCGTCCCATTACTTGATGCTCATCGTTGATTTTTTAACCAAAAAGGGCATTTTAACCATCAATGATTCACAATACTCTAATTTGGCTCCCTGCGACTTCTACCTCTTCAAAAACTTAAAGTTTTTTTTTGTTAATAACAGTTTTTGTTAATAACTTTTGTTAATAACTAATAATGAGTATTTCGCAGTGAAATCACTTTAGTACTGAAGAAGGAATGTTTAACAAAAATAGTCGATGGTTTTTATACAAAAACGTTAAAAAGGGTGAAATAAGTTGCAAAATTAGAATAATTTTATGATAGTATTTTAAAAAAGGCTTGAAATCGACTAAGGCTTTAAATCACTCGTATGATCTAGCGAAATTGAAGGGGAAGGTGCCGTATCAATTAGCATCGCTCAACTCGGTTTCAAAAAGTTTTCGGAGGGAGGCATGAGTTTTGAAGGTAGGGGAATATCAAGCCTCGATGTGAACGTTTTAAGAGAGGGGAATAGAGTTAATGGCTCAAAAATCCGTTGATGTTGTTGATGAAACAACCTAGCTTCTGCCAGGAATAAGCTCTAGGTATAATTTTTTTAAACAGAGAATAACTAGGTACTTCAAAAAAGCAAATATTTTTATTACACCGGAATATAAATTTCTCGATGTATTTAAATATAATTAAATTACCAGGTGTTGCAGTTAATAATTCTTAATATTTTTAGGCACTGAAAACAAGGGAAACACTCTAATCTTTCCTGTTATTTTGTTGCTACGACAGTATCTTTCAAAACGCCATTGATCTTCAAACGATTTCGAGTCAGCGACATATTTTCTTCGTGTGGTAAAAATATCGAGTTTCGAGCCAAATAAAGAGCATTTGCGGCTCGTACTGCTTTCCTTGATCAGTCAAAAGAAAAACACAAGTTGAACCCGTCATGTACTTGTGGAAACTTTCGGTGACACTGTCGGAATGCAAGTTGTGATTTCGACTTGAAAGACAAATAATACCCAGGTCATCCGAAAAGAAGATGCCAAATTGCAAGCATTGTTGGAAGAAGACGATATGCAAACTCAACAACAAATTGCCAAGACGGTAAATGTTGATCTGAGAGTAAATGTTGGTCGAACCATTTGTGATCGTGTGCATGCCATGGGAAAGATCCAGAAGGCAGGTAAATTAGTAGCACATCAGCTGAACGACATACAGATGGAAAAGTAAAAAACGGTGTGCGAAGTTTTGCCTTCTCGGGATGAAAGAAAGACTGTTTTGAATCGGATCGTGACTGAAAACGAAAAATAGATAAATTTCGAACAACAAAAACGTAGAAAATCGTGGGTTGAACCAGAGTAACCATTAATATCGACCGCAAGATCGCATCGCTTTGGAAAAAAGACAATGCTGTGCATTTGGTGGGATCAAAAGGGTATCGTGTACCTGCAAGACACGGAAAAGTGTGGGCTGCAAGACACACACACAGCGAAAGCAGTTAGAGGCACCATTTTTGCACTTCGCTGGGAACTCTTGCCCACCCGCCGTCCTCGCCAGACCAGCCAGACTTGGCCCCTTCCACTTTCCCCCACGCACTTTCCATGAAGCACTTCCACAGTTACAGAGATGTCGAAAAATGACTCGATGAATCTACCACTTGAAAAGATATACGGAGAGATGGGAAAAATGTGTACTAGCAATAACGATGATTTTGAATAACCCATTACCCCCAAATTAAACGTGCTTTTTTTAAGAAAAAATTAAGAATTATTAACCGTCACCTGGTATTTATCAATGCCTCCCCGTAACGTCCATATTAAATCCAATTAATTATTTCAAAGTACACAAATATCAAACAGCCAAACATAAATACATAATTGTACTTTGATTTATTCAAATTACACGAAAACAGTTCAAATTTCTGGTGGATCGTAGAAAAAATATTTTCCATTCGAAAATAAATTATTTGTTCGAAATTACCGAGAACCTTGTAGTCAAATACGAAATAACGAACGAAGAAATAACCGCTTGATTACATGCTGGAAAACCTCTGCGATAACCTTTTACTTTATTATGGTCCTTATCAGTTACCTTATTTCATCATACGAAGGAAATGTTATAGTGAGAATTATTATTCTCAAATGACGATAACACGGTTACGTTATACTCCATATATTTTGATTCATTAATTTTTTATTTTTAATTTTAGCGCGTTCTGATATTAATACTGCCAACGATCAATTTTTATATAGAAGTGAAAAAATGAATCATTTGCATGTTGTGTGGTACAGATTAGTAGATTGTAAAATGTGGTTTATCAGGCATTTTTAGAAGAATTATAAATCACGCAATGGATGTAAAAGAAAATATTTAATTAAACATGCTCTTGTTAAGAGGATTCTATGAATTAAATACATTTACCTATAAGTTCACCTATATATTGAAGGACAATTTTATATTCAGTCTGCTTAAATAATTAAATCAATATGAAAATAAATCGAAATTTATGAAAATTCAATTTGACAATGTAATCTTTGACTTAGCAAATGTACTAAGTGACAGCAGCTGTCAAGAAGCACGCTGAGGCATGAGTAATGTTTAGTATTGCGTGCGTTGCCACGTTTGCTGTTACGTTTAACAGATGGCGCTGTTTTTACCTGTTACAGGCAATATTCATTATTTTTGTTTTCTCCTCCTTTATTTCCACTATCTTTGTTAAAAACATTGAGCAACAAGTTTTGTAAAAAATGTGAATGAACTATTTAAGGAAATTACAAATCCAATTTACACAATTGAGGAAAAAACCCTGATTAGAATAGGGTTAATTTGTATGTGTATATGTCCAAAAGTATGGAATATTTATAAATAAGATATCTACGGCTATGATACTCTAAAAATTGTGATGGATATTTATTTTAGACCGTTTTAAATGAAAATAACAAAAACCTTGTTTTGCTGATAACACAGGTTTTTCTATTTTTGCCCATTCCGTTGATACTGGTATTTACACATTATTTCAGTTGTTTTTCAATTTTTAATCAATCCGTTAAAAATGCCTAGAAACACGATATCTCATTTTAACAGATCAAGAGTAATTGCTTTGTTACAATAGGGCTTTAATCAAAGTGATATTGAGAAAATTGGAAGTGTTACCCAAAGTGCTGTATCGAAAATTCATAAAAAATTCCAAGAGACAAATGACGTAAAGGATCACCCTAGAAGTAGTAGAAAACGATGTACAACAGCTGCACAATATAGCCAGATATCTATGATAGCTCGAAGAAATCGTCTGAAATCTATAAGTGGTATATTAAGGGAGCTCGTTAAGTTTTAAAGAGTAAATGTTTCACGACAATCGATAACACCTAAACTGAAAGCAGTAAATTTGTATCGCAGAAGACCTTTACGTGTTCCCAAACTAACCATTCAACAAAAAAATGTAAGATTTCAATGGGCTAGAGAAATGGTGGATCATAGTCCTAACATGATTAATGTGATTTTCTCCGATGAGACGAGAATTGACTTGGTTTCTAACCTTCGAAGAACATTAGTTTGGAGAGCTCCAAGTGGACAAGTGCGACTAGAAACAGCTCAACCACATATCCGATTGGAAGGTGGGAGTGTGATGTTTTGGGGTACTGTTATGAGGGCTATATGGACACCTCTACTGGTCCTGGAGAAAGAAGTCACTGCGCTGTGTCCATCGAGGAAGTTTTAAATCCTGTTGTACGTCTCTTCTGAGGCGCAGTGGGCTACGGATTTGTTTTCATGCAAACGCACTTCCTCATCGAACAGTAGCAGTACAAAATTTTCTTGAAAAGGAGGAATAACAAGTTAGAGTGGCCAACAAACTACCCTGACATGAATGTCATTGAACATGTTTGGGACATTCTGAAAACACGCATCAAGAAACGAAACAATCCTCCTCTTACCGTGCGAGAACTAAAAAATACTGTTCGTGAAAATGATCATTTAATCGACAGCATTCCAAATCGCCTACAGGCATGCATGTATAGACCCATACAGGAACTACTGCTTATTAGTTTTATTGAAAGTTGTTCTTCTTATTTTTAAATTACTTATAACAGCAATTGGTACATTGTAAGTTTTTGACTCCAAAAAATAAAAATGATAATCAAAGAAACAGAGATATACAAGATGGTTCACTTTTCTGGATTTTTGGATTATTTATCAAATGTTAAATATTTATTGAATATCTCTCTCGAAAGAATCCAGTCTACTCTTAGGGAATTTGCAATGATAGGATTTTAGAATAGGTTTAGGATTAGTAGGATTTTAAGCTTTCGTTGATAACGTCAAGAAAGATTTTACTTGCCGGCGGAATGAGACTGATAAGGCAGTAATTTTAATTTTCTATCTAGACCCGTTTTTGAGAAGAGATATAACTGCTGAGATTGACCAGAAAGTGTGGGATGGATTGCCCATACTTTCTAGCTGATGTGAACATGTCTATCCCTACTTCACCCACTGCTGTAATTCATTCTGCTGCGACTAGACCGGCCATAGCATTTTTAATTTCTGTTTTTAAGAGAAGAAAAAAAATTAAGTACTAATTAAATGAAATCTAATTATATAGAACAATTTTAATCATACTCTGATGATGCCAATATCGTTAAAGAAATGTGCGACGACAGATTGCAAAGTAATTTGGTGTTTTGTGAAAAATTACTTTTGATTAAGTTTTCACAACAACGTTTCGAATACAAATATTAACTGTCACGTAAATATACAGTTCATTAAAGGGTATTTAATTTTTGTAAAATTAATAAGCAAATCGTAATGTGGTTAAAACTGCGTAACACAAGATCTGATAAAATAAACGTCCCACCAGAGAAAATAGGGATCTTTCTCTTTTAATGGTCATTTTGTCCATGACGTCAACCAAACAACCTCCCCCTATTTAAAGTCGATGTCTGTGAAAGTCTATTTGAATCTAGTTACAGTCGAAAATTGTCTTGCGGATGGTGCAATCTGCTCTACACATAAATCTTCCTCCAATTTGATGTTATCGAGATGCAATAAGGCACTGAATTTTTGGTAGTTTATCGAAATATTAGATTTTTCACTAGCTCGGAGCGCAGTTGTTCCATATAAATGTTCTGGGGGAGATTAACAACCAAGATCTCTATAAATTTCGTCAATGAACTCTTGTACATTACACGGTTTATGCATTACTGTAAGAATAGCACCGATATCCGATGAATATGGTGTTTCGATTTCGATGTGCGATTTAACTGGAAGATAAGTCTTGATTGTTAACGATAACAAACTCAAAATAAACATTTTGAGTTGATACAAAAGTTCGTCCTGTTTTGGCGCTAGATGGTGTTACATCACGTAAAGTTTTGATGTTGTTTAACAGAAAGAATTTCAGGGAGTACTCGGAAAACATTATTTTATTGGATGTGTTTTAAAATTTTATTAAGCAAAAATTGCATAAAATAAGAAGCATTTAAACATATTATGCTCTTTTATTTCTGTAAAAGCAAGAACGTTTCGCAAATGCAAAAACAGATATGTACTGTGTTCAGTGAGGTTACCGTTGACCATTCCATGTACCGTAAGTGGTCCAGAAACTTTCGTTTAACCTTAGTGAGACACCACTTTCTGGACGACCAACCGAAGATGATGGCAACGAAATATTTGCCCTAAATGAAAGTAATCAGCATAAAATAACTCGAACGATCGCAGAATGATTTCATATAACCCCAGGGAACAATCCAAGTTAAATGGTATTATATCGCATGATCTTGGTGGCCAGGTAACTTCGACATTTCTTGAGATTACGCGGTCATTGAACTTTTTCTCAATAAATTATTTGTATCACGACATATATGGAATGCTGCAGGATCTTGTTGAAATAACGTATCGTCCCGATCAAAATTATCCAATTCATGTAATAAAAAATCAGTAATCATGTTTTTGTAGCGTTCTCCATTCACCGTAACTGCATTTCCATTTTCGTTTTCAAATAAGTACGTCCCAATTACACCTACATACCATAAATGATACCAAATTATTAATTTGTGTGCATGTGAAGGTGTTCCAAGAGCAGAATGTGGGTTTTCTTCACTCCAAATGCCACAGATTTGCGTATTTACGAAGCTATTTAACTAAAAATGAGCTTCGTCACCGAAGATGATTTTTTAATGAAATAATGATCTCTTTCAAGTTCCGCTAAAGCCCAATCTGCAAACATTTCTACGCAACAAATAGTCATTTGGTTTGAGTTCTTAGGTTAACTGAATTGTATACGCCTTGAAATACAAATATTTATAAAGAATATTCCATGGAGTGCCATAAGAAAGCCCAAATTCTTGAGAACGATGTGTAATTGATTGTTCTGAATTTTCATTCACACTGGTTCACAGCATGGATGTTTTCAGAAATACGTTTAAGTTTTTCACGGGTTAGATTGTTAGCATCACAAACAGTATAATTTCATTCGAATTTTAGAATTAAATTACGAATAGTATGATCTGTAGGTCGATTATGTTGACCATAAATTCCATGCGCGAAACGTAGCCCGAATAAATTCATTATTTTTGTAATAAATTTGAACAATTTATATACGCGGTATACAAATTGTTCTGTATATGCTTTCCATGATTTGCCAAACAATACTAAACACAAATGTCAATTGTCTGGAGTACTAGTTTGATAACCCTTTACTATATTGATTCAATGTAATTTTTGCAAAATAAAATATTTCTTCATTCCTTTCTTAAAAGATAAAAATGGGACAAACTTTTGCATCAACTAAATAATAAGCGAACGATTGATATGATGTTTTACTTTAGAATACCTAAAAAAATGGAAAAAATGGTTATTGTCCACCAATTTATAGCACGACCAAATCGTTTTATCAATTGCTAGCACCAGTTCTGGCCATTCTTCCAACTTCAGATAAATTGCTTGGAATCCATAGGCAACAAAGCTTTTTTACAGCTAACTGTTCTATATCATTCTCTATCATATCTACCATTTCTAGGTCGATATGTCTTGCAATAACAGATGTTGATGGACGACCTTCACAAAATTCCTCATTCAGACATAAATGTCCACGTTTAAATCACCACCAAAAGCTTAATGAAGACTTTGGGTACAGTGTTGTAAAATCCAAAAAACTCTTCGTTTGCTTGTTTCTCTATTCGAGCAACACAAACAAAAGTAAGCATGTCTAAACTTCTTATCTGTTTTCGTCTGAAGATGCCCGTCTGATTTTGAGATGCCCGTCTGATTTTTTCCTGAATTCGTCCTGTCCGGCCAATCTCAAAAGTTAATATAAGCATTCCGAATGTCCAAAAATGGAATAAGGACTAGTGATAACTTTTAATCTTGTAATAAATTATATTAACGAACAAGGTTATTTCATTTATCTAATTTTGTTTTTGGATTATTTTCTGAACCTTAATTGCTTAGCAAATTAGAAAAAAATATCTGAATATGTTAAAAGTGACACAAACAATTTTAATCGCATACTTAGATTGTAAAGTGACCTATCGAAATTGATATAATACAGGTTCAGGTTGCAACTTTGTTGTTAATGATATAAAGTTATTAATTATAAACAATCACCTTTATTTAAAAACATATATAAAGGTCTTCAAATATGTTTTTCGTTTATTCAATTATCAGCCAAGGCTTTAAAATATTTTTAAGAAGAGGACCCAAGTTTGTTTAAATCGTTAAACACTCTACCGGTAAATTGACAGAACGTTTTATATTTTCTTTGATGGTTACTAAAGGCGATTCCAAAGCATATAGAATTTCCAATTTTTGCTCCTTGCTAATTTTTCATTGTATTGTTTCCATCATAATTTGTGTAGTAGTTGCATTTTATAAGGATAAAAATATTTTTTGTACTACTAATTGTTTCACGGAAAGCTTACCATTGTCTACAACATCAATTAAAACATTCAACAAATTTTTGTCATTAGTTTTTGTTTTTGTCCTAATTTTGGACGGCTTTTAATGTTGCCTGTATCATTAAATCTTTTCACCGCTTTTGAAACTGTTCGCTTAGAGATGTTTTTAATGGATGTACTTCATTAAATACTAAACAAACTTCAGCATAAGTGCGTTTTCTGTCACCGTATCCAACAATTGTCAGTTTTTCAATTCTTTCACTTTCAGTTAAATACATATTAATTACATATAAAAATTGAAAGACATTTGAAATTCACAAATTGATGTTAACAGTTGTCAAGTATAATCAAATAATTCATTTATCATCCATTGTTTCATAGCCTACTAAATGAAAAATATATTTACCATAAAACAGACCGAAACACTTTTTAGCCATTTTTTAAAATCTATTTAAAAAAGCCATACAATGTTTACCTCGTTGAAATCAGAAAAAAATGCTCATTTCAACAATGCCAAATGCAAGTAATATTGTCATTAAAATAAAGGTAGGCATGTAGAGAAGTGAACACTTGAAACTTTGAAACAACGGTGTTTTTATCTGAATTTTTAAATTAATTATTGTTTAAATATATAAGTATAAATGTATAATTTAAAAATGTAATTTTTTTTTCACGTATGATCGAGAATCTAAACAAATATAGAAAATAGACATTTAGAAAAACTAATTATATTACAATACTTTTTTTCTTTTGTTCTAATGGTGAAATTGAATGATATAAGTTTATAAATTAATAAAAAATAATGATTTTGCAAAAAATAACAAAACGCGTATTTTATTTCTGACAATTTATATCAATAAACAATAATTTTGGGAAATTAAATTTATTATAAAATTTTATAGAATTTTTAATTTTAAAATCCGCGACAAAAATACTATGGAATAACTAGAAATATGTTTACCACGCTAGTAAGATAACTCTTGAGCCACTATGAAATATTCATTGCACGATGTTTTGCAGAGATTAAATATTAAAAAAATAGATAATATCACATTTTTCAACACAAATATTGATATTAATATTGGAAATATGGGAAAATAAATCTCTTATTTTTGTTATTCATTTTTCTACATAAAAATATTAGCATATGAAGTACTCACTCTTGTACTGCACAGTGATTCTATATTAAACAATTAAAATAATGATTATCTAAAACAGAATTTAATTTAAAACACAATAAAACATATTTAAAACACAATTGACATGGCCAGTCTGGCACAATACGTCGCTAGCATGTCGGTGTGTCGAACCCATAAGTTTTGCCCCTACCAAAAAACGCTCAAGGTGGCTAAAGAAGTTTTCACTTCAAAAAATTAAATTATCCTTGGATTTCAAATATGCGACAAGAAAAAAAATAAAAATATACCCAAAAAGTGGCAAACATTTCCTAATGTTCGTGTACAAAATTTCATTAACCGTTTCCATACATAATAGCGAACCTCTATGTAGAACTAGATAGAATATTTAATAAATAGTAAGAAAAATTCGACTTTATTTAAAATAACAATATTTTGAAATTTAATTCAATAGGTGTTGAAAGTGTCTACTGTTTACCCCAATATAATTTCGCAGGCTCTTTTTTTAAGTGACGCCTCTCATTTGAGAAGATATTTTCTGCATTTCGAATAACATTGGCCGCTTGTTGAATTTTTTGTAAAAGTTCGTCTCGTATATTTCATCATGGTAAATTAATGACTTTATATGACCCCACAAATCAAAGTCTAATGGATTAATGTCTGCGCTACGAGGTGGTCCAACGAAGTGGTGGAAAATTGATGTTGAAAACGTTGATTCACATAATTTCGCACTGCAACAGTAAAATAATTTTTTTAAACTTTTTTCTTTGAGTTTTTAAATTCAACACAGAAATTATTACTTGCGGAGAATAAGCTACATATATAATTCGATGTAATTCAGATGCATTTTTTTAATCAAAATAATAGTGTGTTTTTCAAAACAATAATTTATTGCGCTGCCTTTTATATAGATTGATGTTAAATAATTTGGTTCAATCAACATTTAACGATATTATCTGAATTATGTGTAAACTGTAGCTGTACAAATTCCAGTTTTAATACCAAAGATTATCGTTCAAACTAATATTGAAAATAATATTTTGACTTGCTATAATGACTTAGAAATAGAATCAATTTAAGACAATTTTATGGAACATATGAATACAAAGAATACCTTTAACATTGGAGTCCTTCCAAAGCGAAACATATAATAATGCTTTTGATATCGAAAATGTTCAGAGGTAATTTAGGTCGTAAAGCAAAATTTGTCAATGCAAATTCCCAGCGGCCTTTTTTCTGCCCGCCTCACACAAATTCAGATTTACGCCTGTGCCCCATGAATGGAAATTATTCGATGATTGATTGCAGAGGTAAGCAGGCACGGATAACGGTGGTTTTGATAATCTCTACCTTTATATTCCTTCCCCTTTGGAATTTACGGCCGCCTTTTCATGGAAATGTAGTCGTTAAACATCACGGAAAACAGCTTTATAAATTGGGTGCCATGTTGAACATGCTTATTGTGGTAGAGGATCACGGAGTATCAAAAAATATTTTTCTTTCGCTTATTAAGAGGAAGTGGTCTGGAAAAATTGAAATTCTTTAGGGTCTCAAATTTGTTTTTGGAGATATATAAAAATGTTCAAGTGGTTCACATTAAAAAATAAATTATATGTATTGTGCCTCAACATATTTGTAAATCTTTAAGAAAACTAAGATGGGGTTTAACGTTTGATCAAATTAAATCTAGCATAATAATATGTAGTTGTTGATGAACCTGCTGCTTAACATATTTTCATGAATTTCAAATGTTGACAATGCTGGGCAAAATCTACGTCAGGTCATTATATAAAATTTGAATAATATTGTGTACAGAGATGATACCAGTGAATCAGCATAATTTGCTAAAATTAATAAAAAGTACGTTTTTTTCTAGGCTTATTGAAATGTTCGCGGAACGGAAATGAAAAAAAAAAAGAGAAGTTTATAGTTATAGTTATTAAGCCCAAATACATTTTTTGCTAGTGGTTCTCCAATTCATTTATTCCATCTCCGAAGTGATTTTCTGGAAGTCCTTCAAAATACTCATCTACGGTTGCTATAACTTCTCCATCTGATGAAAAATGCTTGCCACATTGGAATTTTTGAGGTTTGGGAACAGTCAGAGGCGGTTTCACTACAATTCGTAGTGTAATTCCTTCAATTTAGCCATTGCAAGGACACCTCTGTGAGCCAGTGCATTGTCTTGATGATTTTTTTCTTCACTAAACCTCTCACGAATTTTTGTATCCGATTGATCCAAAAGATTTGAGTAATATTGTCGTGTTATTGTTTTACTGGATTGAAGGTAATCAATAAACAAAATGCCTTTTGCATCCCAAAAAATGGATGCCATAACCTTTTTGGTCGATTTTGACCACTTTGGCTGCTTCAGAGCTGAACAACCAGGCTCAGTCCACTCTACGATTTGTTGTCGCAGTTCAGGATCATAGTGGTAAACCCAAGTCTCATCCATGGTTACAAAACGACGTTTAAAATATATTTTATTTTTTCGAAAATATCCAAATGTTGGTTAAAAAGTTTTACTCAAACTCGTTTTTGATAAGAATTTAACAAATGCACCTATCTGGTATACAGCATTTTCAAGTCCAATTCCAATTCCTTCAAAATATGAAATATTTTATACTCATTCAGTTGAGATATCCTTGGCCTTAGCAATTCCACTCAAAGTCAATTGTATGCCACCAATAACCATATCATGTATATAATTAAGAATTTGTTCAGTAGTTGCACTTATTGGACGGCCAGAACGAGGATCACCATCCAGGCTTGTACGACCGCGGTGAAACTCACCTACCCACTTACAAACTATTGTTTTTAAAGGAGCAGACTGCCCTAATATATTTATCATTTCACTATGAATTTCCATTGTTTCCAAACCTTTGTTTACAAATAATTTAATCACTACACGATTTTTCATATTTTCCATTTTAAAAAATAACACTGATACGTTTCTTTTAAGCTGCTATTTTTGTACGAATGAATTGACAGATCGACTTGAAACTTCATATATGTTCATATGAAGGATGAAACTTACATGTGAGAGTAGTGAAAAGAGAGACATACATGTGAGAAGCATGTCAAAGAGTTTATTATAAATAACATTTGTTTCGAAATTTCATATTGATGTGAAATTCCGCTTCTGTACTTATTTTCTATTTTTTTTTGCTTTAATTCTTATTTTCTTTTATATTGTTGTATCGTTATTTAGTTTCATTTGTTTTTTAGTTTTTTAGGGTACGATTCTTCAAAGCAAAATAAAAACTGATGTAAAAACCATAAAAACTGTATTCTGATGCATAACAGTTTTCTCCAACAGCACCTATATATATATATATATATATATATATATATATATATATATATATATATATATATATATATATATATATATATATATATATGTATATATATATATATATATATATATATATATATATATATATATATATATATATATATATATATGTATATATATATATATATATATATATATATATATATATATATATGTATATATATATATATATATATATATATATATATATATATATATATATATATATATATATACAGGGTGCGGCAGAATGACCTCCCCGATTTTAGTTGGACATAGCTGGTATCAGAGTCTGCATCATGGCTTGGTTGGGAGTGCACCGCGCATTCATCGTTGAGGAGTTCATTAGAAATGACGGTTCGCCGATATTGATTGCAGCGTGCCTTTTGCGCTTGGGCGACATGACCCCGTTCCTGATAAGAAAACCATTGGTGTTTGGGTGTCAAACTTCAGAGAGACAGGTTCGGCATTAAAAAAGAAACCTCCTGGCAGACCTCGAACCATAACAGGACCGGAAAATGTGGCCCCTGTCAGAGCTTCGGTTGAGCAGTCACCCCGGCGATCTGCACGAAAACTCGCGGCAGCGCTGCAGTTATCTCACCGAAGTGTTCGCAGAATTCTACACCGAGATCTCAAAATGCATCCTTACAAAATTGCAGAAAGTAATCCTCGAGAACTTCACCAATGCCCACTCCACAGCCCAAAGGTTTCGGTGGTGCGCTGTTCACGAATTTGGAGTATGGGGTCCGTACTTTTTTGAAGAGACTGGTGTCACTGCAACGGTGACTTCTGATCGCTATTGCGCATTACTAGAGAATTTTCTCCGGGCCAGATTGGCTTTTGTCATACTGACGCTATTTGTGCTATTTAGTGACTTGAGAAAATTTAATCTCAATCAAAAAATGGAATTAACTCATGAGAATCTACTACGACTTTCGAAGTGGATTATCTCAACAACAGTGCATCGATCAACTCACTTCGACTTATGAAGATGAAACACCATTTAAAACCACTGCATATTACTGGTTTATTGAATTCAATCATGGCGGTCGTTCGCTCACGGATGAATTTAAAGAAAGTCATCCAAAATCGGTTGTTGTACCGGAAAATATCGATACTGTACGAGAACTGATAAAGCACGATCGATATGTGACATACCGTGAGGTTAAGGCATCCCTGGGCATTAGTATGACAAGCATACACAAGTTTTGACATGAACATTTAGCCGTGAAAAAGATTTTTGCACTTTAGATTTCGCATAATTTGACAATCGCTCAAAGAAAGGCGGCTCGTGTGTATATATATATATATATATATATATATATATATATATATATATATATATATATATCACATTTATACAATATTCAACCTGCTTTTGTTTTTATTCATTTTTAAAGTCAAATAAATGCCTAGATTGCTATCGAATTGTTTGAATCGACTAAAAACAATTTAGTAAACTAATCAAAGTTAATTTGCCGTAGAAAGCGGGCATTTTGGTCAATGGTTCGCAGCATCTCGACCCCAAGCTCTCCCGAAAGGACACGGAGACCTGGGTCAGCCAAGTGTGAAGTAGCGTTTCTCCTGCAATCCACGATAGCAGGAATTACGTCCCGTAACTGGCGGTGGACGTTGCCGGATTAGTTGTAAGGTAAAGCGGCGTCGAAGGTTCACCTTTGTTAGCCGATAAGACAGTTCTAAATGATCGAAAAGGACTCTAAAGTTACAGGCAAAGAGCTACTATATGCATAATGTTTAAGGATATACATGGAAATACTGTTTGATGTCCAATTATTACAGATGCAGACAAGATTTTGAAAAAAGTAGTCTACAAGCTATATAAGTTAAGAGAAGCACTGGTTCATCCAAAAGATAAAGTAGAACAAAATGAAAAATCAGGGATTTACGAAATTAGTTATTAAGATTGTGATCGAAAGTATATTTGGCAAACTAAAAGATCTATATTTACCAGATATATAATGCCCAAATTAGATATCGTGAAATGAGAAATCCTGTATTGCCCATAAGCATGGGCATGATAAAATAGCATAAAAATAGCATCATTATCATATAAAAAAATATTAAGTAACTTAAGACTTGTTAAAAGTTGTGTAAATAACTTGTGGTTAAAAAGACTTGTGTAAATAATAATACAAATTTTTGAACCATTAATGTAAAGCGTTAACTTCACGGTGCATGATGTTTTCACACATCATTAGGTACGATTGATATATAAATAGAATATAGTTTTAGAATTTAACCGAATTATCTACCCATGGTAACCGAAACGCGCATCGAGAAATTAATTAAAATAATTTGGTGTTAAGTCTTTAGAGAGGATTTTTGATATATAAGAGCCAGTTTTGACGATTCCCTAAAATGAGACTGAGATACCCAACAGAATAATGAAAATTCTATCGAAAAATAATTACAGTAATTAACGTGATGCCTACATATTTATTCAGATTTCCAGTGAGTGTTATAAATCTTCTTCTTCTTCCTGAGGTGCAACACCCGGTCAGTAAGTCTTAACTTTCTTCAACCTCGCCTCCATCTGACTAGATCTGCAACAGCCCCTTGCCAGTTTTTGATGTCAGTAGTTCTCTGTATATCTCCTTACACTATTTTCCACCTTAATCCTTGATCTACTTTTCTTTCTGCTACATTTCGTTCTATTCGTTCATCCCTCTATGATTTCTCTTGGTACTCGCCTTTCTGATATTCTCGCCTCCTATCTCGCCCATATGGGTCACTTAACCGTCACATAGTATATAATAGCCAGATCTAAACAACGGCATGAGTTCGAAGTTATACCTGATTTTCGATTATCGAATTTTCATTATTAATCACATCATTTTGCATCAAACATTTTTCAAACACTTTTTTTTCAAATATTGCAAGCATCTCTTCTGTTTTCTTTCAGAGAATCCACATCACGCTGCCATAAGTAACTACAGGTCGAATGAATATTTTTTAGATTTACACTTTGGTGTTGTTTTGTATAAGTTTAGATCTTAGGAAAAACTATGGAGAGAAAGTAGTTTTAACAGCCTTTATAAATCACTTACACAAAAGAAAATATATTAGCATTAATATTTAAATATTAGCTTTGAATACGACAATTTTGTGCAGACCTTGTATATACCAGATTTGTATATACATTTTTGTTGTTAATATACTGAATAAAATAACTCGCTCCATAAAAACTTTCTAGACAGTTAGAAAAATCAGTGATACGAGGTGTGACTATTAAATAACCAGACTGACGCTGTAAAATATTTTATTTTGATTTCATACATATTTACTTATTATCGCCTTTAATATACACCCCTCCTCTATCCCTACAAGGCGCCATGCGAAATTCCATTGTTTGGAACAGTGCTAAAACTTCTTCTTTTCTTCTTTTAGCTCCTTCAGAACGCGTATCGCTTTCTCTTTCATAGCTTCATCTGACACAAATCTTATTCCTTTTAATGCAAATTTCACCTTGGGAAACAGTAAGAAGTCACACGGCGGAAGATCCGGTGAAAAAAGCGGATGGTGGACTGGAATGCTGTACTTGGCTATAAACCTCTTAATATACAATGCGGAATGAGCTGGTGCATTGTCTTGATGGAGAACCCATGACTTGTCCCTCCACAATTCTGGTTGTTTTTTCCTTATTTTTTCACGTAGTTCAGCAAGAACGTGAAGGTGGTAATGTTGATAAATAGTTTGACCTTCAAGAACCCAGTGAAGGTACACAATCCCATGAATATCGATAAAAAAAATCATCATTGCTTTGAATTTTGATTTGATCATTCGAGCTTTTTTGGTTCTCGATGAATTTAGGCTCTTCAAGTGCATGGGTTAGCGCTTCGTTTCAAGATCATAAGTAAAAAAACACCATTCGTCACATGTTATTATCCTTTCCAATATATTTGGGTCATTTTGAACTGCATTCAAAATTTCAGTACACACATTTTGGCGTGCTTCTTGTTATTCAAAACAAACAGTTCTGGCATTCTGGTTAAAATTGTTATGAAAAATTTGCTGTACGCATTCTTTGTCAATTTCTACAGTTTCAGCAATTGCACGAATACTTAACCGACGGTCAGATCGAACCAGATACCGATTCGTTTAGGAAAATTTCACGAACTCATGCCAGAGACGTTTTAGAAGTGTGTGGCTTTGCTCCGTCCTGCTAAAACCATGTTTTTTGACTATAACCAGTAAATTTTTGCAGTTAAAGTACCAAAAAATTATGCAACATTTCCAGAAACTTTCTTATGGGATAACTTGTAAAATGTCAAAACAAAAGTTTTGTTTCTAAACCAAGAACTTTCCATATTATCAGAGCATATTGTTGTCTTTTCATATATAACAGCTTTAATTTCCAAATAAAAATCTACTTGAAGTTTTAAGAAAGATAATATTCCCAAGCGCATAAAAAAGAAAAATAAAATCTAAGGTGCATGACATAAAAATTGGTCTTGTACACAGAAACATCCCTGAAAAAATATTAAAGAAGCAATGACCTCGAACTTGCCTGGAACTTTGTGGGCTCTTACGCGGAAATGCCAAGGTAATGAGGCACTCAACCGAGTGGAAATTTTGCTTTTCCGCTGAGGAGGAGATATCGGACTAAGACCGTTTTACGTCCTTCGTCCTACAACGCGATTAAAGTTTTTCGATTAATTACAAAGGAAAGGGATTATAAAGGTAGGCAACAATGTAAGATAAGGAAGCCGATAGGTTACGAGACTAACATACAGCTTCCACTTAAAAGATATTCTGGAAAAAATACTGATGAAAAGAAATCTTATTATTTGAGAGTATGAATTAATGACTAATACACTAATTCTAGTGCACTAGTACGAGAACCGCCTTATTCAACAGAAAACAAACCACATGAAGGTATCTTTGAAGGCCACGAATGAAAATCGACTCCAAATTGGAGAATATGAGATTGAAAATGTAAAAGAGTTCGTTTACTTTACATCAATGATAACCCACAATAATGACATCAAAACAGATATAAAGGGATACTATTGGCTAGTAGGTAACTTCTATGGACTACAGTTTACATCTAAAATCAAATCGTCACTCACCTCCAGAGAGAGGACTAGTGGCTACAGTTTTCTGAAAGAAAAATCCTAAGAAAGGTAAATGGTACAATATGCTAGAATGGATTAGGCAAAAAGACGTATAACTGTGAATTATACCAAAAATACAAAGACCCCACCATCGGTTCAATGATCCGTAGAAAATAATAGCCTAAAATAGACTGGACATCTCCTAAGATAGGAATACGATCAAGTGAGAAAACAACGATCAGCCGAACAATAGATTCAAGGAAAAGAGGGAAATCCGAAAACAAAATTCTGGATAAAGTGGAAGATGACTTAGACGAGAACATGGAAAAGAATACCGTTGGATAAAAAAAAAGGACAAGTGTTATTAAAAAGGCCACGGCTATAAAGGGATGTGACGCATTTAAGTTGTATTCAAATGTACTGCTGTGTACTCACTTTGGAAGGCAAGACGTATACTTATTTTTTCTCCTTTATTTGGGTTTTTCGCCACTGTCTAAAACTCAAAAAATATCAAAAATACCTGTTCTTATTTAAAGAAAGAATCACTGGGTAAAAACAAAAACCAAACGGAGACAAATTTCTCAGTGATTCTTTTTTGTAATAAATTTGCCTAACGAACAAAATTTTAAAGATATAAAAATTTAAAAACTTTTTTTTTTTTTTTTAAAACATCCCTGAGGAAGTTTTCCAAAATTACAATCTGACCAAAGTTGATCAATGAGTAATTTTGTACAAACCTAAGTTACTACAAAAGAAAAGATGATTTTAAGAACTTACTCACTAGTATCCCTTAAATTAAATCCAATAACTTAATTACACCAATATTAACGTATACACCAGCACTATGCTCTGCTTTTTTACTAACACAAACGTTCAAACCAACTCAAAGGGTTTGGTCCTCTTAAGTCTTCTGATTTGACTTGCATTATCAAGGAGCTGGATGGCCTCTACATTGACGTGCTGAAGAAGTCGCTGCTCGTGACTCTGGGCAAATCTGCTAATGGTCTGGGTAACGGTGTCCATTTCCAAGTCCCTATGGAGGTCACTGTTTCTGAAATACCAAGGGGCATTTGCAATGTTCCTTAGTACTTTGTTTTGGAATCGCTGGATTATTTCCAAGTTGTTCTTTTTGGCACAACCCCACAGCTGGATGCCATATGTCCATACGGGCTTTAGAATTTGTTTGTACAAGAGTACTTTGTTGTAGACTGATAGAGGGGAATTTCGTCCAAGCAGCCAATACATTTTTCTAAATTTGATGTCAAGTTCTTCTTTTTTCTTTTTGACATGAGCCCTCCAGCGTAGCTTGGCATCTAATGTTATACCCAAATATTTTGCTGTATTAGCATATGGTACTTGGATATTATTTATACTAACGGGGATATGTTGATTTCTTTTGTTCGTTAAATTAATATGGGCGGATTTAGACTCATTTAATTTGATTCGCCATTGCTTAGTCCAGTTGTTAATTTTATTAACTGAGGTTTGCAGGTTTATTGCCGCTTCTTCGTGGTCTACGCCTACAGCCATAATAGCAGTATCGTCAGCAAATGTTGCTATCGTGTCTGGGTCTAATTCAGGAATATCACTGGTATATAATAGGTAAAGGACTGGTCCCAATACACTACCTTGCGGTACTCCTGCTTTAATATTTTTTAGTTCAGAGTATGCATCTTCCTGTTTAACTCTGAAATATCTATCTGAGATATAAGACTTTAATAATTGCGCAAACTGTTTAGGCAAAAGCTTGTTTAATTTGTAGTTGAGGCCCTCATGCCACACTTTATCGAAGGCTTGGGCCAACAACAACTTACAAACTTTTAACGTTAACGTTTCGGAGGGTAATCTCCCCCCGTTTTCAAAACTGAACTAAAAAATAAATTATATTAATTTGTAATATATAAAGTAGCGAGTGAAAGTAAATATATTTTTTTGTATGTCAACAATACTTACATTGACAACAATGGATTTTCATGACAGTGACATACTACCAAAAAATATATATAGGTAATGTTTACTGTGTGATTGTTTATTGTACTGATTGTGTTTTTAAAATGTTTAAATGTTTTTAATTGTATTCTTTAGAATCGGGAACCATATTGAATTTAAATCTACCGAAGGCATAGCAATACAGTTATCTTTATTTAAATTAATTATAGCGGTTTCTTTTAATCTTCTGTATTTTGTTACCGATTCATTTAATACAGTTTTGGAATTATTCCAATTGATTTTATGGCCCGATTCCCATGCGTGTTGACAAATTCTAGATTTATTAAAATCGCCCTTTCTAAGAAGGTTTTAGGTTTAGGTCTCTTTTACTCTAACATCTAACGGTCTAGATGTCTCACCTATATAGAATTTGCCACATTCGCAGGGAATTTTATAAATCACATTTTTGGTTTTTTGTTGTATATTGTTTGGTTTAGTCTTTGTTAATAGAGATCTAAGAGTATTTTTTGTTTTAAATGTCGTTCTTATGTTGTATTTATTTCCTACTCTTTTAATTGTGTCAGAAATACCGCGGATATAAGGGATTGTGAGGTTGATTGTTTGAGAGTTATTATTATTGTTATTAATAACTTGTCTGTTTTGTCTAGTATCAAAATTTTTAAGCGATTTATCTATGACATTTTTTGGGTAATTGTTTTTTATTAAAATGTCTTTTATGTGATTTGTTTCTTTTTGTAGTGTGTCACTGTCGGTACAAACAAGTTTTGCTCTGTCATATAAACTAAATGACATAAAAACAATGTTGTTTTTATTGTCATAAAAATTGTCATTAAAAAAATTACAAATTTTTTTTAAAAAATCATTACAAAATTGTCATAAAAACAATTACCCAAAAATTTTTATAGATAAATCGCTTAAAAATTTTGATACTAGACAAAACAGACAAGTTATTAATAACAATAATAATAACTCTCAAACAACCAACCTCACAATCCCTTATATCCGCGGTATTTCTGACACAATTTAAAGAGTAGGAAATAAATACAACATAAGAACGACATTTAAAACAAAAAATACTCTTAGATCTCTATTAACAAAGTCTAAACCAAACAATATACAAGAAAATACCAAAAATGTGGTTTATAAAATTCCCTGCGAATGTGGCAAATTCTATATAGGTGAGACATCTAGACCGTTAGATGTTAGAGTAAAAAAAAACCTTCTTAGAAAGGGCGATTTTAATAAATCTAGAATTTGTCAACACGTATGGGAATCGGGTCGTACAATCAATTGGAATAATTCCAAAACGGTATTAAAAGAATCGGTAACAAAATACAGAAGATTAAAAGAAACCGCTACAATTAATTTAAATAAAAATAACTGTATTGCTATGCCTTTGGTAGATTTAAATTCAATATGGTTCCCGATTCTAAAGAATACAATTAAAAACATTTAAATATTTGAATACACAATCAGTACAATAAACAATCACACAGTAAACATTACCTATATATATTTTTTGGTAGTATGTCACTGTCATGAAAATCCATTGTTGTCAATGTAAGTATCGTTGACATACAAAAAAATATATTTACTTTCACTCGTTAATTTATATATTACAAATTAATATATTATTTTTTAGTTCAGTTTTGAAAACGGGGGGAGATTACCCTCCGAAACGTTAACGTTAAAAGTTTGTAAATTTTTTTATAACATTTGTATATCTTTAAAATTTTGTTCGTTAGGCAAATTTATTACAAAAAAGAATCACTGAGAAATTTGTCTCTGTTTGGTTTTTTGTTTTTATCCAGTGATTCTTTCTTTAAATAAGAACAGGTATTTTTGATATTTTTTGAGTTTTAGACAGTGGCGAAAAACCCAAATAAAGGAGAAAAAATATATGAACACGCCATCATCATTCAGACATTACTTAAGACGTATACTTAACTGACCATACCCATCCAACCTACCATTAAAGAAGGTGTTAGACACTGGGTGAAAATTTACAAAGAAAGTTTTTTGCAGTATTTGTCAATCATGTTGAGAAAGTGTTTCTATCACAACCTCCAAACAACAACCTCAATTTGAAAAATGAAATTGTACGGATACTTTAGAAACGTTTTTGTTTCAGCTAGAAAAAATTTAAAGCTAAGTAAGTACATTAGAAGATCTCAACAGATCCGTATCCCAAAGAAGTATAGAAAATATGATCTCATCACCTTTACAGTCCTGAAAGAGTTATCAAAAAAGGGAATGCCGTATTTAATATAAATATTCAGGACAGTCTTAAGACATGGTCGTAATTCACTACTGCGGAAAGTGGTCCAAACCATTTTTATTCCTAAACCAGGTGCAAAAGATATTAACCTACTTAACCTTTAGCCACTAACGTGAATTTTTCGTGACACAACTACGGACTTGCCGCCTCACAGGCCGCTATGTTTAGGTATGAAGTCTGATGAAAAATTGGAACAAATGTTGATAATTGTATTATCAACTGTTACAGTAGGGTTTATAATAAATTAAAAAAATAAATAAATGTACGAAATTTCAATATATATTGGTGCTTTATTATCGATATAACAATTTTTGTATAATTTATTGTAAGAGATCGTTATTTCGTCCAAAACATATAAACAATCATAAAAATAAACAAAAATAATATTTCTTCATGCACTTTTATAAGAAATAAACTAAGAAAACATAACATAGCAAACTTCAAGGTTTTACAAAAAAATAACAATATATAAAGTTATATGAAAATTAGATGCAATCTAGGCAGATTTGTTTAGCACAATGTGGGCACATGTTTTTACACGGATAACACCTGTATGTTGACTTGCAATTACGTTTTGAGGGGCAAGAATGGCATGTCTTTCTTGTTTTCTCATCATCAGGTTGTGGCGGGGATGATCACGCACATCTGTTTCTAAGACTCTTGACAAATTCATTATTAATTCTCGCTGCAGTCGCATATTATGCACTCGTCTCTACATATGCTCTAACGCTAATGCTCGTGCTATTTCTTTTACAAACGATCCCCTGTCTTTGATGTTAGGGTAATGAATCTAATATAATAGGTATACATTGACACTATTAATATCCAACATAAATAATAGGTAAAATATAGCCATAGGCCAAGGTCTTGTTATATAATGTTATAATTCATGGTTTACATCTTCAGAATCAGAGACTTCTTTATCAGGGTCAGTATCATCATCACACCCATCGGGTACATAGTTATCTCCAATATCATCGGCTTCAAAATCACTAGAACTTTCAGATCCCAGCCAGGACGTGATGGTACCTTCAAAATAACCACCGTAAACTAGGGTTATATTGGCAGATTTTTAAGTTTTTCAAACTTTTTGAAACAATTATTAATAAATATACTTTTTTTTTAATGTTCACATGCCACTTGCGACTATTTTGATTTAGTCATTCTAACATAAAATAGGTGCTATTGATATTAAAACTATAAAATCACTAAAACACCCACGCCAAAGTTACACCAGATTTGGGGTGTCATTGGCAGGTATTTATTACAACAAGTCTTAAAAGTAACACGTTTAGTGAAAAAGAAACAACAAATTAATCATCATCTTCGCAAAACGCACATACAAAATATGGATTTTTACTCTATGACAGATACCACAAACCCATTTTTTGCATGTGATACACAGTAACTAGTCTACTCCCTTATAAGTATATATCTTTTTAAACAGAGCATACATCGTCATCTTCTTCTTTTTTCTGCTTTGATTGAGAAGGTTTAGGCTGAGATTCAACTGACTGCGTCCGTTTTTCGTTCTTCATTTTCATTTTCATTTTCATTTTTCACTTTCACTTTCATTTTCTTCAACGACTTCACAACAATCTCTAGTTACTTTGATGTTAGATGATGTTCTGCAATATTTTTGTAATATTATACTCAAATCTCGAGGTTTAATAGGGAAGTCCTATATTGCAACTTAACGTAAAGTGTCCGCAATCAAAGTTTCTTCTTCGGGATTTAATGCAAGAGGACCGCCAGCTTTTTTATTGTGAGTGCCACTTAATCTATTTTGAATAGTGACACAAGGAATTTAATACTTTCTACTTGTTTTGGATTGAGATATACCCTTTTTAATATCTTCTAGTGCTTTTTTCTGGTCATCGTCACTATAATTGCGATAATTACGTGCGTCTAATGCCCTAACGTATTTACGAGGCAACGTAACGGAAGACACAACCTCCAGTAAAAAACCTCAATCACATACAGACCTTCTTGACTTCACTGTATGACAATTTTCCTCTAAATTTGATTTGCATTTCTCACTCGATGTACTCTGAGTCTCCATTTCGCTTTTTTTATTGCAATTCTGTAAATGAAACAACAAATAACTGTATACAGTTAATAAGAACATAATAACGGAAACGCTGCCTCACACGTCGCCCTGAAATTTCAAATCGATTGTACGTACCGAATTCGATCACACCAACCCTAATATATCTCTCAATGACATGAGCGCAACTAAACTCGAAGGTACTTAGATGCCCAACACACCTCGTGCAGAGAAAGAGGGAATTTCTAAGAATTGCGAATAACACTCGGCCTCACAGAGCGCAACTTAACAGTTAAAGGTTAATATATTAATTATTGATTATGCTATAGATTCATAAGTTTACCCTTCTTGAATTGAAAACTTTTTTGCCTCAGGATATTCTGGACTGTTGGTTTCAGCAGGATGGTTCTACAACTCATATTGCAAGGCATTTAAATTTTAAATAGAACATCTATTTTTCGGTGGCGACCCTGATATGACTGTAGATAACCAATTATTCTTCGGATGAAGATTTGTGACCATCATAACTATTTCCACACTGTTCACAGCTGCTCTAAATAACAGGTTCAATTATTTTCTCAAATTCCGCAGCCATGACATTCCTCGCCTTCCTGTACTTCTTATCCCCTCTATCTTTTCTGAACAATTACTCTCAATAGTTCGTAACGCTATCGTCTCATAATGTGACCGAATTATTCCAATTTACGTGTCTTTATGATTGCTATAAGTATTCTTTCGGCGGAGATTCTACGTAGGATCTCTTCATTTGTGACCTCTTCCCATTAATATTCTTCTGAATAGTTATATTTCAAAAGCTCCAAGTCTTTTGATCATGTATATATTAAGTTTAGAAACTTCTATACCGTAAAGGGAATAGAGTCATGTAGCAGCGAATCATTCATATTTTCAATAAATTTTCAATTTTTCTACAGTAGAAGAGGATTTCATCTTATAGAATGTGTTTGGAACTATTTATATTCTTATTTTTACTTCTTTCTGTTAACATTCATATCACTTGAATTATGTGTGCTGTTATTGGGTAATTTCGTGAAACACATGTGGTTTGTTTTTTTTTTTAGGATCATATTCAATCCGTAGAGTTTGCTGATTTATCTTATCTTTTCCGTGATTATTGACCTGAATAATGACTCGAGATTTTCCGCCAATACGACTATATCATTATACGACCTTATATTATTAATAGAATTTCCGTTTACTACCTCGCTGGATGTTTCTCCTCGAAATGATTCCTGAATGATGACCGCTAAATATCTTACTGTCTTACCCTCTCGTTTTATGTGTATATATTTTGTATATTCTGCTGCGGTAACTCTAGCTGTTTGATTATTATACAAGGTCTCTGTTATCTTCAAATCTAACTTGTTTATTTGTATTTCCCTTAGCACTCTATAAAGCACGCATGAATTTCTTTATTATTTATTTATATAAATTTTATTTGTACAGTGAATAAAGGATTCCACTAATTGTGTTATAATTTCTAAAACAAAACATATAATAATAATATAGTAGTGAATCCAAATTAAATTAAATTAAATGGGGAAGGGGTTCGAAACTATGACAAATCTGGCACGAGAAACTCCAGACACTACTAAACGCACAGTCCTAATCAACATCGTATTACCTCGCCGTTCTGACCATCCAGCCTCGTGTGCCGATTACATTTTTTTGTTCTCGTGCCACATCTGGCGAGGTAAGCTTATTTCACGTTTGGGGTGGAGAAAAGGGCATTAAACGTTGCTTTTGTCTGCATTGTGTTCCACCTCAAGTCACCCTCATTTGCCATCTGCCAGTCACCGGTACCTCGGATGCCGTTAACGGTCCCCCCCTCATCATCAGACTCCGATCCAATTTGGAAGTGATTGCGATCTGTTGGTCGCTGCGTCGTTGTATCGATTTGATAGTGACGTTGTCTAGGCGTCTCTCTGCGAATTGCACACAGACTTAAATGATTGTTTTCGTATTTTGGCGTAGGTAGAGGGGGAGTTGCGATTGATGAATTATATTTAAAACCGTTGGTTTTTTCGATTACTACTCTCCCTAAATTAGTTCACAGAAGTAATAAATGATTTTATTATTTTTTCGATATAAGCAATTCTGTATTCGATGTGGTCGTAGTTAATACATACATGAAGATTCGAATTCAACTTTCACAAACATTGATAATGGATTTATTCCATATATGATCGATTGATTGATTTCCCTCCATGATATTTTTCGGTTCACGATATTTACACGCTTCGTTATCATCATAACTTGTACATATAAATGTATTTTAACTTAATATAAAAATTGGATTTAATCATGTCTTGGTAAGGGTATGATGGTGAACAAAGTGGATACTATAAGAAAGTGAGTAGGTGTTTAGAGGAAATCTTGAAATACATTTTCACACTAAAGGTTTCAATGTATGAGGTGTGTACATAATGAGACTGGTGGCGTAGCGTTCGATCTGGCAACACCTGTTGACTGCCTGCCCTCTGGAGGCAAGGTAGGCCAATATATGATGCGTCTTCAGTATGAGTTTGAACTCCCCAGAGTCACTGGTGGTCCGTAAGAATTATTTTCATGAACAGGCTTTTTCTAGTGCATTTTTAAAATGAGTGACTACTATTTCAATATGCGCTATCTCGTTTTATTTCAAATTTGGGCAGAGTGCGATGGAAAATTTTGGACATTTTTACAGGCTACGTCAGTGTCTTGTCAAGGACTCGGGCTCGTTTTGCTCCTCTACAACATACCATTAAGTTTATATAAAAATATACCAAAAGTAAATCGCTCATTTTTATGCAGCGTTGTACGTCGGCAACAAAGCATTCTAACTATTTAATAACAGATCAACCAACTAGATGACACTACTTGTATTTGTCTGAGCCATTGAAGTGTTGAACACGTACAAACCGGGTTGTGCCGTTCGAGTTCAATTAAGAGTAGTGATTTATTGTAAAAATCTTGATAACTGGCTATTGAAATTGACGTGGAGAAAAGGTAAGAGTTTAAATTCCAGTAATCAAGTAAAGTTTTATTGTAAAATCAAGTTTTTATTCATTTATGGATTGATTTTGTTTTGTTGCGCAACTACAACATTGCGCGCTAGGAAACGATTTTTACTGCTATATATCTGAATCTGACATTTCTTTTTACAGCATCAAAATGAGTCGCAGATTGCGTAATTTGATTGCTCAGGATCTGGAAGCTGCAGTTGGAGAGTGGGAAGACTTTTCAGAAGACTACGATGTCGTAGATCCAACATTTGTCTTACAGCGAAATGAGCGCGAATCGGCAATGGATTTTCAGTCCAGTGCCACTACAGAGGATTCTAGTAGCACTATTCCGACAGTAGATTACCCTAGTACTAGTTCTGCAGCGGCTCCAAGTGCATTTAATCGTGTACCTAAAACCAATATCACATGGAAAACGAACAACCTAAACCTGAATGACGACCAACTACATTTTCGTAGATCTGAAGCTTTACCACCAGAAATATTACGTTTGGATACCCCTTTCCAGGTATTTTCGTATTTGTTTACTGACGACATTATCGATCTTATACGAGATCAGACTAATTTATACTCTGTACAAAAAGATGTTAGAAAACCTATAGATGTAATAAGCCAGGAAATCCGCCAATTTATTGGTATCGTATATTACATGTTAAATGTAATGCCGTCTGAAAATATTGGCTTCGCTCCGATAAAAGAGACAATTCCATCGAAACGATTTGAAATTCTCGGACAATCATTGCATTTTAATGATAATAGTCAAATGTTACCCTATGACCACGTCAGTTGTAATCGATTATTTAAAATCCGACCTTTGATTGAGAATCTCAACCACAACTTCGCCTTGAAGCCATTTACCCGTTGAAGAAGAAATGTATTTCACAAACGTTGGAAATGTGTTGAAACAATATTTACCCAATAAACCTCATAAATGGGAGTACAAACTTTTTGTAATATGTGATGCGACTGAATATAGCTACATGTTCGGAGTTTACAGTGGGCAGGAGAACAGATGCGCAGACGGAGTGCCTCAGTTAGGTCTATCATCTAATGTGGTAGTACGCCTTACCCGCGATGTGCCTAGCAATCAGAACTACCGGCTGTTCTTCGATAATTATTACACCTCCTTACCGCTTATTGAATACTTCTAGCCGTGGCATTTTGACTTTAGACACTATAAGTAAGAACTGTATTCCCAAATGCAAATTGCCAGATGAGAAAAAAACCAAAAAAAAACCGCGCGGTACATCCATAGAACAAGTCGGTAATTGCAATGGAGTTGACGTAGCTGTGGTGGTTTGGAGGGACAATAAAATTGTCACTCTTGCATCCAAATTTTTAAGAAAGCATCCTATTTCTGAAGTAAGGAGGTGCGAAAAGCACCGAAAACAAAATATTTCCATTGAACGTCCTTTTATTCTAGCAGAATATAATCGACATGTAAGTGGTGTCAACATATTAAAGTGTGTCATGGGTCCCTACAAAATACGACTTCGTAGTAGACACTGGTATCTAAGACTTTTTTTTATCATTTTTTGGACATGGTTATGTGTAATTCATGGCTCTTATACAGAAGAACAAACGACGAGAATGGAAGTGCCAGTAAAATTCTCAACTCACCTGAATTCAGAGTAGTGATAGCTGAGACTTTATGCAAATATATGACAGCGCACAGTATAAAGTGTTATAGTACTATTAAATGCCTAATTCAAAATAAAAAGAAGAAAGATCCAGCTCAACATGTTCCACCAAAAGATATTAGGCTGGACCAATACGGACCTGTTTGAACAAATGAAAGAAAAATGTGGGTTTGCCACATGTTTTAATAAACAAAACAACTGCTTAAAAAAATTCATACCGCCTAACTATATTATAATATATAATAACGTTTTGATGTAATGTTGCATTTCTGCAACACTCAATTAATAAGCGATAACAAAAAATATTTTTGAAAAGCGATTTTTGAAATTATTTTTCCCCTGAACAAAACCCTATTTACTATCTAATATCGATATAATTATCAACATTAACATTCTTGCGCCGTAAAGGGTTAAAGTATTCCCAAAAGGCTGAGGTTCGATTGAAGATAAACCTGAAGGCCTTCAACTGCAAGAGGTGATGAAAATCACGTCTTTGCATCGATCCTCAGAATCCGGGATATTGTGGATACAGGCCAATATTTTATGGGCTAATGTAAGAAAAGTGATCCCTCAATAGTTATAACATTTCAATTGGTCGTTTCTTTTTTGTGAATATCTATTATTACACATATTCACCAATCTTGTGAAAGTTTCAATTGTTTCCATATTAGGCTGATTAGATGGAATATGTGGTTTCCTAGAGCCGGGTTTCCCAAACTTACAGCCACACGTACCCCTATTAAATTTCCCAGAAGACTGCAACCCCCTTTTTAAAAAAACCTAGCTACAAAAGAAAGTAGGGTTTTTGATTTAAACAAAAGATAATACAGTCACAAAAAGCAATAATATGTTGTTAATTAATGTGATGGGTGGGTGGGTTTGTTTCTTGTCGCAAACTTAGTCCATTTAAGGATCAATTTTGGTCAATTTCAATCTCAATTCAGGATCAAGTCGATCTGTATCTCTTTTTTATCATAATCAGGTGTGAAAACCCATTCTCACATAAGAAAGTTGTCACGAAGGACAAAAGAAAATTCACCTCTTTGCATGAGAGTTCGGGATATTCTTCCTGTCTTGCTGCCCAAAAATCAATTAAAAACATATTTTTAAAATCAGCTTGAAGAGTTTGATCTGTGGACATTTCCAGCAATAATTTCTGTTGCTTACTACTCAAACCAGCATTATGCTTTAGGCTGTGACCATAAATGAATTTCGAATCAAGCCTTCAATATTATCGACACCTGGAAAGTACCTTTTCAGTTAATCGGAGAGCTGAAAAAGATGAAGAATAATTGCAGCTTTTATTTGGGCATCCACTGATAAGGCGTTCGTCGTAACAAATTCTTGAAGAGGAAAACATTCAACGATGTTTGATCTCAAACAAGTTTTCCAAAATTTAATGTTTTTTACGAGTGCATATATTTTGTCCTCCACGGTGAATACGCTGCATGCGGAACCTTGCATAGAAGCATTCTTTTCGTTGAGACAAGAGAAAATGTCAGCTAAATATGTTACTCTTTTAAGCCAGGTTTCATCTTCAAATCTGAACTTGAGGTTGAAGTCCGAACCTGTCAAAAAAAATACTGTCCTTCAAAAATAAATAGATTTAGCCTCTTGACAACCAGCGCACTTCACAATGTAATAGTAATGAAACATGTTCACTATATCTGTCTCGGCATAATGCGAATTGAGTGGACGTGCTTTTATGTAATTTATTATTTTTACGACCTATGACAGTGTTTTCATAGATATCCTTCCTGTTATGGCCTGGTCACCATCAATCGATATACCAACACACCTTCTCCAACCTATGCCATGTTCCCCAAAAATGCATTAATGGCGATGAAAATATCTCCTCCATGATGATTAGTGAAAATATCTTCTCCTTTTTGTCGACTCCAAGGTCTTGCCTAACAGAAAATCTTCAGCAATATTTTTATACACATATCTAACAAAACCAAATAAATTCGGTAGTCCACTAATATCTGTTGATTCATGAACTTGAATTGAATAATAATTCTCATGCAATCGTTGCATTTTTTCCAGCAATATCGACGATTTGTCTCCCAGTAGGCAACTGATCATATTTTTAGCAGCTGGTAAAATTAATTCTTCAGCAATATTGTATGACTTTCCGGTCTTTGCAATTTTATACACCACAAGGAAATACGCTCGTAAATATTCAGAGTTAGTAGCTACGGTGTTTTTCATAGTTTTTTTTTAAGAATCCAACTCACTCTTTTTTCGAACAAAAAAATCTAAAAGCTTGTCTACGTACTACTGATGCTTTGTCTCCAAATGTCTTCATAGCTATTTGCGAGAACTTCTGAGCACATTACACATTCTGGCTATGGGTATTGAGATTCTTCTTTGTACGTAAATCTAATTTTGAGATAGTCTTCGGCATTTCCTTTTTTTTTGACGATGGAATGATGTTATTTTATGTTACATTCATTTCCGCAGAAATTCCGTTTGAAATCGAACTTGCAGCAGAAGTAAACGTAATTTGAGTCGACGTACTTGTCACACGTATTTGTGAATTGACCGATAATGTTTGAGTATCTCGACATATTCCGCGTAATGATCCCGTTTTTAAGCATTGTTTCAAGTTTAGAACTATTATTCGTACAAAATTACTTGATTTCTTTATTTCCGGCCGCCCGAAATGAGTGCACATGATTATTTTATATTAATAAATATGTCAAGCAGTAACGCGAGCGCATGTAACTAACGCGTAACTACGTAAGTAGCCGCGCGAGCCTTCATGCGTGTCGCCAACGAGTCAGTCGCAACGTAAATCTTGTCGCGAACCCTCTACGATCAACGTGGCGTACCCCTAGGGATTCGCGTACCCCACTTTGAGAAACCCTGTTTTAGAGGATCTTTTGAAATAATTCTGTTAATATGCCATTAAAACCCAGAGATTTATTGCTTTTTAGTTTTTCTATTGCGTTGCGAATGTTCAGAATAAGTAGAAAAAATAACGAAACATTTTAAATTTAAAGAAAACTTCTAACACCATCTATTGAAACAATATATAATCTGAAAGCTGTATATCTTCTGTATGAAACGAGACCCCCATCATTAAAATGTGTTTAAAGTGACAGTACATTTTATCACCTTGTCACAAACACACGTTGGAACAAAGATCTAACATTAAATTTTGTTCCAAGACACAGAAATATTTGAACTGATAACAAAAGTTTATGGTGATAATAGATTGTCCCGTACACGTGTGTTCGAGTGATATGTGATTCCAGGACGGTCGTGATGCTTTAGAAGATTAATTTTGCGTGAAATGATCACCTATGATACGAATTCGACCGTGAGATGGATAGCGTAGGTATATATAAAGAATCGTTAGAGTGAGAACGGTATATCAAGCTCCGGAAAGATGGTTTTTGTTGAACGATAATGCTACATCTCACAGGACAGTCGCTATTCGTGAATTTTTGGCGAAACAGACAAGTTTGTGCTTTTACCACCTCCGTATTCACCTGATTTATCTCCATATGATATATGATGTATTTCATGTTCCCGAAATTCAATCTGGCCTTGAATGGAACGTTTTATGACAGTGAAGCGTTTTATGAACAGACCAAGAAGCCGTGACGAGGGTCATTAAGGCGATTCCGAAAAACGACATAAAAAATCTATGCTAACATTGGTTGAACGTGCCCAGCGGTGTATTGATGCGGAAGAGATGTTTCTGAATAAAAATAAAAAATGTTGGCAAAATAACTGTTTTTTTTTTAATTTAAAAAATTCCGTTGTTCCGTTTGTTTTATTTAGTCGTTCTTCAAAATATTCAGCCCACCGTTCTAAAATTATTTCTTGATCGTTGAGTATCTCTCCATTCCTACTTCTACACATACTAAGACTAGGTTTATAATCCTTACCATCTTACAGGTATTGAACTATCGAATCTTCGAATAACTAAAAAAGCACTGATCATGAGTAGCAGTAGAAAAAAGCAGCAAACGAAAAAAGTAAAATTTTCCAAATAATACGCCTCTGGACAATTTCGTTGGGAGTTTATGCGTGGCAAAGCACGAGGTGAAAGATCGTCGGTCGCAGTACCGCCCCAATGGACGTCGGCTTGAAATGTAACAGCAGATTCGGGATTAGTTCGACTGTCTTGATAGTTTAACTTTAAGCCTTTCCCGAAAACTTTCCTATAGCGCCACTACTGAATCAATGGGAAAATCCTCAGGATTTAACTCGTGTTATCCTTACCTTAAGTTACCTTAAGTGTGAGGGTAAAATCGTTGCCGAGGAAAATAACTTTAACTCGAAGGTTAAGTGTTTTGGGCGTTTATTGTGCCAGCTTAGAAGTTTCCAGGCGCTTAACGAACTGACTTAAATAGCATTATAAAGTTATTACAGATAAAATAAATTGAATCAAATCATTATTTTTTCATCATAATACTGAACGTAAAAACATAGATTTTATATAATAATTTCATTATATTTTTTTATACGAGTTGTGTAAATAAAGCAATGGTATTGGAGGGGCTACTTACTCTAAGGCAGAGGTCCCCAACTCGTCGATCGAGAGCTACTGGTTGCTCACGTGGGCAATTTCTCGGGCATTTAAATCGGACATTTTAATCGTTAGCTCAAGGTTATAAGCAATTTATTATTATTTATAAACAAACATATCGAAATTATAATACTGTTACGGATTATGGCCAGATCAGCGCATCGTAGGCGCTGAAGAACAGCCGCTGACGTCACCATGTTAGAATCCTCGAAACCGCTGAGAAAATTGTAGCGAGTAGCGACCAATTGATCGATCAGGATATCGTCTGTTTTTAAGGGGATATATAGATAGACCTGTCTGGCGACGCCGCGTTCAGTGTTCAGTTACGTTACAATTACAAGTATGGCAAGCAGTAGTAAACAAGTTAAGACATACCATTTCCATTCTGAGTGGGAAGAACAATACTTCTTTACCGGAATTAAAAGCAAAAGTGTGTGTTTGTTGTGTAAAGCTTCTGTATCCGTTGCTAAAAAGGGACATATTGAAAGGCACCACAAAACTGTTCATTAGACTTTTAAAAAATCATATCCTTTACATTCTAATCCGCTAGAAAGGATAAGTTGGAAGAGACAATTGAAAAGTCAGTTAATTGGACAATAATCGACAATTTTAAAACTAATTGACAAAAATAAGGCTGCAACTGAAGCTTCCTATCGTGTTGCAAATAATTGTACAAAATTAGAAGAAGAATAAAGAAGGAAAAATAATAAAACATGCATTTGTAGAAGCTGCTGATTCATTGTTCGCCAATTTTAAAAATAAATACGAGATAGTGCCTGCTATAAAACAACGCAACTTTCTGCCGATACAGTGATATTTTTATACAGTTAACACGTGACTTAGATAACTGAAGTTATTTTTCCTTGCAACTTGATGAATCCATAGATGTGGTTGATACCGCCCAGATGGCTGTTTTTGGCAGGATGCTTTTTAGCCATTTTATGATTAAAGAAGAACTTTTGAAGAAGGCATACTACTGGACAGGACTTGTTTTCTCATTTGAAAAATGTTATTTCGTCTGATAAAATTCCAATATTTAAAATGATATATTTGACCACAGTTGGAGTTCCAGCTATGGTGGATTCTGAAAAGGTTTTGTAGCATTATCCCGAAAGTATGATACTTTTCCGCAATTCCTCTCTCATCAGTGCATTATCCACCAACAAGCATTATGCGGGATGTTTTCGAAACTAAAAGACGTTATGAAAATGGTAGTAAAAATTGTGAACAAAGTCGTTCAGTCGTTACAGAGAAGATTATTCAAAGAACTGACCGATGAAATGGACTATCAATACGGGGATTCAATTACTTCTTCACTCTGAAGTCCGATTGTTGACTAGAGGAAAAGTACTCGTTTTAATGATCTCCTACCTGCGCTAGTTGAATTTTTTAAACAACACGATAAACCCATTCCTAAACTGGAAAACTCAACCTGGCTTGAAGATTTTGGATTTCTAGTGGACATTACAGAGAGACTGAATGAATGAAATGATTGACTTTACAGCTTCAAGGAAGAGACAAAGAATTAACGGAAGTGATTTCTGATACAAAAGTATTCACTAAAAAACTTGAGTTTTAGGAAGAAAACATAATTAACCGCAACACCAAGCATTTCCCTGTTCTTTCAGAAAAGATGTCTCAAAATCAGTTGAAACCTTACGATAGTCAATATCATATACAAATAATATCGAACTTCAAGTATGCCTTTAAATCTCGTTTTACAGATTTCAACGTCATCAAACTAGTGGTGGAATTTGTTGACTCACCCTTCATGGGAATTAATTTTGAGCAATTTGCCACTTGTGTTATGCAGCATTTTGGCGAGGATAGGGTACAACAGAAAAGGAAGTTATTACGCTTTAAAATGATTTTACCTTAAAATCCTTGGAGTTAAATACAAAATGTATCTGTCCTTTAGCAAATAAAGACAAATATCCAGTTTAAGTTAGCGTTGCCTTAAAAGTGAAAGCGTTATACAGTTCGAGATATTTGTGTGAATTTTCTTTCTTGATAAGTGATTAAGAGCAAATACCGCAACCGACTTAGAGATGAATATTTGGATAATTGTATTCGCCATTTGTATCGCAAAATATTTTAATAATAATGATATAGTTATAGTAAAATGTTTTGCACTATTGCATTAAACAAATTTAGATAACTCTCTCTATTTGCATATTATTAAAATAGCTCAACACATTGAAAAGGTTGGCGACCCCTGCTCTACGGAACTCAAACTCATATTAAAGACACATCACATGTTGGCATTCCTTCCTTCCAAAAGAGATATCAACAGTATTGCCAGATCGAATGCTATGCTACCAGGCTCATTAATTTATTTACACATCTCCTACATTCGTTCTTGTTTTCTTCGCAACTTGGTTGCTCATATGAAAGGATAGGTCTCGGTCTGTGTACCTTTGCCTAACATCAATTTTCTGTATTTTATATAGCGTTAAATATCGAAAAAAATAATGTCCATTATCGTCATATTTCACTTTATTGTTTCAGGAAAGTTAATCAAGTAAGTCAAGGCTTAAAAAACTATGACAGCGTCTTTTGTAATTCGGCCATGTTTTAAACCGAATACATTTATCGAGAAAAGATTTTGCATTAAATATTGTCTAAAATACGAAATTTCTTGTGTTGGTGATTTAAAAATTTTATGAAAGTATTATAGCGATAAAGTTATGTCAAAAAAATGTTTATAAGTGATACAGAGTTTAGTGATGGTGGAGAAGCAGTTGAAGATGAAACTCATTTAGGAAGACCTTCCACGTTAATCAATAAAGAAAAATGCCAAAAGTCAAGATCTTGTATTGAGTAATCACCGTTTAAGTGTTAGAGATATTGCAGATATCATTTCGATCAATTCAATCAATTTTGAAGAACAATTTGGGCTTGTCTCATGTGTCTTGTTCCGAAAACCGTACATTATTTTGAAAAATATCAGCAAACAGTAAACTCGAAAATATTTACCACTAAACACCAAATCACTTTTTGAAACTTATCGACGCACGTTTGGCTAACCATGTTGGCATCATCAGGAGATGATTTAATCTAATTCTAAAACTAAATTATGTTCTATTTATATGATAACCTTACCTAATGAAGCGTGTAAAAATCATGAACCGTGAAGTTTGCTGACCCTTATATTAATAATTGAAAAAGTTACTGAACGGAATAGGCCCTTTCTTTATACCGGTTCATAATTTTCTTACATTTTTCTATTTGAATGCTTTCATATGCATCCAAAGCCTATTATTATTTACACTTTTTACCAGTCTTAAATTTCTAATATCTACATTGTAGTCATGTTCGAGTGCATGTTGAGCAACACAAGATTTTTTCATTTCTCCCATATATAATGTGGGCGATGTGTTCTTTATATATCGTTAATATGGATCTTTTTGTTTGCCCAATATACCTTCGATCACAATCTTGACAACTAATTTCGTAAATCCCCGACTTTTCATGTTGATCCACTTTATCCTTTGGATTACCCAGGACTTCTCTTAAATTATTATATGGTTTGTACCCAACCTTAATGTCCACTTTTTTCAAAATTTTGTCTAGCCCTCGTGTTAATTGGACATCAAATGGTGTTTTTGAACCATGAATTTATTTTTGTTCTGATCCTTTTGAAAAGTCGAAGATACTTTCAATAATTTTCTAAGCCTATATTTTTTAATTAATTTATCTACAGTGTTCTTATTATAACCGTTTAATTCGGATACCTCCCTAATTAATTTTAATTCTTTGTTATAACTATCTTTGTTTAATTGATTAATCTATTTACCATAAAATTTTAAGTAGTCTTGTTTTGGAAGCTATGATTCGAATCATTAGGAATTTATCTCGAAGTGGTGGTGTTTTTTCTAAAAATATTCAAATCTAACCTATTTTCATTATTTCTACTCACTAAACATCCAGGAATGGCAAAGTAGCGTTGTTTTCTAGTTCATGCATGAATACTATGTTTTGGGATTTACTATTTAAGTTTTTAATGAAATCATCTAAGTTTTCATTTTTTAAATAGAAAATTGCAAAAACGTCATCCACATATCTTAACCATACCTTCGGAAAGTAACTGAATTCATCTTTCGCTTCGAATTCAAATTTACTCATGAATAAGTTAACTAAGAATGGTGACAGAGGATTGCCCATTGCCATTTCTTCTAGTTGTTCGATAAAATCTAAAAACATGGATATGGGTTTATGACCAAAAACAGCCCAACAATCAAGCGAATTTAGTGTTAATGACAATCCAAAGCTGAAACTAAAACATGTCAAAGCTGTAACCGTAACTTTCGCGTGCCTCCCTATAAATAATTTAATTATATTTAATAGAATTTGTTGTCACTTCTCTGTTGCAAGAGATGCTCATTTGGCAGCTATTATCTTTCGTGTTTAAATGCTTCTACACTATGCTGCAATTATCAATAAAACGTTTTTGAAATCAACGCAAATTCTATGTTTATAATTAACTATTCTGTATTCAAGAATTTAAAAACCGCTCAAAATTCCTAATCTATATTACTTACAAACTAATTTATTATTTAACATTTCTTTATTATACCAGCACAAACAACCTTACTATATACATTTTTGTATGTCAAAAACAATTTCAAAAGATTCTAAATATAATTATTTTGGTATGTAAAAAAATATTATGGTGGAACAAAACAAATGAAATTCATGTCAAAAGATGGGTTCTAAAAACAATTTTAACCCTACCAAATCTCAACCTTAAATAGCAAAGAACATGTACATTATTCCACTTGCTGCAATCCTGTTGCCCACCCGGTAGAAGTAAATAGTGGGTTGAAAGAAACTAAGAAAAAAAAACATTGATCGGCAGACAAACACGAACGACATTTGTTTTCTATCCGTTATAACAAACGAACATCGACTTTCACACCGACCCATTCAATTTCAATTAAGCGAAAGGAAACTGTCGTTAATTGACTCCGAAATCGTTCCGATCCGGTTCTGCTGCCGTAGGGATTTTCCGTTCCACCGAAAACTCAATAATACTCTCGACGGCAGCAGGTGCAAAGGAGAGGTGTCAGCGGCAGGGGTCGCACACCCTTACCTAATAAATGAGGTAATTTCCACACTTCCAAGCACCGCCACAAGGCGTCAGTCGTGCAGCCGACTTGTCGGACCGCCGCTTATTAGCACTTGTACCTGATGTTCGAATTCTGCCGCCTGCGTTTTCCGGACCGTTCTCTGCTGTCATTCCTGCATGATAATGTCATCGCGGTTGTCTCGACTTTAGCAGAATTCATTTGTCAGACTACCACGAGAATATTTGGATGTTACTTCATCTTCCTGTAGCCAAATTCATGGTTCTAACTTTTTCTTTATGAATATAACGGGTGGAATATAATATTAGGTGTAACGCTACCATTTTAATTATCTATGTAAGATTTTTTTTTCGACAATATGTATGTTTGTTCATTCAGTTTTGTGTTAATTAATTTTTTAAAACTACGTCAATAAAATTTGAACGATTAGCAGCAATGCAACTTGGTGCTCTTTTTAACACATTTTCCATAACTTCTGTCAATACATCGCCATCTGAGTACTGGAGTTCGTCAAGTCCATTTTTTATTACTTCTTTAAAAAAATTACTTTGTAATGTGCACTATAGGATTGCTGAGATGCCACTGAGACTACGTCCGAACAAAATATAGAACAGTGAAAATTCAATCAGTACATTACGCTAAGTCCACAGTGTTAACACGTTGGCTACCATACGAGTCGGTATCGACTCACATGAAAAAGTGCCAAATCTACCGCGTGGGTTGAAATCGGGTCGCGACAAGTCTGAACACGAGCCCACATGAATCATTACGTCTCATGCTTGTTTACTTCAGTTGTGCAATAAACCTCATATCAAGTGCATTGGCCCAATTAGTCAATTGATTTTATTTAAATATTGTGAGTGATTTTTAGTGATCTGGCTGCTAAGGTAAGTTATTATAGCTTATTATTACCCCATTTCGAACGAAAAAAATTGTGAGACGATTTCGACTCTCAATTTTCTCTTATCAATTTTTTACAATGAAAACAAAAATGAAATTTTGAATTTTCATTATTTATTCACCTTATTATTGAAGTAAATATTATTCATTATTATTATTATTATTTCGTGTTATTGTAGATGAATGGTTCTATACCTAGAAGCTGCAAAAGGTTAACAGTATCTGAAATTCAGCGAATATTAGAAGAAGATTCAGAAAATGGGAGGGTCAGGATTTCTCTTCTGATGTCAGCGAATACGAACCAGATGAAGAAGAGAATATTTCCGAAAGTGACGACAACGCTGATGATGGTGTCCTATCTGATCCGCAGTCTCCAGGACCATCAGTATCAACAACTCCAGTTCGAAAATGGAATAGCGTTACTGGTGAACTTTTAAAAACATTTGCCTTTACCGGTGACTCCGGATTAAAAAATATTAACGGAGTAAGTAAGGAAATAGATGCCTACTTACTTTTTCTGGACAATGAGGTCATTCGACTAATGTTAGAATGGACAAACAAGGCAGGAGAAAAATATTTTATTTCTAAAAATAAACAAATCCAGTGGAAAACTGTAACTGAGTTGGAATTGAAAAAATTTCTTGCATTGTTGCTCTATTTTGGTTTAGTCCGATATCCGTCATTAAAAAATTACTGGTCGAGGGATAGAAAATTCGTAAATCTATTCGTGCGCACCACCATGCCACGAAATAGGTTTGAAGAAATTTTACGCTTCATTCACTTCCCAGACGAAGACAGCCGGCCAGATGATAGACTGAAGAAAGTATATGATTTAGTCCACATGATGAATAAAAAATTTCAATATTACTCCAACCCAGAGGAGGACGTAATAATTGATGAGACCATGGTGCCTTTTAGAGGTAGGCTGAAGTTTCGCCAATATTTACCAGGAAAGGCACACAAATAAGGAGTAAAATTATACAAGGCTTGTGGAGCAGACGGCTATACATACAGTGTTAAAGTTTATTCTGGTAAAGAAGATGACAAAAATCCAGCGGATTTGCGGCACAGCAATAAAGTTGTGTTGGGCTTATTGCAGAATTATCTAAACCAAGGGAGGACCTTAGTGGTCGACAACTTTTATACAAATATCGCAATAGCAACAGAACTTTTGAAGTCCAACACATTTAGTTGGAACAATGCGGGCGAGAGTGAAAGACGTTCCCAAAAGTATTTTAAATGCGAAATTGAAAAGGGGAGAGGTTGTTGGACTTGAAAGCGACGACGGCATTGTTGTCGGCTGCTGGAAGGATAAAAGGGATGTGCGATTCATAACAACAAAGCATACTTTGGAAATGGTACCTGTTGGAAAAAATAGAAAAGGCGAAACAGTAAACAAGCCAACAGCCATTACATATTACAACAAGAGGAAGCAAGGCGTGGATCTCTCTGATCAGATGACCTCTTATTATTCACCGCTGCGTAAAACGATTCGTTGGTTCCATAAAGTTGCTTTCTTGCTGATACTAGGAACATCTGTTGTAAACGCGTGGCTAATTTTCAAAAAATTGACAGGATCTAAACTGTCCATTGCGAATTTTCGAGAATCTCTGATCGACTATCTCGTAAGCACTTCAGGACCAGCAACTCCGTCTACCTCTACCAAGAAAGACAAGCATAGCTTACAAAAAACCACCCAAAAAGATAAGAAAAACCACTCTGTGAGACGTCGCTGCGTTAACTGTTACGCCACCCTCAGCAAACATCTCGGCAGAAAAGAGGCACTGAAAAAATGCCCTAAGGTTGTTACCAAGTGTGTGACATGCCCAGGGGAACCATCTATGTGCCTAGAATGCTTTGATAAACATGATACATAGTTTTGTTTTTATATATAAAAAGAATTTTTTTATAAATTTTTTAAAATTAAAAATCTCAAAAACTACAAGACTTTTCCTTGGCCCAACTATACCATTCTGTAGGTCTCACTTTACACTAGGCAGTAGCCAAGACACAATATCCTCCTTTGTGGCACAGTATTTTTAAATTGCCATAAGAGAAGCACTAGCGTGAGCCACTATATCGACTCTCACTTTTTTGTTAGCTTCTTTCCACTGCGAGACGAAATCAACCCGCAATAGTGTACTACCTAAATTTCTTTGCGAGTCGATTTCGAACCACAAATATGTGTTAACGCCAAAGTACCAAATGACCGCGGGCCATATAGACTGAAAAAAACCACTTATGGTGGTAGCCAACGTGTTAATATTGGTTTACTGAAAGTCCACATCCAAGGAGACGGTCAAGAGAACGCTTTGTTTTTTTTTCGGCGTAAAAAAATATTACCGGTCATCATAATTTGTCTACTATACTCGTATAAAAACACTTAATAAAGACTAGGTAATTATTTAAAGATTACTTAATTATTGTTCTTTCGATTATAGATGATCATTTATTTTTAACTCTTATGATTTTTTTATAACCTAATTTTTATTTAGTTGCCTCAACTGGGGCTAGTTGAGTTACGCGCGTTCAATGCTTGCTCAACTAGCCCCACTAGATGTTCATTGTAGAAAATCAAATTTTGTTTTAATAAATTATTAACTATCAATTAATTTGTGCATGTGATGATTCTACACAAAGTTTACTAATTAAAATTACTTATATTGATAATTGTATTAATGATTATTATTACATTTTAAGATGGAAATATTTCAATCAAATTCAGAAGAGGACGAGTACGCTTATCTCGTTTGTTATGAGCAATTTTCTGAGAGTATACTTGGAGAAAACTGGATTCAGTGTTAGATTTGCAAACAATAGTCCCATATTAAATGGGTGCCGAATGTTGGTCGGTCTAATCAATGTTTGTATTAATTGTGATTGAGACAAAGATGATCAATAATTTGGGATTATTTATCATCTAGCAATATTCTTGATCTCATAATTAGTTACTACTTTAATTTTATATTTATTTGCGTTATAATTATTCCTAAATATATAATTTTAAATATAAAAAGTGTAATAGTAATCCAAAGATTGGAAAGATTAAATTTTGTTTGATTTTAATTTAATTTTTCCAGAGATACAATAACAATATGAGTATCATATTCAGATCATTATATACAGTTATCAAGTCCATTTTAGCTATTGCTCAACTAGCCCCATACTTTAGACTTGTAAAACTTTTAACTAAACTTGCTCCGCTCTACTCTACCTACCGCCAAATTTTCAACAGCGAATTCAATATTTCCTTTTTCAAGCTCAAAAGGACAAGTGCGATTTTGGCGAACGTGTACAAATAAAACGCTCGATTAATTCAAACAAATGATCTTGAAAAAGAAAAATTTAATAACCATTTAAAACTGAAACTGCAATCTGAACAAAACTGAAATTTGAACTGAATTGAACTGAACTGAACTGAAACTGAAATCTGCAACAAAAACCTTATAAAAAGATATATTTCCAATTTTTTGCCAATATTTCATTCGATATGCAAAATGTTTTTCTGCTATCTAAGGCTAATGTGTCCAACTTCTCTTACAAACAGAAATTTACTCAATTTAATAGTGCATTGCACGGTGAATAAAACAACTGTGGAATGGAGCATGAAATGATGGCGGACGAATTGAATGCTAACGGCGGAACGCTAAAAATTTTGGACGAAAGTGTACGATAATCTGGACATAAAAAATCTTCTTCTGTGTTTCCGCTAAATCGAAATAGCATTGTTATTTTCCTTGGTTTATTTCAGGAAAAATCAGACACAAATAATATCGATTGAACAAAAATTTTCCGAAGCTGGTCATGGAAACAGGGAATAGGTAAACCCTATCCATAGCCTGATTAAAAACGAAAACTTAAGTACTCCGAAATTGTATCAAATTGAAACAGAAAATGTATCATTGATTAGATTTTTTTGATTTTCAGAAATACCATACTCCCCAGTAAACCATCTGCAAGTGCAATCGACTTCAATGCATTACGTATTTTAACCCGCTTTTATTAGCTTCACCTGTATCTATCTATGTAACGGAATCTCGAGAAAGTTTTTTTCACCCACTTCAAAACGTCCGATTAAATTGAAACTTTGCAGACTTATCAAGGACCGACGACAATACAATAATTTAATAAATTCGTCCCATTATCCTGAACAGGATCATCAGGACCAAGGATTTGCTTTCGGAAAGGGAGCCTGAGACACGGTTACAACATCCAAGGAAGGCAGTAGGCGCGCAAGTTACTCACTCCCGCCACGAGGAGATAGCGACGAAAAACAAATAATAATTTATAGCAGAATGAACTAAAAATAGAAAAATAAATTATAGTTTAAAAAAAACAAAAAAACACGCTTTAATGGTAAACTGAATTAAAAAGTAAAACGTAATTTTTAGTATAAGAATAAAGTGATGAACGAGAACATTAATGTGTCATTGTGTAAAAAAGCGTATATAAATAGATATATATTATATATATATATATATATATATATATATATATATATATATATATATATATATAAAACTTCTGTTAGGCGGAATCTAACTTGACCTTAAAAAGTGTCCGTTTAAATGAGTTGTCCGTCAAAAAGAGATAAGGTATAAGAGTGAATTTAATAAACATTTAATAATTAATATGTAATATATTATTTATTAGAAACTACAAATACATACATAGTATAAAGAACGTATTATACATATAGATATAAAAAATATTAAAGCATGTATCGACTAATGGTTAAAATATTCTAGCAAAGTTGTTTATCGGGGTTTCTTGGCAATTCAAATATATTGAAAGTGGAGATCCAACTTAGATATCAAGTCCAAAGCTGACAGGTCGGCACAAAGCATTTTAATTGCTGCGTCACATTAATTGCTTGTATCAAAACCTCTTCTTTCTTTGTGTGTTCATCATCTGTTCCATCAGACATTGTTTCTTGCATAGGAACCTCCACACATACCAAGTCATCATTTTCTTCCAATGTTAAATCATTATTTACGGTGAAAAATCCCCGATACTGACATCTGTTCCGATGCCGAAATCATCATTAGTTTTCCATATTCGAGCCAAAAGTGACAATGCGAGGTCGTCTTCAGCATCTGAATCTTCTGCGTTTTGTGTTGGATTTTCAGAGTTACTATGTGTAATCCCAAATTTGGAAAAGCAATTTTGAATTGTATTCTTTGATATCCGGTCGCATGTATTGTTAAGAAGATAAAATGCATCCAAAAAGTATATTTTTTTGAGAGATCTTGAGCTGATTCAGTAGTATTAATGGCTAATAAAAGTTTTTTAAGAATAAATGTTATAAGAAAAGTTTTAAAACTTTTAATAATGCCATTGGTCTGGTACCAACCGGTTGGTACCGCTAGACCAGACCTATTGAATCAATTCAATATTTTCTAATTTTAGTTAGTAAATTGTTCAAATTGATGCGTTTTGCGGTTCTTCCTATTACTAGCGGCTTTTGTTTTTCTCCATTTATGTTTACACAAAACAGCATAGTAAACTTTTCTTTTGAAAGTGTTTTCCTGCAATGCATTTTTCGCGTCTCAAATGTAATATTTTACTGAGAAGTGCACCGAAAATAACCGAATTTCGTCTGCATTGTAGATATTTTTGGGTGAATAATTGCTTATAAACAAGGAAATCTTGGTCACAAAAATTGACTACATCGTTGGGATGTACACTCGCAGCCTCTCCAGATATGGCTTTGAAAGAAATATTGTGCTGTGTGCGAAACATTTCCACATACGAAGTCCCTTCTTATCTGCTTGTGTGCGTGTTGCCATGTTGAAGTTTTGTTCTCGAGTCCGCTCAAGAGAAGGACTAACCGTTGATCAGAGTGTCCACATGACATTAATATCTGAACATTATTTGTATAAATGTATTTTTTACTGCATAAGAGTAATAGAGCGTTTATCAAAGTAATCATCCCCCTTTACATGTTCGACCCTCATTTTCAGATCGATGGCGATTGTTTCCTTTGTCGGCGGGTAAGGGGTGGGTTCAACACCTAGTCGACCGCGTGATTAAATCCTACCCGGGACCGACACCTGAGTACACTGGCCGCAGGCGCAAATCGGACAAGGGAATTAAACGGTATCGGCCAGAGGACGATGCACGCGCTCCGATCAAAAGGGGCGATGATTGTTATCGGGCTGTCAATTTTGTTTGAATTAGTTTAGGATTTTTGTTTTTATTTTCTAAGAGAGATTTTATTTTCACTTTGACAATAATGATTCTATTTGCTTCAGACTTGTAATTAAGTTCTGTGATGCATAGTTGTTTTAATTATTGTATCGATTATATAAAATTAACCAAGGAATATTTCTAGAGATTATACATAGTGATAACTCTTACTCTCACGCTGAATTTACTCACTGCAGATCAAAAACGGAATAGAGTGACCACTTCATAGCGATATTATATATGGTAGATATAATATAGGTGTTTAGATAAACACAAACCCAAGGCGATTTGTGACTTAATGAAACTTGGATTCATCACTATATACTCGAAATGAAGGAACGACCTTTCTAGTATATAGTGATGGCGTACATGCCCCCCGAAGGGTGAAGACACTTCCATCGGCTGATAAGGTGAGGACTAGAGAGCGGATTTCTAAGTGTTTATTAGAGTGCTTACTTATAGTCATATACTTCCGGTATTTAATTAACCACATTTATTTAAGCAATTTACAAATTACACAAGTGTCGAAAGTATAAATGTCTTAATTAAATATATATTGCTACACTTTGTTAGAATTGCATGGTATGATGAGCTAGATTTATTCAATTATAATTTAAAATGTCGCACTACCGTAAAAAACATCTTTCTATTTCACAAATTGTAACTAGAGCATAACTAAAATGTTTGTATTTCTTCTTGTTTTTCAGTTACTTCAAGAATATCTATTTTGTTATCTATCACTTTTATAATAAAACTGATAGATAATAAAGTAAAAAATTGTTTTATTCGATTTAAAAAAATGAACTATCACAAAGTAACGGACAAATCAATCAATAATTTTCAAGAATATCTTTTACTTGCGAATATCCAGGATTTCTTTTTACAACTGTTTCTAAGTATGTTCTTAGTTTAACTTCTCTCTAGTTTTAAACTCTTTTTCTTTAAACTTCTCTCAGTTTTTCTATAGTAGTTTTAAACAAATTAATTTCAACAAGTGGCAAATTGGGAGGCCCAAAATTTTTCTGTCACTTATGGAATATACCCAAAATAGTAACTAATAAATTGTCAGTCATTTCTGACATCAGGCATAATTAGAATTTTCTTGCACTTTTTCACACTTTGAGCAACATCTTTCAGACAAGTAATAACCTTTTTCACCAAGTCAAAATTACTTGTATAATACGTCACGGCTAAAAGCCAGGTACCCCACCTACTAGCAACAAGTTGGGAGGGTAATGGGACATTTAGATACATTTTAAAATTATTAATGCGAGCAGGTAATTTGAGAATTATTTTTTTACTTCACTAATCAAGTTATGGATTTCGTAACAAACTCGGAACTATAGAGCAAGTGCACAGGTTGGTCAACCAAATAAACATAAGACTTAAATGCTAAAAGATATTGTTCGACTGCTTTCCTTGATATATACCAAGCTTTTGACAAGGTTTGGACATATAGGATTGCAAGTCAAGCCAACAAAGCTTCTTCCTCACCCCCTCTTTCAACTGTTGAAATCTTATCTAACAGACATACACTTTATGGTTAAACACGGTAATGAATAGACTGAATTGCATCCAATATACGCAGGCGTTCATCAAGACAACGTCCTTAGCCCAATATTATACCTCTTGTATAGAGCTGACCTTCCAATAACAAGAACCATCACTGTATCAGCATACGCTGATAACACGGCGGTATCCCACACTGATCCAATATCAGCCACCAGAAACTTTTAAACTAACTTAAATAAAATTCATCAATCAATGGTTAAAAACATGGTGCATTAAGGCCAAGGAAACACAATCAACCCATGTAACCCATTCACACTGCACAGAGAAACATGAGCACATGTGAAGATCAACAACTGCTAACTTCTGCAGGCAGAGAATGCCAAGCATCTCAGCATGCATTTGGATCGCTCCTTAGATAACAAGATATGACTTTACAAGTCCATTCTTAAGCCCGTATGGGATTCAGCTGTGGGGTACTGCCAGTAACTACAATGTCGCCATATTTCAGAGATCCCAAAACAAAGTGTTTCGTGCTATAGTCGACGCATCTTACTACGTCGCCAACGAGGTGACTCAGCTCGATATTCCTCTAGAATCCATTAAAGAGGTCATACATGTTTCAGTATCAGGTACTCTGAAAGACTATTAGTGCACCCCAATCGACTAGCCACTCAGTTAAATGTACACAATATCAGCATAAGCTAAAACATCTGCTGCCATCAGACCTGACCACCGGACTCAGATAAGTTTAGACGTAGAACACATAAACAAACTCTAGTCTGTAGATTAATTTTTAAAGGCGATCACTTACTGGACTGATACTCTACAAGTCATTACCGTTTAGTTATACCAAACGCTTAACGCTCTCTGGGCAGATTGCAGGTCTCTCTAAGAGTAATAAAAAAAACTAATCAAGTTAACTATTTCTCGGTATCATTCTCGTATCACTTTACATATTCTATGTAAACCATGAGCTAGACACATAAGATGTAGCATATTTGAGAAATATTCTTTTAAGTGATGTTCAACTTTTCACAAATAGTGTTTGTTACCGGAAATAATGAAATGAGATTTGCCTTTGTTGTCTGAGACATAGTTTCATTATTAGTTTCGAGAAGAAATTTACTCTTAATTAAATAAAATCCTCCAAAGTCAAAGGGGCTTAAGACACCCAGTGTGATATTTGTTACATATCTCCCCTTTATATCAGTGGTTTCATCGATGTCGAACCATATTTATTTTCCTTTAAGATCTTTACATACTTTGCCCATCATTTTACAATACAATTTTGAATCAAAGGCGAGATTCGAATCGAACCGGACATGATTTGATTACATTTTGGAGAATGAACACACTTCGGATCATTGCCTCCGCTAAAATAGCGAAAATTGATTTACAGTTTTTAGTTAAACACTAAATTGGTATGAATTATCAATTGTATACTTTTTCCTGTCTCTTAATAAAACAATCTTTAAATAAAAATAAAACAATCTTTAAATAAAAATAATTTTTTTTTATATATCGGGTATTTCAAATTGAGGGGTTTTCTTAATTCTTGAATAAAACATAGATGAGGTTGTGAATCTGTCTAGGTCTAGTCTCATTTCAGAAGTGTAATGTATGACATTTATAAAAATTGAGTAGAACATAATACAAGAAGGCTTTAAAATTGTTGAATTATTTTATGAAAATGAGCGTTCGGTGAGAAATGTTTCTAGATAATTAGATGATATTTTCGGTTTGCACAATTATAGATTGGACAGCAATATCAATCGAATTGTTCAAACATTTCAAGAAATTCACAAGAACATATTTATTTGGTACGTGAAAGTGTTGCCGAAGATCCAAAAATTTCCATTAGTCGAGGTTCACAACAATTTGGACTCAGTGAATCCACAATATGGCATATTTTATGAAAGAATTTAGCTCTAAAGACATATAGGTTCAAATAAAGCCACTGACTGGATCATTCAAAACGTCGTACATTTGTCAATTGAATCAAAGAACATACAGATGATTTTTATCAAAAAATCAATTTTTCAGATAAAGCAGATTTTGATATTGGGGTGTTAGAAAACAAAATTGCCAAACTTGAGTTGAGGAAAATCCACGACTGACTCATGAAAACCCTTTAGGTCTTAAAAGAGTCAGTGTTTGGTGTGCATTATAGTTAGGAGGTGTTATGAGGCCGTATTTCTTTTAGAATGTTGCTGGTGAAGCTGTCACTGTGAATGGTGTTCGATATTGTGAGATGACAACTGGATTTTGGTGGGCGGAATTGAATCATATTGATCTGAAGGATATGTGGTTCCAATAGGATGGCGCTACACCTCACTCTGCCAATGAAACAATTGATTTATTGAAAGTAAAATTTCCTGGACGAGTTATTTCAAGAAACGGTGATGTTAATTGGCCACCAAGATCATGTAATTTTACACCGTTGGACTATTTTCTTTGGGGTTACGTCAAAAGACAGATCTATAAGAATAATCCACAATCGATCCGGAACTAAATAATGATAGTATTCGAGTCATTGGTTAGATAAAACCACGGTTATGTCAAAATGTCATCCCAAATTTTAACAAAAGTGTGAAGGTCTATGGAGCTGCAAGAGGTGGTCATTTGGCAGATATTGTCTTTCATATTTAAATATCATACCCTATGCTTCAATTATCAATAAAAAAAAAATTTTAAATAAAGACTTCTGTGTTTTATTCAAGAGTTAAAAAAACGGCTCAATTTTCAGGCTCCTTCACATACATAATATAACACATGTAATGTAAATAACCATGAAAAAGTTTTCCTCCATCATAAAATCTGTAATTATTATTGCTTTAATCTGAACACTTTTTACAGTATTATAATATTATATTATTCAATATTTACAGTATTATAATATTATATTATTCAATATTTACAATATTATATTATTATCTAAAGATCGACAAAGAAACTTGAAAATGTTATATCATGCATATTCTAAACTTTCTTTACATCGAGCACAAAAAGTAACTATAAATTCAAATAAGAAGCGCATAATAATTTGATCAAATTAAATTATTCTTGGCAATGATAATCACTATAAGTAATTCAAGTAAGTTTATACGATCAATTTCGTCAATAGAACAGTTGAGTGAAAGGCCTTCTAAAAGGCACTTATAATGGAATTAAGCACCGTAAAACTAATCTCTGGAGAAGGGAGATATTGGTGTCCACACATCGGATCGCATCGGCATCACCAGGAAATGGAAAAGTCATGTTTGTGCAGATTAAATGGATTAGGAGGAAGTTGGAACATGTGGGTTAATAGATTGTGAGAATGCAAGGAAGAATAAAAGAAACGGTATAAGAATATATTTTTATATCAATAAATTTCATAAATTATTACAAAATGTTCTTTTACTTATTTGATCCACAACTTATTTCTCGGCCATTTTGAAATTTATTTAATAATGTAATACAAACTTCATTTTTGAAATAATCTCGAATGCTTTCTAATAGACTAAGGTAAGTGTTGAATCCCAAAACGGAAAAAACTTGGTGGTTTTGAAATGATAAAGTCATTGAAGCTGTTTTTGACTTCCTCAAAAGATACGAAGCAGCTATGAACCAGGTGATGTTGCATGGGTCGGAAGAAATGGAAATTCGAAAAATCTAGAGAATACGTCGGTTGCCAAAAAAATATCCAAGCCCAACTCATTGATCGTTCCCAAAGTCCTTTTTGCTATACATATATGGCCATGAAGTTGTCTTGAAGAAAAATTAATTCCCTTTTTGCCTTGACAGTATAAGGCCTTTTTCTTCAAAACCAACGCTAACACAAACCTGTTGCTGGTATCAGACAGCAGTGACCGTTTAACTAGAAAGCAGTAAGTCAAAATACACGATGCCCAGTTATCTCACCATATACATAGCAACAGTTTTTTGGTATGGATATGAAGTTTTGCGGTAATGGTTGATGAATCACCAGGATTAACTCACGCTTTTCGCCTTTTTAGATTACCGTAGATCCACTGTTCGTCGCAGATCATAAGCCTATGTAGAAAGTTCTTTTTCTAGAAGTTGAAGAGCACTAACACAACTGTGAGCTTATAGGGGGCTCAATGACACTTTCAAATATTCCTTATTTTGGGTAAACGTTCAGAAATAAAATAGATGGTATTGGGGTATTGGGGTATTACTCCTAGTTCCTATAGAAGCTCTAGTAGTGTATGATAAGAATTTATATGTGTATATATATATATATATATATATATATATATATATATATATATATATATATATATATATATATATATATATACACACAGGTTTAATCGTTGTTTCATTATTGTATTCAGTAGTTCACATTATTAATTTGCAATAAATTGATTGGTTGGCAATATGAATGACAAATTGCATCTTTTTGATAAAGGAAAACATTGTTTATATCCCCATTTATCTGTACAGGTCAAAGATATTCTGTTAGCACATTCCTATAGCGTTCACCATTAACAGCTAACACCATTAATAGTAATTGCTGTAACCACTTCTTACAAATAACATACATAGGAAAAATTATGTCCCGAGCTTCCCCAATATATTTTTTTCAATTGAAACGCCAAAAGAAAGTACTGCCTCATATGTTGCTTTTCGAACATCGCGTCTCCAACTGATTTTTCAGGTTATATTCCTTTTGAAGTTAAAAGATAACGCTTTAAAATGACCGTTCTGCGGCAAAAAGTTCTGATTCAAATAGATTCTGCATTCGATGAAACGGTAGAGGCCGAAAATTAAGTTGAGGAGCTTATAGTTCAAAAAATTAACCGAACAGAATAACGCCTAATGGTATTGGCCTCGACAAATATATAAAAAGTTCCAAAAATTCGAAGCAATCAAATCCTTCGTAGAGTCTAGATACTGCGCCACTCGACTTTTCCCCTTGCTGTTCATAGTTACACTTCTTACATAGGCACATTTTCAATAACCTGTCAATAAAATGTACAAACTTCTGGGTCATATTAATATTATCATCATGATAGTCATTTTAAGTTTTGTAAATTTTTAGATTTATAATAAAAATGGAATAAAATTATTTGGAATAAAACAAAACTTCTTCTTTTTCGTCTCCTTCAACCTGCGCTTCCATCCGAATCGATATCCAGAAGTTCTACAGCATTTCTTCTTATATTGCCCTGCCATCGTATCTTTGGTCTGGCTTTTTTCTTTTACCCTCTATTCGCCCATTTATTATTTTCCTTGATGTTTAGTTTTCTGGCATTCTTGCCATGTGTCCCGAATATCTGAGTGGTTGAATCCTCACATTGTCTACAATACATAGATCTTTGTATAGTTACTTGAGTTCGAAGTTATACCTGATCCATTATCATTCACAGCACCAAAAATTCGTCCTTTTGCAACACAGCACCAAAAATTAGTACTTTTCTTTGAAATACAACAAGCATTTCTTCTAGATTCTTTCTGAGGCCCCGTCTTGCAGCCTTAAGTAACTATTGGCCGAATTAATGATTTTAGATCCTAACTTTCGTATTCCTTTGTGTAAGTTTAGATCTTAGGGCAGACTGCAGGGAGTAAGTAACTTTGCTACTCTTCAATATACGATTTTTAATATCTTCAGTAACCTTGTTGTTTTCGTCAAGTTTGCTTCCCGGATATGTAAATTCCTTCACCACTTCAATTTTTTCATCACCAAATATCCGAAATCTGCCAATGTTCTCTGTAAAAAAACTATGAATCTGAAATTTATTCTGTTTAGTCATTATTAATTATTCAGCTCGTGATGTCAATACAGCTAAGAAAAACTTTAAAGAATTTAAAAAACATTATCTCTGCATGCTCAAATATATTTTCAAAATAGCAGTAAGAAAATGAATTGGAAAACGGAACAGGTATTTTTAAAAAACGCACATTCCACACGCCAACCGAAACCATAAATTAGTTCCTCTAATTTTATCTTTTCGTAACGGCAACGTAAAATGACCCATCACTGATGCTCAATTTTATTGTTTAACACTTTCCAATAAGCGTTAAAGTCTCCGAAGGCACTCGCGCCAATTTATAAAATCAAAACGCATTTACAGCTGAAGAAAATCGTAAACTATTTTAAATAGATCGTTAACGTTAACATGCGTCTGATATATGAAAAGGTCCTTTGAAATTTACTGGTCTCTGTTGGACTATAAATTTTGGTTGTAATTTGTAAAGATTTTACTATGTTTTACATTGTTGATACAAGAACTTTATAACGTCAAGTTCATCAGCGTGGTAAATCATCTTGAAGTATAGAATTTTTCAACAGGAAGTGTTTTGGCGGTCACTTCAATACATATTTGGCAGGTCTATTTTTTATCGTAACATTTTAAAACTGAATAGATAATATTTTATAAGAATACAAGGGGTTTTCCAAAGAGAGCGGTGTAACTTTGAAACATAATAGAGATAACACTGTTTGAATCGTAAATGTCTCTCAGCGACTGCTGTGTTCAGTACATTGTGTCACTTTACCAACGGAATATATACGATTCAACAATTGAGCTCTAAAGTAGCTGGAAAGTGAACACTTTGAAGAAATAATAATCTGTTCCGAAAAAGAGCACTTCTAGAATAATGGGTTTTTAAACAAACATTACTACAGGATTTAGGCCGATCTCCGCAAGTGATTCAGCAGCTATCTCTTTATTCTCAGAAAGTGGTTTCTGTTTGGTTGAAGATATTGATGAAAATCGTGTTACTGTTAATAGTGAACGCTATAGGAATATGCTAACAGTATATCTTTGGCTTAAACTAATAAATGTTGATACAAACAATGTTTTCTTTCACCAAGATGGTGCAATTTGTCTCACCTGTAACGAGACAATCGATTTATTGCGAGAAACGTTTCCTGGACGCATTATTTCGAGAAATGATAATGGCATCTACTAACTGAATATTTAATAGGAATAATAGTAATAATAATCAGTCCGGCTTTGGACATGAAAGCTGCACAATAAACTATATTTTCAATAACAGGCTAATTCTGGAAAAATGCTGGAACTATATTAAAGACCTCCATCACACGTGAACTACAAACAAGCATTGTATGGTATTGAGCGTGGATATAAATGGGAGACGCTGCCAAATATGAACGTTCCATAGAGAAATCTAATTCAGGCATCAATGACTAACCAACTAAAAGATGCAGAATTGGAGATGACCTATCTGCACTTTTTGAAATCAGAAGAGGCATACGGCCGGGGTGATATCCTGTCCCCAATAATTTTCAATTTAGTGTAAAAAACAATGCTTCGGGAAGCCGACCTGAAAAATGTAAGGCTACCTATAACAAGCTGTCAAATAATGGTAAACGTCAATGCCATCGCTATTCTTGGGTGACCAGGTAGGGACAGTGAATATATTATTCACGGCTGGATCAAGCTGGTAAAATGAGTGGACTTTAAATTAATGACGTGAAAAGAAATTACGTGTGTCTATAAAAAACAACGAAGGACGATATAATATCATCCAAACTAACAATAACATAATGTTTATGGATTTCGGAGTTGGTTCCTGGTGAAAAATTATTAGGATTTTAAATGATACACAATTTTGTTTAATGTTTCAAACGTTTATTATAGATTTTGCACTAAATATGTTTCGCCTTGTTATGGTTTTCTTAACTTGTTTTTTTTAACATTCAGTCTATTTATCCTAAATATCGGCTGGTAAAAACCGAGCTATTCAATTACAATATGACCTTATCTATTACCGGAATGTATGGGAAATTTAGCTGGTCTTTCATGGTTATTATATGACTATTCTTTAAGGATTTTTTTATTTCCAATATTTCTAGTAGGTCTAATTTTTTAATTTTATTTTTCTGATTGTATAAATTTAACATTGTTTATATCTATAAAATGATTGTTTTCAATACAATGTGTAAACATTCCGGTGCTTTTTATATTATTTAAGATATCTTTTATAGTTTGAAGTAAATAAAACAACAAAAATATACTTACATGAAATTTAATATATATATATATATATATATATATATATATATATATATATATATATATATATATATATATATATATATATATTCATCGGAAAAATTACGACATACTTATAAAGTTCTTAACTTTAAATGAAATGGTTAAATTCATTTCGTTCGTCTGCGTTTAATCTAAAACCATTAAAGAAGAAATCTTCGGCTTTTTCTTTTAAATATATCCACTACTTCATCTGCATGAATTTCTGTTCCATAGTGAATGTTCATGAGAGCCAAACCATTAAGTCTGTTTTCACTTGTAGTGTTTCGTAAATAGTTTTTCAGTTTCCTTAGGCTCGAGAAAGACCTTTCTAGGGTAGCAGTGGATACAGGAATGGTAATCAAGATTTGTAATAATGTGTAAATATTAGGATAAAGGTTTTAACGCACATATCTAGGCATTCCAAACTAGATTTCGGGGTAGGCGAGATACTTGTCATCACTGTTTTCCATACTTCAAGTTCTGCTTTAACCATTGATATGTTGCTTTCGGGAAGCAGTGACGAGTACATGGAAATTGCTTCTTCAATTTCTGAACTGGCAGTAAAATTTGAAGGTAGCACACCAGATAATGCTGATACTACTTTACGATGTTTGGTAAACCTTTCAACCAATTGTTGAATTGTATGATCAAGAAATAGAATGAATAAATTAATTTTGTAACACGTGCATACATCCAATGCAGGAATGTTCGGTCTAATTAATTGTCTTCCGACGACGCGTGGCATTCGCAGTATACCACCATTTTCTTCCAGTAAAATCTTTGCGTCTTCACAGAGATGAAGATATTCGACGTCAGTGTTGTTTCTCAGGAGTTGTAAGACATTAATAACATCATCGACATGTTTGAATGCCGTGATAAGATCGATATCAATTGTCTCTAATTGTTTTGATAGCGACAATGTATAGCTCATAACTTTTTGAAGAATCACTAAACACATCACAAAATCCGAAGATCGAAGCGTACTTAGCAATTGGGCGGCTTGTTGCGATGTTTCCTTATTGTGATTAAATTGGAGTTCTTCGAGAGCATTCACAATCGCTGAATAAATTTCCCTGAATCTTATAATAGCTTCATGTTTGTGGACCCACCGTATTTCACACATTGAGAGCAAGCTTTTTTGGTTACCGACGGGTAGTAGCTCTTGAATTTTTTCTTTCAACAAAGCAGTGCGTTGAGCAGAATGTCGAAAGTAGGAATCAACAGACTGCACAATCCCAATGCAATTTCGGACATTTGCTAATGTACATGAATCAGCAATAGCAAGGTTGAGAGAGTGTGCACTACAGTGTACATAAAGAGCAAGAGGACATTCTTGGCGAACATAAGCTTGGGCACCGTGCAAATACCCACTCATAGCTGCAGCCCCATCGTAACCTTGACCAACCACATGAGAACATTTAAGTCCATGCTTTTGCGAGACCGGATCCTGAAACATCGACCGTTGGAATGTACTCAAGGAACATCTCTTGAAGTATATGGTGTTTAATATCTGTAAAATGAAGATATCGATATCTATCGTTTTTTTTTTTATTTACTGGTATAGAAGTAAAGAGGCTTTTTACATCAAAAGAGACTAATTTTGCATTATTGGTTAATGTAATATATTTAATTTTTGTATAAATTGTTTTGTATAAATTGTATAAGTTGTAGAAAAAAAAACACAAAAAAGATATCTTAAATAATATAAAAAGCACCGGAATGTTTACACATTGTATTAAAAACAATTATTTTATGAATATAAAAAATGTTAATTTATTACACTCAGAAAATAAAAGTAAAAAATTAGACCTACTAGAAATATTGGAAGTAAAAATGTCTTTAAAGAATAGTCATATATTAACCACGAATGGCCAGCTAAATTTCCAAAACATGCCGGTAATAGATAAGATCATATTGTATTATCTGAATGATTGTAACGTGTTCATATATATTTTTTTCTTGTGTGGGTTTTTCGCCACAATCTAAAACTCAAAAAAATATCAAAAATTTCTGTTCTTATGTAAACAAAGAATAACTGAGTAAAAAAACAAAACGGAAACAAATTTCTCAGTGATTCTTTTTCTGTGATAAATTTGCCCAACGAACAAAATTTTAAAAATACAAAAATTTTCTAAAATAAATACAAACTTTTAAACGTTAACTTTTCGGGAGGTCTTCTCCCGTTTTCAAAGCGAATCTAAAAAATTAATGATATTAATTTCTATATATACTGAAAAGATAGGAAGTAAATATATTTTGTGTATATGTCAATGATAAGTATATGTATTGTCAATGGAAGTACGGGAGGAGAAGACCTCCCAAAGCTTTAACGTTCAAAAGTTTATATTTATTTTAGAAAATGTTTTTGTTTTTCAAAATTTTGTTCATTAGGCAAATTTATTACAGAAAAAGAATCACTGAGAAATTTGTCTCGGTATTGTTTTTGTTTTTTACCCAGTGATTATTTACATAAGAACAGATATTTTTGATATTTTTTTCAGTTTTAGATCGCGGCAAAATACCCAAAAAAAGATCATATTGTAATTGAATAGCCCGGTTTTTACCAGTCCACATTTAGGATAATTAGACTAGACGTTAAAAGAAACAAGAAATAAATAAAAGAAATATTTTTGCCTGTATTAAACTTAAACAGTAACACTTTTAATGAACAAAGCTTTGGTTAAAGTTATACTAAAATTAACTAAAATTTAGTAAATAATTTATAACAGTTGCAGTTCTATGTCAGAATATTATTCCTTGCATGGTACATATCCAATTTGTGAATTTAAATATAACAACGCAAGGTGTTTGGGATTCCTGTTTCTACTGCAGCGCCGCAAAGTTAATTATCATAAACTGATCGTTATTAAAAACCGTTAATACCGACGAAGCTTACACTTATTCCTAGACATTGTAATACTCTTAATGTTTACAATATCAAAACCGATAAATATACCGTCCGGGCAAATAGCGCCTTCATTATCGGCTATTACTATTCATTTTAAACTTGTTTGGGCTTAGAACGTTATTTGTAAATAGCTTATTAGTGGTTCGTTTATATACGGAACCGCCTCATAAGTTTGTCCGCGCACACGTTGCACGGCGGAAATTAAGTACACAAAATATACCCAGATGCAGAATAACTTTGAAGTAACTCCTGCATGACTTGCGGTGAGCTTTATGGGGCGTGCGGAATGTACAAAGTTTCGAACGTGTGCCGTTTTAATACCTCATCTATGGGAATAACTATTTTCGGAGAGTATGCTTTATTTGATTTGAAATTTTCCTCTTCCTTGAAATACTAGATCGTTTGGAAATAATTTAATTTTGTTTTCATATGGTTCCCATTTTTAATTAATTACCCTTTCACCTATTACTTTATGTATTTTTCTTGACCCTTCCGGACACGATCCTGTTGCTTCCAAAGACTCAAATTTAATAAATGTATTATATATTTTATAACGTCTTGAATACATAAATTAAGACCCAAAAAAAACGAAAAATGGGTCAATTCAAGAGATAAACATTGATTTTATTAACTTTAAACATTGCTATATTATATATACATATATTCACGCAAGACTTTAATTTGAAGCCATTTGTGCGGTAAACTGTTGGCAACCAAAAAATAGCACAGTTTGACACCTGCCAGTTTAGGGTTAGTAAAAATGGAGCATTACACGAATGAACAACACGTTTTCATTATAGAACAATATTTCAAAAATAATGAAATTTCGTACAAAATATGGTCGGAATATTAATTTAACATTGTAAACTGAGACTGGATGAATTGGGGACACTAAACACACTGCCTGTTCAATAACAAGCCGTTGCCAAGTCCGTGAGAGTGTTAGTGAAAGTGCAGGAACATCGATTCAGCGTCGTGGACAAGAATTGCAAATTTCAAGAAGCTCTCTACAGCGTATACTCACGTATGCAAAATGATCATGGAAAATTTCAACAAAAGAGTGCGTATGCCAAAGAGTGCCAACAAACCCGTGGAGGTCATTAGCCAGATGTACTATTCCATACATATGACCCTATCCTATGTACTTTATGTTTCAATAAAAAAAATTCTATTGAAAAAAGCTGTGTTTTCTATTTAATTCAAATCTTGCGGAAATTTTGAAACAGCCTTTATATATAAGTTACGTCTCACGCAAAACAGGATTTTTAAAAATGGCTACTTCTAGTGGCGCCCTCTTTTTCAATTTATTTATACCATCGGTCGAACAAAGAGCGAATATTAAGTTTTCTTTTAAACTTGGTAATATATTCACCGAAACGTTTTAATATATGTTTTATTATACGTTTCAATGTTCTTTTATGAGTTATAAGTATATAATTATGTACTTATTATAATTTATACAAACATAGTCGACGACTCAAAACAGAGTTTATTGTTTTAACATCCCAGATTATTGGGCTTGTGCGCTTCTGCGACCGAAGAGACTTATTCTAGATGAGATGACGTCATTATTCTTGTTCCTTGATACTGATGAACTAGTTGTCCATCTAGCCAATGAATTGGCTTCTGTTGGAGGCAGTTACCTTCCATTGATGACTAGTATTAACGTCCTTTAATGTTTCATGTAAAACATCCTTGTAACAAAGTTTCTGGCAGTTTCTGACTGTTTACCTACGTTTAGCTGAGGACAGTTCACCATAAAACTTTTCTAGACGACGGTCGTCCAGCCTGTTGTTATTCACTAACTTTTTCTTGCAGTACGGAGGTATGTGCGGATGTTTAGTGTTGTTGGCTTTATTCTAAAGCCACTCTGTGTATCCGGAATAAATTGATCTATATAGTGAAGTAATCTGGTGGTCATAATTGTAGCAACTATTTTACCATCTACTATGGGGTAATTATTCTGGTCAGGTTGGTCCTCTCTCTTTTTGAAAATGTCAAAAATAGTTTAAGTTGGGCTCTAATATCGCCTCCGATGACGTCCATACCCGCCGCCTTATTATTTTTTTAGCGTTACAGTGACTGTTGCTTTTTATCTCACGGTATGGGATTGCTTAAATCCTCATCACAGTTATATTACGGTAAAATTTCAAGCGCTTCCACATTCACTTGCGAGTTCTGGTTCAGAATAAGGACTTAGGGTTCTTTCAATCTACAGCGAATCTCTTTTCATCTCCCAAAAAACGGCTTGGGTGTCCCTAATTTGTAAAACGTTAGTATTAGGACCATATAACTCGTTAATAGCCTGGGAGAAAATCTTACTATCATGTGTGTCAGCAAAGTCATAGATTTCCTTGGCTTTGTTTCCCCACCACTGGGTCTTATAAATCTTATATTGGGCTTTAACATGGGGGTTTAAGTAGTAAGTAGTTTGTTTAAGGCCTATGGGGCATTTTTGAACGCCTGTTTTTTTTTTGTCCAAAAATAATCCCTGTGTTGTTGGCGTAATCTTGAAACCAAACAACTCATTTTTCTTTCAGGTCTAGACTGTATCTGCTGGCGTCAAAGACATCTTCCTAGAGTTTGTTCCAATAACAGTCAAGATTATCTCCCCTTTTTGGGCAAGATTCTCATGGGCACTATGACGCAGTTGGTATTTAGTATTAACTTTGCAAGACCTAAAATGTTTCGGGTGAACTTTCATTGACATTCTTGATATTATAATCATGTGATATGTCCAACACTCCACATCAATGCGGGATTTGTATATTTGTGTTATGAATCTCTCTTTTGGTATTATGAGATCTCTATAGCAGACTATAATATAGTCCAAGATATGTCAGTAGCCCGAACGAGGATGGCGTCATGAACCATCAAACTTCTCCCCACGTTTGAATATCACAATATTCAATTGATTCTTGTTGTCTGTATCATGCCTGTCATTACTGATTCTATGATTATTATGATAATATTTTCCTTGAAGCTCAAATAATAATGGCATTATATTTTAAAAATAATGTCGTTCAAATCCTCGGCATTCGTGTGGTGGAATGCATTCTGGAAATATTATTTCGGGAAATGTAATGTCAACTGGCCACCAAGATCATCACGATTTCCCGGCCTTGAATTATTTATTATGAGGTTACGTTAAATCTCTGATTTACAGAAATAAACGCGGAAGAATTCTTAACCTTAAACTATATATTCAGGCCGCCTTTGAAAATGTTCCACGTCCTATTTATGAAAGACTAATTGAAAATTGAGTCTGTAGAATGCATTCCACCAGACGAAGTTAAGGGTGACATTTGACCATTATTTTCAAAATATAATGCATATGTTGTTCAAGATAAAATTAATATTACCGGATCGTCACTTAAAGAGCCTTCATGTAATTCCGAAACCCGCGTGATCTATAAATATGGACAACCAACATGAAATGTTGGTAATGATAACGCGCAATAATTAATTTTCTTAAACTATTACATACGTTTTTTTTTTCAGTTTTTATAAATAATCTTTTTCTCTCAGTTATCTATACAGTTTATCACTAATAACGAAAATAAACATAAGCTAAGCTAAATTAAAAAAAAAAACAATTCCATCCGAGCAGGTACCTAAACCTAGATATATTAACCCCCAGAATAATTGTGGTTGGCGTTCAAGATAAAGATAAATATATTGCAACTAATGAAGACTTTTTAGAGGGCATACAAAATCAGAACTTTCATAAAAATACAAATATGAATACTAAAGTAGTTCGAAAATATATTCCTAAAGGAAACAAACTGTGTAATATAATACTGGAGGTGTTGGCATAGATCTATAAGTGCATGTTAAGTAGTAGGAGAGTTTTTTTTGACTGGGACAGTTTTCCAGTCTATGAATATTTGGGAGTGCTGCGATGTTACAAGTGTTGGAGGTATGGACATAAAGCGGCAAAGTGCAGTCAACAAGATGTTTGCCCTTTATGTAACAAACATCATAGAAGTTCAGAATGTAATTTAAATACAAGGGAGTGTACTAATTGTAAATTTGCACATGATGTCCTGGAGATACCACATATTAAATATGATCACATAGTGTTTGATAAAAATTGTGAATGTTATAAACGAGCTGTTGAAAGAATGAAGAGCAGAACTAAGTATGCATAGCGACCACTTGATTGCTTCAGTGCCTCCACTAGCAATATAGATATTTTGCATATTAATATACAGGGAATGACAACTCACATGTTTCAACTGAGGCAGTTTGTAGAAGATAGAAACCCATGGGTTTTGTATGTTACTGAAACTCATGTAACACGAGATGTGGAAGAGAATGAACTTAATATACGGCGGTTGTCTGTTATTCGGATAGTCGTCATACGGGGGGTGCTATTATTTATATTAAATCTAGCTTGAAATATTGGGTGGTTTCTGTCGAGATAGTTCTAACCAGTTATTGGGTCGTAACAGTTAAGATACAGATAAATTACCTGTTTTTCTTAGTAGCGCCCTACTATAGATCGCCCAACGCCTCTGTAGGTGACTTTTTAAACTATTTGGAAGACAACCTAAATGACAATAAATTTCAAAGAAATAAAACCTTTCTTCTGGGTGATATAAATATAGATTTATTAAAGAACAGCAGTGAGTCTAGAAGGTTGAAAGACATTATCAGGGGAGCAGGTTTCACATAGATTGTTACTAGGAAAACGCACAACAGTGGTGTCTCACAAACACTGATTGATCACATAATTACCAATGATTTTGGAGCTGTGAAGCTTGTTAGAGATTTTCCGATGATAAGTGATCATGAGATTATTGGTACCGAGTTTAAACTTCAAGGTATTGTAAGTGAAACACCTCGACATACGTATGCTCGGAATCTGAATGAGCGAGCAGTCTCATGGCTTACTACAGACTTGATAGGGATTGATTGGGACTACAATTCTGTTGATGTTAATAAATTATATGTTGATTTTATGCAAACTTTACATGATGCTATTGATAGGGCTGTTCTCTTAATATTAGTAAAGCCTAGAAAGTTCCCTTGGATGAGCGAAGAGATAAGAAATGCTCAATTTGAGACGGACAGAGCGTATTTAAGTTTTCTTTCACAAAGAATAGACATGATTGGAGAATCTATAAGCAGAAAAGAAATATTGAACTAACCATGATGCGACATGAGAGGAAAAAGTATCTTAATAATAATATGTTGGTGGTTATTTTTAGGTTGCCAATTTTTTGGTTGTCGAGAATATGGTTCGTAGTTATCGGATCCTAACACAGGATCCGATAGGTGGCGCTGTAATCAGGTTTTTTTCCTATATATTAATTAAACGAAATGATTCATATTAACACGATATTAATATCAATTATACAGAGCTTCAATTTAATGTTCCGAAACTCTTATTGGACAACCCTTTAAACACAAATCAGTCGAACTGTAAATCCTTATTCAAATGTTTTTAAAGAAACAGTTCGATTTTCACTTTTATACCCTCTGCATAAAAGGTGTGCCCAAAAGATCATTTTCGAAAATCATTCGCGGAAACTATAAAATTTTACAAAAAAATAACAGTAACATTTGTGAGCCCACGAATAAAACTCGCAACATCCCCGAACCCTTTTTATATAAACTGGCACGGAAGCGGTCGAAAAATATAAAGGCTTTATGGCCATATGCGCTAGTAAAAATTGCGCGCAAAAATATCCCGTTGTGGTTTTCCGGATGATTTATACGTAAATACAAAACAATATCCATAAAAGTAAAGGTATAGGTGAAGCGTGAATAGAAGAAAGGAATAAAAAGACAATAGGTATGTGAAGGGACAAAAAGTATACTACCGGTGGCGCAACTAAGGCAAACCAGTAGAAAATAGAGACATTTTTCACCAGTGGTGAGTACTCATCTCCAGTTTTAGGTTTTGATTTTTCAATATCGTATACACATATCATCAAAAATCGTTTTTATTTAAAAAAAATAAAAACAAAAACGGGTTCGATCTGCTAAAAATGATTTTTTATCGAAATCAGTAACATTATACGGTTTTCTAGAACATAATATATTTTAGTATTTAAATCAAGAATTATAGGGTATACACTGATATAACAAACGGCAATTTTTTATCGGATTGTCCGGAAAGTTTTTTTTAGAGAAACAGAAATACAAATAGGTTATGGAAATATTTATTTAGTTTATTATGTAATTACAATTATTATTCTTTACAATTTGTTGCCAACGTAATGGCAGGTCTATAATGCGTTTTTACCAAATAATATAAACAGGTTATTTTTCACTTCTTCTGTTTTAAAATATTTTATATTTAAGTAATTTTGGAGGGATCTGAATAGATGGTAGTCCGAGGCTGCGATGTCCAATAAGTAAGGTGGCTCGAATCATATATCAACAATTTTTATTGGTTCCTTTCTGAAAGATGTTGTCGTGCCTTGTCATGATGAAGCTCGACGCCTTTCCTGTCTTCTAATTTTGTCAGTCTTCAATTGCTGCTTTTAGTCGATCTAATTGTGAACAGTAGAGATCGATGCTGATAGTATGGTTAAGGGCAAGAATCTCAATGTATGGAGTCCCTTCAATCTCATCAAATACAAAGCAACATTTTCTTCAGATGAAAGCGGTCTTTAATTTATTTAAAACCGCTGACCATGAAAAGATCCATGATTTTTTCATGTGTGTTCGCTTCAAAAATGCAGCGTCAAATTTTGCTCATTCAACATACTGTCCAAGCATTGAAATATATCGAAACACTGCTTGTGGCCAATATTCGTTACAACATTCAGCATTTCCAACGAAACTCTAACTAAATGCATCCATTAAAAGCAGCATAATCCAAGTAATTATTGTAATCAGTAAAAAAGAGTCACGCACTTCAGGAGTTTGGAGAACTAATGGGAGTGCAAGCCTTTTAGTTTTGAATACATTGTTTAACGAAGAAAAAACTGATAACTGGGGACTTGGTTATAGTGAAATTATTCGTTTTATAATCGATATGGAGCATATGGATCTACAATTCTGATTGCAATTCGTATTTCTGCAAAAATTACTTAATCACATACTCAGTCTTTAACAGGATTTATTATAAGTCAACAAATGTTGAGCAATATATACAATCACTTATATAGATACGTGTTTCGGTAATTAAGTCAATATCATCAGGAAATGACCAAATCTATTCCAAGGTACAACCGAGTAAATTAAAGCGAACAATCGCTCAGAAGCAGACTGAATTAACCAACAGCAAGGATATTGCGTTTCATCGAGATAATGCTAGACCACAAGTGTCTTTGGCCACCCGACCTAAACTTTACCAACTTGACCGAGATGTTTTGGTCCATTCACTGGCATCTCCCGACCTTGAGCCCCCCGCCCCCGGCCGGCATTTATTTAAAGTAAAGTTTTGGGGTTAGAGGCGCATCAGCAACTGAGAAGGCTATTTAGCGACTGGACCTACAGCTTAACGTGGGTTCCGAACCACGGTCATCAGCTACCGAAAACCCCGGTCAGCACCCCCCCTCGGGCTATCAACCGTTGGTTTTGTGCTTAACTGAAAGTATCTCGAGAAGCCTACCGACTGGCGAGTGACCAACGTAGAAAACCTCTCAGAAGGCATCCGGCCTTACCCAGCCTCAAACTGGCGTGACTGAGGGGTGATTCCTTGTCAGATTTTGCACTCTTACCTAGAAACATTCACAAGAATTTTAGAAAAACTTTTTTGCCTAGTACGGGATTCGAACCCGGTCCACATTAACTGCCGTAACGTAAGGCTAACGCCTTAGACACCACAGCTAATGTGGCTCCAGGCATTTATTCAGATAGTTTCAAAATAGATTAGGTGATAAAAACAATTAAAAAATACCTGGATTAGATTTCTAGCCAGAAACCCCAGAACTTCTATGAGCGCAAGATTATGCAGCTGCCATAGAGATGGAGAAAGGTCATCGAACAGTACATGATATTTTATATTGATTAAATGACATTTTTAGTAAACATGTTTCTTAAAATATGGGACAAATCGCTTTGAAGGAAATACCAGAAGTCAAAAATAAAAACTGTTTGGAAGATTGGAAAAAAAACGTTGTAATCAGTAAATTATAGTAAGAGGGGATTGTTTAGAAGGAGACGAAAGAAAATTGTATCAATAAATGAATACTTTGCGTTTTAAACTGAATAATTTAATCTCCTGATGATGCTAAGATGGTTAGCGAAAAGCGCGTCGAGAAGGTATATAATGCGATATAAAGTAATATAAAGTGATGTGATATAAAGTGATGTGATATAAAGTAATATAAAGTGTAAATCTCTTAGAGTTTAAATAAATTATGTCTAAAGGTATCGGTATCAATAAAACCAATTTTTAGTATATAAAAAATGTTCTAGTATATCTATTCGAGTTGATATAAAGTTGCAGAAAAATAATTTAGAAATGATTCTTACCATATTAAAATATTTTTGACATATACAAACTGACACACAAATGAAAAAGTTTTCAAGAAAATTATTTGAAAACTGAACCGTTGGCGGAAAACTTATTCTATTGAAAAATCTAAAAACCCTGTGCGGACAAGATTTGCATCAGTCCTTTTTTTCCCAAAGCTATGAAGTGGACCTTTCGGAACATTCATAAAACTACCCCTGAATCACTGTTTCAATATAGGTGAAAGATGCAAACAATCAATATTGCCGAGGGATGTTTGCAAGAGGTTTAAACAAAACTAGTGCCGTACAGAGGCTTTAGACATTTATTTGCACAGTCTGTTTGATATAGCGAAATGCCCCTAATACTGATTGACAAATAGGATAATTTTTCCTAAGGGCAATGTTGTATGTCTTTTTATGTTACTTTAATATAAGGAAAACCTGTATTTCAGGATATTAAATAAAATATTAGGGAACAAAACATGTGCAAAACATGTGCTATAGACATAGTGAATGTCTATATGCCATACAGTCGTATGGCATATCTTGAACGTAAAAACTTTTTGCATGATTCAATATCAAGAAATTGTATAAAAAAATTATGTGATCATCTCCTGATGATGCTATCATGATTAGTGAAATGCGCATCGAGAAGTATAAAAAATGATATTTGTTGTTTAGTAGTAAATCTCTTCGAGTTTAGTGTTCCACACCAAAGGTTCTTGTAGAATAATTGATATAAAATTTAGGATAGATTTGTAGGTTTGTACTCTAGTAGAATATTTATATATTTGGTGAACTTTTATAGATTTTCTACCGCAGCTATGCTAAGTCGTTTATAGTCATATTTTGAACAGTGTATTGATTTTTATTTCAATACTAAAACTTGTGTCATCCCAGGAAGTAATTAACTCTATGAATAGCTATGAATATACATAATGAAAAGCGTTATATTGTGTATTGAGAGATATAAAAAGATATCGATCTAAATTGATTAGTTCGCCGCAATGCAACAATAGTACTTTGGACCATTCTCCCCCGTTTCTTAATTAATTACAACTCCATTTACGTTTACCTACTCAAAGGACCAAACTGCACGTTGATTAAGATGAACGTTGGCCGATCGACAATCGTCCTAATGATGAGTTACCGTTAACAGGGACGTTGAATAGTGTGGGAAATGAATGCAGTGTTGTCATGTTTACATAGATCAAAGAGAAGGGATTTTTTTATTATTTCAGTTTAATCCATTATCCGGCAAATTTTAAGAAACATATTGTCAGAAAATGATTTTGATTGGTGTTATTTACAGAAAATATAATGAACAAAACTAAGCGTATGATATTATTTATAAATCTTAATAATAATAAATAAAATAAAAGTATTTTATTCACAACACTATATTCTGAAAAATATCTATATATGGTATTATTTTTATTGTTTAATAATATTACAAAATAAAGTTTTTTATATAATTAAAAAGTGTTAAAAAAAATTAAATAAATAAATTAAGCATATTTGTAATTAAGGCATACATAAAATTCCTGATACAGCAAAACATCAAACACATTTTAATGCAGAGTATGACCTCCGCAGTGGTTAATAACAGCTCCACACCCTTTGTTCATAGACAAAATAATGTGATCTATATTTTCTTGGGGTAAATGTGCCCATTCCCTTGTTAAAAGCTCCTGGAATCTAGAGGCATTTGGAATGTTCACCATGTGTGGGGCAACTCTTCTTTGAGGCATGTCGCAAACATGCTCGATTGAATTCAGGTCCGGAGATTGTGCTGGCCATAGCAGTACGTTAATTCTGTCGTTAATGAACTAGTTTGTCAGAACACGCGGGGTATGTGGACGAGCATTGTCGTGCGTGAGATGAAAGTTTTCACCACCAGCACCAGCAAATGGATGCACAATGGGTTGAAGAATGTCATCAAAATATTGCGGAGCTCTCAAAAATCCATTTGGAAAAATTGGCTAGGTTCTATCGCAAATAATGATTCCATCCCATACCATAACAGTACCGCCTCTGTAAGTATGCATCTCCTGGACATGCCTCAAACGTTCCAAATATCCGGATCGTTTCCACGCTCTTATTCGTATATTGAAATTCTCGACACCAGTCTAACCTTGCGCCGCGATTGCTTCTTGAGAGTAATCGACATCTGAGCGGTCGCCGAGAATGGAGATTGGCTACATGGAGTCGATTTCTTACAGTAAATCAGATAACAATTAAGTCATGCGTCCGATGTAACTCCGTAATCAACTCGGGCGCTGTTATTGTAGGTTGTCTTCTTGCAATTAAAACTAGAAATCTATCTTGAGCTGCAGTTGTATATCGTCCTCATCCTGAATGTTGTTCAGCCGGATTTCCTGTGTCCCTAAAACGCCTCCACAGTCGACTGATGATAATGTGTGAAGCACCTAACCGCTCAGCTAGTTCAACTTGCCGCATGCTAGCTTGAAGAAAATCTACTGCCCGATTCATATTTTGTAAAGTTAAATGTTTTCGTTCCATTAAAAAACACAATATTTGCAATGTAGAACATAATATTTGCCATGTGGTTTAAAAGAGAAAGAACGGCAGAATAAATGAAATATAAATATTTAACGGAATAAATGAATTCTATTTTTTTTGCATCTATTGTTTTTATTTTTTATCTAAGTTTTTATCTAAGTTTTTATCGCTACTTAAATGTCGATATTTTAAAAAGTCAGCTTTTCCTGTATTAGTAGAATATCTTGGAGAAACCTTTCACCACAATTATGTACATCGTGTCTTTTATTGTCAATACTTTCGGATTGACTCAAACTCTCTTGATGTTGCTCCGACGTAACGCATCGTGATAGTCAACTGAAGTGCAACCTAAACGTGTTTAATTCTTTTTAAACACCAGTATATATTTAATATTTTTTATGGAGAAACATTAATCATAAACACTATTACTTATACATTTTCAATGAAAGGTTGAAAGTGATTATTAAATCTGACAACGTCGTATCGGCATACCTCACCTAACCATCGTCGATTTCGCCCGCGGTGCCATAAGAAGAACGACACGTGGACTTCAGAGGTCACGTGTCCCATTCATCGGTAAGTATTCGGCCTTGATTGACCGTCGGTGGCCGTCGCCCTAGGTGGGACACAATGGCCGATGATTATTGGCGGTGAGCGCCGTGCGGCCGACATTGCCTGTTTATCTTGCTCCTTTGAGAACCGCTCGTCTGTACCTTATTATTCCTGCGAGCAAATATAATTTTTTTGACGGACGACTATCGGACTGATACGACCGGTTTTGGAAAATCACTTTTCGATAAATTATATGAAGATTTTATCGGCAAATAACAATCTTCCGTTAAATTTATTTTTGTTCAAATTATGTTACGTTTGTAAACATTTTGAGTAAATGTTTAATATTTGATGTGGAGACACGTCAAGCTTGCAATACGACAATGTTTGGTTTGGTCTAATTAGGACTAATTTCAACTGTTACTAAAATATAACTCAGTATGGGAATTGATAACCTACAGAATTCACCTTATTAATCTTACTTAATCAACTTGTACAACTTTTACCGATTACTAAAGGAACCCTGGATACGATTTGATAATCTGGAGAAATTTTAAACAAAATGGGTTGATTCTTGTCTGAATTATTTAAAAAGTATAACAAACTATAATAATATTAGGTGTTAAACTTAACTTCTGTCAGTCAGTCACTCAGTATATATATATATATATATATATATATATATATATATATATATATATATATATATATATATATATATATATATATATATATACATATATATATATATATGTATATATATATATATATATATATATATATATATATATATATATATATATATATATATATATATATATATATATATATATATATATATATATATATATATATATATATATATATATATATATATATATATATATATATAATATATATATATATATATATATATATATATATATATATATATATATATATATAATTTTATTACATATATTCTCTTGACCGTTATTATTATTATTTATTTTTTTATTTATTGGGACTTTCGGTCAGTAATTAAGTTTTCATTTTTAATTTTTTTTATTAACGTTTCGGTTCAACAATAAACCATCCTCAGAATAATTCTACAATACATATAACTTTTATAAAAAAACTTACAAACTTACATTTAAAAACTTACCAATATTAAATTAAAGAATTAATTTTAAAAATTTTTTAACTAATCTGTGATAATTTTGTATAAAATTTTTAAATGACATATTTGACTTTGACATATTTAACAATTCTTTCACCTTTAAATTTTTGTTTTTTATTATAACCTAATTGTTTTGAATTTGTTATGTGGAATGATATTAGATGCAAAAATAAAAAATTATGAAAATTTATTATTTAATAATGTTATTATATATACAACTTAAATTATCTGTATCATTTCTGAAATTAATGGTATATTTCTTTTTTTATATTGTTTTTCAAAATCTAGGATTTTTATGTCGTTAAAATTTAAGTTGTCAGATCAGATTCTGATATATATATATATATATATATATATATATATATATATATATATATATATATATATATATATATATATATGTATATATATATATATATATATATATATATATATATATATATATATATATATATATATATATCAGAAACTGGCATGAAGAATTTCATATACCAGGCTGTAATTGCGTGCAGAATTTCATATCGCAGGCTGTAATGGCGCTTTAATGTTACCGTACATGTTATTTTACAGGCTGACCGCGTTAGCTGCGGGGTTTAAGCCGGCGGCTTGTTATCAATGTATCGGCAATGTAGTTGGCGCGGTAGCGGATTCGATTCCCGTGCTCAGTATGGATGTTTGTGAATATCTCTACGCAAAAATGTGTAAAATCCTATAAGCAATTACCCCAATACACCAGTTCGAGGGTGAGTAGAGCCGCATTACTTCTGTCCTACATTTATCACTGGCCTCTCGGTAGGCTTCTCAATAGGCTTTATGGGTAAGCACAAAACCAAGGGTTGATAGCCTAGTCTGAGGGGGGCGTTGACCGGAGTTATCGGTGGCTGATGACTGTGGTACGGAACCCACGTTAAGCTGTAGGTATAGTCGCAAAATAGTCTTAGATGCTGATGCGCCTGTAACAGTAAAAAACTTTGAAACTTTGTTACATATTTTTCAGCAATTATTTTGCGTACTAAATTTGCAGAAAAACAAAGAAAAATAAACAGCATATTTTATGTAAAAAACATATATGATGGGATTTATTTTGTTTTTTTTTTGTAAATCATGATCATTAAGTAATTATAAAAAAATTAAGAAATTCCACCTACATCTGATGCAAAATAAATAATAATGAGCAATTCCACATCGATTATTATACCACTGTTTAACTTTAGATTGCAAGAATTTAATTAGATTATTTATGACTATTTGTCGTAAGATATGCCAGGTGTGTTGTAATATGTTTCAAAGTGGTTCGTTCATTCGTTCGCTTCAAGTTCGTCAAGGAGCACTATTACAATTCAAAATCTCCTGCACTCTACATATTCTCCAAACTTGGTCCAATATGATTACCATTTTTTCCAATTTATGAAACAGGTTCTTGTCAAAAACACATTTTTATAATTGTGAAGAATTCACAATTCACGAAGAATGGATTGTATTCAAAAGTAAGTGATTTCTTTGCCCCGGAATGCCACTTTCGCCAGGAAAATAGAAAAAATTATAAAAACGTGGAATCGAATTTTAAAAATTGACTAAATAGGGCGTTTTTTTTTAAATTTTTGTGTTTGAATATACTTTTCGAAAAAAAAACAAAAAAATTGAGTTCTCAAGTTTTTTTTTCCATTTTTTCCAAGCCATTTTTTTTTCCTAAAAAAACTTCGATTTATTCTGCGGATAATACCGCGGATCCCAGAATGGGCCGACTTTTCTTTCTATTTTTTGTATATTGATTGAACTTTGTTTTTATAATAAAATAAATCCAAGTAAATGGTTCTATAATATTTTATACTTAATTTATAATCTAACTTTATGATTAATAATGAAGATATCACGGTTTATACGATTAACAATCTATTTTTTTTATACCAATTTAACAAACAATTTTTTTTTGGTGTTTAAATAATTTACAGAATCTATACTCGCCCGAATTCAAAAAATTTCGGGCACAAAGACAACCATCTGTGTGATTCTGAGGAATCACACTGGGTAAATTGCTGGGTTCCCATTATTTTTTTTTTTGTTTTTAAAAATCGGTCAATCAAGTCGTTCACAATTTTATTGTAATCCTCTGCTAGCGAAAACTTAATCGCTATATTCGGAAGGTTATCCGGTGTAGAAGCCCATTCATAAAGTTCGTAAGATGCGGTTATTTGTTTATCAAGCGCTAGTTGAAGACTTACTCTTGATACCACAGCACGAACCTTTCCCGTGGGCAGTGGCAAAAAATGCTATTCAGCAGGCATTCCAAAATCATTTTTGTGGTAGTATAAATTGACAAAGTTTATAAAATTCTTGAATTGCTGATGAGCTCCATCCAAACAAATAATAAACTTTGCTAACACTGTCAGAAATACTTTTCAGAAATCAATTATTAATTTGGAAAAACGTGTACTACAACGGCGTCATGATTATTGCAATCTAAAATAATTACTAGACTTCTGTGTTATATAAAATTATTTAAAGGTCAAAGAAAATCAAACAAAATCATATGTTAAATTGGTATAAAAAAATGACTGTTAATCGTATTAACCGTGAAATCTTAATCATTAATCATTAGATTATAAATGAATTATAAAATATCATAGAACCATTTACTTGGATTTATTTTATTATAAAAACAAAGCTTTTATAATATAAAAAATAAGATTTGTTGTTTCAATAAAAAAAAAGAAAGGTGTCTTCTCTCAAAAAAAATCAAGATTTTCATAAAACTTGACCTCTGAAAAATGTTTTGTATTTTTTTCGAAATATATATTCAAAAACAAAAAAAAGTCCCATTTAGTCAATTCTTGAAAAAGTTATGGATATTTAAAAAAAAGCCATTTTTTTAAAATTCGGTTGGATAAAAAAAATTGAAAAAATTCTGAGAAACGTTTTAGTGAGGTACAATTTTTTTTTTTAAATCCGACAAATCGAAAGGGGTCAGGTTCAACAGTGGTCGATTTGGCATGGATTGACCCATGTATATATATATATATATATATATATATATATATATACGCGCGACGTCTTCATTAATAGGTACGGTTGTGGCTGGGGCGTTCGGTTGAGGGGTGGGAGCGGTGAGAGGTCGCGCCGACCTATTCTAGTTGTGAACCCTGGAGAGTAGGCAACTTGAAGCCTCGTGGCAAATCAACTAGATATATATACATATATATATATATATATATATATATATATATATATATATATATATATATATATATATATATATATATATATATATATATATATAACCAATGATTCTTTACATCAGTGTGAACAAAAATTTTCCTTAAAATATGCATTCAAAATGTAACCTTAAAGCGGAAAACAGGAAAAAAACTTTTAAAAATGTTCGTAATAATTCGCAACGTCGCATCGTCGATTATTTCGATCTAACCGAAATCAGTTATTTGTTAAACTGGCCTCTCATAATAAGATTTGGAAATAAAATATAATATTTTTATAGTCATTCATACACCGCCATTCCATACGTTTTATCATAAACTTGGTTTGTTTTGTTAAAAAAAAAGGAAAATTTACACATTATCGCCATTTAATGATAAAGTTGAAATTATTAGTATTAATTTTTCACACAATAACATATTTTAAACAATTCACATATCATTAAGAAATACATAATTAATTATTGCGGATGCGGATTATCCATCCGCAATTGGTAAAAATGGTATTACTAGGGGCTATCTGATTTATACATCGTAAAGTTTGATATTGTTGACTGTATACGTACTCAGAATATTTTGTCATACGGACGCTATTTGTGTTGTTCATCTCAGTGAAAAAATGGAATTTACTTGTGAGAATTTAACTCGTGCAATGATTTACTGCGATTTTCGACGTGGATTATCTCAACAACAGTGCATCGATGAACTCACTTCGATTTTTAGCAATAAATTACCATCTAAAAACACTGTATATCACTGGTTTAGTCAATTAAATCGTCGTCGTTCGGTCATAGACGAATTTAAAGAAGGTCGTCCAAATGTCGTGGGGTATGGGTTTTTCAAAATGAGCCAAACCCAACAAAAGTTGTTTACGCAAGAAGCACTTCGAAGCAAATGATCGCCTGTTTTTTTTTTGATAAATGGGCATGTGGCTACAGTGCCACCCGAAAATCGTCGAAACCTGTCAGTTCTAAATGGTATACTTTAATTTGTTTGCCAATAGTCTTTGAAGAAATAAGAAAAAACAACCAGCGACGCAGGATCATTCGTAACCATAACAACGCGAGCTCTCTCTCTCTCATTAGACCGAACAACTCAATATTTGACCGGTCAAAACATCGAATTGATGGGTCACTTGCCATACAGTCCAGATCTGGCATCCGGTGATATCTTTTTGTTCCCGTCCATAAAGAATAAACTACGTGGTCAACGATTTTCGATGCCAGAAGAAGAGGTTGATGCGTTCAAAAATGCATTTTTTAGAGATACTTCAATCGGAATGAAAAAAGTACTATAAAAATTGGTTCAAACGTATGTAAAAGTGTATCGATCATCGCGGAGAATATTTTAAAAAACAGTAAAAGCATTTTTAATAATAAATATTTATTTTTATTTATTCTGGATACATAATTATATATACAATATAATATATATACAATATAATACAATTCTATTATATTTATTCTGGATACATAATTAGCAACAAACATTAAATTTTCAAAATGTTTACCATTTGATTGTGACTCGGTTTTAACCAGTTTTCCCAAACAAGTTGTAAAAATCCTAGATATATGGGAAGCATATCGTGATATTCGCGTACAGAATGCACTTTTGATATACTATGGAATTTAAATACACGCATTGACATACACTGGCATTATTTTTGAAGCAATGTTGAAATAACATTGTTTGCCATTTTGTTTGCGATGTTGCGACATCTATGTTGGCTGACGTATGGCGTGATTCTTAATTTTTTTAACTGTTCAAACAATGATTATTAGTTTATTTATAGTTTGCTCGATAAGTAATAACCAATTAATATGTGTTAAATATGCTTTAAAACATATTTACTTAAGATGCTAATCCTTATCATAGCTTTTCGATTAGTGACTTCATAATTTTACATCATCTTTTCGCAGGAATGCTTAGGTTTTTCACATTTGTTGACGTGAAGAATCGTTGGCTAAATATACGAAATACTTTTCCATACACTCTCTCTCTCTCTCTCTCTCTCTCTATATATATATATATATATATATATATATATATATATATATATATATATATATATATATATATATATATATAATATAGAAAAATATTTTATTGTCGTTCTTAATGACACTACAGTAACACTAAAACGTTTTCCATTCCACAAATCATAAGCAATAAAGAATATATATTTATATAACAAGAATAAAATCTATAAAGTTCCTGAGAATTTTGTTGATGAAGAGCGTTGGCATCGCTTGACAGCAGTAGTTTATAGGCTTGACAGTGAACTAATTAAAGCGGTTTCACGTGGGATCACCTGGAAGTCCCGTCGAGACACAAATAGCCTCCTCAAGACGTAGATATTGTGTGTGCGTCTGACGTGTGTCTGTCCCCAATTGTGTCAACAGCTTTATTATTGATACTCCCTTTTGAACTTAGCGGTTTTCTTACCGGAGAGATTCTTTCTTTGAAAGCAGCAGTAATCTCTTACCTCTGAGATATAGAATTGAGGGAAAAAAATAGAAAGTTGTAAAAAAAATGCGTAGGTGAAAATGAAAAAATATGGCTTTATAACAAAAGACATGAAATAAACAGGTTTCCTTTATACGGATTGTCATAACGGTATTTTTATCAAAGTAACTTAGTTTATCCGTACAAGAAATATTCATACAAATTAGAGAGAAAGATTTTATTGCAATTTGCTAAAAATTCATAATATTCTTAATTACAGTTAGACGGTTCATTGTAAAGAATCGTCAACCACTTTAAGATGATTATGGTTTATTGACTTATTTGAAAAGTAAAAAAAAATATGTTCTTCACGATACTAAATCAACAAATTATTGAAATACCTGAGATAAAAAATATTGTTAAATATGAAAATATATCACTTATTCGAGGTGAAATTATTTTTATTCAAGAAACTAAGAACTTGAACAAGAATTGGATAAGCCTCAATATAATCTAAGGCATCTCAAGATTACTGATTGAGCTCCAGAGCAATTTAAAATGAATCTTTATTTTCAGTATGAATTTCCATTTCATATAGATATTAATTTCCTACCCGATCATACCTTTTTCAAATATTCGATCATAGCATAGCATATCTAGTAAACAGTTTATTCTTGGGTTACTAGCTCTATCTATAACTTTTTTTATCTATCTACGTGGACCTTCAATATTCTTTTGCATTATATAAATAAATTTCATTCCATACACGATAATAACCAAACACCAAACGAAATCACCAAGCAGATAATAGAGAGATATGTAACGGTAAGAGCCTTTGGGGGAGATTTTAAAATTTAACCGTAATTGATTTTGTAGTATTCAAATTTTTAGTATTCAAAATTTTGTAATATTAAAAATATAATATATATATTCCAAAAATACTTCTGAAATATACTGGTTGCCCACATTTATATGTTAGTCAGTTAGCATGTTAAACAAATTTTAAAATACTTCATCAAGATCATTATTATCATTATTAATTCAGTAATAATAATTAAGTATCAGATTACCAGATGCGTCACCGGTTAATAAATTAATTAATAATAAATTATTTTTTTAAGACAATGGCGCTGGAAATATGGGTCGGTTCACAGTATAACAACCTCTTATGTCAGTTTGTTGCTACGACAGTACCTTTCAAAACGCCATTGCTATTTACACGATTTCGAGTTAGCGTGATATTTTTTTCGTATGGTAAACATGTTGAGTTTCGAACCAAATAACGAGCATTTGCAGCACGTACTGCTTTTCTTGTTCAATCAAAAGAAAAACGCGAGTGAAAGACAACGTATACTTGTGGATACTTATGGTGACAATATCTCAGCGCCAGATGCAGGTAGACGTTGGATTAGATGATTCAAAAGTAGTGATTTTGACTTAAAAGACAAAGAAAACCCAGGTTAACCAAAAAAAAAATTGAAGATGCCGAATTGCAAGCATTATTGGAAGAAAACTATATGTAAACTCAACAATAAATAGCAGGGAGGTTAAATGTTGCTCGCCTAACCAACTATGATCGTCTGCATGCCATGTAGGAAAATGGCTACCACATTACCTGAATGACAAACAGATGAAAAAGCGGAAAACAGTGTACGAAGTTTTGCTTTCTAGACATGAAAGAAAGGTTTTTGCATCGGATTGTGACTGGAGACAAAATATGGATATTTCGAGAACCCAAAATGCAGAAAATCATGAGTTGATTCAGGACAACCATCACCATCGACCGCAAGACCGAATTTCTTTGGAAAGAAGACAATTTAGCGGGATAAGAAAGGTGTCGTATACCATGAGCTTCTGAAACCAGGCGAAACAGTTAACAGTTAAAAGATACGAGAATGGGCTACAACACAGGAAAAAATCATTTTGCAACACGACAACGCCCCACCACACAGCGAAAACTGCCAGACACCATTTCTGCACTTGGCTGGAAACTCTTGATTTGGCCACTGCCGACTACCACTAGTTTTCGTCGATGTCTCATGCACTTTCCATGAAACACTTCAACAATTACGGAGATGTCGAAAAATGGTTTTATGACTGGTCCACCTCAAAAGATGTACGATTTTTCTGGGAGGGCATCCACAAATTGCCAGAGAGATGAGAAGAATGTGCAGGTAGTGATGGCGCATACTTAGAATAAAGCGTTTTTTTCCTTTTTCTCAAATTAAGCGTTTTTTTTTTAAGAAAAAATTAAGGATTACTAACCGCCACACTTGATTAGTACTTCAATAGATCATAATAAAAAAAGTAAATAAATAACATCAATAAGACAAACACTGTAGGATAGACTGAATATACTTACAAATTACTTACAAATAAGGAGAGGACTAATATCTTCAAATACCTGTAACAAAAAATATATTATTATATATATATATATATATATATATATATATATATATATATATATATATATATATATATATATATATATATATATATATATATATATATATATATATATTGAAAAAGAAAAATAGTACAAAATCATTGTTAAACTAGGTATAAATATAAAATGTTCACACCAAAAATATATTTGCGAAATCCATCGAAGTACTATTTGTTGAGGAGTTTTTTTATATCTTTCAATCAGTATATTTCTTAATTTTCAAAAGCGGTTCGTTTTCTTGCCTTTATTTTGAAAACGTTGTATATTGAATGAATGATTTTAATTTAAGAAATACGAGTCATAATTGGAATTGTGTTTCTGATTAAAACAAACTTCTTTCCTGTTATTTTATTTTTTACTTGAAGGGTGTATATGAAGAATGAATGTTGAATGTTCAATGTACCGTTTTAAATATATCCCACAATAAAGCTGATCTACATAGGTTTATTATTTATTTAAATTTTTACTATGGAATTTTTTATTAATTTTCCTAAACTATTGTTTGTTTTAAAAGATACTTTGACATTGTTTTTCTATAAGGAATTTTCAATTTTTTCAGATGGTTATACTAATATGTTTTTTGAAGAATTGCCTTTTTCGTTCTTTAGTCGATATGTTTTGCAGACAGCAACAGAGTTTTCGTTTTAAGATTTTATCTGTATTACTTTCTCCGAATAAGCATTATTTAGCGCCATTTATTTTATGGTCTCTAATTTTTTTTTAAATCTTCATCTGACAAAAGAACATTGGTCAGAGTATGTATATAGCTATGATAGGCTGCTAAGCTGTCAATGTAATGAGATTTTATATATATTTTATTATTATAACTGTATGATTAGGTTTCTGCAATATCTTGAAACTTAGTTTATTTTAGACTCGCGGACTTGTTATCTTCATGAAGTTTAAAGAGTTATTTTCTTTTAATTCAATCGTAAATTTGTATATTCTTATAAAATGAATTAATATGTTTTAAAAATCTACTTAATTGCCTGTTGATTCCAAAACATGCCAAAATATCGTCCACATATCTAAACCAATACACAAATTGTTTGTCTAATGCATTGAAGTGAATTGTTGTTTCAATGTTTTCCATAGATATTTCAACAAATAAAGGGCCTAATAAAAACTGTTATTAAATGAATACTAATTTTGCGACATATAAACATTTAACAAATCGATGACTTTTAAGCTGATAACTGCGCTGACATTATTTTTTATTAATAATTTTTGTACCAATATTATTGTACTATGGTGTACCAAGTGTAATTGCGTTTTTTCTTTGATCTATAAATAAAACATTTTACTCACTCCTCAGAGGTGTAACTCCATTTCAACTTTTCTCCCCGACAAATAAATAATTCTTATTCAGTATTACTGTGGTTCCACTGCAAAATACCCAGTAGAGGGTTTTTAAGAAACATATTAAGATGAGTTAAATTAAGGCAATTTTATGATATTATTTTTTAAAAGGCTTCAAAACGACTGAAGTGAAAGTTTGATGAAAATTTCAAGAAATAATTTAATTTGAGTAGGTACAGTCAGAATCTAATTTATATAACTACAGAGAGTACCCACAGTTCTGCTCGAAAAATATCCAGCTTTAGTCTGGTCTTCACGTTGCACCTTCATAAATTACGTTTTTACATCCGAACATCGCAAAAATAACACAGACCTACAAGAAAGATTTTTTTTTGGTGCCTAGGATTTTAGAACTGATTTTAGATATATATGGGACGCTAAATCTAAATATGAAATCAATTTTTCTCTATCTGCTCTACTTTTCTAAATACATCCACTTGCCTATCAATACTTTTTTCAAATTCAATACATTCAAGTACGGATGTACACCCACCAAATATCATTGCGTCTTAAGTCTCTGGGACAACAGAGACAAAACACACCAGTGGATTGGAAAAGAGTGGCCTAAGAGAGAAAACATGGACGTTGGGGAAAAGAATCTCAATAACGACCTTAGTTGGACGGGAGAAAATTATCATTCCTCCGCTGCATATCAAGCTGGGCCTAATGAAGCACTTTGTAAAGGCTCTTAATATGAATGGATCATGCTTTGAATATATATATGGAGTTTTTTTGACTTCTTTGGACTGCGTCCATGTATCAGCCGTCCAACGAGAAGTCGGCGAAAATATGGGTAGTTTGATTGTGGAGAGGGACTCCCTATTCTTGGCGAGAGAGCATATCTCGGCACCCTGATGAGTCTAGTCACCAACAGACAAAACATGTGTCCTCCAATGTAAGAGCTGGGTTGTGCTTCCTCTCGGTCAAGCAACCAACCACTATATTTATATATATATATATATATATATATATATATATATATATATATATATATATATATATATATATATATATATATACATATATATATATATATATATATATATATATATATATATATATATATATATATATATATATATATATATATATTGTTGCAGTTTTATGAAATTTTCTGGCGAAACGCAAAGCTGAAAACTATGTTGAATTGGCAAACAAGATGATTAACAGTTTCAGATCCCTTGGGTGTAACATGAGCATTAAGGTTCGCTATTTACATAGCCTCTTAGACCGTTTTCATCAAAATTTAGGAGACACCAGTGAGAAATAAGGTGAAATATTTCACCAGGATATTAAAACTATAAAAATACATTCAAGAATGTCACGGAAAGTGAACTTCTGAAGTGTTCAGTGACTAGTTAGTTTCATCGGTCTTTTTCCTCTATCTTTGTATATAATAATATTTGTATAATATAATACTATAAATTCCGTGTTAGTTTTTTTATTTGATCCATGGACTTAACTTAAAAGAGTGTAACGTATATTTCACTAAAATGTTATATCTTAGAAATTTGCGCTCCTGGGCAAAAATGAATGCCATATTTGAATTTAGGGCATCAAATTCGTATGAACTCAGCTCCAAATACCGCGGCACCAAGACAACTGTTGGCCTGTATAATCGAAATGACTTTAAACTTCATCCTCACTCACTATACAGCCCCGACCTCACTTCGTCGGATTACCACTTGTTTCTGACTATAGTTCACTTTTTCTAATGAAAAAAATCAGAACTGAAGAAGATCAATTCTTCTATTGGAACCTTCGGTGTGAAATACTAAACTTGAAGAAATCTACCACTAAACACCGAATCACTTTTTTAAACTTCTCGACGCACGTTGCTCTAATCATCTTAGTATCATCAGGAGATTCTTTAATCTAATTCTAAAACTAAAATATTTTTTATTTATAACTGTACCTAATGAAGCGTGTAAAAATCATGAATATTGGAAAAGTTGACTGAGCGGAATAGGTCTTTTATCCCGGTTCATGGTTTTCTTACATTGTTCTATTTGAATGTTTTCATACGCATCCAAAACCCTATAGTTATTTACACTTTTAACCAGTCTTAAATTACTAATATCTATATTGTGGTCAGGTGCAATTGCACGTTGGGCAACACAAGATTTTTCATTTCTCCCATATCTAAGTTTTTTTGATATCTCGTTAATATGGATCTTTTCGTTTGCCAATATACATTCGATCACTATCTTGAAAAGTAATTTCGTAAATCCCCGACTTTTCATGTTGAACTACTTTATCCTTTGGATTACACAGGACGTCTCTTAATTTATTATATGGTTTGAACACAACCTTAATGTCCACTTTTTTCAAAATCTTGCCTAGCCCTTGTGATAATTGGGCATGAATAATCAATATAATAATGTTAATCAAGGAATACTAGCTCAAAGATCAGTTGGTCTCGAAAATAACGGCCATAGTTCGAGCAATAACCTCCAGGTATACTTTTTTAAACAGTGAATAGCTAAGTATCTCGAAAACTGAAATACTTTTGTTACACCTATGTAGTACTAAATTGAATTGAAACCAAAATTGGTTTTAAAAAAATAAATATTACGTGAACGTATTTTTTACCAACATCTTCGTCATTTTCTTTCCAGAACGAATGTTGGCACAACGAAAACAGAAATAAAGGGCGCCCGCCTGCTAAAAGGTCTCCGAAAGTAACGTCGAAAAAAATTTTAATTTTCACCGACATAATTTATCTTCTTTTTCTAAAGTCTTGTCAATTCTGCTGTCATCTCTAATACATCAAGGTGGGCGACGTTAGTATACGTGACTGAAATTAATAGGACGTCGAACATCCAGACAGCAGGACAGGAAAGTAATTTCTAGGATAAACAATCTATTTACATTTTTCTTAACGGGAATATTAAATATGCAACGGGCTCTGATGGGGCCCGGCGAGCGGGAATTTTCAGTTAAATTTGTTCGCGAGATTAATTAACGTTGTTTTGTTACATTATCTGTGTTATTATTAGAACACTTTAGAAAAAAATTTGTTTAGTATCAACTTTTTTTTAAAGAACGTGTTTATTTATAGAACAGTATTAGTTTTTAATTATTAAACCTCATGATTCTTGTTTTTATTTATGATGATTTACTTGATAAAATATCGACATAGTAAAAAAAAGTTATGTTACATTACTAACAATAGATTTACGCTAAATAACGGGTGATGCAAAACGAACGCATGTTTTACAAGTAAATGTAACAAAATACACACAAGTTCAAGTGTTTAGGTAAGTAGAAGTAGTAAAAAATATTAGGATGTAACAAAAGTATTTGTGTTTTTGCTGCGGGGATGGTTCAATATACACTCACAACACTGCAAGGTAGATAGCTGAGATAAGTAGGTGATAAGTCCTAGTTACTCAAAAGCATATGTAATTGTTGGTATATCTCACATTATCACCAATTGCAAAAGTGGCACTATCAAAAGAGTAAAAAGACAACTGGATGGGTTTTTGATCGAAGACATCATAGGCCAATGCATTTTGAATGGGTTTTCTTTCATTAATTACTAGAATGTAACAACAGTAGTGGGGTTTTTGAGGAACTCAATAATTCACCATTCCTATGTCCTGCAAATGCCGATTAAGAGTAGTGTGGGACACTCCTAAATCTCCTGAAAGTTTCCTAGTGTTGGTTCTAGAATCTGCAGCTGCAATTGCTCTTACACCATAGATTATCTGACCTTCCCTTTTCATAAAGTCTCAGGTCTCCTCTCTGGAAACTTTTTATTTTTGATGGAAACATTGCTTTTGTTTTTGCTATGTTTTTATTTGTGTCATTCCCTTTGATTAAGAATTTTCCTACTTCCTGCTTCCAGCTTCTGGCCTTTCCCCGCTTCCTGTTCTCTTCCCATTCAGCCTCTTATATCTTTTTCACAAGGTTGTCCTCCTTCATTCCTATTAAATGACCGAACTAACCACGTTGCCTTTCTTCGATCTTCAATAGTGAAGTATAACCCTTTATTTATAAAGGAAAAAGAAAAAACGCAAAAACTGTTGTTACATCTTGGTATTAACGACAAAACAATTTGTAATAAACATAGTATTAATACCTATCAATAGGTATACCTATACATTGATTACACAGGTCAACAAATTTAAACTTTTTTGAGGTAACATTGATGAAAATAGGTGTATCTAAAGTATTTTGTAGACGTCATAGAGCGACAAAAACTATAACATTTTCCTCTTGTGTTGCCGTAGCATCATCTTTTTTAAAAAACCAGTAGTAGACGCCCAATATAAATGGGTTCCAGCGTGCCTGGTATTTTGCTTCCATCGTCCTGATGTCCTGGTGAAACCACTCTCCTTGTTCGAACCTAACCTAACCCAAATTTTCCGGAAAAAATCCAAATGGGAATGTAAACATTTTTAAGGGCATGTGACACCTTAATTTTTCATAGGCTTTCAAAAATTAATCTATGAAGTTTTTGTAGTTTTCATTTTTCTTATTGCCTAGATATCCTGTCACTACATTTACAAAGTACTTCCAAATGGCCAGTACTTTTTCTTTTAATTTTTCTTAAAAACGAAGCAGCTTTTTTGAGTTAGCAAAGGGGCCATATTTTATGTTTGAAGTACCAGGTTCAAAAGAAGCTCTATGAGGCCAATCTTTCTTACTGTAATATTACTTTATTGCCCTACTGTCCCATGGACACAAACAACAGCAATACTTTGTACCAAAGTACTCCTTACCTTTGTACTCCAAAGTCAGCTACAAATAATTTCAATTTCCCCATGATGTAAAGATGAAGCAGATACTTGAAAATGGGACGTGCTAGGCCATTTCTGTGAAAAGTTATTTTAATAACTACCTAAATGAAACGCAAACAGAGCATTCTCATTAATGTTACAAAATTATGTCGACCGGTATTATTTATTTATGGAAAATAAAATCGGTTAGATGACTTTTACTGGGCACATCTGGAGCTTGGATGATCTATGATCCAAAATAACATAAAATTGAATCAAGTAATATAAAACAATATAACATACTGGTAAGTTATATTACAACAAGCAGACGTATACACTTATGAAACATACATGACATACGAATTCTATAGTCAGTCGATTTTTATTAGACAGATTACGGAAAGAAAATACAAGTGAATGAAAGTGGAATGCAGAGAACCTTTAAATAGAAGCTAGTACCATAATCTTTCAAAAAAAAACTGATAAAAAAACTAAACAAGGGCAAACATATACAGATAAAAATAAACATAGAACAAATATGGAAAATTGAAAAAACAAGCAAAAGTAAAAAAAATAAAGGTTAAAATAAAACCCTTTATTACGAAGAGCTAAACTGAATTAAGGTACTTGCACACACATAAATTACTACAGACAGTAACAGAGACAAGACAACAGCCAAAAAACACGCTACAAACCAGATACGAATATTTGGGAACACGAAAAAAGTTAATCAAGAAATCAATATGAAAAGAGAAAACTGAAAAAATCATACCAAAAAGGTGGAATATGAGCTGTACCATTTACAGAATAAAATACGGAAAATGATATGAAGACAGAAAAAAGACATAAATTAATTTGTAAGAATAGATAATGCCACAAAAGAGCAATGGACTAAATATTTTTACACGAAGTTACACGAAGATAGAGAAGAGGATAACTATCTAGTAATTAAAAATTCAACGAAGAAAACAAAAAAAAACAGAAGTAATACTTGGCGAAGAATACAAAAATAGAAATTAACAATTAAAAGAGAACTCCTGGGATATGGAGGAAATACGTTATAAAAATGGATATTACAACTCTTCAACATCGCACTCTTAGGAAAATCCCAACTAGATGGAAAAATGATCGTATTGACCATATTTAAAAAAGGAGACTGAGCTACACGGGTATCAGCCTAATGAATACTACAATAAAATAATTGCTATATAAAAAATAATAATAATAGAAAGCAGAATAGAAATAAGCTAATAAAAACAGCGATTCAGAAAAAGACATAACAGAACTAAGGAATCAAAACAGGCATAAGACAAGGAAACTCTCTGGGTACATTGTTATTCAACAAGAAATGAACCAAAAAATACCAGAAACCGGAAAATTTGAAGGCTACAGAATGGGACCACACAGCGAAAACAAGTAGTGGACAATTCCTATAATTATATAAAGTGGTACAAACTTTTTGAATAACAGTATATGTGTATTTTCTAATCAAAATACTATGAAACAAAATGGTGCCTCGAATTGATAAACATGTTTGAGAAGCTTATTGATAAGAGTCCTGCTGTCGTAAAATAAATATTACTCATGCAGACATTTATTGGTTAAAATAAATATTCTCGCATCGTCTCCTGATTTGATAAAAAGCTCAACTTTTGACCTTATCTAGAACGAATCGTGTTCACTTTTGCCTTGAGATAACAAAACTATTTCCTGGACGTATCAGATCGAATGGAATTTTTAAGTCGTTATCAAATTTAAAATAACGATAAAAAATACAAGCAAGAAACATATATAAATATAATGACGGATGTTTAGATAAGTAAAGTTTAGTTTTTAATTACTAAAAATATTGATTCAACGAAACGGTAATTAGTTCAGTTTCTTCCATTTGAAAGTTTAATATAAATATGTTTTTATATATTAGAAATAAAAGCGTTTTATTTGAGAATGAAGAAATTAATTTAATATACAAAGTAAAACCAAATCAGTTATATATTAATTATTATTACAGTTTCTACTTCTTGACTTCTAAACACTAACTTTATCATGTATCAGTATTGTCTGAATGATTGTGGCGTGTTAATAGATTTTTTTTTTTGGGTTTTTCGCCTCGATCTAAAACCCAAAAAAATATCAAAAATATCTGTTCTTATGTAAATAAAGAATCACTGGGTAAAAAACAAAAAACAAAACGGAGACACATTTCTAATTCTTTTTCTGTGAAAAATTTGAACGTTAACGTTAACTTTTGAACGTTAACGTTTCGGGAGGTCTTCTCCTCCCGTTTTCATCGATATTTTCACGTAAAATTTCAAGCGTTTGTCATGAAATTGTAGAGTTTTATGTCATAGATCGAAATTGTTCGAATAATTTTGTATTTGCTATCAGATTAAAATTGTATGGACAATTTCAAGTTATCACGATATTTCAGGGAAGTAGTCAATAAATTAAATTATTTTGTTATTAGTCAAAAATATTATTTTATCTACTCTTTAAACATCGTTGTTGAGACCCATTTTTATATGATGAAAATTTTACTAAGCTGTAGGAATATACGGGTCCTTAAACAGTTGCATTACAACTTTATTATAAATATTATTTCAAATAATTATATAAACAGTTGGCACAAGTTATTTCGAAATTCCGTTTTACTTCCTTCAGATAAGTCTGTTGTTTTGGTCTTTGCACGAGGTCTGCTTGTTCCAGGAGAATAAATTACTGGATTATGTTATTTTCTTTTCTTAATAGAACATGCAGTTTTTCTTCATATTTTTAATGCTGCGGCAACTCTCTGAAACAAATATTACAATGTGATAATGTAAGTAAATTTGTGTAAAATAATGTGTAAGTAAAATATACTAACTATTTATAAACTATTTATAAAATAAAGTAAATCAATATGTAAGTAAAACGTGATCAAATTAACTATTATTTACATCTTGAATGGATGAAATAGACCTTTAACGGTTCCCCTTTCCTTTTTATCATTTTAAAATACTTATAAACATTGAACACAAATTGTTGGGTTTGCATTTTCAGTGTTTTTCCCGATATTATCTGAAATCATACAAAATATTAAATGAAATACATGTAGATACCTTAAAAGATCGCATTTCTATATTAATGCTTCAAGACGAACAAAAAACAGGTTTTGAAGTTATAACTCATTATTTTGAAACGGTTATTTATCTTTCAGTGTGATTTTAGAATTAGCCATTATAAATGTCATTTTTATTAAACATTTGTAATGAAATGTCTTTGGTTAGGTTGAAATTATTGAGGGAACTTTAAGAATCTTAAAAATACTTACCGAAAACAAAATAATCAATAGCACTAGTTCTAATAAGAACTTATTTTATAATAAAACTGGACTTTACAGCACAAAATGTCATTAAAACACGATAACAAAACAACTCGAATGACAACTAAAACAAAATCGCTAAAATCAATTGACCAACTTTTAACCGTCATTACGAACAAACATATTTTAATTATTTATCTTGCTTTCTCTTTCTACCACGCTGTAACACTCTCGCAACGTACAGCTTGAATATATTCATACACGAAGACATTATTATATTTTTATTTCATTCTCTCTCATTCAGCATAATAAAAAGAACATATTGAGACAGTATTTGAGACATATTGAGACAGTATGTTGATTGTATTGAGACAGGTAATATTTCAGCGGTTCAATTCAATTGTATGTGAGTGTTCCAATTAAATTCAGTCAATTCATTGAAGGAATGTATTACACCAAGACACATATTTCAGCAGGTGTGAATTATCTTCAACACTTGTATCGAACAAATTAATGGAATTGATTTTATCGACAACATTATTTAATGAATGAACGAAGCAGAATGTACGTGATGCATAAATAAAGTAATGATACTTGTGGCATAGCATTCGATCTGACAAGGCTTCTCCTATAGAGAGGCGACAGGCCAATATCTGAGGCGTCTGCGATATGTGTTTGAACTCTCTAGGGTCGCTTGGTGGTCCATAACAATTATTTTCCTGAATCGGATTTTTCTAGTGTGTTCTAAAAATGAGTGACAACCATTTCTAGCAACGGTGAGCTATCATATTTTGCGTCAAACATGGACCTATTGCGACGGAAACTGTTCCAAAATATCAACAGGCCTATTATCATTTAGTTTGAGGCATTATCAGAAGCTCGAAACTCAATTAAAACTTAAGCTGGCAGGAAATGACGGGTATTTTCAATCCGCCCTAAAAATTCAAGACTTATTTCCCTCCTGTTGTCTTTTTGATCCTGCGAAAAGGTTTTTGAAACCATTTTCGAGCAGATTTATTCATCCCTAATTGAAATTTTCAAAATCTGATGAATGGTTGTGTGAATTAAATTCCACTGTTCCTCGATCACGCATTCTGTAGGCATTTTCTACATCACATCTTGCAGTTGAAGGCCATTCGTCATATATGTACTAGATCTATTTTAGCCTTAAGATAGGTCACTCGTACATTCATTTTTCTTACAATTTTAATGAAACTGAATTATGATATTGAGCTAAGTGTCCTTTATTTCATTTAAAAAAATGAAATTTTTTGATTGATTCTGAGGCGAAATATTATTAATTAAAGTGTACAAAATTAACATGCAATAGGTCAGAGATGTATATATATAAAAAAAGACAGTTTCCTGTATATCTTGAGAACTGTTCTTAAGAATTTTTTGAAAAACCAATATGCTGTAAAACGAAAAATTAGAAAACATTTGGAAGAATTTTTTTTTATCGATTGGTTGAATTTTTTTAAAACAATAAACGCGTGGTGGAGGGATTGGGAGGCATAGACATCACAGCTTGGCAACACTGGGTGTTATCACGCTTTACACACCAATATCTGAATGTTTAACCTTATTCCTAGTAATATACATTTTACCAGTCAGAACTTTAGTTATAACATAACATTAATCACAAGAAATATATTGAATTAAGACCTAAACGTTTCTCCATAGTTATTTTTTTCTAATGAAAGAACTTTTCACATTGATAACACTTTAAATTGTTTTCTAACTCATCTTGCTCCATAATCCGTCGACCACTACACAGGTTTTAGATAGATTCATTACTGATATATATTTTTTGCGTTGATCAAGAAACTTGATCAAATGACATTTCCAAATTATTTATATTTTTATTTTCATCAACACGGCAACACGGATATGGATACATAATTGTATATACGATACATCGTAAATATAATTATTACATTTATTTTCATTTCATTTATTTCATTTATTTTCAGCGTTGCCACTATAATTTTAGCTCCGATTGTTTCGAATGGACTACCTTAAGGGGATTATATTGAAACATAAAATTGTTTTAAAAGTTCCAGATGTTTCCTTCTGTGTTAGAAACAATAACTAGTTGACTCTTCCCCGTATATAGCACTGGAGTTTACCGACAAACTTTCAAAAAACTGGAAACAATCAATTCATAAATCAGTATATCTATTTGTTTTCCCGTCCAAATAGCCTGAGGGGAAAGTTGAGATCGAAGCAACCCCTAGAAAGAGAGTTCCATCTTAGGGTCAAGGCAGATAAGAAACCAAGGGACAAACCAACTAGCTGGAGGTTGATAAGTTTTTTATATACAAAAGACGGGTTTCATATTTATGGATTTTTTATTGCCTTTGAATTTATAGTTTCTCTTCCATCATATAGAAAAGTTATCGGTATATATTAAATGTGTAATTAAAATTAATGAAAACATTATAAGCATTATTGCGAAATTCCAGATGCCTACAAACAAAATAAACAAATGAGGCATATAAATAAACTTTTTTATTATACTAAATAGTATTATTTACATACTATGGTGCAACAAAAGCAGCCTTTACATTGATGAGAAATTTAGTTATTCACTGTTTCAAAAATGTATACAAGCCGGTTATTCCTCGAAATATACGCTGTTATTTTCGATGAGCTCAACCCATATTTGAGAAAGTATCTTTTTTCCTCTTCAGTAACACAACTAGTCTTTGGAGGTGAAAAACTCGAAGTAACCAGTTTTTACCTCGTATTTAGTCTTATTTTCTTCGCAAAAGGAAATGACAAATGGACCGGAACACATGATAATCCGACCGAGAGACGTCGGTGCTGAATGCTAAGTGAGGGAGAAGTTCAACGTCCCATTGGTTAATTTTTGAGGTTGTCAGATTTCAAGTTTCTTTCCGCTGTTGACCTGAGTAGAGTTCTGAATTTACAGGTCTACCATCAGGAATCAACCAAACAAATCAACAAAATTCCACCAAACACACAACCATTATGTCAAATCTTTCTCGCCTGGGTACCAGAAGAGCTGGTTGCCGGGCATAACCCACTGTTATTGCTTGATGTTATTAAGAATGTTAAAATAAAAATAAACCCATTGTAATGTAACTTTTTCTTCTTTGATATTAATAATACAGCTATGGCAGCCGTTCGCCGGAGGCAGTTGGGTTGTAGGTTATGGATGGATTGCATCGGCACTTCGATATGGGCGCCACTCACTTCTTCTGAATCACATAAAATAACAATAAACCTCTAAACTGCGAAAAAGGTTTAACTATCCCAAAAAGACTCAGTAACAGTAATAATTACACAGGTCGACACGATTTTTGTAACATTGATGACAATGCTCTTTTTGCGTTTCATTTAGGTAGTTATTAAAATACCCTTTCACAGAAATGGCCTAGTACATCCCAATTTCAAGTACCTGCTTCTCCTTTATATCATGGGCTAATGGAAATTATTTGTACCTGGCTTTAGATTGGACCATGTAGGAATCACCACAAGACCGTAGAGTCTTGACCGTAGAGACCTGTCTTGTTTACAGTACAGTCAAGTGTTCAAGTGAATATAAAATGCCACTTGGCTTGGGACTTATCCGCTGGATTTTTGCAAAACTACGTCTAGAACTTTCTAGACGTAAATAATCATAAACTAATGATTAAATATAAACATGAGTTTATATTAAATAAATACTAGATTGTAAAAACATGCCGTCTCCTTTTTTTCCCCACCACCGACCCTTGTAAAAAAAAACTGTACGTGTTACAGTAATTAACTTATGATTTTCGAATTTAGGATTATAAAATAGTTCATATATACCTATTTTCATCAATGTTACCTCAATCAAGTTTAAATTTGTTGACGTGTATTATTTAATAAACCCAAGCACAAATTCAGAGGCTAACTTAAAAAAACAAAAATTAAAAAACAATTGTAACACAAAAAAGAATCTGTGATGTCTACAACTACCCTACTTAATTAGACATAATAAAGAGGAAGGTTCAACATTAAACAAACATTCTTATAGTATAAAGGCTCTTATCTAGCGACTTGAAAAATTATCTTGCGTTATTAAATGACGGTAGACAAATAGAGATTGAGTAGTCAGTGATTAATATGAGTGAAAATAATAATAAAATATAATACTAAAATAATATCTGGCCTTATCCTTTGTGGTGCTGTTTAACTATCCAGCCTCTGGATAGTCCAGTTACTAAGATAGGCGCTTACTAAATTCTTCGGGGTCCAAAACGTCCCAAGTTTCAAGTCCAAAACGTTTGGATCAAAGCATTTGAACCTAAACTTATTCAACCAGGACTATCACCAGCGTCGACTATTAGATCGCTGCCCGCTTTGTTGGCATAGAAACAAGTATTCAGCACGAGGCGAGATTTTCGTCTGCCTCGATGTTCATCCCGGAGTATACAGGTCCGCTTTGAAGTAAGATATGCGCAAAACAATACTACTTGTAGTGGCCGATATTTTTTAAAAAGCTACACCATTAATAAGCTCATTTATCGTATACATTTATGTATCGAGCAACTGTTCATGAGGGATGCTTCTACGGCTCTTTGGCACCATTCCTATGCCTCACACATGCCGGTTACCGATTGTGTAGGATACTCTTAATTCCTCTGAAAGTTTCTTAGTATTTTTGGTTCTTAGTATTTGTTCTAGGATTTGCAGCCACAGATGTTTAAAAAATATCGATATCGAGACACCATGGATGACCTGAACTTTCTCTAACTTCAAGTCTCTCTTCCCGAAACTTTTTGAACTAGTGCTGAGCGGTGCGGATTGATATGGTATAGTACGTTTCAAGATATATCGTTGACCGATTGGCTGCAATAAACTCTTAATAACCCCTGCCGTAACGAAACCCGACAAAGTTGCAAGAAACGTAAACAGGTCTGGGCCTAATAAAATAACAGGTAAAATGAAACAAATAATTTTAAACGTTTAAAGTTTAAACGTTGCGGTTTAGTAGTTTCGAAATATTTTAATTTAGTTCGCATTCTTTTCTTAAACAGTGATTTCTATCATTTAGATCCTATTTTTTGTCGTCCCAAACGTGCTCAAAATGTGGCGTTCTTGGCAAGATAATGATCATTGTGTCTCAAGTAGTGCTAATTTTAAAAGAAAACATTTATCGCCCGATGCTAAGCAAACTGTTAAAAATGTGTATGTTTCTTTATTGAATAGAAATGCGGTACTTTGGGGGAAACAATTGAGCACCTTATTGGCGGTTGCCCTGCCCTTGCTCCTAATGCTTATTTAGGACGGCATAATCAGCTGGCAAAAATTATACATCAACAAATTGCAAAAAATACTCGCTATTAGAAAGCGCACCTCCTCCATATTATAAGTACTCGCCTTCTCCTGTACTTGAATCATCCGATACCATTCTTTAATGGGACAGACCAATCACTACTGATCGAACGGTTGATTATAACAGGCCGGATATTGTTCTAATCAACAAAAAGGACAAGAGGGCTTTTATAATTGACATCGCAGTGCCACTATCTCACAACATTAGAAAAACTGAGATAGAAAAATCCACAAAGTATGAAAATCTAGCATACGACTTGAAGAACCAGTGGAAACTGAGTAAGGTAGATGTAGTGCCCTTCGTTATATCCGCCGAAGGCCTGATAAGTAAGAGATTTTCAAAGAACCTCGAGAGCCTCGGTATCCTGAGATCGATTGGCATAGTGGGACAGCGTGCCGTGCTCTTGCAGACGTGTCACATTGTTCGTAAGATATTATGCTAGGGTGAGAGGAGCTGAATTGCTTTTTCATCTTGGCATTGGAATATCGGCCAGCATGAGCTGAGATTCTACAGTAAGGATGAGCAGAATAATAATAATAATTAATAATAATTAAGGCAGGGGGTGAATAACCCGCTTGCTGAGTAGTGACACCATCTTCCCGAACTGAGAGGAGTAAACCTCTGGAAAAATAATCCCCAAGCTCAAGGTGAAAATCCATCGTGCCGAGAAGCTAAATGGCACAGAGTTAAAATGACTTTAACGATGTCTCCGGAGACCTAGGGCCCTCCGGTAGTAAATAGCTTTCCCATGGTAAATCGGGGCTCTGCTTTGGGTTTGGTTTTTCCGTTGAACCCGACCGTTTTTCCCTTGAACCCAATTCTTTTTATGGAAACTGAAACAGCTAATAGTATTATACAAGGCGGTAGGGTTTTGCGGACAAAAATCCTTCGGAACCGTCGGCAGAATTTGTCCGGAATTGGTCAATCTGGAGCGAGTGGCTGTTCTCAACTCTATGGCATCACAAGAATGGCAACGAAAAAGGTACCCGAGCAACAATTTAAAAATCAAAGCCTCGCACCACTGAACGCTTCATCACAAGACCAGTGCAGAGTGCAGATTAATAATGAAATAGAAGACGGAAATGTCCCGGTAGTAACATAACTTGTCTAATATACGAAGTTTTAGAAGAAGAAGTTTTACAATAATTTGGCCCATTTTATTGAGTTAAATCCACTTAATAAGCCAAAAATTTCAATATTGCAAAAGCTCATATTACTCTAGTGCAGATCAACAAAGTTCCGGAATCACATCTGGGGGGATACTAGATCTGTGCGACATACGTCTTGCGTTATACTGTGCAGCAGTAATTGCGATCGAAATTTCCGGCCAAAAACATACACCCCCAGTGCGAGCAGACATAATTTCCAGAAAAATACGCCTATCTGGAAAACACGCCTTGAAAACAATATCGATGATTTCCGGAGGAAAGTCGACATCATCTCAGAATACCTTTATGTATTCGATCAAGTAAAGTAACGAAAAAAACAAAAACAATTGCCAATAAATCTAGCATTTGCTTCAACGATCCAAACTTTTCCGAAAAATTATTGAATCTTAAAGATCGGTTTAGACAGAAAGCTAAATCTAAAGGGGCTAGGCTAGCAAGATATAACGAGCTACAAAAACGAAAGCACAAAAATTCAGTATTCATAAATAGCCAAAAGAAATTTTATATTGAGCTCGAACAAGACAGTAACAGGTCAGAACTTGAGAAGATGGACATGTCTTCCTTTGCAGAATATTGACAATCGGTTTGGAAAAGATCAGATGACTATGAAAAATCGGCACCTTGGATTAAAACAATTGAACAGCACACAACTGCTCTCCCAGAAATGGAGTTTAACGATTTCACGGCGATTGATATTTGCACCGCCGTCAAGAAAACTCATAACTGGAAAGCTCCTGGACCAGATGGGCTACCTAACTGGAAAGCTCCTGGACCATATGGGCTACATAACTTCTGGATTAAAAACTTTACGGCCACCCACCGCCCACTTTCTAGTGCATTTTAAAAGGTAATGATAAATCCTGATACTTTCCCGAATATTTTAATGGAATGCAATATCCATATCTTCTGTACAAAAAGGGTGATGCTAAGCAACCCGATAATTACAAACCCATCACATGTCTGTCAGTATTGTATAAATTGTTGACAGCCCTAATCAATGAAAAAATTTATCCACATTGTGATAAAAACAATATTTTTAAAAAAGAGCAGAAAGGATGTATAAGAGCAAGTATGGGATGCAAGGAACAGCTGACGATCGATGCTGTAGTTCTCGAACAAGCGCGGAAAAGAAAACGCAACCTAAACATCTGCTATATAGACTACAGGAAAGGCTTCGATAGTGTTCCACAGGATTATTTACTAGAAGTCCTGAAGATTTACAAAATAAGCCCTCCCATCATTAAATCCTTAAGGTGTCTGATGGGGAAATGAAAAACAAATCTCTTTATCGATTAACAATGCATTACAACTACGAATATCGAGAGAGGAATTTTTCAGGGAGATTCCCTTTCTCCAATTTGGTTCTGTTTAGCCCTAAACCCTATGTCCACATTACTGAACAACAGTAATGTAGGATATAAATTAAACATGAGGAATCCACGAAAGCTCTCGCACCTACTATAAACGGATGACCTTAAACTCTATGGAGAAACTAGAGAAAAACAAAACTCCTTAATAAAAATGGTCGAAGAATTTAGTAGGGATATCAAAATGTCATTTGGACTTGACAAATACTCTACCATTAGCATTCAGAAAGGAATAGTCAATAATCAACATTCAACACACTGTAATATACAACAACTGGCACCAGAAAAATCCTATAAATATTTAGGTATACATCAAAAGGAGAACTCTAACAATAACCAGTTAAAGAATGACTTTTCTACTATGCATCAAAAGAGGCTTACAAAACTTTTAAATACCAAGCTGAACAGTGGAAACCTGATTAGAGCGATCAATGGGTGGGCAGTGCCAACTCTGAGCTATTCTTCAGAAACAGACCTTGATGGACTGGATAGATTAACACGTCGAACATTGACAAAATTCCGATGTCTGCATCCAAATTCATATATAAAGCGACAATACATTCCGAGAAAGTTGGGAGGCAGAGGCCTCCTGAACATTAAGAAGGTTTGTCTGTACCAGGAGAGTAAGATGAGAGAGCGTTTCATTAATTCAAGCAGCCCGCTAATGAAGTTGGTTGCTAAGGAGGACCGGGGTTTCGCCCTGCTGAAACTAAATAAAATAAACCGTGTTGATGGTAGAACAACATTTACGGATTGTGTCCGAGAATGGAAACAACAGACACTGCATAGACGGTATTCAAAGTCACTCGAGGATGATACCATTGATGAATCATTGTCTCTGAAATGGCATCTATTCAATATAAGGTAGTAAGAACACGGAACTACGAAAGGCATATACTATACATGGATGTTGTCGAGCGATGCATAGGGGGAAACGATAAAACACCTTATCGGTGGGTATGAGGTTCTCGCCCCTAATGCCCCTATTTGGGAAGACATAATCAGCTGGCGAAAATTATACATCAGCAAATTGCATTAAAGTACTCGCTATTAGATAAAGCACCTCCTCCATATTATAAATACTCACCATCTCCCGTACTGGAATCATCCGATTCAGTTCTATACTGGGATAGACTAATCACAACAGATCGAACGGTCGATTATAATAGACCAGACATTGTTCTGATTAGTAAAAAGGAGAAAAGAGCGTTTATAATTGACATCGCAGTGCCGCTCTCTCATAGTATCAGGAAAACCGAGTTGGAGAAAACCACTAAGTATGAAAACCTGGCAGACGATTTGAAAAACCAGTGGAAATTACATAAGGTAGAGGTAGTGTATTTCATTATATCCGCCGAGGGCCTAATAAGTAAGACCTTTTCAAAAAACTTGAAGAACCTTTGTATCTCAAAATCGATTGCCATAATAGGACAACGTGCAGTACTCTTGCAGACGTGCCACATTGTTCGTAAAATCTTATGCTAAGTGAGAGGAGTTGAACTGCTTTCTCATTTTGGCATTATAATATCGACCAGCCTAGGCTGAGATGCTGAATTCAAACGAACATGATAATAATTTAATCATAATTTAACAATATTTAATTTTCTCAAAATTATTCAGAAGTTAAACCACTAGCCACAGCCGTGGGCCTTTTAAGAAACTGGGAATATTTTTATTGAGATTAATTGGGGCAATTAACATTTTGACGAAGGGCAACGAAATATCTTGAAATGGACTATACCTTCCCAATCTATTTCCTATATCTCACCAGTGATTGCAGTAGTTTTGAAGCCTTTTTTAAGCTAATATCTCAAAATTGTGTAATATAATAATTCATTACACCCTAATAATATTCATCAATTTCTAGACTGACCCAGTATTGCTACCATTTTTAAAACCAAACTACAGACATGAACATTTTTTAAAAATTAATAACTGACTTTTACAAATGGGCATTTTAAGATCAGAGATAAAAAATCCACAATTAAAATTTTAAAAATAAAACGATACGCGTAACGATCGATATAACACGTCGTGTACGACCTATTTACAAAAACCTCACGCTGATCGAAAACTCACACCGAAATAAAAGCTTTTTTCCAAAACTAATATACGGCAAAATAACAACCAGGTTATTTTCTCCTCGACTAAGGTAAACACTTTTTGCGAAATCGTAAATCCGAAAGAATATTTATTGTTTTGGTTTCAACCTGCATGTTAGATTAACGAGTAAATTTATACGAAATTAAAAATAGAAAAAGACTCGTTTCCTGGCAATTTGGCCGCCGGCCCAAAACACCTATAAGCTATGGCTTAGAGAAAAAAAAATACGGCTAATGGACGCCAAACCACAAATCAGAAATTTCGAAATGTCATTATTTCTTATTTCGATAACACTTGTTTGAGTTTGGGTTTTGTTTTAAGTTATAACGTTACAAAATCTAATAAAAACATTTATTTTGCCATTTTTTAGTTCACCATTACGATATTAAGTAATGATAAAAAACAGAGAAATTCCGTTTTAATTTTAATTCCATTACATTTTAGTACAACAAAAATGAATGAGAATATCCACCGCGGTTAATATAACGCACTGTATCCTATATCAAGGTATCCCCCAAGCATGTGGTGCAAACGTTTCAAGTTCGTTTAAAGTGGTATTCTAGTCTAGAATTTAATTTTATACATATTCTTACAATTTAAAGATTGATGATTAAAATATATTGATCCATATGATGGTGTCCTGTAGTTGAAAAAAGAGTGTATTGGACATATTGTTACATAAAACTAAGAAAGATAATAAGGTATAGGCAGCAAAGGTATTGGCAAACTAACAGATAAAGTTATTTACGAACTAACTTTATATTATGGTTTGGCTATTCGTCAAAGTCCAGATTCACTTGAGAATATGAAGAATGAAATATAGGTAACTTATAATAAAAGTACTGCCGATGAAAATCCACAACATGAGTATTGCCCTCCTGGTTCATCGAGCTGGTGTAAATGGCAACAAACCGTGGCTGATGATACAGAAAATGACTTTGTCCATGAAAGTCCGCTTCTAGCTGACAATGTATTTGAAGTTATAAAGCATATCTACGAAAATTTGTCACCAGATGATTTATTACGTAGTTTGGAATCTGAAATACAAAATTAATTAATCTTTCAAGTCATTGCTCTGAACGTATGCACCGAAGCATATACACGCAGGAATGCATACAATCTCAATTGAAAATTATATTGCTGTTTGTATTTTTAATGGGCTGTTTAAATTTTTTTAAGGCTTTTTAACAATATTAAACTTGAACTTCGTGCAACACTTTGAGTAATTCTGGTAGCATCATTTCCAACAAGATGCAAAATTTGTTCTTCAACTCTAGGACTTCAGGATTTTTCGCTGTTATCCATATTAATGAAATTTTGTAACCACACTGCAAGTTTCCAAAAGGCTTTGATAAACATGGACCAATGTTTGGCGAGCAAGAAACGTTTCCAGTAAATACGCCTAGTCTCTTCTCCGCAAATAAGAACCATATTGTGATATTAGCGTATAGAATAAATTTCTGGTTTTAAATAGAACATAAATATATGCACATATATGCACGGGTCTCGAAGTCTAATACTTGAAATTCGGTAATTGTGACAAAGGATATGAAATTGAACTATACTTCAAATATGAAAATTATTTAGTGTCTAGTTTTTTAGAAAAATTATATTTCCAACCGTTCTTATACACCGTCTCTTATGGTAGAACGATTTCCGCCACGAAATTTCCTATTTTTTCACTATTAATTTTCCAACTTTATAGAATACAAAATATCTCCTGATAAAGTTAAATATTTGCAGAATATTAGTATACATGGATAATATCGAGTTATCGATATAAGAATTTAAATAATTTAAGTCAAACTTTTTTTTTATCTTTCGATTACTAATATATATCATCATCACCATTATCATCAGCCCGTGTCAATCCACTGCAGGATGAAGGCCTCTTCAGCATGTTTCCAACTTTCACGGTTCTGGGTTTTCCTCTGCCACTCGTGTCCAATACACTTAACGATGTCATCAATCCATCGTGCTTTCGGTCTTATCGCGGACGTTTGCGATCAAGCGGTATCCACTCCAGGATTGCGTTGGTCCATCTGTCGTCCCATCGCCTCGCTTTGTGGCCTGCCCATCTCTATTTCAATTGCTTCACTCTTCCAATGATGTCACAGACTTTCGTTTGTTCCCTCATCCATGCGCAGGATATATATATATATATATATATATATATATATATATATATATATATATATATATATATATATATATATATATTTAAGTATATAATATAATTTTTTATTAAGTTTTAAGTAACTATTTTACGTGTGTAATTAACTATTTTAAGTTTTAGGAAAACAAAAAAAATCATTATTATTTTGAGTCATAAGTATGGCTCGTACTTCTTTAAAATCCTCATGCTTACAGTAGCTTTTCGATGTAGTTTTAATAATGTCGCCATTTTTTAATGCGGAAACCCTTAGGTTTTCCGTACCCTTGTCGTAACAAAGGTTTTTAATTAAAATTATGAGAAAAATCCTTGTTTAAGTTTACGAAAGTACTTTCCCTTACACCCTGTATATTATTACTAAGTTACCTATTATTATTATCTCACTGAGAAATGTGAAAATATTTTTAAATCCTTGTGGTCACATAATTATTACTTCTTCATTTTATCGAATGGTTCATTTCGACATAATACAGTCAGTTAGGATGAGACAAGTAAATATCAAAGTTTATATAGAGTGATATACAGATTTGATTCATTACAGTTACGTACCTTATTTTAACGTAAATTACATTAAAGTGAATGCAGTAAAATTTGTTGTACTTCATTATACCACATTGTCGAGGTTAAACTAAATTAAATTTGAAACGTGATACAATCGGAGGGTAGCGCGCCTGTATCGAAAAGTGTATACCTAAACTAAATAAATGCATCTTGATTGCTTTGATCTGGCCTGGCACATACGCAGATGCTGCAGTATCCAGTAACGTTAACAGCAATAGGTAGAGATCCCCTCGGCCACGGTGAGTCATTCGGCAATCGAGGGGTGCGTATGCGGCTGCTGAGGTGGTGCAGGAATAATATAATGAAAACCAGGCCGGATATTCCAGCAGCAGAACAGGTGGAAAATCACTCTTAAATATTTTTGTTGTATTTTTTATAGTTGGCGGGTGATATTTTTTAACATGAAATAAAACTTGAATTTTGTTTAATATGAAAAAAAATTATTAACACCTGGAAAACTCCCTATTTCAAATGTGAATAGATGGTGAAAATATAAGGTCCTCAATTTAACAATCGGCTCCTATTACCACTGCAGAACGTAGTGTCATTTTTCAGCTTCAGAACGAGACATAATACCAGGTATGTAAATATGAAACCATAATTTTTGTATAGAAATATATATTTATAGAAAATATTTTATTTGAAGCATTGCCCATCGTAATTTTAATGTATAAATATTTTATATATTTAAAATATTTTATTTTATATTTTAAAATATTTTATTTGAAGCAATGCCCATCGCTAGCTATACATTTTCCCCACCTGTCTGACAATTTGTGTACGCCACACCAAAAAAACTGTTGTTCTTTTGAGGTAAACCACTCATCGAGCCATTTTCGTACATTTTCGTAAGAAGTGAAGTGCTGCTCAACAAGTGCATGTCCCATCGATGAAAATAAGTAGTAATCGGGTGGAGCCAAGTCTGGTGAATAAATCGCATACGAAAGTATTTCCCAAACTAAATGCCTCAATAGTTTCCTTAACCAGTTTTGCTGAAGCTAAATCATTTTGTGTTGCATTTTTTGATATTCTGGTCATTTTTCACGCAAAGCTTGAATCAAATCGATCATTTGTTGTCGGTAGCTTTCAGTATTATAAGTTTCGCCAGCTCATAATAGATCACACCCTTCTGATTCCACCAAACACAGGACATTATCTTTTGTGCATAGTGATTTTGCCTTATAGTCGATGTTGATGGTACGCCTGGAGTTACCCATGATCTTTTACGCTTAGGATTCTCAAAGTATATTCACTTTTCATCGCCAGTCACAATTCGGTGCAAAAATGACTTTATTTTATGCCTGTCGAGCATCATTTCCTAAGTGGTTTATCGGGTTTCCTGCTGTCTTTCATTCAGATCATGTGGAAAGCATTTTGCCATCTTCTGGATCTTTCCCATGACTTTCAAACGTATAGAGACGGCTTCTTGTGTCACATTTAATTGATTCGCGAGTTGTTGTTGCGTTTGAGCGTCATCCTCATTGATGATCTTCTCGTCGGTGGTCTTCCACTTCTTCGTTTCTCACGTCAAAATCGCCACTTTTAAATTTGTTAAACCACTCAAAGCACTGTGATTATCAAAAGCATGTTCACCGTAAGTTTCGACAAGTGTTCAATGCGATTCTGCAACAGTTTTCTTAAAAAAAATCGACATGTTAAACGCTACTATAAACTATGCTGTTGTATGAAACTTGTATTGTTGTGATTTCAAAATCTTTGTCAGATAACAACAAGGAAATGGCGCCAATGACATAGTTTGACGGTAACTAAATTGACAGTTAGGACCAATTATGGACAAATTCCGGTTTCATATTTATAGACCTGGTACATGATTTACTACCAATATAACCTGAAAAATTAGTTACAGACGCGATGTCGCTCGAAAAACGACTTAATGCTGATAAGAGCTCGGAGTAACATCTCAAGCTATATCTAAGCATTTACACACCTGGCGAACATTCAAAAAGGGAGTCATTGGGTCCTTTATTAACTTACAGATGAGATAAGAATATAAGCTTTGATGATGTATCATTGCTCTCCAGATTCAAAGAAAAAACTTCCTGCATAAGAATGTGATATATGAGAAAAGTGGATCCTCTATGATAATGGAAAGAGGCAAGAATCGTGGGTTAATCCTGCTGAGCTATCAACCAGTACTGCAAAACCAAATAAATATAACAAGAATATGTTGCTGGATATATTATGGGATCAACTAGGTGTTGTGCCTTATGAGTTGATCCAATCTGGTTAAACGATTACTACTGACCGTTGTCAGCAGCAACTGATTCGTGTTAATGCATTCTGGAGGAGAAAAGGTTTAAACTGTCAAGGGACGAGCGAAAGTAATTTTACGTCAGGAGAACGCACGGCCACATATCCATAAAAGTATCTGGAAACGACCGTTTTGGGCTGGGAGACTTTATTAAACCTATTGTATTCTCCAGACTTGGATCTCAATGACTTTATCACCAGTTTAGGTCAGGAAAGATGGCAAAAGTGTATAGAAAGCTGGAAAGATTACTTCGAAGAATATTTTGCCATAAATAAGTGTTAAAGTTAGTCAAAAAAGGCCGAGAATGAAAATGAGGACTCTTAAATTATGTAAATACCTGTTTTAATTTTTACCTGTTCGAAATAATCTAAATATGACTGATTTTTATGAAATCTCTATCCTAATTTTTATCTCATTTTTGATATGTATTACGGCCTGTAGATAAACATAATAGGTCCACGCAGAAACCTTGTGTCTGATCACCTCCTAATGGCTCCTGGCTACCCCGGTATGACAAGTAGATTTCGATTAAACGAAAAGAGGTTATAAATGAGCGCATATACATCATAGTGGATTAAGGTACAGTTTTCCATTTGCAATGCAAACACCATTTTATGTTGCCTTGAAGGGTTGAGCTTCAATTACATACTTCAGTTCAGATGGTAAATTTGAATATTAACTGTACCTTATTACGCTGGTGTTGCTTGACAGATGAGCGTTTTTTTTACCTTTTAGTGTATTTGTATCAATCAAGCTTTCGACAAAATAAGAGATTATTTATGAAACGACTAGATATTTATAAATTTCCGATGTTTATTAAATATTACACCTGCTTCTTAAGTATTAATTCATACAGCCAAAAATAATATAATTCTTCAAATTTCTATTATTAAAAAAATCATATATAAATACAATAAAAACAATACAATGTATAAACCAAAAATATTAAGGTAAAACAAAAGCTTTTGCGTTTTTGAGGTACTTATGGAGATTATTCCCCGAAATATAGGCACTTCGGAACCACGAAAAGTTTTTGGCTGCGAAAAACTTGGCACAGCCAGGTTTTGCCTCTTCTTCAGCCTTGAATTGTTTTTCTCGCAAAAAGTGAGCCTTGGACCGTAACAAGTAGTAATTCGACGGAGAGAGGTTGGGACTGTATACTGAGTGAGGAAGAAATTCAAAGGAAATTCATTGGAAAGAAGTCCAATTTCATTTTTGTGATGGTCAGATGTTAAATGTATGGTTTTGCGTTGTCCAGGAGGACTTTTTTACGGTAGGACAAAATTGAATATTTTTCGGCCAGAACGGTATCCACTCTCTCAAACTGAGCTTAGTAGAGTTTTGAATTTATCGGACCACCATCAGAAACCAACTCAAAGTGAATTATGCCATAAGAATTCCACCAAACACACAGCAGGGTCTTGTTGAAACATTTTTCTCGTCTTGGTACTGGAAGAACTGGTTGTCCGAGCATAACCCATTACTTCACGTCATTAGGTATGTAAATATTCCCATCCTCATATTTTATTTGGTACACTACTGAAACTCAAAAATACCTGCCTTCAAAATCCGTTTTTTATAATCCTAGTTAAATTAATTTTTATGGCCCTAGTTATGTGGGAATAGAAGGAAATGAGTTGACTAACTCTTAAACCAACTCGTCGCCACCGAGAATGCACAATTCGACCTCCCTCTTAACTTTCAAGATGCTTTTTCTCACCTGAAAAGCATTGTGAGAGATTTGTTTCAGTTTAATTGGGTATCAAACTCACTTTTTGACAATTTCCTCCCCCATTTCTTGATCATGCATACTCTACTGCCGGTTTTTGGTTCATTGGGTATTGCTGGTTCTCCCACAGACACTTTCTGCAAAAGGAGACCCCACTGACTTGTAACTGTTATGTTCGTTTCTCTGTAAGTCAAATCTCTGTAGTTTGCCAACACTTCCACATTACCTCGAGCGATTATTTCAAAAGAAAACATATATTCACTTCATTATAATTTGAGAAGAGCGGTTATGCTTGATAAAATATAAATTAAGGATGATATACCATATAATTATTCTTTGTTCTGACTTAAAAGTGTATATCATATCAATTTTAAGTGTAACACAACTATTTACGTTTTTTCTTGTGTTTATAAATGAAGGATTATACTTTACTCCTCAGAGTTTTAATTCGATTTCAACTTTTTGCCCCGACAAATAATCATTCTATCTTCAGTATTAAAATGATTCCACTGCGAAATATCCGGTCGATAGTTTATACTGAAATAGGTCGCGAAATTAAAGTAATTTTAAGACATTATTTTAAAAAAGGCCTCGAAGCATCTGATGCTGGTGGTGAGATTTGCGAAATAAAGAGAGAAAGTGCTGTATCAATGCAAAACGCTCAGCTCAGACAAAAATATTAGCAGCTTAGCAGTCCTAGCTCTTAGCAGCTGTAGCTACGGATCTTAGAACAATCGTTACGAAATTGTCAGGGGCATTAGAAGTATCACACATTTGCAAGGCATAGGAATGGTGCCAAAGTTCTGTAGAAGCATCCCTTATGAAAAATGTAACCACAAAAAAAAGAAATATATCTGTTACACCCTAGCATGTTACTTTTCTACCTATTTCATTCTGTAAATAACAATAATATATTTTATCTTTACATTATGTAGGGATAAGGGGGGGTCAATTGAACCATGCGCCAATTGAACCAATCGGCTTAAAAATTCGATAAAAATAAAATAAAATAAAACGTCCTCTTAGAATTATATTCTAATATTATTGATTGATTTGTCCGTTACTTTGTGACAGTTCATTTTTTAAAAAAAGAATAAAACAATTTTTTTTTACTTTGTTATCTATCACTTTTATTTTTAAATACATTTTTTTTTACCACCTCATTACAAATAAATATGTTGCATATAACTCTATGATCCACCGAGTTTTCACAATTCCACTATCTGAAAATAACAGAAAAATAGAACTGCAAAAAATAAAACTAATAGCACAAAATAATGGTTTCAAAAAAAAGAAATTAGTTAGCTAATAAATAAAAAACGGAAACAATTACTAATTCATCAAGTATATCCAAAAGTAAAACAAACAAATGATAAAAAGTACTGTAAAATTTCATATTTCGGTCCAATTTCAGAACAAATAGCTCGCTCTTTGAGGAAACATAATTTGCAAATAGCGTTTAAAACCATCGAGTCAATCAGTAAATTAATTTTTAATGCCAAAGATAAAACATCAGCAAATACAAAATCTGGAGTTTATATGTTAAGTTGCAACGAGTGCAGTAGCTGCTATGCTGGACAAACGGGCAGAAAGTTTCAGACCAGATACAAAGAACATAAATCTGCATACATATTAAAGAAATAAAACTCTAATTTTGCGAACCATTTCATAGATACCGGACATATATTTCCCGGGATTACAAATTCGAAAATTTTACATACAGCGCCCAAAAGCAAAAAATTAAACATTTTAGAAGCTATTGAAATTTATAAATATAATAAACATCCGTCTAGACAGCTATTAAACGATCAAACGGATCTCCGAAATTCCCCACTATTTAAAATATTGTAAAAAAATATCACCCCAATAATAGTATAAAAATAGGTACATAGAATAGATAAACAGCTGTAAAACCTTAATTTTAAAGTAGTGTTTGAGAATGTAAAGTCGTTTTACGAAACTATAATCACCCAAATTTTGTTTAAAAATAAAAGTGATAGATAACAAAGTAAAAAAAATGTTTTATTCCTTTTTTAAATATTCTAATATGTTAACCCATGATTTGCCCAAACTTTGGAACCTTTGTGACGAAGTTAATTTTAAAAAATTTAAATTTTGGTGTTTATTGGCATGTAAGCTTTTTTTAACCCTCGACAAAATTTTAAATAATATTTCAATTTTTAAATATAATCATAAAATTTCAGTTGAAATGTCGCCATATATCTATATTTTACAAACTTCTAACTTGATTTATAGCGAAATAATTTTTTATTCACTAATTACCACAATAAAATCAGATGGGATCAATTGAATCATCAATCGAAGAGGTGGTTGAACCATCGAAAGCATCAAACTTGCGCGCGCACCTCAAACTCACGCGAAAAATAATTATAAAGCTAAACAATGTAGCACGTGTTATTTTGGTGTTTTGTATTGAATAGTTTATTTATTAAAGGTTGTCAACATTATTCAGTAATTGTGGCAAGTAAAGAAAGATCGAATTATTATTATCATCATTCAAAACCAACAGTTAATGGTTAATTATTTTGTTCATATATTATTTTTTCATTTTTTGCCAAAGCAAATCGATGAAATGCACCAAAATATGCGGCGCATGTGCCCGGCTTTAGTTAACAGGAGGGGGCCAATTCTCCTCCATAACAACAGTCAGCCACATGTCTTAATGATCACGCGACAAAAGCTGCATGAGCTGAGCTACGAAACTCTCAACCATCCGTCATACTCGCCAGACCTCTCGCGTGTCGCGATTACTACTTTTTCAAGTATCTCGATAACATCCTGCACAAGGAATGCTTTAAAATCAAAAGGATGCAAAATCTGCCTTCAACTACTTCGTCGCCTCCAGGACTCCGCAATTTTGCGCAACCGGTATAAATAAACTTTTGTTTCTCGTCGATAAATGTGTTAATTGTAGTGCTTTTTATTTCGATTAATAAAGTTTTGTTTGAGCTGAAATATGGGCATTTCAATTTAATAGTTAAAAACCACAGAGGTTAGTAAGGCTAATATTTCGTAGAAAATATCGATAAATTAATGATAATTCCTGCCGTTCTGTATAAAAAGGCAAAATACAGATGTCGCCTCGGTAATAATAAAATAATGTCCCCGTTCTTAGCATACCTAATCGAATTCCAAAAAAAATCCGACCGAAAATGTCTTTTCCATTCGTTTCCTGCAAAACCTTTTCTTTCTAAGCTCGCCCCAATTTAAATCATCCTATTTACCATAAGAATGATTGACGTTTACAAAATTATTTCAAATTTCCTTTTAATTTCATACATCGCAAGGCCCAACGGAATCCCTGGAATTGTAAATAACATTAAAAGGGAATTTCCCTATGAATGGCTTTGACAAGGACGGCGACGGGATCTCTTGTTGTATAGCACCTGCGAAAATTAAAACCGAATTGCTCATTCACACCATCTGCTCTTCCATTAGAGGCGTCACTCAGAACGTCACAGACAGAAAAGAACACCTCACCTTATTTCTTTACGGCGAAAAATTTAATTTCCTGACGAAATTTCCTCGGGCGACATCAGAAGCAACTTAAAACATTAGCACACCGGCTACACGGCGGGAAATTTTCGTCTTTTTTATATCATAATGTTGAAAGCAATTCGCAAACGAAAAATGTTAAAATACGAGGTAATAAATGTAAAAACATTGATTCATTCCAATATTCGTTCGCATATTCTCTTTATTGAAGTTTAAAGATTTTTGTTTTTGATATTTATTCAAATTTCAAAAGATCTTAGATACAGTTCAATAGGTAGTTTTTAAATTTATTATTACTTACCCTGTTATTGTTATGATTAGAGACTTTATTATTAAAAAAGATAAGTGAATAAATAATTTCAATTACTGCAATTTATAGAACTATCACAGTACATAAAATTGGAACCTGTATACTTGAACGTTTTTTAAATAATAAATTCAACTGAGGTAGTCGATACTTGATCGTAATTCATTTTAAATAAATAAGCAAAGATTAATATCTAAAAATTTCCACTATATTAAAATGGGATGTGTAACAATTGTTTCGACACACAGTGCTTTTTTCAAATACAAACTATGCTAAACAAACAGTGAGAAAAGTAATTACAACCTAAAGTGTCCATCGACCTAATAGTACCATAAAAAAAAGGTAGTAGGAAAATCAATTTTTTTTTTGTCAACGTCTAGGAGGGCAATATAAGTAATAACGGTGAACCATTCAAGTCTAGCGGGTCATTTAATAAAATATTAAAATTTTTTCAATTCAAAATTCAAATTTTTCAATCAAAATTCAAAATTTTTTGGATTTATTCTCATTATGCAATAATTTAAAATTATTATTGAAAGTATGCTTTTCTAACATTAAGTGGTTAGCATAATGAGAATTATTTTGTTGTTTAATGTAACTTCTTTTATGTTCGTTGAGCCTAGTAGAGAAAGATTTTCCTGTTTGTCCAACATAGACTTTTGGACACGACCTGCACTCAGTTAAATAAATTCCTGATTTATGCAGTTTATTTGTCTGACTTTTATTGTTTTTAATGAGGTGTCCTAGACTATTTGTTTGTTTTAAAATTTGTTTGTTTTGGATAAATGTCTCGACACTAATTTGGTAACTTTTCCAGTATATGTAATTATTTTGAACGCTGCATTTTGATATTATTGACTGGATATATTAAATTAATGGTTTTATTATAACTTTTTTTATTAATTATTTTATTTATAATGTTTGGGTCGTATCCGTTATTTACTGCGATCTGTTTGATGACATTCAATTCTTTATTATAATTATCTAATGACATGGGGATATTTAACAATCTATGTATAAAAGAGTTAGGAGAGCCAAGAAATTGAAGAGTGGACGAGAAAATGTGGTAACCGTAAGTCACAATCGACGTCTCAGGTCAAGTGTCAGTACTGACAACATTAGTGCAGTTCGCGACCTTAAGTGATCGGCGGGTCACTATTAATGAAAGCTCTTTAAAGGTGGGTATTAACTTTGAAAGTGCTCAAACAATCATCTGAAATCATATTGCCTTCAGTAAATCTGTGTCCAATGGGTTCCGACGTTGTTGACCGAAGATCAAAAAAACATCCAATTGCAAATCAGTAAGAGACTTCTGAATCAATTTCGGCTGGAAGGAGAGACTTTTTTGAAGCGTATCGTGACATGTGATAAAACGTGGGTGCATTACTACACTCCAGAATCAAAAATGGCGAATAAGAAATGACGAATAAAAGATGAAACCTGGTCTGTAAAGACCAAAACCCGTCTCTCAGCCGGTAAGGTTCTCGCAACCGTCTTTTTTTTTCGACTGAAAGGAAGTTTTGTTGATTGATTTTCTACATGATCGACATACGGTTAATGCTGCCTACTACTGTCAGCTGTTGGAGGCAACAAAATCTGCTTACAGGTGCAAAAGACGCGGCGTCACCATCGGAGACGTGCTCCTGCTCCATCACAATACCAGATTAATATGCCTTGGGTAACCCTTGAACACCTTCCATACAGCCCAGATTTTTCACCCTGTGATTATTTTTTATTTGCACCCTTGAAACAGTGGAGGGGTACAATTCGACAACGATCAAGATGTTGAGGACTTCGTGCACAATTGGCTATTGACCCAAACTCAAAGTTTCTACGAGCAAGGAATTCACAAGCTTCCAAACCGCTGGAAAAATGTGTAGAGTGTAGAGGAGACCGTCGAAAAATGATCAATAGTTTTTTTTGTATTATTTTATAAATAATAAATATGTATAAAACAATTCCGGTTTATTTTTGAATCACCCTCGTATATGATACATACATCTAATAAACTGTTCAAAAAGTAGAAATTAATATTTGGTTGGCAATCCTTGGCTCATCTTTAAATAACTAGACATGGTTTCGATTAACTTTTGATACTATTCAGGTGCTAGTTTTTCTAACTCAGTTTAAATTACTCAGCATTAGAAATTTGATGACTTCTAACTGCAATCTTTAAATGGTACTATAAATGTCATGTACTATAAATGTCATCACATTTAGGTCAGGAGATTATGGAGAAATTTCCATATCTTTGGGGCAGTTATACAACAATCAGGTCTTAATTTTCTGCGCTTTATGCATGGGATTGATGTCCTGTAAAAGATAAATCGTTCTTAATTCCCAATTTTTGAGCACTTTGTTTTAGGTTTTGTCTTAAAATGTTAAGATCAACATTTTGGTTCATAATCGCTTCAATAAAGTGTAAGTTATCAGGACCTTTGGCGAAAATGCACCCTTATACCATTACGGAGCCACCACCATGTTTTATAGTCGCTCAACGTAATGTCAAAAACATTTACGGCGCACAAAATTTGTGTGTGGACGCGTTGTTGTAGTGAAATTAATATTTTTAGTTTCAAAAAAGATACATACATGACGTGGCTATATTAAAAATTATTATTTAGTAATTTATTATTTAGTTAGTAACTAATTATAGTCAAAGTATGTCCCAGCATATTATCATGTTGAAGAAGTGTGCTGCATTCATAATAATGGACAATTTAGTCAAGAAAAAGAAAAAAAACAGAAAAAGGCGTTATTGAACGAAGTATTTGTACCAAAATAGAAAACTATAACACAAAAAATAAGTATAAAAACTGAAAAATATAAACTTTATTTTTGAGGCTTGTTGAAATAACCGAATCAACCATAACCTACAAACATCCCACTACACACAGAGACGGAATGGGACGTACAACACAGATATTTATTGGCTATGTTTGGTAACTTTGCGTTGTAAATATTTTCGCCGCGCACAGTAAATTCAACACACACGCAATTTTTTATTAATGTGGACCCAGCTGAATAAGTAAGAGTCGCTGTTAACAAGTGTTTAACAGGAAAATAAATTGCCATTTTTACAAGGGCACTGATGCCCTTCGTTTTCGATTCACAAAATATATTGCATTTGCAGATTATATTGAAAAACACACGTATTTCATATATTGCAGATATTTTCTTTTATGAAAATGATTATCAATTTTAATCACGAGAGCATCCTTGCAACGAGGCCCTGACAGCCGTTTTTAAAATAATATTTTTAAAGTTTACTTCAGGTTCAGTAACAGACATTTTTCAAAAAGCAAAAAGTATGGGAAAAACTGAGACTCATATATTATGGATTAACGTTCATTTTGTCAGAATGATCAGGAGGTTATCCAAAAAACTAAATGCAATTCTATCAGAAACGAAGGGATGCTCCCCATTTTTCCTTTATCGACATATATTTCATCAACGGCAGCTGCAATTCAATCCCAAAGATACACCAAATCAATCCCCCCGATACACGGATGGCATATCAATGATTAGTCCAGGTGTAATTAAAGCTGTATTTCTATTTTTACATTTGGCAGATCCTATCGCATTACGTGCTACAGTCGCGCATAGTCAAAAATAAAAAGGTCTGTATCGTCTGAAAGATTCTTCTAGTATTGTAAGAGATTTGGTCTTAGAAAAAATGGAAGCAGCAGAAAAAATACCAATAAGTTATTCAATAATCAGAGAAAAGGCACATAAATTGTATTCACATTTTTCATCGATTTAGTAACGAACAGATCAAATTTCAAGGTTCCAATTGTTGGTTCAGTACATCTAAAGTTATGAAAATATATAAATATATATATATATATATATATATATATATATATATATATATATATATATATATATATATATATATATATATATATATAGGAAAGGAACGTCCTAATCATCTGCACGTTCGTGGACTTCAAGAAAGCACACGACTGCATCGACCGAAAATCTGTAGTCAACATTCTAGAAGACCAAAGACTCGACCCCAAAACACTACGATTGATCAAGCAGACACTGACTGACACAGTCTCTAAAGTGAAATTTATGGGAGAAATTTCCGAACCCTTCCTGATTATAACTGGAGTACGCCAAGGAGATGGGTTATCCCCACTCCTCTTCGACTTGGTCCTGGACAAAGGCATAAGGGAATAGGAAAAGGAACTGAAAAATCAAGGACACTGGAAACCAATACGACTCAGACGAACCAAAAACAATATAGAAATCTCATGCCTAGCCATACATAGCAGTTCTCAAGGAATGTGCAGAGAAAGTTGGCCTACAAATCTCCTTTCAAAAAACCGAATTCTTTTACTCAAAATTAGATGTCCAAAATTTGTCCAAAAAAAGGTCACACATTTCGAGATCCTCGAACAAGAGGAGAGAAGATAGCACAGAAGACTCGACTACAGAAGATGAAAAATGGATATTGTGGAACCCAGCGGTTGGGATTACTTGACACTCAGCTACTGTTGTCTCATTGGACGCTGTCCAAAGAAATCTAACATTACATATATACGCCGTGCGACGGGGAGTCGGCGAGAGTATAGGTTGCTGTCTGTGGATATATATATATATATATATATATATATATATATATATATATATATATATATATATATATATATATATATATATATATATATATTAGTCGTTCCTTTCACCCGCTCTCCAGGCGTTCAGCTTGAGCCCAGCTGGTGACGGCTTAAGGCTAGAAATCGGTCCTGGGAGACGCTTACTGGCGCTTTGGATTGCGGATAAGGGAGAGACAAAGCACCAACGTGGAGCGCGGGTGTATTTTCATTGTTTTTAATATCTTTCTCCACGAGCCCACTTCATCACTATGTATATATATATATATATATATATATATATATATATATATATATATATATATATATATATATATATATATATATATATATATATATATATATATATATATATATATATATATATGTATTTTTAAATACAGAGAGGACTACCATACGAACCGTGTCTCGTTTGATTACTAGAAGGAAAAATTCAACATCTTGAGACCATTTTCGTTCTTTAAGAACTCATCAGTTAAGCCTGGATATCTTTCTCTCGAAGTAAATGAAGCAAATGAACCACACCCAGTCGTCTTTAATTTCGAAAATCGGATAATTTAAATTTGTATGATAAAAATGTATTTTGAAAATACAGTTACGTAAGTAGTAACTAAGTAAGTGGTAATTTTATAATTAATCGCATAACGTCCGAATTACATGGGAAACAGCATCAGCAGAGAGAGACAGAGTGGCTACTGAATATTATCGTGAATAATTTTTAAATTTTATTTCTGAAAATAGCTTTAAGTAAGATAAGTTTTTAATAACTGCTTGACATTTGAAACGCATGTGTAATAAAACATTTATTTTTAAAAAGGAAAAATCCCCACCAAGTTTCAAAACACCAAAATATAGAGTAAAACTACTTTTGTGCTAAAATATTTGAGGAAATTTAAACAAATTTATGATGTTTTGTAGGACACAGAATCGCCGTGTATTAATATAGAAGGCTAAAGAATATCTGATAGTTTTTTGGGGCACAAATAGGAAAACATGGTTGACTGGAAACATGGATGTCAACTCTATACAAGTTTGACCTCAACCATGGCTATTAATTTTTCTGAGGAATTGTTGAAGAATTATGAGTTTTATAGCTGTTCAAATAACCCAACTTATAGCTGCACCGTATTCCGCATGCTGAGCATTTAAGGTTGTTTGCCTTTTGGCTGTGACTTTTTGGCAATTATTTTCCTCAGAGCTCCTCATGCCATTTGGGTCTGTGGTTTAGCGTTTTTTTCCATTCAGACACGCTTGAGATAGGGTTGTTTAGAGGCAATTTTATGACGTCTTTGTCATAAAATGTCAGATTTCAATTCTTGTTCTTGGATTCGTTATAAAAGATCTGCTTCAACATCCTAGCGTCCTGCATCTTTTGGCAATTACCAGCTACTTCAGCTGAGATAGGATTGCATGCTCAAACTGTTAGTTTATTCAACTACCTCGACATTGGTCTAATAGTCTTGCCATTTACGAACTGTTCGTATTTGAAAATGGCACTGTGTGTCGAAACAATTGTTATACGTACAATTTTAAATATCATGGAAATTGTAGATATTAATACTTGTATAAATAATATATTTTACATTTATAGTTCTTCTTTACTTTATTATCTTCATGTTTTGTTCTTTGATTCGTTATAGAGGATCTGCTTCGACATCCTAGCATCTTTTCGCAACGACCTAATTTCACCTAAGATGGGATTCCATGCCATTTATTCTCAAGATTAAATAAATAAAATTTAATAAATAAATAAATAAATAAATAAATAAATAAATTTCTCGAATTGCTTTATTTGCTTCCGATACAGGATCCAGGATTCAGTTCCATAAAGTACAGTGGGAATTATAATGGCATTGCTGATTTTAACCTGTTCCTTTAAATATGTTATTATCTGTAATAAAATGTCGAATAAACTCAGCAGAATCGTGTTTAAAAAGCTCTAAGCAGAATTGAGAAGAAATCCTCTTTGGACTGATGTTTCGTCTCTGGCGTATGATGGTGAATATAGGTTTCATCTACTATTATGAAGCATTAAAGAAACTAAAAAAAAATAGTTGATGTCTGTAACGATTTTGTCGGCCGTAGAGATTAAACAAAGTACTTTATGACAGTTCGAATTTCAATTTGATCCATTTTTTAGAAAATGTTAAAATTTGTTTTCTTCATTCAAACGCCACAAATAAGAAACTAAATGCATGCGTCGAAAACTTTGCAACAGGCTTTCTAATTAATCATACTTGACAAGTATCATGCCCATTTGGTCATAATTGCGCCTAAACCCTCATACTTCAATTAATCTAATTCGTATTTAAACCCATGTTAAAAACAAGCTATCCAACAATGAGTAACATACTACCAAAAACAAAAGTGAAGATCCACAATTAATAATTCGTGTAAGGTTAGAACATTTACACAATAAAAAAGATGAGTGCGACTAACAGATGGAAAATATGCCGTTCGAATTCTATCGAATTAATTAGTAAATTTTCCGGATCGCAGGTAAATTTGCAAATTGTTATGTAAATCTGCGTGTCACTCTAATTGAAATTTAAATAATTAAAACCAAAGTCAAACAGACAGTAAATAAAATCGTCCACAATACATAAAATTCAAACCAACAAGTCAGTGACAAATAGAGCTGCCGCCTACTATGTGGAACGACAGACCGAATATAAATTTATTTGGAAGATTGAAAAAATAATCGAAATAAAAAAAAAACATACTTGTCTGTCGTGTCTTGAATGTCTGCAAATATGAGTTTGAAATTCATTTATAAAAAATATGCTGGTGTAGGTTGAGGCATCGTTTTTCTAGATCTCATCATAGTCGAAACAAGTTAATATTAAGTGTAAATTTTCATGGAAAATGCTATGGTTTCATTTGATAGTTCCAAAGGAATCAATACAGTAATTTCGCTAAACCGTTTCTTAATATACATTTTTCATATATATATATATATATATATATATATATATATATATATATATATATATATATATATATATATATATATATATATATGGTACTGTTGTCTCGTTGAACGCAGTCCAAGGAAGTTGGAAATCTCCATTTATAAGCCATCCGACGAGAAGTCGGGCGAAAATAGAGGTTGTTTGATTGTGGAGAGGGACTCCTTATTCTTGGCGAGAGAGCATATGTCAGTACCCTGATGAGTCTAACCACCAACAGACGAAATATGTGCCCTCCAATGTAAGGGATGGGTGGGACTTTGTCCCACACAAGCAACTAACCATTGCTCATGCACAATTTTAAATATCGTAGAAATTTTAGATATTAATCTTTGTTTGAATAATACCTTTATAGTTCTTCACTGTAATAGCTTTTTGAATTAAAACAATATCGAAATCAGAAAACGAATTTTCTTATGGTCTTAAAGCTGAAAAACATGGAAAATATGAAAACAAAATTGCCTAGAAGGTTAACGTAATGGAAACAATAAAAAAATGTAATAATTTAATAAAAGATAGAGGAAATGAGAATATCAGTTAAAGTAAAGTAGGCGAAAGTATGGCTTGTTTGGATTGTGGGTAGAGTTTCCCTATTTTTGACGAGAGAGCATATGTCGGTACACTGATGAGTCTAACCACCAATAGAAGAAACATATGCCCTCCAATGTAAAGGCTAGGTTAGGTTAAGAGGCTATATATATATATATATATATATATATATATATATATATATATATATATATATATATATATATATATATATATATATATATATATATATTTATATATATATATATATATATATATATATATATATATATATATTATATATATATATATATATATATATATATATATATATATATATATATATATATATATATTTATATATATATATATATATATATATATATATATATATATATATATATATATATATATGATGATTACAAAATTATTACGTAAAGCCTAGAAATGAAAGCGAGTGGCAATGAAAACAAAAAATCGATCCAACCAAGGTGACGGTATAGTAGGCCCAATTTTAGCCTTTTTGACTAGGTGCATCCGTCTCTTTCGGATCAAAACTGGAAAATAGAAAACACGACCGTCCCGTAATGAATGTTTTCGCTGGTTTCGCAATTACATAGTTTAATTTGAATGTAATTTATAATTCTGCATTGTCATGCATGTGATGCGCGCCCAGTCCGCTAAATGGACGGATATTTCGTTATACACGGCGGAGGTAAATTGTAGGTACGGACAACGGTGCAGTAAAAACACGCCTGACGGACCGTGAAGTTCTACGTGCTCTGCACACTGTCGCGTTGATAAATATGAACGCTGACCGAATCTCCGCATAAATGTATTTGCAGGAGACAACATGTTCACTGTTTCAGCTCATCTGTACAAAAGCAAATCGGACAAATTTGAGCTATTGGTTTTTTTTCTACAAATGATAGCACAGGGCCGGGGCACGTGTCAGGCTAATATTTTAATTATTTATAACTTTTAGAAGAAACAAAACAGATTTATTTATATATATATATATATATATATATATATATATATATATATATATATATATATATATATATATATATATATATATATATATATATATATATATATATATATATTAATTTCGACCTTAAATTTTATGTTAATTAATTTTTGCAAATTATGTCAATCAAATGTGAGCCATTTGCACCAATACAACTTGCTTTTTTATTACATTTTCCATAATTTTTGTTAACATATCTGGTGTTAAATTTTAACACAAATATTATTCTTGAGTTGTATGATTTTAGGCTTATTTATGTAAACCTTTTCCTTAAAAAATCCCAATATAAATAATCTATTAGCTAATTATTAATTTTGCATGAAAATTGTCAATTTGATGGAAGTGATTTATGATCATATTTGCGGTCAGATTCTTGATACGCGTGGAGTATCAAATATCCAAAAATAAGCCAATTTTAATTTTTGAAGTTTTGCATTATGGAGCATTTTTTTTAAGGAGTCCTAGAGCCGCGGTTAGTTATCTCAAACGGTTTCCGAGATATCCGCTGAAAACCATAAACAAGGAGAGTACAATTTTGGCAAACTGTCCAATTAAAAAAAACATATCTCGAAAACTAAAAAAATAAAGCAAATTGGATACGCGTGGTTTGGAGTGACAAATATCCATAAACGACCCAATTCTGATTTTCCAAGTTTTGAATTTTGGAGTGAAAATTTTCCATAGGGGTAATCTAGAAAAATTTTGGAAAACGATAAGTCGCCGAATCCCTGTGAAAATACGTTACCAAATAGAGAAGACTACGGGGAATTGAACGCCAACTAGCGTAGTTCGCCATGTCGAACGGTTTCCGAGATATACCCAGAGAACCATCGGAAAAATGTAATTTTGGCAAACCAATTTTTGAAAAATCATATCTCGAAAAATAAAAGAGATAAAGCAAATTTGCGCCAGATTCTAGATAGGCATGGTATCTAGAAATACATATCCAAAAATAAGGCGATTTTAATTTTTGAAGTTTTACATTTTGGAGTGAAAATTTTCTAAAGGGTATAACTTAACTTACTAAGGGTAAAAAATTTGGTAAACCGTAAGTCGTAAATCCCTGTGAAAATACGTTACCATATAGAGAAAATTGCGGGGAATTGAGCGCGGCAGGCTTAGTTCGCTATCTCGAACGGTTTCCGAGATATTCGCAGAAAACCATCGGGAGAATGCAATTTTGGCGTGAGGCAAGTGATCAAGCGTTGAAAAATCATATCTAAAAAACTAAAAGAGATAAAACAAATTTGTGGCCAGATTCTTTGATACGCGTGGTTCGGGGTCTCAAATATATATATATATATATATATATATATATATATATATATATATATATATATATATATATATATATACAGGCACAGGTATAATGATGGTAAAAACTGAGACTTTTGCTCGACGGAATATTAATTAACTTAATAAAGAGTACATAATATTCATCTATTTTGACCTCGTATACATTTTGGCTCTATACCAATGTTATCAACAAGGTAAAATTCGCATCTACTAAATCATTTTTGTTGATTTATATGAAGTAAACACAAGGGCATTACTTTATTTTAATGACTTTCTGCCTCATAACAAGAGACCATATCGCTAATTGTGTCTCATCAAATGCTATTTAAAAACAAAGCTCTTTTGTAAAGGTATATTAACTGAAAGCAGAGGATTTTCGAGGTATAATTTATTAGGTGCGTTAAGTTAATTGGATTGCGCTCGGATTTCTCTCTTGTTTTCTCGCTCTTTTACTAAAAAACAAACTGAAATATGAAAAACATGATACCCCTACAGTCATTCCGATTTTAAATTTAAAACAGAAATGAACTAAATTACTGTTAAATTATATAAATGTATATGAAAATACCATGCACTTTTAGATTATGGATCTGCAGGATTCGTGAAACAAAAGAACTATTTCAGACTTTGAATAACCAACTTTTCCCATTGATGCAACATCCTCTTATTGACATACTTTTTCTAAGGGCCAGAAAATGGATTGAATTAGATGAGCTTTTTCACGCGAATTTTTTTGTTTGGTATCTAAGACTTAGTTTATCTGAGACTTCTAAGTATTTCAGTCTATTTAAGACTCGTTTGGTATCATGCACTCGCTCAGCCTCATGCACTCCCCACTAAAATGCATCCAGTATATTCAATAAAAAAATGTTATAGGTTCAATCCTCGCATAATCAGCAACGTCATCTTTGAATTAATATATGCATTAAATATTGACACATTTGGGCATTAAACGTTGGAATTTCGAGATACAATCTGGGTCAACAAGAGGGTCCCAAACCATTCAAAATCCAGCCCCGTTTCAGGGTACAATCTTAGGTAAAATAAGTAGGAGCCCGAGAGCTGGCTTAAAAATCCGATTAAAATCTATGTCTACGTCGAGACACAAATGTCTCTTGTTCGTCCATAATAACATAAATCCTGACACTACCATATAAGCGCCAATCTAAACATGAAACAAACAATTGACAATAGGTTTTAATATAAATTGAATAAAACTGGAATAATTTAAAGAGTCTATGGTAATGAAGCAATAAGCCACAAGAATATTTTAAATGGTTTATGAGTTTTTGTGATGACAGAGAGAGTCCTGAAGACGATTCCCAGCCAAGTCCATCAACGACAGTTCGAACTGATGGAAACTTTTAAAAATGGGGTGAAATTTTTTGAAATGATTATCTACCAAGCCCATTAAGAAGCTTACTGACAATCCAAATTATATGGTTCAAACCATTTTAAAAAAAAATTGGGAAAAGGCACGATCAGCGAAAAGCTAAATCACCAAATTTTCTGGATAAAAAAGTATGCTGGTGCTCGATTATCATACGTATTGATGCTATGCGACTTTTCGCTGGTGAGACAATTCCAAAATAAGAACCAAGTACGTTTCAAAATTTTTTTCAATTATTCCAGTGTAATCATCATCAAGGGTTGAATCATTTCTACCGAAATGGTAATGGCTATTGAAGATGTTCCAATCCCTAAATCACTCAGCATTCCCTTTTGTTTCTTTCTCATACGACGGTAGTCTGAAAAGTTTCCATCCTCGGCATGAAGATGGCGTTACTCGTCAAAAATATTCTGGTAATATAATTACGCATGCGTTCAAAGAAACCCTTGAACATTTCAGCCATATTAGATGCTCAGTTATTGATTAACAGTCATTTATGTTCAGTAGATGTTAGTGTTTCTGTAAAGATGGAGAAGATCTAATACCGAGCCGATATTAAATTCTTGCATTTGAAAGGCAATACGCAAATTAAAGGCGAAATGTATGTTATTTCAAATGCGCCTTTCAAATGCAAGAATTTAATGACGTCTCGATATTCGATACTTTCCATCTTTACAGACACACAAACATTCACTGACTGTTAAACAACAACTGAGGATCTAACATGGCAGAAATTTTCAAGGTTGTATTTCAACGCATGTGCAATTATATTGCCAGAATATTTTTGAGGATTAACGCCAATTTTATGTTGAGGCTGAAAACTTTTCAGTCCACCCTCATAGTTTGTGGTACAACTTGGTAATTCATACTACGATTTTCCATGTATTTCTACTGTTGAAAAAAAAAATTTTTTGCACTGACTGCTTTTTCTTCTCATCTTTTTCTGGATCTTCTTCTGGTACGAGGGTTGCTATTTACTTATATAAAATTTCATCTCAGTTAAACAATGGAATTAACCCGCGAGAATTTTCGTGAGATGATTAACTACGACTGTCGACGTGGTTTATCTCAACAACAATGCATCGATCAACTCACTTCGACTTTTGGCGATGAAGCACCATCTAAAACCACTGTATATCACTGGTTTAGTTAATTCAATCGTGGTCATCGTTCGCTCACGGACGAATATAAAGAAGGTCTTCCAAAATCGGTTCTTGTGCCAGAAACTGATGCAGCAAGATCGTCTCGTTACATACCATGAGATTCGGGTATCAAGAGATTCAGGATACAACACAAGATTTTGCATGAACATTTAGCCCTGAAAATGATTTGTGCGTGTTGGATTCCGCATAATTTGACAATAGCTCAAAAAAGCTTGTGTCGATTGGTGCCAAGAAATCCTTAAAAAAAATCGTGGTGCGTCAAAAGCCGTGTATAACATCTACGCAGGTGACGAATTTCGGATCTATGCGCATAAGCCTGAAAGTAAACAACAGTCAACTGCATGGTCTTTCAAAATGAACCAAACTTAACAAAAGTTGTTCGCGCAAGAAGCACTTCGAAGCAAATGGTCGCCTGTTTTTTTTTTAGAATAAATGGGCATGTGGCTACAGTGTTACTAGAGGATAATATACAACCATTTGTTTGCCAGAAGTGTTTGAAGGAATAAGAAAAAAACAACTAGCGATGCAGGATCATTTTTCACCATGGCAACGCGAGCTTTCAGAACAACTCAATATTTGACCGGCCAGTATCGAATTGATGGGTCATCCGCCGTACAGTCTAGACTTGGCATCCAATGATTTCTTTTTATTCCCGTCCGTAAAGAATAAACTACGTGGTCAACGATTTTCGATGCCAGAAGATGCATATTTTGGAGATACCTCAATCGGTATGAATGAATATGAAAATTGGTTCAAACGTATGAAAAAGTGTATACATCATCGCGGAGAATATTTTGAAAAACAATAAAACCATTTTCATTGATAAATATTTATTATAATAGGATTTCTCGTATTTTTCGTGATTATTCATTCATGATCTCTTTATTGTATGTGGCCCAGCCATCTTAATATTTTAATATTTTATAATATTTTGCTCTAATAATTTTAACAATATTTTGTCCTCTGAGAGTTGCCGTAATTTCATGGTTCGTCATGCATCTGTATTATCTATTATCCATGTTTTTAGGTCCCACGGTCGTCTTATGATCTTTGTTTCTAATATTTTCATTTTTTTCGATATCTCTGGCATTAAGACACATTGTTTCCGCTACGTATGTAGCAACAATTCTGATTATTAGCTTAAATATTTTCAGTATAGTTTTTCTGCTTAGTTCTTTGTGTCTTAATAATTTTTGTTTTTTAATTAGTCCTTTCTCTATGTTCTACTAAGTTAAATAAATAATTCGATATATGTATCGTTAAATCAAAGATATATCGTCTCATCTGTTTATATAATATGTATAATCCTCCCAAGAAAGTGCATTAGAATTAACAGGGCATAGTTTATTCCTCTTATCTTTATAAAGATAGCTTATATAGATGGTATAGAAGATATGGTCTCATTTGTTTCTATGTATAGGTCATCCAAACAATTGCTTTAAAATGAACATAGGATCACTTATTCCTCTTGTCTTAAAAAAAGATATGCCTATATAACTTTTAGATTTCACTGTAGCAGCTCTCCGAAAGCAAGTGTTTTTCCTAGCTCCCAGATCTCATGTTTTACCATGTTAGAAAGAAAAACACATTACAAACCAAATTAACCGAGATAGTGTAAGCAGAATTCAGTGCAAAAGAACTACTATACCTCATTGAGTGACTTTTAGGTTAGAATTTATTTAGTAGGGAAAGAATAGAAACGATGATGGCGTTTTTGGCAGAAAAATAATTCAGAAAACATTCGTATAAAGAAATTACTTACTTTAATAATTCTTTGTTGGATGTTTCACAGAAAATTTATTTCTCACATCAAACCCTACCATTAGATTGGAGTCCAGCAAACTAAATTACGTCGCCGTAAGGGGTAAATTTCGAAGAGTATTAGCAATATCCCTCGCAGGAACTGCGATGGGGTGGCTTTAATCCTATCGGCGATCCCGAAGGTGCGCACACCTCAAGCACATTGTGTTCGGCCAGCCCGCCGTGCATAGGCAGATTACGGTCTCTGATTAAGGTACACAATGCGTCACGGGAACGAACAAAGGCCGGGTTTTTGCCCAGGGGTGGCCATTTAAATTGGACCCGAATTGGTTCCAGGATTGACAGTTAGCGATGGGCGTTGAAGCGTACCAAATTCCCGTCTCTTAGCCGGGGATCGGCATTTTTACCGCGCCTGGGATTATTGGTTTTAGATAATACGTCCTGCAGGGAAAGGGTGTTTTTATAGCGAACAATGTGTTTGATTTTGATTTCCGACTTTTGACGGTCCTGCTGGAAACGTCACCATTTGTAGGATGGTATATTTGCAAACAGAATCTTTTCACGAATCATTATCGAAAAAAAATTATATTATGAATTTTTGATTTATAGAAAATATTGATATATTATTTTTGTGCCTAACGGATTTATATTATTTAAGTCACATTAACGCTTCAGACGTTATTTAGTGACTTGCCCATGTTAGTAGGATGAACAGTCTGATACTTATGGGTGCTAATGCAATAGAAATGGAGTAGCCAATGGAATTTGCAAAAAGTGGAATTCACAACGAATATGTACATAAACTATTATAGAATAAACTGTTGATTTGCACTACACATATTTATGTATGCGGGGCGAAGACAAACATAGATGATTAGAATATTAGAAGGATTTATTGTAGCTTCGAAAGTGATTAGATTCTATGGAGGAATCCGAATTCTCTTGAAAATTCAAAAAGATTGCACACCGCATTGGGTATAAATAACCGTTCAATGGAGTGAGACAGTCCGAACCTTGAACTAATAGGAGATAAGTTAGGACAGGAGGAGAGTATAAGTAAGACTGTTAGGGAAGATCATCAAAGTGAGCATAAGATATTATGAGCGTGATAAGATATTGATGTGTGAAGTGGCCAATCAAATGACTGTTTAGTTTAGTTTGAGATTGTCTGGAGAGAGGGAAAGTGGTTTGAGAAAAGAAGTCTTTTAATCTGCCAGAATTTGTTGCCATCTATGAGACCCCACACAACCTTGATGAAGTTGAAGATTTTATCAGGGATTATAGGAAAATAATTTCTGTTAGAATGGACTTAGAATAGTTAGAATAGTCCAGAAAATACATCTTTTGCCAGATGATCCAGTCTTTCATTATCCTTAATGCCAATCTATCCTGGAATCCACATTAGTATCCCACATTAGATAAGATGAGGAGCCTGGAGTAAAGAAAATACTCCAAATTCTGGAGATTAAGCGGTGAGTCGAATTTTAATTAGGGTAGAGTAGGGCTAGTTGATCTTATGGGCAAGTTGTTCAATCGAAATATCTCGAAAACTAAGCAACCTACAACAAAAGTGTAAATGGCGAAAAGAAGGGGTTATGGGAGGGAAATACATACCGCGACTATCAATTGCTGTCCGGTGCTCCGATAAAATAAGAGAACGCTTTGTTTTTTTACCGCGCAAAAAAAATATTACAGGTCATCATAATTTTTCTTCTATACTCGTATAAAAACACTTAATAAGGACCACATAAGTATTTAAAGATTACTTAATTATTCTTTCGATTAAAGATGGCTATTTACTTTTAATTCTTATTATATTACACAATTTTTATTTTGTTGCCTTAATTGGAGCTAGTTGAGCAACGTGCGTTCAATCAACTGAACTCACCCCACTAGATGTTCATTGTAGAAAATCCAAATTGTCTTTAATAAATTTATAACTATCAATTTATTTGTGCATGTGATGATTCTACACAAAGTTTACTAATGAAAATTATTTATATTGATAATTGTATTAATAATTATTATTACATTTTAGGGTGCGTACATATAAAAGAGACGAGTACGCTTGTCTGGTTTGTGATGAGCAATTTTCTGAGAACATACCTGGGGAAAACTAGGTTCAGTGTCAGATTTGCAAACAATGGTTCCATATTAAATGTGTGCCGAACGTTGGTTTAACTTATGTTTGTATTAATTGTGATAGAGACAAATATGATTAATAATTTGGTATTATTTATCATCTAGCAATATTCTTGATCTCATAATTAGTTACTACTTTAATTTAATATTTACTTGCGTTATAATTATTCTTAATAAATGTTTGCTTGTTGATTACAATTATTTTGTATTCAGATCATTCTATACAGTCATCAAGTCCATTTTAGCCATTGCTCAACAAGCCCCATACCCATGCTCAATTAGTCCCACTAGTGGGACACCGACCGTGTTTCCGACAACTTTTAAACTTATACTCGCTTCGTCTTTACACCGCTAGACGTTTTGGAGAGGAGTAAATTATTGTGGTTATCAATAAATTGTGGAAGATCAAGCGAAAAGTTGCTCAACCAGCCCTGCTCTACCCTATTGATTAATTGGGGAGGGTTGAGAAAATGAGAAAATCAGTGCAAACGAGAGGAGAGAACTGCAAAAAGCTCAGCTGAAAGAACGGAAGTTATGGGGAGAAGACTACATTTGTTAGAAAAATGGGAGAAATGCGTGGCAACACCCAAGCTCGTTAAGGATTTAGAACTATCAGTAAAAACTAAATAAAAGGAAGAGAACTTGGTTAGAACGTTACGGAATTGAGACCTGAAGAAGGCAGAAAAATAGGAAAATTTATCATATTTGAAGAGATACATATTTATTCTAGGAAGCAACATGAGCTAAGGGGGATAAGAAATAGGAATGGAAGGATAGAAGGCTGGAGAGGAAAGTTCTTTTGTGGTTTGTGAGGTTCACAAAATCATTGCAGTACTTGAGATATAACATATTTTGCGCCTAATTCTACGAGTGACTTGTACGGTTTTAAAGGAAAACGTTGTGTAAGAACTGGAGCCATAAATTTAGTAGCAAATATTTTATCTAGAATTCATAATATCCATATTTTTTTCCCTTTTCTGAACAAACTTTACTAAGATAGTACGTTACAAATCATTAACTTTAAACAACAAAAACTTTAATGAAATGCATCAATATTGGTTTAATAATGCCCAAAATCGAAGAAGAATCGAAGAAGCGTTGCACGTCCAAGGTACGTCATTTCTGTACCATCTGGCGTCATTCTGGTCAAAATCGTTTATCAGGGTCAATTTTCAAAAACGCTATCTGTGATGATAGATGGCTCGAAGACCAATACCCAAGTCATTTGAACTACAAGTTTATCGGTACCATATTGACCTACGTCCGACAATATGAAGATGTCTTGAGTATATAGAAGCCATTCAAAAGAGTTTGCGGGCCGCTTTAAAAGAATACAAGAAATGAAGTATAAAAACCTTCGAAAACTAAAAAATAAGTATTGAAGTGGGCGCGGATTAGTTGAAAGCTGACGTTTAGATGAATAAATAAATCATTTGTGTTTTATTTACAATATAGTTTTACTTTTTGACCAAACTCTACCTATTAATTATCTCATTAACAATTTTCATTATCACAGTTGCAAGATTACCACGTCAAATTATTTTTATTTGTCCTTTGTACACTTCGACAGCGTGGTGAAAAAAGGTAAATCAACAAGTAACCGCCTTACACTGATCTAAAATTCAGAAATGCCTCGTGTATCCGTTCGTGAAGCGAAACCGTCAAAGGAGCTGCCAGATCCCACAACTCGTCCGCAATTTATAAATAACGAAGCAGCCAGTGGAAAAAGTTAACGCAACTTTTCCAAAGATTAAAGCTGAAAAATTATGAAACCTGAAAGCGTTTTCATAAATAATTCATCAAAGACCCACCTTACTTTCTTTACGTAAGAAGTAATTAACCTCCGGTTAAAAGTTTGATTAAAATCTAGCTAATAAATAGCCACCTCTTAATGGAGAGCTGGGAGCGGCGCAACACACATTAATATTTAAGTCATTATATTAAAGTCACTAAAAATTGCTTGTAAAATATCCATTCTGGGTCGCCAATCTTCACAATTTAATTTTGTCTTAAAATAAGATAATGCAACTGGAAATTCTCGTTAAAACTCTCATATACACTCAACATCCATCCAAATATATTAAGTGACATTGAAATTGTACCCCACTGAAAGAGATTTTCGATTTTATTTTTTTTCACACTAAGATGTAACAAAAGAACCTGCGTTTTTTCCTTTGTTTATAAATAAAGGATTATACTTCACTCCTCAAAGATTTAATCTGATTTCAACGTTTTGCTCTGACAAATAAATATTCCTTCTTCAGTATTAATACTTTATATCCCTGAACCTATATAGAAAAAAGATATACTACCAAACTGGACCTTTTTTGTAAGACAAGTTATTGTAAACTTCTTTAGGGAAAAACTAAGAAAAATCTAGATATTTTTTTTGACGTTTCACTTGTCATTTAATGGCATGTTTAATTTATGTACACTCAGTTCACACAGGTCAATTATGATGCCACTCCTCACTTATGGCCTATATGTATCAACATTAATACACATTATATTATATAAGTACTGTTTATTCAAGGGCTTATAAACAATTAGACTATTTCAAAGTTACATTGTGAGCGTCAAAAAAACAATTTATATAAACAAATTTTTTATTAGGACATCCAAAGAACCTAGCATTATACTGTTTAGAACATTTAGATGCACGAGGTCAACCGTACTTCTCTGTCTGTAGATGGTTTCATTTTGACTCCACACCTGGTCTGGATTTCAATCATTTTCGGGCACGATTTTGTAGTGAAATAAAACATCTCATTTGTCACTCCATTTGCCTACAATTACTTTTGTGTTGCTTTCAAGAGCCGTCTCTCACCCCGTTTAATTTTTTTTCAAAAACAAATTTTGGGTTAAACTTCCTGTTTTTCCGCAGAGTACCACTGAGATGAGTATTGCTATCATTAAGTTGGTGGGCCAAACTAACATTTGTATAATAATTATCCGTAACCAACGTTCGGCCTGTTTTGAGAAGAGGCTGCATCAACTATAGTACAACTTCATTACTGCTCATTTCAGCTACTGGTTGACCAATCGGCCTAATTTCTTTTCCACTATAAATTTTACCAATAATTTAAAATTTTGTATGTGTAGCAATCTTGTCCACATAACTTAAAAAATGTGATCCCGTACTTATGTCGCTTACCAGGTATATAAATACGTTCGTAATAACTGTTGATTACGCACTGGCCAATACAAAACTAAACAATGAACACGTGTGAAGTTTGCTATATTGCCCTATGATTGCCATGCGAAGACCAAACTGTTTAGAAAAAGTGGAAAACATAACCAGGAGCTTGACGACTCCCCATATATAACCACGGAAGCTGCCTTCATGTGAGAAACATAGCCGTCTAAATGTGCTCTCCTGAATGTATAAAATATGAACACACAGGTTGAGTAGAACTCTTTTTGTGTATTAAATGTAATACACGTAGGGGTTAACGTGTTAAGTATGTAGTATGTCTAAGCCGAAGTATTCCATCGGTCCTGAGATTTGCGACGTAGAGGGGGAATTTATCGTATCAATCCACATCGCTTAGCTCTGGTTCAAAAAATTCCCTAAGCAAGATATATGTCTTGAAAATTGTCGAAGAGCAGGTCGTCCACGGTAATTCAATGCCGATGTTTTAGGATCAGCTGTGGCAGATTCTACACAAGATACTAACAATCAATAGGAAACTTTCAGGAGAATTATGACTATCCCACTCTACCGTTATCTGGCATTTATGAGTATAGGATTTGACAGCCATAGGAGATTTTTTAAACAGTGAATAACTAAGTACTTCAAAAACTCACATAATTTTGATGCCTTAGTAAAATAAAATAGAAAATTATATGGGGGATTTTCCAATTTTTTATTGATTTTTTATTAATGCATTTGTGCATCTCGATTACCGTTATACATCAGGTTATCCAACAGGTCTTGGATGAATTGAAATATTAAGTATTGATTTTCATCTCTTAGAAAACTACCATAATGTCATAAAAATTTAAATTGTTGGCATCATTAACTGCATCATCAGATTGGTTGTGCCTATTCAAAAGAATTTTCAAAAGCTTAGAGGACATGCGACCGCTGATTATTTTGTTGACAAATTGGATCTACCACCAGCCTCTTCTAGATCAGCCACGAGATCTTCTTGAAGATAATGTTACGAGGTCATGTTGCCTATCAAGACTAAAGGTGACTAACTATTTTGTTAGTCTGCTTTCTGGTAGCCTTTTTATATGACCTAACCAGGCTATTCGCCGTGCTCTGATGATCTGCGCTATTGTGGGTTCTCCGAATACCGTTATTATTTCCTCATTGGTCCTTTTTCTCCACTAATTCTCATCCTTAATACCACCGTATATTCTTCTCAGCAATCTACGCTCCCACACCTCCAACATTATGTTACTGGTATTGGTTAAGGTCCAGGTCTCTGCGGCATATATTACAGCTGGTCTCATTATTGTTTTATAGACTCTTAGTTTGGCTTGTCTTGTTATATTCTTGTTTCTCAGGAGTCTCTACAGCATCGCTGCAAATTTATTTCCTTTTGCTATTCTGGCCTTAACCTCCGCTTCCATTTTATGTTCTATGTCATATTATCTATGGCATTTAGTTAATAATTAAGTTTTAATTAATACAGATCAAAAATTGTATTAAACATTTTACGATGATAAAAAAATTATTAGTTAAAACGAAAAAGCGAAAGATAATTTAAAAGAAAATTGATCCACCTACGGCTAAAACTTGAATTTTATGGTATCACGAATGTTCGGATTCGTGATTCAACGATAAAATTGATTGTCCACCTACGGCTAGAGCCGAAATTAAATTACTTCAACTCCATAAGATAGATATACCAGAAGATGGAGCGCTTCATAGAACTATGTGGAATTATCGAGTTGTAAAAGACAATGCCCAATGCATATATCAGAATCATCATATTTTTGATGAAAAATTATTTTTTATCCTCCAAAGGTTAAACCTTATACGGAAATATAAAAGAATATAAACACAATTTTACAAACTGATGTTATTGCTGGGATCCATTTATTCTTTCCTAATCCTATGTAAAATAATATTTCGCAGTTGAACAACGTTATTATACAATTATAATATTATATGATATTATAGTATATATATATATATATATGGATATTTGAGAAAACCATGCACATCAAGCATCTGGCCACAAATTTGCTTTATCTCTTTTAGCATATAAAATCAGTCTTCAAACAAAGTGGATATGGAGAAAACACCATCAAGAAAGTTATAAATAAACAAAGGAATGCATAAAAGGCTAGAAGAGGAAATGCAGAACTCGTTAAAGAAAAAGTCTTCCTGCTATGCATCAAAGGAGTCACCGATAGAGTTACAAGAATTCTTAGAAAACACAATATTCAAACCTTTTTTAAAATACAGAAAACGATATCAAATTTCCTGAGGAGCCCTAAGGACAAATTAACGCTGGAAAACCAGGACGTGTACAGCATACCATGCGCGGACTGTAAACGACAATACATAGGACAAACAAACAGACGAATTACAGTGAGAATACAAGAACATCAAAATAGTGTGAAAAATAAACAAACGACGCGTTGTTCCAACACCGCCAAGAAACAGGCCATAGAATCGACTTCGCAAACACCAAACAAATAGCATCTACAAACCATTATAGAACACGCATACTCATAGAAGCACTAGCAATAGAAAAGAACGGAAAATTAAATAGACGTGATGATGCTCTTCATATACCAGCAGTATGGAAAACATTTCTCAACACGGGAAACTGACGGAAAACAACTGACGGGGCGGAACCAACAAAACAAACCGACCAACTAAAACCCTACACAATACGCTCTACGGACCCGTGCAAATATAACTGCGACACTCGGTGATCTAATCCTCAGTTCGAAGCTGTCTACCAAGAAAGCAAATGCTAGATGCGATTTTGGCAAAACGTCATCAAGAATATGAACATTCCTTAAACGAACGGATTAACACCTGGAAGAAAAATTGTAACATTTAGTCCATCCATGAAAACTTGCATATCAACACACACACGCACACACACACATACATACATATATATATATATATATATATATATATATATATATATATATATATATATATATATATATATATATATATATATATATATATATATATATATATATATATAGATATGTTTCTAAATCATTCCGGATGTCGATCCGTTGATTCTTTGAAGAGTCACGACGTTTCGCCAAAACCTTATTTGGCATTTTCAAGTGTTGTCCGCTTCGACTGAGTCCAACTAACGTCAGCACTGACGAAACATTATCTACCATCCGCAAAAATATTAGATGTAACATGCCGAAATTGCAGAAATTTTATGGGAATCTCTTCCGCGTATGTCTGGAACAAGGCTTTTCTAATACCATTTTTTCGAAGGTACAAAACGCGGTGAAGATACATGTACGCCCACGCCAAAGGCTCACAATGAGAAAAGTTCACAACTTTCTAGTTGTGAACCCTATGGAGTAGGCAGATTGAAACCTTAGGGCAAATTAACTAGATTCTCTTGATAAGTTGAAGCCGAAATGTCGAGATTTTACTAATCTAAAACGGGGTTCAACCCGAGAACCTAGTAATTCTAATATTACGCTTTTCCGAATATATATATATATATATATATATATATATATATATATATATATATATATATATATATATATATATATATATATATATATATACAGGTTGAATTCTAAGTTAGTTGCAACTTTTTTTGAGAGAGTAAAAAAAATTTGATAAAATATTTTTTTTTCTAATACCATTTTTCAATACACAGAAACAAAAAAAACTTATCATATTAATTTTAACACCATTCATTCATTCCGATCCTGCGCCTTACACTTAAAGAAAAGGTTCGGTGGTCCACGCAAAGTTGGGCGCGACGTACCCAAGAGTCAGTCCATGCGCGAAATAGTGATAAAGGTCTTCCCCTAATACTTTCACTAGTCTGTTCTATGCAATCAATAAGTTATTTGCTTGTATTAACATGTGTTTTAAATATTATGCATTTCATAAAAATAAATCACAGAGTTGAGATCTGGTGACCTAGGCGGCCGTGCAACTGGCCCTCTACGACCAGTTATGTCTAAGAACTTCTGCATTTCACGACTTAAATGGGCTGATTCTTCATCGTGTAAGAACCACATGTTTTGCCTGACATTTAAAGGCATATTATCTAGAAGCTAGAAGAAGATGATTCTGTAAACATTTGAGACAGTTTTCGACCGTTAAACAATCTGACAAGATAAAAGGCCCAACAAGAATACCGTTGACAATTGCCGCCCACACACTGGCGGAAAATCTAGGTTGAAAATGTGTTTGCCTAGAAGCATGAAGATTATCAGCAAACTAAAAATGATTATTGTGGGAATTGTGAATTTCATTTCAGGTAAATCAAGCCTCGTCCATAGCCTAAATGTTTCTAATAAAGTTTTAATTCGTCCCATGTTGGTGTAAGAGCCGCTCACAAAAATGAACTTTAAAATTGAAACTTTAGGGTGGTCTTGTGGCTCTAAGGCTCGAAGTCGTTACACATGAAATTGATTTTCCCACAATGTTGTAAAAACTTCTTTTTTTCGCTCAGTTCAACTTTCCGTGCTGTTTCTCGAGTACTTGTTGTTGGGTCTTGATCGACGAAATTCAAAATGTATTTCTCCCCTTGCGATGTTCCCTCAAATTACTGGTTCCTCTGGCTCTTTGGCAGTGGGTGAATCCGAAAAGGAAAAGGTTCAGCGTTTAGCTGAGATGCAGCTTTGGCATTTTGAAAGCACTCGCTATAAATTAACAGCATTCAAGTAATTCACTATTTTCGTACAGGTGGGCTAATTTATCCTCCCAAAATTTACGGTAGAAATCCACGTTAAAAATGACAATAAAATACAAGATAAGAAAATAAAAGGAATGCATGATTCGCAAAAAACGATAAACACTACTTGTCTTTTATTTGTATATATATACATATATATACATATATATATATATATATATATATATATATATATATATATATATATATATATATATATATATATATATATCTTACAAGAAGCATCATATTTGATTTCTGGATTTTTTGCTTAATGAAGTATTAATCATATATCATCCAATTTCCATCTCGAAACTCGAAAACCAAATTATTCCATATTGTTTTGATAGCAGTCATCCCCTAGTTAATAATGATGCTGTCTTTAATTGCCAAGGAAATTAAATAAGATACATGAGGAGCGACACATAAACGGGCAGACGTATGTTTCAGCAGAGTTGAATAGAATAATTAGGCATAAGCCAAGACGGTATATAAGCAAAATTAAGGGGTAATTGAAAACGGTAGTTATCTTATAGAGGTAAATTACTTACCAGATTAAAGGTAATGAGTCTGCGGAAAGGATGTCAACTGGGGCTAAGTACACCTATGTAATTTGAGGCTTACGTATCCTCGAGGATATGAATAGGCGGTTGATTGGATATAATGGTTGGTTTGCTTCAAGAAATTGACAGACTTTTTGACATTTTTCTTATCACATAAAGGTAATAGGATTATTAATAGTGTTTACAGAGTTAAGAGTCCTACAGCTAGATCTATTGTCCGGATTATTTAAAACGAATTTTTTCTGACAAATAATCTAGTATTTTTATTTATCTTTATGTTTCCTTCTATTTTCATCTTTGAGTAATTGAATAAATGCCATTTCTAAGAGAGCCGAAGTGCATTATAGAACAAAGTGTACAATTTATTTAACTCTCACAAATATGATATATATCGACACAAAAATATGAAAGCTAATTAAAAATCTGAAGCTACTAGTTCCGTGTTAAGGGTAAAACATATAACACGCGTTCGTCTTACATGTTTACAAGAAATATAAGCTGATGACAGTTAGCAATAACGGTTTGATTAGATTGAAGCAAATTATAATGCAACATATAAGTGCTAATTCTTCAGCCACCACTTTTTTTTACTGTCCCGGACACTCTGTTTTATTTTAGTTAATTAAATAACATTTAAAAATCGGAATTACCGGAGCCACTTCTTACAAGTAAAATACGAAACAATATTATCTCGCAAAGCCGCACAAATTACGTCCTGAGACTTTACAGCATATATATATATATATATATATATATATATATATATATATATATATATATATATATATATATATATATATATATATATATATCAGAAATCTACCACCCTTTCTCCACGTGGTGTCACCGGTCGCCTTCGCCCAACTGCCACCATGCGACATTACTGTCAATTGGCCATGTCCATGTCCATGTCCATATCCACTGGCCATGTCAACTAGGCATTTTGATGGCGGGTTGTAATAGTACGCAACCACGCCATCATATGGCGAATGCTCGTAGTAGTCAAGACTGCTGTAACATTCTGCCTGAAATCTCGGGTATAGTACCAGGTATGCCCACAAGTTAGCTTAACGAGGCCGTGGAGGGAAATATTGCACAAATCTTTCATCCTTTCCCCAGATCGCCTTCGCCCAGCTGCCACCATGCAACAAACACGTATCTCTCGGGACTGGTTTCTAGCCTTTCAGCCATCATCAACCGAGCTCCAGATGAATGCAAAGAAAGCAGTCGGGAGATACGATTTTGATGGCGGGTCGTAATCCCGGTCGTAGTCCTGACTGCTACGAGCTTTCGCCATATGATGGCGTGAGTTGCTTGCGTGCTATTACGACCAACCATCAAAATGGCCAGTTGACATGGCCTGTCCCCGATCATCTCTCCCGACTTCTTTAATTGCGTTCATCTGGAGCTCCGCTGATGACAGCTGAAAGGCTAGAAACCAGTTCCGAGAGATACGTGATGTGTCATGTTGGCAGTTGGGCGAAGGCGATCAGAGGCACCACGTGGTATATGTCCCTTCACGGCCTCGTTAAGCTATCTTATATATATATATATATATATATATATATATATATATATATATATATATATATATATATATATATATATATATATATATATGACTATATAACTGACCAGTTGGATGCTTCAATCAATTTTGGCAAAACGTCGTGACTCTTCACAGGATCAACGAATTGACACCCGGAATCATTTAGAAACATATATATATATATATATATATATATATATATATATATATATATATATATATATATATATATATATATATATATATATATATATATATAAAATAGCACACACACCTCAAGCTTTTGAATGATGATTTTTTGTGTCATTTCAATTAAAACCGTGGAACAATGAAAAAATTTAATTTGGAAAAGGCGGACCGTTTGTAGCAGCCAAAAGGACGACTGCAAGAATATAAAGGAAAGTTCTCCACGTATATTTGATGGCGCCACAATAGTCGCGTAATATCTACGGGCAACAATGGAAGGCAATATACCGTTAGAAAAGCCAATTGTCCGATGCTTAAGTAGGTAGACAAAAAGAAAATATTATGAAATATTGCCATACAGGCAACCCCAGCTGTCACGATGCAGGGCGAAATTAAATAAGTTAGATTGGGAAAATGGCCATGCAACTGTTTTTTTTTGGATTTAGTTCTTTTGTCGACGACTAGTCGGAAATATGGAAAAATACAAGACATATATGATGTGACGTCGGGAAAGTTGATATTAAAAATTGTTATTAACAATTGTAGACAGATAAATGAACAAAGCAAATGTAATAAAACTGATTTATAACCCTGACAAGAGCATTGACAATTATTCCTTTTATGTTCCATAGGATATACAAGATAGAGTCACTCTAGCCGTTAATTTAGCTCTCTATGTAACCATGTTTGATTTTTTTTAAGTCAGAGAAGAACCGCGGAGACGAGGAATCAATAAAATGAAATCAGGAAAAATCGCCACCACTTGAATGATTTGATGATATTTTCCACACTTAAACATAGAATATTATTATTAGTATGCTAATAATTCAAAAATAATATTCTACGAAAAAGTTCCGTTTCCTTTAAAAACCCGGAAAATAACTATGCATGATAAAAATCAAACAATATGGAATAAAATCGCGACACCAAAATTAAATAATATTATCTTGCCTACTACTTATAATTTTTGGCTGATGTAATTCTTAATTTAAAAAAAAATTGTCTTAACAATATTTGTTAGTTTAGCTGTAGTTGTGTAAAATGATAATTCTTATCAAAAGCTTATCGATTGGCGATTTAATAACTTTGAAATAGTTTTTCACGTTAACCCTTAGGTGTTTGGCTTATGTTGTAAAGAAGTTTTTTCTTTCAAATGATAAATCGTTTGTTAGATTTTTACAAAAATGTTTTGCCTTACCCCAATATATATATAATACTGAGCTAGAAAGACAACAATTTTCGCTCAATCTTTGTGAGGAAATCTTAACAATTTGAACCAGTGGCGGCTCGAGAGGGAGGGCGTTGAGGCGCCGCCCCTCCAACATTTATCACAGTAAACAATTTTTCAGAGCAAACACCATACTTTATTTCCGTTTATTTTCTTTCCTTTAACTCATTTTCCTGGTTCACCTCCTGTATAGGGCTTCAATAGCACGAAAAGTATAAAGGAGGAAAGGGAAAGCGAAAAAAAATCTACAGCAGCATTATTTTCTTCTACGCCCTCCCACTTTAAAAACCCACGAGCAGCCATTGATCTGAATATAGAATATTATTTGTAAAGCATAAGTTGCAACTACACAACTTTCGAATTGAAAGAACAAATGTTAAATACAATATTAAAGAAAACGCCATGCTAAGATCCTACAGAAATATAATGGAGAACAATCATAGCATAAAGGAAAAGCAGAAGATATTAAGAACGTGAATAAAAACTATTAATAAAAACAGTGGTGTTTAACAAATAAAAGAAGATCTGCTTGTTTTAAAATAAATTTATAGCGATAAAATATTGGATAAATATAACAATATAAAAACTCTATAAAAAATTAATCTTTAATCTATATAAATATTCGATAATAAAATTAGGACACGACCGAACAAGCCGGACGTTTATCGTTAAAACAATTTCACGGGCTTTATAGTTTTATTAAAATTGTCTAATTTACGTCTCGGAACAACTGCGAATGTTCTTCAAAGTATAAAATTTCGTGCAGGCAACTTACATAAACCTAATTTCGAAATATATTTATTGTACAACATTAATACGTTACTATACAAAAACGTTGTAATGTTTGAAAATATTTTACGACTCAAAACTATTTGGCAACCGATCTAAAAGGTGTCCAATATTTACCAAACATAAATTAGTAGCCAGCTACATTTTTGAAAATGTTTAGTTTGACTTGGTAGACTTCAGTTTCGTATCAGATTTCCAAAACATACAGTTACAATATCGTCTATAACTATAGGAAACCCAAATTTCTATAAAATACCCTAAAATAACTCATATAATTCTAACAGGAATATTTCTATAATAAATAGCATACAGAGCTTTTTAAGTACTTTTCTTTAACAGATAATTGATACAGAATTTGATCAACTTTACTATGAAAATTATTGTTTAGTAACTCTTTGACATGATTTACGGTCAGGAAGAGGCAATGGTCTGAATTTTTTTAAAGAGGTTGGAAACGCGTTTGTCTTCAAATAATTTTAATAAGGCAGATAGGAGGATTTTAATCGTAAAGTAGCAACAGGTGAACATTTGAACAATTTATTTTCCAAAACATAAATAGCTAAACATTGTTAATTTCAAATCCATGTTGAAAAACTTTATACGACATTAAGTTTTATATTAATGTTGAAATTATAAATAACTTGTGCTAAATAAAAGTAGTTTTACAATATATTATGCGAAATAACGGGTGATAGTAGTCGCTGTCAAACAAACTATGAATTTGTGTATCTCTGGTGTCAAAGTTATTCAGTATAGTCTGGCTTCGTGAATTTTATGGTGTATATAATCGCCCAACCGAGTAATGTATTAGCCGAATTATCGAGAAATTCCGTACGCATTTTACTCTGCTCGATATTAATACAAAAAATTGTGCGTTCCAAGGAAAATATCACCGCTGGGGCAGTGTTAATGTAGGTCCAAATATATCAATCAATTTATTTATATAAAGTTGGGGTTTGTTATTCGACTACGTTGAAAATTTTGCGTAAAGATCTTAGTCTGGTGCCTTACAAGACTGTGACTGTTGTCAGACCATTGTTTGTGTCTTACGCTCGGGAATGGACTCAAAATCGGTTGCAACTTGACATAGAATTTAACCGCAACATTTTATTCAGTGATTAAACTCATTTTTGGCTAAATGATGACGTTAATAAATAAAATTGCTGTACTTGGAGTGAAAATAATCCGCAAATGATATTTGCAATCAGCAAACTGAGATCAGATTATTGATGTGCGTGGTTTGGAATGTCAAATATCTAAAATGAACTAATGAACTGACTCTAACTTTTGCAGTTTTGCATTTTGGAGTGAAAATTTTGTAAAGGGTACCCTATGAAAATTATAGAAAACTTAAAAGTTCGATTCCTGTGAAAATATACTACTCCATAGAGATTATAGGGGATTCAATGGCGGTTCGATATATCAAACGGTTTTCGAGATATTCGCAAAAAACCATCAAGAGTATGCAAGTTTGGTAAATTCTAAAATTTTTCAAAAATTATATCTCAAAAACTAAAAGAGATAAAGCAAATCTGCGGTCTGATTATTGATGCACTTGGTTTGTAGTATCAAATATCCAAAAATTAGCCGATTCTAGTATTTTCAGCTTTGCATTTTGGAATGAAAATTCGTCAGAATTCGTCAACCCTCTGAGAAATTTTCGAAAACTGAAAGTCGCTCGATTCCTATGAAAATGTGTTACATCTTCTTTTTCTTCCTGTGGTGCTGGTCCATTAGTGAGCCCTGACCTCATTCAGCCTACGCCTCCGACAGGATCAATATGTCGAATCAATCCAGTATGAAGTTGTGTACGATGAGCGCAAACAAAGCAATGAGAATGGTGGCGTAGTGCTCGAACTGGTAACACTGTTCACTTCCTCTTTGAAAGAGAGATCCCTGTCCATCACCTGATGCGTCTTCAGTAAGAGTTTCAACTCCCTAAAGTCAATTGGTGGTCCACAGCAATTCCTTTGGTAAAGAGGATTTTTTATATTTTTTATTTCTTTAAATTGTTTCAACAGTTAACAACTAAAAACAGTTTCTACCAACGGTATGCTATTAAATTTTGTTTCAAAGTTGGGCACGAAGATGGTTCAAATGATCCGGGAAGAGTTGCATTTTACTCACACAATTCTTCATCTGATTTTGCCCTACGATTTGGGTATGAAAAAAATCCGCGCGGAAAATGTTCTGGTTCCGAAAAACTTTAGGCAGAATTAAAAAGATAACAGGACGAAAACAAGTGTTGACTGGTGACGAGTTTTGAATTTTTAATTACGACCCGGAAACGAAGCGCCAGGGCATGTTACACTCTAGAATGGCTCTAGAAAGGCCAACAAGCTAAAATGAGGAAACTAAAAATCAAAAGCATGCTAATTTACGTTATAGATAACCAGGGGCTTGCCCATAGCGAATTTGTGCCTCAAAGTCGAATGACTGGAAGACGATTCCAGTATCTGAGCTCTAGCACTGCAACCAAGAATGGACAAATCGCCTTCTTCAGCGCTGTGTGGCATTCCAAGGCAACTATTTTGATGGAGACAATGTAGAATTGCATTTTAATTTGAATAAAAAAAAATATAAAATCAGTCTAGTAATCTACCTATATACCTCACATTAGTAATAGCAATTGTTTTCTGCGTTGGGACTGCTAGGCCCATATATATATATATATATATATATATATATATATATATATATATATATATATATATATATATATATATATATATACGCCTAAGGTACTGGACGGGTCACGGGTGGTGGATAGTGAAAGTTCCATTAGACATTAATAGACAGCTGCGAATATCTCAAAATAAGCAGTCCCAAACCAAGGCAAAAAAAAACTAAATCCACTTAGCGTCTGACTTGTATCAAGCGGTGGAGTGGTCAGCGTCTCTTCACCAGTGGTGCGACTGATATTTAAATTCTGGAACTAACCCCTTCAGTCTTAACTTCTGAACCGTCATGGTTCAAACCTTTAATTCAAAGTACAAGATGAAGCTTTCTAGTAATTACAAAATTATCCCAGGAGGTAGACAATCCTCTGCCAATTTTGCTGGTACAACCGGACTTACGGATTCTGGGGCGTCCGGGTTTAAACGCAAAATCTTTCAGAGGGAATCCGAGACCTCTGGCCAACGTCTGAAACCAAAAACAAAAACTTTCTTTGGAACTGTAAATATCAATTCTCTCCTGCGTCCAGGAAAACTGCACGAATTGGGGCGAACATAGAATCAGCAAAAAATCCAAATTTTAGCTTTGCAAGAAACCAGATTGACAGATGATAACACCTTGGAATTCGACAACTACAGACTTTTTAAAAGTAAAACGGACAAAAAAATACTCAAAAATACACCACATCTCGGTGTTGCTTTCATTATCTTAAGAAACCTTCTTGGTTCTATAACTAATGTCCAGACTATAAATAATCGACTTATGACACTATCCCTCAAATGTGCTAACAAAAACTATACATTAATCAATGCACACCTCCCAGTTAACGAAGAAAATAAATTTAATCCTGAAAAAGTTAATAAGTCCTGGGAAATTCTGGAAAAGACTATCTCTAAAATTCCCTCTAACCATGTAAAAATCCTATTGGATGATTTCAACGCCCAACTAGGGAAAGAAAAAAAGTACAGGAGAACAGTCGGTAGTTTTCCTGCTCATAAATGGACTAACCATAATGGTAGAAGATTGATTGAACTATGTTCGCAGTTTAATCTAAAAATAATGTCAACTCATTTTAAGAAGAAAATAACAAAACAAAACAATGAAGTTTGCGAACAAGCAACATTAAGCCGAACTAAAGCATTCAAAGATTGGAACAATAAAAAAACAGCAATAAATTAGAACATATTTTTGGAAGTAAGAAAAGAAACATCGAAGCTAATTAGACAAACTGAAAGAAAATATGAAAACAATCAAGTTAATGAAATAGAAAAAGATTTCCAAAAAAATAACACCCGAAACTTTTACAAAACATTTAAAACTAAATCAACAGGCCATCAACCCCAAAGTCTTTGCTTCCAAAAGGAAAACGGACAATTAGCTCTAAATAAGCAAGACAATTGCAAAGAACATGCGAAATTTTTTGAACAAATACTAAACTGTCCTGAGCCCTTAAACAAATTACCAACACTAAACTTATATGTATATATATATATATATATATATATATATATATATATATATATATATATATATATATATATATATATATATATATATATATATAAATAAGAATTGCCAGTGCACAAAAGCAGAGGTCAACAACAGCGGACAACGTCAGCGAATATATATATATATATATATATATATATATATATATATATATATATATATATATATATATATATATATATATATATATATATATATTTTCTTAATGAACGTAAATGTAAGTAAACAATAATAGACTAACTACATTGTTTTTAAATTATGCGATTGATTTATTTTTCCTATATTCAAATAGAAAAAAGGAAAATATTCTACGTCCATGTGTAAATAAAAATTCCTACCTTTCAATTTTATGTATGTATATTTTCCAGTCGACTAATACAAATTAAAAAATCTAAAATATTAAATCACCCAGAAATTTTCAACGTTCCTGCTACATTATATTATTTGGTTATAAATAGAAGTCTGAAAATTCGCTTTCGAGTCGAAGTGGAACTGGGTGAGTTAATGCTCCAAGGAAATAATAAATTCAAAATAAGGATAAGTAAACATTTAGAATATATAACGAACAAAATTGAAAGCAATTATATGTCAGCTGGACGATCGTTTTGTTTGTTTTAGAATAATTTATTAGGGTAATAGAAACTTAATAAGATGGCTTGGAGACAAATTGTTCGGATGGGCTGATACATTGTTGCAATAGTACATGAATATTGGGTTACAAGATAAAAATTTCAATAAACGTCATTTGGTTGGCAAGTTAAATATATATTGCTTAACCTCGCAATTATTAATATACATTATCTAAAAACAAAAAAAAACTATTTATTCAAAATCAGCTCCCCGTTAACCCCCATATCCGAAAAATATTTTGGCCTCTCGTTTGGTATTGCCAGTTACGGTGGTTTAAATTTCGGGATGCTTTTTATAACGAGAATCATTCATTGAAAGTTTTTTTAAATAAAAAACAGTCAAACGAGACAAGATCAGGCAAAAAGGGTGTGTATTTGAGGATTACAATACCAGTTCGGTGATGCCCTTGGAGATGAATCCATTGTCATTTAAGTACTTGACCATACATATAAAAATCGCTTTTAAAAAAGTTTTTTTTTAGTCCAAGACATCGACAGTCTGTCCTCCAGAAGCAATAAGCGTATTGTATAATGATTGAAATAATGTATAATGATTGTGTATTGATAATAATTGAAATAATCTACCAGTATGATCTACTTTATTTATATCAGTAGAAATTAGTATACAATATACTACTATGATCATAAAGAAAAGTGACTATTTAAAGAAAACATAAAGTGATATTTATTCATTACAAATTTATTTTATTTCGTGCCCGTATACTTATTTTATAGTTTTTTTCAGTCTGGGAAGAAGTTCTTATACACAAATTCTGGTATTTCGTTCAAAGCGACCATCAAACTCTCTTAAATGGCTTCTATAGATCAAAAATATCATTCAAGAATTGGTTTCTTCAATGGAGGAAACAGAAAGAAGTCATACGGTGCTTGTGGAATGATGTTTGATTTTCATTGAAAAATTGATGAATAAAAAAAATTGCAAAGTGGTGGGTTATTGTACTGCAAAAACTGAGATGAGGATGGATGGTCAAACAAAACATCTTATAAAAAGGGAAACGTGAACCTACTCCTCCAAAAAGTTAGTTAAATCTTGTAATATATTTTCCTAAGGAAAACGTGACCTAAAAAATTCTAATTTTTTTAAAAATTTTCACCAACAACAATTTTTTGTTTTAAAACAATAATATTTTGAGGTGTGTTATGGTGCGTTTTCGTATTGTAAAACTTTAAATGAGACCAGATGATCAATTGTACTGTAGATGAGATGGATGGTCAAAGAAAATATTTTATAAAAACGGAAACGTGTTCACATTTTCGTGCGCCTCGAAAAAGTTCGTCAAATGTAACATTAATTTCCTATATAAAACTTTTTAATATATATTTATAATTTTTTAATTTTCACTATCCAAAACAACGCTTTTTTGTTATTTTATAAATAATTTTTGTAGACATTTCAGTTTTAACGTATCAACATTGTTAAACGAGTTCTGCAATTTCGCTTTACAGTTCAATAACTATGAATTTCATGTACCTAAATAATATTATCACTTATTGCAAATTTTTTCTTTTATAACTAGCTATAGTGATAAGAAAGGTTTTTTAAAGCAACAGAAATATTGCATGTATCAAAAAAGGTATAATTTATATCATAACACCCAGTATAAACCGATGCAGATCGATTCCTACCCTTGGACGTTGTTCTCTTACCCTCAAAGAACCCCTCGATATGTCGTCCCCTTGAGCACAGCTTTTGCACCTGTCGCCATTTTTCCCCTTTTGAAACTACCTGCTTATGTGGGGGTGGACGCCATAATAGGTAAAATTTTAGGGAG